>CM021104.1:24479127-24895524 GCA_007115665.2 Sequoiadendron giganteum
AATGTCGTATTAAGAAGTGTTTTAATCTTATTCACATATTTCACCACTTACACACATCATTAGCACTAATATTTCAGTTTTCATCACCCTAAGTCTTCTAAAGCCACAATTTTCACTTTGAAGTAAAAAAAACTATAGCTGTTGTAGAAAATGTGAAAAATGGCATTAAATAATCAGCTTATAGTAGCAAATGTTTACCTCAATAAAGAAACATTTGGATGTATTGAAAGGGACAAAGAAAACTCATATACTGATAAAATTTTTATTGTGGTATGTATTTATGTAAATTACTCAATTCAAAGTGCCCATTTTGTTTTTCTTGCAACACAGGGAACGGTGTGAATAGTATTTAACAATCTTTCTTTCTCATTGGAATCTCTTGCATAAGTTTCTAAGAGTAAGCTATGTATATTTCTGATTAAGAACGTGTAAAAAGAATCACTTAATCACAAGTAAATTTAGGAACAGTTTCTAATAGTAAGGTGTACATTTTTTTTGTCAAATAACATGTAAAAGGAAAGAGAAAATAAAAAGCAAATGTAAGAAACAAACATAGCATCTCTTGAATTGTGCTAACCAGAATGAATGTTCTATATGCCAATTTGAAATCTGTTGAATGCTTGAGCCTGCAAAAAGGGAATCAAAGTCAATTTAAGGCAACACAACATAGTAAGGAATATTAACCTCCATCTTCCCTACAAAATTTAGTTCCTATATAGAAAGAATGGTTTCAATAAATGTGAAAGGTAAAGGGTAAAGGCCATTTTCTAAGTTCCACCCCAACTGACACCTCTATTTGGAGTACAAGACCTCTCGTGAGAAACAAAGGGATATATTCAATTGGACCAGAAGAATTGGTAAGGCTCTGTTTCATCCTAGGATGGTGTCTCATATGCCAAAATCGGCTTCAAGCATGTTTGTAATCTTAAAAAGACAACAAATTTTACTCATGAAATTACCATGAATAATAGCTTGCTTGCATTCTCTCTCACCCCATTCAGCAGCAGAGGTTGGTGGTCATGGGATCCTTGTCATAAGTCCCCTACATAGTCAACTTCCAATAGCTTCTATAATTTGCAAACTTCCTCTCAGATGCTTCTTTCAACTATTACTTATCACAACTACGTTGAAAGTGGAGGGAGACCATTTTACACTACTATGCCCTTCAGATTTGATTGTTCTCTACATATCATGGAGGTCATCAGCAAGTCCCAAACAAAAGGAAAGGAAAGTAAAAAAAAAAAAAAGAACTCCATAGCCAAATCAATGGGTTATCTTTATGAATATTTAACAACCATAGCAAGTGGAAGTAGACAACCTAGACATGTACTTTGGTGAGTCTTATTTTGTTCCTTCTCAAAACTATTGGGCATCTGTGAATGTGATAGGCATGCAACCGAAGATGCCCACTAGATTGGTCATCCTTAACCGTCAACAAAACTCCCCACCACGCCATCCCCCACAAGCCCCCTATGGAACGAGTATGCCTACAACAAAGCTTTGGCTAAGAAATTCATAACTCTCAAAGGACAAACAAGATTGCATAAGGAATCATCATATCTAGCCGAAAAGTAATTTAGTTAATATATTTGAAAAATTAATAGACCCAATGATAGTAATTTCATAAATGAGGAAAAAGACAAAAGGACATTAAGTTGTTTAAGCCATTGAAAACTTTAAGATAGTATAGTCAAGATGCATGGCCTTAAGGTGGTCAAAAGTGCACTATGCTTAAAAAAATCACATTAAAAACATAAGTAAAACTTAATCTTAAGAAAGTAAAATTGCAATATTAAAACAACTTTTATTGAATTGATTAAAAAGATAAATAGCAAATAAACATTGGAATTGTACCATTCTGATTTTTGTGTTGATATACTAGAAAACTGATTGTGGATAAAATGATACAGTTGACTGTGCCATTTTTTTAAGGTCTTTCTTGGGTTGGATCAAGTAAAACTTCCATAGGTAATAAACAAGATGCAAGATTTGTCTTCAATTGTTTGTCTTGGAGAAACATATCATGTTATCAAGGGCATCCATAACTTGGTTATGCCACTTAATAAACATATTAACTAATTTTTGTGTATGTTGAATGACATAATCACCACACAACATAATTATTTGTTACCATTAGAAGTTGCACTATTGGTTTATGTGATTGAGTCTAACTTGCATATAATTTGCTTTGCTTCTTTCCTGGTAGTAAATTCAACCTCACGGATTTACCACGGGATATTTTGAGGTTTTATCAAATGGGGAACTACCTTGGACAACATTGACCAATATAAATTCTTTTGGTGATTATCCATTATAGAATATTTTCTCCAATTTAGATGTGGAAGTACTTGTAAACTATCATTTGAATAAATGTATTAAAGAACCAAGTTCCTAGTAGTTATAGTGAGAAATTAGTCTACAGCATAAACCACTCAGCAACTTGGTTGCATTCGAATCATTGTCCAGTAGGGGAAACGTCCTTTGAGGAACACTTCCACAAACCCACACAGACAGAGGCAAAGATTATTATTTCAATTCAAGTAAACTGAAAAAGATAGTTCACATCAAGTAATAAGAACTAAAGGCCCTTTTCTATAAAGTACCCAAAAAATACTCCCAACAAATTTTAACTCAAAGTTTTAGAGAACTACATACCAAACCAGGTATATTGGGGAGCTCAATTTAATGTATTAATGTATGAGCACGATTGAATTTTTTCGCAAGCTATGGGCCATGATTATACTATAAGAAATTGTGTGACACCAAAAAAGTGCTCCACACATATCAAGCCAGTTTCCTGCTCTAACTTCAGGATTACAAATATAAAATATCTATAACTAGCACTTGCACCAGTAGAGGTGCAAGGGTTAGGCTGATAGAAATTTATTTTCATATATTGAAATGAAGGAAATATTCCTATAAAGTTTAATTTTGAAAAATAAATTATAGTAGCAACATGGAATAGTTTTTATTTTGCAATAATTATTTCTAGCAACACAATGTACCACTGCTTATAGAGAGGGTTTTTTTTTATAAGTATGTCAAGGCAATGGTCCAAAGATCTAATGTTGTAGCGTGCAAGAGATTTTCTTTCAAAATCTTAAATTTGTGAGTGAAAAGGATAGAGTTTTTTTTGTTATCAATCAACTTGTTAATAAATGCAGTGTCTTACAATTTAGCTCTTAATCTTTTAAAACAACATGCTTGTGTGCTTAGTTTGGTTTCAAAATTGGCATCTCATCTTTTTGTTGCCCAATGTCTAGTAAGATCAATTACAACAATGTTGTGGTAGAGATTTGTTTATTGGTCATCGATATAATTTAGTTTCATGTTATAAAAGTGTTTGAGCTCATTAGTTTTTTTTATCAATCAACTTGTTAATAAATGCAGCGTCTTACAATTTAGCTCTCAATCTTTTAGAACAACATGCTTGTGTGCTTAGTTTGGTTTCAAAATTGGTGTTTCATCTTCTTCTTCTTCTTTTCGTCTCTCCTTTCCAACAAGTGGAAAAGTCCATGCAAGTTGCCAAAACGATTCAAAACTTGTTTTTGAGTAATTCACAACCTATCTATTTTATGAACACCATGCCTGTGTATGAACAAAAGCATGCAGGCATATAGAGATTAGAGGACCCCAAAAGTAGAATGGTTAACAAAACCATTCCTTCATTTAAAAGGTAAAAACATAAGTGTTTTAGTAAATAAAACAAAAAAAACTTGATGAGGGCCGCGTATAGATTTAAAAAATAAAATTCACTCAAACCATCGCAAGTGACTCAACTAAAGATTATGCACATATCATGTTGTGAGAAAAAAAATCTCCCTACAAAAAAATAAATTGTATCACAAGATTCAATATTAACATCCAAACATATAGATTATGACAATTTTGTAATGTAATCTAGAAAATTATATATATATATAGAAAGAAATGCAGAAGTTAAAATTTACTCACATTCAAAAAATTCATAATAGAGTAATGGTAATGTATTCAGTGTCTTGAACAAAATGAACAAGGGTAAGCTTTCCTTACCTTCTGTTTGGGACCTACTGAGGACCTCCATGACTGCTTTCAACCCCAACATACCTGAAAGAAAGAGAAAGAAGTCCCACCAAACTTATTTGCCCTCGAAATAAAACCAACTATAGAAGTGTCTTACCATAACATGTGACAAAGGCTGAACATTTTGCCCAAGTGGCCCACGAGATATTGTTTGCGGAACCATGATGACATAGGATTAGCTGTGAGAGGCCTCAACTGCCCCTCAGAAAACATTAGCCCATCAAGCCAAGGACCAACTAATCTAATTCCTTCATGGTTTGCTGGCAATATAACCCTACCATATGAACCATTAGATGGCAATATAGGCATTGGATATGTAGATCTAGAGCCCAAGGTCACACCATTACTTCTTCCATTAGTGCTATTACCATATGTGTGGTCTACACTCATCTGATCTGCACCCACAAATGTTGGCAAATCTGTCTGTTAAGGGAAGAGTTGGCGAAGGCGTATACTGTGCATCAAGAGGAACAGGTCACTGGTAATAAGGACCAGAAAACTGGAATTGATGATGCCCGTATAGCTGACCATTTGCTCCCATGGTTGAAACAAGGATGCCAGCTAGAGAATAAACCATTGTCACCATACATTCTCTGCAATAAAACACTTTAAAGGACTTCCATGAAATTTTAATCACAAACAAACTTCATTTTGTTAACAAGAACTGCATTTCATTTTTTAAGGGATAGCTTACAATGGCAACGATCTCCACTCCATCAACATTTACATATCTATACTCCTCCAATTCACCAACAGGACCATCATAACCTGATGGAAACAAATTAAATTCTTAAAACAACAGAATATCTCCCCCAATTAAGATCTTCCCCCAATTAGTGGGCATCATTTATTAATCCTAAGTGGAAACTACATTATACAGTGCAAAGAAGAGAGGGAGAATACTTTTTGGATATTATACATTAAACAATGTCCTCCAAATCAAAATTGAATGTGTTCGTCTTTAGCGTAGATGTGAGAGTGTTTACACTTCCTTTAGATTCTACGGGTTTTCCTTACTGGTAAGGACTTGAGTTCTTACAAGCTGTTCTTTGAATTTTAAATCCATAATCAATACTTTTTATACTGAAATTTTCCAATTGTATCCTGTATTTTTAGAAACTACATTTTAACCAAGGCTTTAAGGACATTCCTTGAAGACTATGTGGTGCCTAGAACCTAATGTAAGCGGAAGAAGCTAATGTGGTAGAGGGCAGTTTTGTCTGAGACCAACTTGTAGTTAGAAAATTTTCACAACAAAGAAACCTCAGGGGATCTAGAGAAAAATGGTTGGAGATCAAGAAAATACAAGCATTAATTTCAAAGAAGGCTTACAACCATATAACATAATATATCGAGCATGCTCCTCTTTTCCATACTTTTAACAATGTCAACTTTAGAACCTTTTGTCTTTCTACCAATGCTGAACCAAATTTCATAAACAGGAACCTAGAAATATAGGAAACGAAGGGATTCCACAAATAAATGTAGCTAGGATCCTAGCTTGGAAAGAAATATTGGCATGTGCTTAAGAGTAGGAAGCATGGGGGTTTCCTGTTGTTGAGATTTCCGTTTGCATAGATACAAATTCAAAGGATGCAACGGGAAAGAACCTCAAAGAAGAAATATATACATGTATGTTTACATCTGAATCGCTTCACACAAATCTTTGAATTATATTTGTAGAAAAAAACACAAAACCAGTAGTTGCCACATACGACACACACATCATGATTTCCAAATGCCTGGACAAAATTGTAATGCAATTTTAGAATTCACGGAAGGTCAAAACAACTTGAATTTTAAAAATCATGAGAAAAAAACAATTTGGACTCTAAATGAATTGCTTCAAAGACTGTATCAGAAATACCACCTAATGCGAAATCCTGGCATTCGGATTTTCTGCAGTGCTCATCATTATTTCCATTGCCATTCAGCTTAATAGTCATAGATATCAAACTTGTGGACATTAATTGTATGGTGGTAGACAATTTCTTCAACAAAAGTTACTGTTCTGAAATGCCATTGCAAGTAATTGGAAAATAAAACTCAAACATATAGTAATCATTTTCAATGTAATTGCTCTGCAAACAAATAGCAATTAATTGCTCTGCAAAAAAATAGCAAGGGCAACATTTAGGCCAAACATACGTGCATAATGTACAAGAGGATATTCCATGATGTCGAAGCTCCTAACATTACTAGAAAAGTATGGGTGTTTCAGGGCAAATGTTTTTCCTGGAATCCCCTGCCCTATCTCCAAATGGTGCTCAGAGCATGCATTTCGGAAAGGCAGCAAGTAGGCATCCCTCACATTACATGCCATGTTACATTAAAAAGAGAAAATCCATACTATTACATGGTTCATAGAACAACACTTTGACACATGGAACGTGGTCTTATCTGCAAATTCCTCTCTCTCACCCTTCTCTTTCTCCGCCTTCTTCTCCGCATGCTCTTCAACATACTTCTTTTGTTCTTCTGTAAGCTCAGCCTACAATCCTTCCTTCTTCAGCCCACAGGCTCTTTCTATTCTTTCTTAACCATTCCTCAGATGCAGGATTGTCAATCTCTTCGCCATTGTCTTCTTCTTCTCCATTTTCTTCCATTTGGGCTATTTTCAACTCATGTTTTCGTTTCTTGTGTTCGCGTTGCAGAAAATTATAAACATACAACCCATCATTCTGCTTCAAAGACTCTAAATATCCCACTATATTGTTGGCTACCGAAGCAGAAGGATCAGAAGCATAGCCATACCTATGTATAGCAACAATTTTAGTAGCTAATTTTTTAAAATTTACCAATTGTCAAATTTGTCAAACGTTCCACCAAAATAGTTGTTTTATTGACGAAGTAAGCATTTAAAAAATATTAATAATTAAACAGTGAAATGGATTAGCCAGAACTTCTAAACCTCCACATAATGAGTGTTTCCTTCCAATAAAATTAATCCCGACTACGCTGTCGTTCAAGTATTTTGATAATAAAACTTAAATTTGTTGTTTAGATATTGGAATAGATTTGCGAGAATTCATTAACAAGTAAAATTGTCTGCACTCTTAAAACTAGACTATCCATACCTGTGGAACAAGCCGTGTTGTCCTTCATATATTTCGAAGAAAACATATTGAAAAATATCTGTTAAAACTTGTGCTTGGTTGAAATAAAACCCTACTTGTGAAAAGTATTGTACTGCTCGTCGAACATGAAGGGCTCGATGGCGGCATCTTCCACAAACCCTAGCTTGTGATTGCGCATGCCCTGGGTAATGCCGTCTTTAGCGTAGGAATGTGCAGGGCCATAGATGGGAGCCCACAGCTGGTCTAAGTCGGATTGAATTTCGCACTATGTTGAATTGAATGAATCGGCTTGCTGTGCAAATCTTTCGATGTGCCTCAAACGCCCAACGTCATTAGGGTTTTGTGGGTTCACGAACCAAAACCTATCTCCCTACAACCGCTGCTTCAATCTATAAATGAAAAAATCAGGTAATGCGAGTTGAAAATCCGATTTGATTCGATCTGAAAAATTAAATGCAAGGCCTGAACAGTAAACCACCAGAGGAAAATTGTTTTACGGCTAGCTGTTTCAGGCGTGAGACAGGTATCGGCTGAAACTTCAAACAATATATAGCCTATCGGCTAATATCGGCTAATAAATTTTAAACCTTTAAAATTTTAAACCTTTAATATCATTTATCTTATTTATGCTCTTTGGTACTGTTTGATCATATATCACTTGGACGATCTTTTAATAGATGTGTTTCATCAAACTATGCTCTAAGAAATAATCATTAGTTCTATGCCTTTGAAGATCCACTTTATTTATGTTTTATAGATGAGAATGATATTTTTTATTTCTTCTTAGTTGGCTATTAGATTGGGACACGACTAACTCATAGACAAAACACACCTATGTACATTATGTTACCAAATTTTCACATACAACTCAATCAGGTAGAGCTTGTTAGTTTTAAACTGAGAAAATGTACATTTTAAATCATTCCTACATTACATTCAGATGCATAAATGAAATAATCCAGAAAAAATTGCATTTTGCAAATTATTGCATTCATACAAGTGCATATAACAGAAGAAAGATTCAAATCTTTTATGAACAATGAAGTTATCTTTATTGAATGTAAGATGTACATTATCTCACACAGGCCGTGAGATTGACTTAACTTATTCAACGCACATCAAAAAAAGTCAATACATGAATAAGTAAAGGAATGTGCGTGTAAAGAAAGGAACCAGTCATTGCTTGGGAATGACTGGTTTTGCTTTGTCTTCTTATCTTGATGTTGTCCCGAGCTCTTTATGTCCTTTCTTGCTCCATGCTTCTCTTAGTTCTTGCATACACAAAAGCAATGATGTTAGAGCAATGCTCTAAGCAATGAAAGGTTTCCAAATTTGCATAAAAAATACTCATGCATGTATAAACTGATATCAATGTGCATTAAACAAGCATGCAGACCATGGATGTTCAAAGAAAACAACAGATCAGCAAACACATCAGTTATATGCACATATTTTTCTAACTTGTTTGCTTGCTGTGCATATATAGGAAAAGTTTGTTGTTGTTTTGTTCTATAGTTTTTAGCATGTGGGATTAAATGTGGCTCCCACAAGGGTTGAGCTCAACATGTTGTTTTTTCCTTTGTTCATTAGGATTAGGTGTGTAAATCTTCATATCTTATCAACCTTGAGTGAATGATCATCACCTATGGTGGTGAGTTTGTTGACATCAAAATTATAAATGAAAAGAATTCTCTCAACAGAGTCACAATAAGGAATGTTTTTGTAAGGGATCCTGAGGACAACCCAACACAAAAGAACATACCAACATTTTTGAGGAGATATGCATAATGAAAGGTTGAGATAGCCATCACCTGAAGACATGACGGTCATGTGTAGATGAGATAGATGGTAACAACTCATAAGTTCACCATTCTAGCATTTTAAAGGCATGGTTGTAGATCCACAAATGTTGCAAATTTGTAACAGTGGCCTATAAACCTCAGCGGTAGCAATCCTCTTGTCATGGTTCCTTTCATTTTCTTACTTATACTACTCATAAATGACAAGCACAAATAAGATAAAGTGCAACATCATGGTCTTTTATGACATGTTATTAACATGGAAATCATCTTTCAAGAAGGTTTCAAAAGTTGCAAATGTATCCAAGGACAATGCGAATGTATGACGACAGTCATGTGCATGGTCAAGACAAGTGGCATAAAGTTGGGAGTTTGGACATATCAAAGCAGTGAAGTTTATCAATGCAGCAATTGATAAAAAGATTTGCCAATGAAAATAGCTTTGTAATATGTTTTTCAACAGGAAAAGTACACAATGAGGTTGAATCCCTCCTTTTCACATAAGTTGATGAAGATCAAAGAGAAAAGAAAGCATTGAACAAATGGCATCTTAGGTAAAAGTAGTGAATAAAGTTATGCAACCATTAGCATGTGATAAGTAATGAATTCCAGTTGTTTAAATTATGCTAAGAAGGTAAAGGACAATCCATAAATGGATTCACAATACAATCATGATAGTCATAATGAGCAGAGAGTTTGAACATAAGAAAATCCAAATGAAAGGATAGTTTTTGAGTGAAAAGTGTCTCTTGAAGTCAAGATCAAATACCAGGATTTGGAAAGGATTTTCAAGAAGGCAACCTATAATATGAGTTGATAGTCAATAAATGAATAATTGAAGACAGTTTCAGACCTAATGCTAAGAGGAACAGTCATGAGTATTAGGAGACAGTCGAGTTGCTAAAGGACCTATTATTATGTCTATGAATGACCTACAATGGGTAATTAAAGAGGGGATTACAATAGATACAAAGTTGAGGGTTGATATTTCATCATGCTTGTGATGGCAATCAAATATGGATATTGGTGCTCTATTTTTGCCAAGGCAATCTCACTTCTAGCATTAAAGGACAAAGTATGTGTTTTCATGAAGGGGAGGCATGGTGTTCGGTGGGATGGTCATCATATCCATAGACAAAGGACATACCATTACAACCTGAATAAAGAAGAAAATGCTCACATGGGTCGAGGCCTAGGGTAAAATCTAGAAAAAGAGCCTTGTGATACCAAGGATGCCAAGGGTATTGACTTCAACAAATACAGTGATAGATATCAGTCAACTAAACCAGGGGTAACATTTATTTTGGAGCAGTTAGTTGAGATAGTGTTTGTTTTAACTGATAACCATCTCATAAAATCTTATTCATATTATGATTTTTGCATGATCCTCAATTCGTGAGAAAATGAACAAGATTATGTCCACATCCTACTTGTTGCACTAGACAAAATGCATTTCAATAAAACAATACACCCACGACCAACCATTGAAATAAATTAAATGGGACATTGCATTTTTGTGAATAGAAGAGAAATCTATAGAAAATGTAGAGTATACTGATGTAAAAGCCAGAGCCAAGATGAAGAGAACAAAAAAGAAAATAACACAAAATAATTCATTTTTTCTGGAAAACGAGTGGAGTCGTTTCTTCTATAGAAATGTATTTATTTACAAGAGCTCGAGTCTGAGTTTTTTTTTATTGCAAGATAAAAGAGGAAAACCACATAAATTTTTGCACATACCCGAGTTTATATGTCGACTCAACGTAAGAATGGTAGAAGATGCCATTATGTATCAGAAAAAACTGACATCAGAATCCTCTATATTCATCTTGCAATGCTTCATCAAAACCCTGGTCGATGGCTGGACAAAGTTTCTCGAGAATTCCAGGAGTGCAAATGAAATGTCTCTATATTTTTTTGGCATAATTTTTTTGGCTAGGGGTTGTAACCGTAAAGTGCCGATAGGAGGACTTAGTATTTTTGCCAAGTTTTTTTTTAAAATAATCTCAAGCTAATATGGTTGTGGGCTAAGACTAGTATCTTACGCCTATTAATATGCTTTGCACTCTAAGGTTCTATCAAAGCTAAGTCTTCATGACTTGTGTTTTTGTCAAAATCAAAGCTTGACCAAAAGTCATTCTACTTTTGCCTTTGACTATGTAAAAACTAGAATCGTAGCCTCCCTCATTTTTGCATTTAAACTGAAATGTGAAACATTTTGACTTAATGATGCTTTTATAAATCATTGTCATAATGTTATTCAAAATGCAAAGATAAGATACGTGCTTATGTGCCTTTTTTGTTTTTTTTTGGGCCTTTATGAGTGTTGTTAAGGATTTAATGCTTTCAAAAGCATATAGGGGAAGTTAAAAATAAGTTTGCAAACATAGGGAGAGAATATAGGGGCTTTTAGTTGCTTGTTTGACCAGGTTTTGAGCATTTAGGGATGTTCTTGTTTGACAAAGTCAAATGTGACTTTTTCACCCATTCGGAGCCTCTTTGGAGAAGAATTAGTTGCTAGATTTTGGGCTTTATGGAGGCATATGAGTTCATGAAGCTTCTAGGAGCTATTTTCTTGGAGTTGTGTTTGGAGATGTTTACATATACTCTTTTGTAATTTTTGGAGTTAGTTCTCATTATGCAATTTTCAGACTTAGTGAATTTTGGAAGTCCTTTGGCAGAATTTTGCAGACTTTTGTAACTCACAGTTTTGGACATGAAATTCAATGAAAGCCTTTGATGCTTCTTGATACAAAATTTTTCCTTCTTATTCAGTGTATTATTATGTGTTCCATGTGCTTGATCAAATTATCTATGAGAGATTCTTCACCTCCTCTTAATTTTGTCTCATGTGTTTTGATGCCTTTATGCATAGTTTTGTTAATCCAGGTTATAGATTGTGTCATAAAATGCTAAATGACTTCTAGTTGTGAGGTTACCCTCCTCCTTGAGGTTTGAGCTTTAGGGCCCTTTTTTGAAATATTTATGCAGAAAACATACAGTAGTAAGTAGTGCAAGTTCATTTTCTATCATTGCAACTAAGTGTTTTGAAGTTTTGAGTTTCTTTGTCCTCTTTAGATTTGGTGTATCACCTTTAGGAATTAGTTTCACTTTATGCAATCTCTTTCCTTTTCCCCCAACATAGTATTTTTTAGGTGATTTCCCCAAGGAGAACCAACTCTTTAATGGAGGCTTGATCTCAACTATCAGAGCCCACACTTCGGAGATCATTCCCATGTTAAATTGAGTGGTTGAATGGGGCTCAACAAAGGGTGCACACTTTTAGTGATAACACATACAAAAATGCATAAAAAAATACATAACAACATACATGGAAACATGCATAACATGAAAAGATGACGTAGTGTGGGGACGGCCAAACGGATGATAGAAGTGACAAAACTGACAAATGAAAGCAAACATCACGACGAGGAAAGCGAGGAGGTGTCCCATCGTGCTGAATTACGCAAGAATTTTTTTCCTTGTGCGAGAAGCTATCCATTATGCGTGGGCAGGAAGGGCGGTGATGTGATTAAGCCATGCGTTTTAAATTGTAACAAGTATCGTTCTTGGAAAATATATTGTGTTATGGATTTTCTCATTCAGTAGGTTGAAATTAAAATATTGGAGAGCAAGGGAACATTGTAGGTGGGGGAGACAACCAACTGACTTGAGGTGAGGGGTTTCTACCTGATTGTATGTAGATAGGTGTAATTTTGTATATTTTTATATGTATGGTTTCATGTGTTTTTGTATGTACATAGGTGTGTTGTTGTTGTGGGTCGCAAGTTTCTCAATGTTTTGAGAACCTAGAATCTTAGAAAATAGTATGAATGTCTTCAAAATATTTTGTTATTAATACCATAGGAATGTAATGAAATGAAGACCATTTTATAAACACCCATTGTTTTCCAACAACCTTTAACACTCAGTGATTTTTTCTCTTTCATTCTACAGGTTGAAAGGTTGGAGAGTGGAGTTGCAAGCAAAAGGTTGGAGAGCAGAGGGAGACTAAGAAAACATCTAAAGTGAGTTGATGGGTTTCTAATCATTTGGGTTGTTAGTTGTAAAGAGATTTAAAACATCATGAGGGTTTTTGTTTGTAAATTATTTTCAAACTTTAAGTGGGTTGTAGGTTTTGTAAAACCCAATGTTTTGCATCTTAGAATTTTACAAAATAATATGAATGTATTTAAAATATTTTGTTATTTAGACCTTAGGAATGTAATGAAAGGCATAGTTTTATAAACACCCATTATTTTCCAAGAACCATTAACACTGCGTGTTTCACCACTTTCAACAAGTTTACTCATTATTGATGATAATGGAAAGAAATCAATGTTCTTTCTATTTGTAATGCACACGTACATATACAAGCTTAAAAACCATGAGGGTTTGGGTATGTTGTGATGCGGGTTGCAGTTTTATAAACACCTAGTGTTTTCCATTTCATTGCATTACACATCTTTCAAACTGAAAGCATTACTTCACATTGCATAACTAATAAGTAGATGTTGATACATAGATGACAATTTAAATTACAATATAGTTTTTTTACATAGTCAACCTAAAATTAGTTATGCAGCTACTTCAAATTGCATATGTAATAACTATACCCACAACTATAGGGAACTCCTCTTGCACAACCAAGTACTATTCTCAAATATATTAATTTCTTCATTCTAGAGTGATAATTGCAGCTACCAATTGTATTTTTTTTTCTTGTCATTCCATGAGACCACATTTGCTTGAAGTATTTTTTGAAACAGTTCACTACCTTGTCTATGAAAGCATAATAGTAAGCAACAACAAAGACAAAGTAGTGAACTGTTTGAAAAAATGGTTGAAAGAAATGTGGTCTCATGGTCAATGGAGTGCCATGCCAAGCCATAGACAAGGAAATGAACTATTTCTATGTATGATTGATTATCTATGTCTTGCCACTATGTTTTGGCTAAGCGTTTATCATCAAGGACAAAGTCACTACACAATGCAAAATAGGCATTAAAATGGTTAGAAGGATCTCCCTTTCCTCTGTATTTCTCAAATTTAGGCACCTCTACACCTTGTGGCATCAGTGTTCACAATATCTCCAAGGAAAATGGATTGATTCTGATATAATATGTAGGTGGGCCATTTTGATTTTGGTTAATGGTGGAATTTTTTTTTGAAGGGATGAAACGATTTGGAAAAGTTGGTTTATGAGAGGGTTATTACTTGTGTTATGAGATGGGATTGAAAGTGGTGAAGGAGTGTATGTGTTTGAAGGACAAGTGAATGGAATGATTATAGGTGGTAAGGTGGTAGAAGATATAATGTGTGATGCCACATAGGAACTAGGGATGCTAGAAAGAATACCCAAGGAATAAATCACATTGCTAGTTTGTTGTATTATTGTTGTGACTTGTGGTTTGGTATAGGTAAGTATTGAGGCAATTTTTGTGGGAGGAGGAATTTGAGGTCCTCCTTGGTATGTGATGTTGCTTGTAGCACCCCTCTAATTTGCTCATATTTTTTAGACAGTGTTTTATTCTAATTTTCTTATGCCTTCAAACAATGTTTTTACTTTGATAGACCATGATACTATGTTGTTGTTATTGATCGTTGACTTTGGAGTGATGATGTTTTCTATGTTCAGATGTGTTGGTACACTCTATGGATGCTTATTGATTATGACATACTTTCTGGTTAGCATAGTTGTTTATTTGAGTTGATATTGATATATGCTCATCTGTAGTTAATTGATGTTTAGATTCGTCAGTTTGATGTGACACTGTATTGGTGAAGGGAATGGGATTACATCACTCGCTTTCGAGTGCCTTGTGATTCCACGATTCTCTCTTAACGGTGTGATTGATTATGATATGTGTGTGTGTGACATATGCTTTAATTGCAAGATTGTAGGTACATGACATCGACTCCACTTGGATTCACAGGTTTGATCGTGTCCATTGCTCAATAGTACAGCTGATTGGGAGATAGTAACATGGCTTCCTTGTCAAACCACAACCCTAGTCACAATGTGTCGTCGGTCTTTGTTGGTCGTGCTTAGTTGTCATGTTGTCCCTTTTTGCCTTGTTTATTTATGTTGCAAGGTATGTTTTATGGAAATTAATGCTTAAAATGTTTTAAAGTGATTATTTAATTAATCTTGATTATTGTGTTAGAAGATTTGTATTTAATTTAATTAATTAAATTAAATTTATTTTGTAAAGTGATTTAATATTTGAGATAAAATTTATTTTATAAAGTAATTAAATTAATTAGATTAAATTTAAATTAGAAAATACTATGTGATTTTGAATTATTAAAATGCATAAATATCTTGAAAATATCTAGAGGGATTATCTGAAAATATCTAGAGGGATTATCTGTGAATTGGTTGAGAAGATATTTGATTTTTGACATGTGTTGGGAAATTTAAACACGGTTGTTGGAAAATTATTTCTCAGAGAGAATATTTGCTTTAACTGAAAGAGGAAAGAGGCTACTTCACGGAAGGAGAGAAGATATTTGGGAGGTTGTTGAAAATTGAGATTGGTTGCTGAAAATTTGGGGAAATAAATTCTCGAGAAAAAAAAATTGACTATGGTTTTGTTTTGATCTTTCTGGAAAAGTGAAAATTGTGAAGAAGCTTAGATTTTGTTGGAAGAAGCTTTGGTAAATAGGAAGCTAAAGGTGAAGCTCTACTTCAAAGATTATTTCCTCAGGCATCTGGAAACAGGTTCCTTAATCGTTTTATTTAATTTCAATTTGGAAAGGCTATTAGATTAATTTGTTGTTCTGGAAAAGATTGTTGTACAAGATTAGAAGATTTTTGAATATTTTATAAATTTGAAAGATTGTCATGTTTGGAAATTGTTGTAAAAGCTTGAGCTTTTTTAGAAATTGTTTTAAGTTTTTATTAGTTTTGAAATTAGAAAATTGTCGAGAAAGCTTTGAAAACTTCTATAGGAATTATTCTTTTTTAAACAATAAAAATCTCGGAAGAAAAATGATAGAAGATTTGGAAAATCCTCTTTGGAATGGATTTAAAGCTTCTTGTGAAATTTGTAGAAACCTCTGGAAGGAAATTTGAAAAACCTCTAGTAAAAGTTGGAAAACATCTTTCTGTAGAATTTTTTTTGTAAAAGTTGTCTTTTTAGGAATTTTTTTGTAAATCCCTTCCTATAGAATATTTTGTGAAAATTAATTATCAACTGGAGTAATTGTTTTAATAAATTTATATCTATTATTTTTGAAGTTTCTTGTAAAATTCTATTTTGAAAAAACCTGTGTTTATACCTGTATGACAACTTCAAAATATTTTTCCGCCAAAAATTTTATTGCATGAAATTTTGAAGGTTTAAATTATGAATGGGGGAGGCTGGGGCTCTCCCCACATCCACCCCCCATTGGGAGACGTCGTGGGGAGGCAGTGCCTAGTACTGCCCTCCCATGGTCGTATCCCATATGTATGAGAAAGGCTATACAAACAGTCGAGCTTTCGCCTGGCTGATACTAACTTTGGCCGCCATATGGTTGGAACCTTTGACATTCGATTTTTATAAAAGGGTTTTTTTTAAGCATATAAAATATATTATATATAATTATTAATATATGCATGATATATATGTGCATGTAAATATATATTGTTATATATTTATATGTATATATATATGTGTATATATGTATTTATATATATATATATATATTTATAAATATACATATGTCTATCTTATTATTGTTTGGAAAATTTGTATTGGTTTTAAATATTTAAATAATATATATATATATATATTTAAATATATATATTATTATATAGATATATATATACATTTAATATATACATATATTTTAAATGTAATTCTATAGTAGTTGCATGCAAATGCACAAGGTAGATAATTTTAAATGAAAGGATTTAAAACATGAAATTGAATTTGATATTGATGTAGTTGGGGAAATTGAATTAAATATTAGGTTTTATTTCTTTGTTGATATAATTTTCTTATTGTCTATAAATGAATATTATATTAAGTTGGTTACTTGAGTAATGAATTACTATTCTTAAAATGGAAGTTGGATTTAGGAAATCCTAATGATAGTTTTAATTACTATGCTTGAATTGCCCTTATAATTGTGATTTCTTTTGTTCACGTCAGTTGGGGAAATTGGTTAGTTGTGTATGTAAGTCTTCCTGATAATTTTATTTTATGAGGGGATTGTTTTGATTTATTGTTCAGCCCTTTGGTTTTCCTTGGGTAGTGCGCTTGGTTGTATTTAGTTAATTACCTGGTTATTACAAATGGGATGTGTTGCCTCTCATATTTTGGATTGGGATTTATTATCTGGTTTGTGCATTGTGTTTACCCTTAGGTATTAAATTAGATCCATGTGTTATCAGTAGGGGAGTGGCTCTCGATGGGGGATGATGTCTAGGAATATTTGCTAGGGTAACCCATGCAGCTTTGTGATGACACTCCTCCTATGATAACAATTGTTTTGTTCATGATATACTTGATTATTTTACTTTGAAAGAAATGTAACTGTGTATGTTAATTATTGTACTCGTTTAAGTTTAGTCTTGTCATTTTCCTGTGTCTAGAGGTTCTTGGTTTTTCCTAGGAATCATTTTTACTATCTCCTAGCATGGGGGGTGGGACTTTGGGTACCACTTGGTTGGGTGGAAAGTGCACCTTTCACCGTTGGGTTTCCTTTTCATGTTCGTGATGGCGGAATCTTCTAGATTGGGGAGCTCACATCTTCCAATTTTGTACCATCTCTTGTATATTGTTGGATCAGTTGGATACTTATATATATGCACTAATCCTCATTTGTGTTCGAGGAGGATTCTTGAATCTTTGTAATTACAACACTATTGTATGATCTACCTCATTATGGAAAGGAGCTTTGTAAATATTATTTGGAATGAATGCAATCTTTGGATCTTTTATGTACTTTTATCTTACATGATGTATTTAATGCTTTGGATGTATGTTCTTTATTTCTTGAGTATTTTTATATGTTATGGGATTCAGTTGTAAGAGTTGTCATGTACCTTAGAGGATGTATGTGTTATGTGTAGTGCACTTTACTTGTTATTAATTACTTTTTAAAAAAAAATTGTTACGCTTCCGTTGTAGTTGCATCTTCCTCTAGGGATACGTGGCGGGCCGTTACATTGCTTGTTAGTAAAGGACCACTAGTGGTTGAGGGGAGGTGTTTTCCAAATATTTGAACTATGTTTTTCACAAGGTCAAGCCCATCTTTGCTTTCAAGCATGTGGTGAATGTTATCTATAGTTGGTATGGCAATAGTTGAAATGTTGTCATTTTGCACTTGATGTTGTAAGTTTGTTAGGTCCTCATGAATTTGAATTATGTTTTCTTGTGGGACACTATCATTCCTTGTTTCAACATGCATACTAGTTGAAGGAAAAGAGTTGTTAAAGGTGTTGTCCATACCTAGTGTACTAGTGTCAATACTAGGAGTGAAAGAGCTAGAAAACCCAAGATCCACAACAATTGTGCTATCATAGGATGACATGGGTCTCAAACTTTGTCTCACTATAGTATTAGCAATACGAAACCAAATACTCATGCAAAGGCTACTAAATGCAAGGTGAGTGCAAATGCAATGTAAGATAAGAACAATGAAATGCTTATAACAAAAACTCAAAAAATTGAAACAGAAAGATAATAACAACAAATAGAAACCCAAAAACTGAACTTGAAATGCTAGAAAATGCAATACAAAATATGCAGAGGGACTGATTCGCCCAAGGTGGTGAATGAGTCCCAATGATTTTTTATTTTTTTAAATATAATTTTTCAATTGGATTTTATGCTTTTTGATATTTATCTGAGATGCATATATAGATTTTGACTAATTTTCAATGAAACAAGATGCAAAAATTCAAGCTAAATGAGCTTTCACTAGTGCAAAATTTGAAACCCTAGAATGAAATTTAACCAATGCAAATCCTAATGCAAGCTAGATAATGCACTCCAAATCAAAATTATGATGTTCTAAATGGAGGTTCACCAAAATGAAAGGTGGAAAATTGTTTTTCTTTCCTCCTAGGGTTTAAGACCTAGAAGGACAATTTTCACTTTCACTCGAGAACAAACCCTTGAGATCTCTTTGCAAAGGAGAAAGAGATCTTGCAAGAGGGTTGTTATAGGGGCTAAATATGATCTAATGATGGGTTCACCACCAAGTTTAGACTTGGAAAAGTGTGAAACCCAATCCTTAGACCTACACAAACATGGAAAACAAACACATTATTAGATTCAAATGCAAGTAAGAACAAGGATTCCCCATGAAATTCATTAGCAATGCTCAAAATAGGAAAATATGAAGAACAAGACAAGAAAAGCAATTAAATCCTATTTAAACATTCAAATCCTCAATCCCATGGGGGAGTTGGTGCCAATTATGTGTAGAAATTGGCCCTTTCCCAACTCCTATGCAATCTTTGTGATGATTTGATGAAGATTTTATCCACTTTGGTTGAATTCCTACATAACCTAGCTAATAAATTGATAAAAATAGATGAAAATGGATATGCTTGAAGATGAAATTGAGTATAGTGAGTTGACTCAAATTGTGGATGATCAATTCAATAGAGGAGGCCTCTATATATAGATTTGAAGAATGGAAGATTGAAGGATTTGGACGAATGTGGGACAAAAGACCAACCAATGAGGAATGAGCACATGTGATTGGATGAGGAATGAGCATATTTTGTTCAATGTGCATGATAAATGCTATGAGATTCAAATTTGAAATTTGAAAGTGACATGTTTAGAGGGAAGGGAAATGGAGTTAATGTCACTTGGCTCAAGGCCAAGGACATGTAAGAAGCATTAAAATCCTTGTTGGAAGTACCCATCTCTTTTGGAGGGATTTTTAAATTGGAAGAATATTCCACAAAAGATGCCCTTTTGAATGAAAATTGATGAATTAATAAATCAAATAAATTGATTTATTGTGCAAGTTGTAAAATCTAGAGGATTGGAGTGATTAGGATTATATTTAATCATAATTTGATCAAATTAAGTAGAGATTAGGTGATTTGACAATTTTGACTTAGATTTTAGGATTTATTTAAATCAAAGTTGAGAGGAAAATGATTTTTAGGTTTAAATAAATAAAGATTGATTTATTTAACTAAAGAGAGTGATGCTATATTAAATCAAATAAAGGTAATTTATTTAATTTAAGGAGACGACTTTAGATATTTAATTAAATAAAGTGAATTATTTAATTAAAAGAGGGATGATAGGATTAATTAAACAAAATGATTCATTTAATTAATAGAAGAGAATGACTTAATTGGATAAAGTTGATTTATTTAATTAAGTGATGAATTTAATTAAATACAAACTATTCAATTAAATGACTAGCAAAGGAGATGATTCAAGATGAAATGGTGTTAGTAAAAGCAGGATCAGGTGCATGTATATTTTACATGTCTACAAAAAGATAATGAAATGCAAGATGTAATACAAAACCTTAATTGAATACAAACTAACACTAAATGACCTAGAAAAGTATATGAAAAAACATAGAAAACTACAAAAAAATGTGTGCACTTGTAAATCCAGAGAAGGTTGAATGGAGGTCTAAATCACTACAAAATCTGATCTTACTATTGATTGGGACTCATTCACCAAGCTGGGTGAATCAGTCTAGTTTCTGGAAAACTGTACGGGAACAGGTTTCAGACAAAAGGGTATCTGAATCTGCAAAATCTTGAAATTTGAATGTAACTGGGACTCATTCGCTAGAAGTGGTGAATCAGTCTAGTTGAGATTTTTTGCAACTTCAAAAGTTGATCTTGCTCTCCTCTGTCTGCTCAGTCCTTCCTGATTGGTTTTCAATCCAAAATTACAATTTTCCACCCGTAGGTCTTCTCCAATGTTCTCCAAGACTTGATGACAACTTTGACAACTTTGGACTATTGCAACTTTTCTCCAATCTTGATCCTTAGGAAATCTGCAACCTAGACTCACAAATCACACACAAAGGAGAGGGAAAAATTTTGTTGGGTTAGTGGATAGGGTTTTTCCTTGGTCAAACCCATTGTTGGTAATTAAACCTTGAAATGAAAGAAAATAAGAATGGAGAATGATGAATGAACAAAATACAATGTTGCAACTCACCAAAATCTTCTATAAAGTGCTACAAATATGCTTGAAATGGCTGTAATAGATTTGGTTCTTGATCTTTGCTTGAATGATGTTGATCTTGAATTGAACACTTGCTTGAATCATAAACCCTACATCACAATTGTTAACACAATAACAAACATGACATATGAAATCTTTAACATGATGATTGATGCTTGAATGTTGCTCTAAAATACTTGATAATCTACCCTTGAATGAACTTGAATGCTCTTGTGAATGCTTGTGAACTCAAACTTTCTAGTATGAATTCTCTCACAAAAGTATTAGGTTATCTCATGAATTCTTAGATAAAAATGAGTGAAATAACCTTGTATTTATACTTAATTATGCAAGAATTCCTTAAATTACAACACTACAAGCTCACATTAGATCTAGGAGGATAAAATATCACTAGAAATTTGAATTAAATTTGATTTTGAGCCACACGAGACTCATTCACCCAAGATGGCGAGTGAGTCCCCTTTGGTATAATGTATGAGACCAAAACTCAAAAGTGCTTAGAAATGTGTGAAAATCATTCGGGGCAAAAAGATCTAGGTGGGACCCATTCACCCAAGGTGGTGAATGAGTCCCAAATCCCTAAATCTAGGCCACACAAGCCATAAACACCTCCATTATAATTGGGTATTGATTGGTGTCGGGATTATCCTTGAAAAGATGTAATAAATGAGGCTTGTGGATGCAAAATGGGGTCAATTAAAGCATAAGAAAGCCCAATTGTTAATGACAAGCCTAGAGAAGTGTGAAAGTGTGTTACAACACTTTAACACTCCAAATAAGAAAATATTAAGATTAATTTTGATTAAAAAGAGGTTTATTAGGTTGATAAGAACTTGGAGAAGTGTGAAAGTGAGTTACAACACTTCACATCACTTTAGTAGGGCACCATTAAATCCATTAGTTCACAAGGGCCCATGACCTAATGTGAATGTGTCAACCACATTACAACACTAAATCAGGGCAACATCAAGCCTAACTCAACAAGGAGGGCCCAAACAAGTGTGAAAATGTCCTGATGACATTTTTTGACATTATATAGATGAATTTTCATCAACCCCCTACTAAATTAGACCATATGAAGAATGTGCGAGAAGACAAAAAAATTTAAAAAAATGGGTCAACATGGAAGGGAAGCCTAAATGCCCCCAACACTTTAAATTGTCCCCAATTTTCAAAAATCAATACACATAATATCTAGGAAGAATGATGCCACAAATAGAGGAAGTTGTAAGATACATAGTCACTCCTTTATCCAAGCACCTGCGAGAGTGACAAGGGTTATCCAAGAACATATAACACAAGTATGGGGGAACAGAAACACACACACATTCTACACTACAAATAAAGAAGAGGCACCCCCCTAACACTCATCAACCAAGAGGTCATTGACCTCCCAATCTAGATCATTATACGAGGAAGGCGAACGAGCCTAAAAGGGCGGAATGTCAAGGGGGGAACCCTCTTACCCCCCCACAACAAGAGCCAAGGAAGAAGTCCCTACAAGGTCTTCTTCGCTTAGTTATTGTGGGGAAAAGTTCAGCAACTTTGCAAAGATCGACAAAAGTAACGAGACCTCGTCCAAAGAGTTAAACATGCACTTTAATGGAGTTCCATGTGTTACCTCAACGGATGAGGGAGGTAGCACCCGAGATTCACTGCTAGGCTCATCAAGTGACTCAAGAGCAGTGATGAACTTTGAGGATGTCGAAACTTCTTGTCATGATGATAGTACACACTAATGCAAAACCACCGTCTGAAAAAGGTGGGCTCCTCTTTCACCCCCCATTGCTAGCGAGGCCATCCTCCATATTTCAATTCATTGAAGGATGCAAGATCCCCATGGACGAGGTAGAAGGTGTAGAGGAGGAGAAAAAAATAGTGATGGATACCACTGAGGTGTTCGGCATGTCCATAGGCTTAGAGAACGATGAGATGTTCGAGAGGGCCATCAAGAAAGGAGGCTTGACCGAGGGAGCAATAAACACCTGCACCTTTTTAGGGTTATTGGTGTTTACACTCGCAGTAGGAGCCAAAAGAATCACTACCATTGAATGAATTGAAGTAGAGGGGATGGGAGAGGAAGACACCACAACTGTTGGAAAAATTTCCTCAATGCTTATTGACTTTGAACTCCTGAAAGAGAATTATCAGTGAGACCTTTGGAATTTATTGTCGATGAGAAACTATCTTGGAGAGATCAGATCGCTATGACTTAGGATCTGTATTGGTGATGAGAACCATCGAGGTGACCCTGTAGAAGTCTTGGTGATGTCAGCATGACCTTGCGGTTGTCTCAGTGATATCAGCATGACTGGAATAGTCATGGTGACATTCCTTACTCGCTCCAATGGTAGATGTCTGGGCGAGGAAGTTCATCAGGGAGAGTCTTGGCGATGAACGCATCGAGGAGACTTGTGTTGTCGGCGTGACCTCTTGATCTCTTACCGATGGTGTTTCTCTCACTGATGGATCTACTCCTGGTGAACGATCGACATGAATCTTGCCGATATGGGCGGTCTTAGCATTCATTGGGGAAACATGAATGTTCAGTGTGACTTCCCAGTGTGTTTTCGATAGTGATTGTCTTGTCGATGGTCTTGAAGATTGGGGAGACTTCACCAAAGTTTGAGCGATAGGAGTCGGTGCCATGTACGATAGCCTGTGGATAGTCTGACATTGGTTTGACACATTTTTTTGTCTCACCGATGAGCGATATAGTTGAAATCTGTTGACCAAGCATTTATCCTACGTGTTCCGTCTTGGACAAATGAGCGATACAGAATACGAACTGATTGGGAAGTTGAACTATTGTGACCATTTTCTTGTGGGAAACGAACAAAAAACTTGAGCAATGGATGAATAGTTCGGTCATGGGTCTGGTTAGACAGTTTGACAGATGATTGATAAATTTTTTTTGGTGAACTTCATTGTATGCTGAACAAAAAAGCACTGTAACAGTGCAGTGTAATTCAATACAGGGTTGATCAAGGAAATGTTGCTGATATAGAATTGTCAGCTGAAAAGAAGATTCTATAACTTGTATGTAATTGGTTTATTGTAATACAAGTGATCTTTCTTTGGTGTGGTGGGTTTTTCTCTCGTAAGGGTTTTCCCACGTAAATCTGGTGTCAATTGTGTTATGTTTCATTTCTCAAATTTTTTATTTCTTTCATGTGTGTCTTAATGAGCTGTAATTGTAAACATTAAAAGGCATATATCTCTTCTCCTCTGAGACTTGGCATTAGTAAAATTTGTTCTACAATTGAATTTTTCCTAACAAGTGGTATTAGAGCCTCGCCAGTTGTGTTATCCTTGTGGGTAGATTAGTTTTTTGTGTCAATTTCTATTCAGTGGGAGTTTTGTAGAAGTCTTGAATTTGTCTAATTACAGATTAAGATGTCAACGACAAGTACGTCTGGAAGGATTGAAAGTGAGAAATTCAACGACAACAATTTTGAGTTGTGGAAACTTAAAATGGAAGATCTGTTGGTGGATTGTGATCTTTGGATTGTCATGTCTGGAACGAAACCAACAACCATGAAGCAAGAAGATTGGGATCTCTCATATCAAAAAGCAAAAGGGTTGATAAAAATCTGTTTGGTAGACTCTATTCTCCTAAATGTTCATGAAGAGAAGACTGCCTCTACCTTGTGGAAAATATTGGGAGGTATTTATCAAGGCAAGTCCTTGGTAAATAAGTTTTTATTGAGGAATAAGTTGTACTCTTTGAAGATAGAGGGGAAAAATCTATTTCTGATCACTTAAATACCTTTAACATGTTGATTGCACAGTTAACATTTGTAGGAGTGAAGATTGAAGAAGAAGATTGTTGTATGCTCTTGTTATGTTCTTTGCCAGATTCTTGGGATCACTTAGTGATGGTGATTAGGAGAATGACAACCACTTTCAAAATGGAGGATTTGGTTACTTCTTTGTTATCATAGGAGATGAGAAGGAAATCTTCTGAGATGGTGAAGGAGACTCTTGTTGTTCGAGGCAGATCAAAAGAAAAAGGACAAGAATTCCAAATCAAAATCAAAAGGGAGATCAAAGTCTCCTGGTAAAAATTCCAAGGTGAAGTGTTGGAATTGTGGGTAACCTGGTCATGTCCAAAAGGATTGAAAGGAGGATAAAAAGAAGTGGAAGAAGAATTCTTCTAACAATGATTCTTCTCAGAGTGATGCAGATGCCTTTATTGCAGCCTTGGCAACTCATGCATCAGATGATGCCTAGTTGATTGATTCTGGAGCATATTTTCACATGACAACTCATAGAGGCTAGTTTACTAAGTATGAATAATGTGATGGTGGAAAGGTGTATCTAGCAAGCAATTCATCTCTGGAGATTGTTGGCCGTGGAAGAGTCAGAATTCATTTTTCTGATGGTAGAATTAAGGGAATTGATGGCATAATGCATATACCAGGACTGGCTCCAAATTTACTTTTTTTATGCAAGCTGAACGATGTTGGAGTGCAAGTCTCATTCTATAGCAATGGTTGTAAAATGACTAGAGGCTCGATGGTGATGGCTAGGGGTGCCCAAAATTGTACTATGTTCAAGTTGGATGTACTTGTTGTTCAATGCAATAGTGTCTCTGCAAAGTCATAAAAGGTTGTTCGTAAAGAGAAGAAAGAAAATGTTCCTATTGGAGCAAATTATTTGGAAGTGAAACTTCCCACAGAAAATACTATGCTCTGGCATCAGAGGCTCGATCACATTGGTGAAAAAGGTTTGAAAGCCTTGAAGAATAAAAACCTAGTTGAGGGACTTGATGATTGTAATCTTAATTTTGAATTCTGTGAACATTGTGTATATGGCAAACAACACTGTGTTTCATTCTACTCTAGTCCTCATAAATCTTTTGGTGTTCTAGATTATACTCATTCTGATGTGTGTGGTCAAGTGGATGTTCCTTCATTATCGAAGTCTAAATATTATGTTTCTTTTATTGATGATTATTCAAGAAGGGCATTTGTCTGTTTAAAAAAAAGTAAATCAGAAGTATTCAGTCATTTTAAGGAATTTAAAACCCTTGTGGAAAATTAGATTGGAAGAAAAATAAAGTGTCTAAGGACTGACAATGGCAGTGATTTTTGTTCTGATGAGTTTGAAATGTATAGCAAAGACCATGGGATTAAGAGGCATAAAACAACACCTTACACTCCATAGAAAAATGGAGTTGCTGAAAGGTTGAACAGGATGTTGATGGAGAAGGCAAGAAGTATGTTGAGAAATGTTGGTCTGGAGTAGATGTTTTGGGCTGAGGCTATGGCTACAACATGTTACTTATTGAATCAATCACCTTCTTCAGTACTTGTTGATATAATGTCTATGGAATCTTGGTCTAGTAAGAAGCCCTCTCTCAGACATATTCGTGTCTTTGGCTATGAAGCATATGTTCATGTGCTGGATGTGAAAAGATCTAAATTGGACAACAAAGATGAAAAATGTATCTTCATTGGGTATGGTCTTGGTGTGAAAGGATACAAGCTTTGGAATCCTGTGACTAAGAAGGTATTGTACAACAAAAGTGTAATCTTTTGGGAATTGAAACCTTCTTCAGTGGATCTGCAGCCAGAGATTAAAGAAGAGGAAAAGAAGAATGATGTTGTTGAGATACCTCTAACTCTAGAAAAAGAGGCACAACACATTGAAAGTGTACCTAAAACTGAGGAGAGTCCGAGCAGCTCTGAGAGTTCTGAACAAGAAGAAGAACCACAACCTCAACCTTAACCTGTGAGGAGGTATACACGTGAGAAGAAACAACTAGATAGGTATGGATTCTCTATGATAGATTCTAGTTGTGCCTATGCTTTGATTACTAACATGGATGAGCCTAGGACTATAAAAGAGGCAACTGAAATGTCTGATTCAGATTCTTGGTTGGAAGCCATGAATGAAGAAATGGCATCATTAAGGAAAAATGATACTTGGGATCTGATCCCGTTTCCTGAAGGTAGAAAGCCTATGGGTTGCAAGTGGGTATTTAAAAACAAAATTGGTCTAGATGGCTGTGTTGAAAAGTATAAAGCAAGATTGGTTGTGAATGGTTATTCCCAAGTAGAGGGAATTGATTATAGGGAAATTTTTTCTCCTATAGCAAAGCTGACATCTATCAGATATCTTTATCACTTGCTGCAGCATATGATTTGGAGATTGAGCATATGGATGTGAAGACAGTGTTGCTTCATGGTGATCTTGAAGAAGAAATCTATATGTCCCTGCCTGAGCACTTTGTGAGAAAAGGTAAAGAAAATCTAGTTTGCAAGTTAAAAAAATCTCTATATGGTTTGAAGCAATCACCTAGGATGTGGTACAAAAAAATTGACACATTTGTTTTGTCTTTTGGATTTTTAAGATCGAAATCAGATCATTGTGTGTACTACAAGACTAAAAATGATCGGATTCTTATTATTTACCTTTATGTTGATGATATGTTGTTCATACGAAATAGTAAGTTAATGATTTCTAATCTAAAATCTCAGTTGTCTGCAAAGTTCGAAATGAAAGATCTTGGTGTAGCTAGGTATATTTTGGGGATGGAAATAACTAGGGACAGAAAGGGCATAAAGCTCTGGCTTAGCCAGAGTAAGTAAATTAATACTGTTCTAGAGAGATTTGGTATGAATGATTGCAGGCAACTAGTTGTTCTAGTTTTGCAGGGAACAAATCTATCTATTAAAGATTGTTCGAAATCTCCTACTGAGATGGAGGACATGCCTAGAGTGCCTTATGCTAGTGTAGTTGACAGTTTAATGTATGCAATGGTCTGTACAAGGCTAGACATTGCCCAAGAAATGAGAGTTCTTAGTCGATTTATGGTGAATCCAGGAAGGACACATTGGGATGCTATGAAAAGAGTGTTTAGATATCTGAGGGGAACTTCAGACTATGCTCTATATTACGATGGACATTTGGTTGGATCATTGAGGAGTGTCAACATTCATGGATATGTGGATTCTGATTGGGAAGGGGACATTGATAGTAGAAGATCCATAGTGGATATACTTTCATGTTGAATGGTGGTGCAATTAGTTGGATGAGCAAGTGACAAGTTGTAGTCGCTTTGTCCACTACAGAATTTGAGTACATGGCAACAACTCATGCCTATAAAGAAGCAATTTGGTTAGAACGTTTGTGTTCTAACATTGGGTTTGATGCAGGGAAAATTACAATTTACTGTGATAGTCAAAGTGCTATTTTTCTGGCGAAGAATCCTACTTTTCATGCTAGGATGAAACATATTGATGTGCAGTATCATTTTGTATGAGATATGGTGGAGGATGGAAAGGTCTCTTTAGAAAAGGTGGATAATCTAGAAAATGTTGCAGATGCATTGATGAAACCAGTGAGCACAGATAAGTACATGTGGTGTACCAGATCGATGGCCCTTGGTGCCCATAAAGCTCAATAGTTTTGTTGTGCTGTGGATGTGTCAGTAAGATCTTCATCAAGTGGGATATTGTTGGAAAAAGTGCCTCAATGCTTACTGACATTGAAATCCTGAAAGAGCAATATCGATGAGACCTTTAGAATGTCTTGCTGATGAGAAACTATCTTGGAGAGATCATATCACTGTGACTTTGGATCTGTCTTGGCAATGAGAACCATCGGGGTGACCTTGTAGAAGTCTTGGTGACATCAGCGTGACCCTGTGGTTGTCTTAGCGAAATCAGAATGACCAGAACAGTCGAGGTGACATTCCTTACTCGCTCCGATGGTAGATGTATGGGTGAAAAATTTCATCAGGGAGAATCTTGGTGATGAACGCATTGGGGAGACTTGTGCTATCAGCGTGACCTCCTGATCTCCTGCTGATGGTTTTTCTCTCATCAATGGATCTGCTCCTTAGGGAGACATGAATCGGCGTGAATCTATCGATATGGGTGGTCTTAGTGTTCGTTGGGTCATTAGGGAGACATGAATGTTCGGTGTGACTTCCCAGTGTGTTGCCAATAGTGATTGTCTTGCCGCTGGTCCTAAAGATCGAGGACTAGACTTCACCGAAGTCTGAGTGATAGGATTCAGTGCCATGTGTGATAGCTTGTGGACAGTCTGACATCGGTTCAACACATTCTTTTTTCTCACCGATGAGCGATATAGTTGAAATCTGTTGACCAAGTATTTGTCCTACGTGTTATGTCTTGGACCAATGAGCGATACAAAATGTGAACCGATTGGCCAATTGAATTGTTGTGACTATTTTCTTGTGGGAAGTGAACAGACGACTTGAGCAATGGATGAATAGTTTGGTCATAGGTTTGGTTAGATAGTTTGACAAATGATTGATCAGAGTTTTTTGGTGAAATTCATTGTATGCTGAACAAAAAAGCATTGTAATAGTGTAGTGTAATTCGATACAAGATTGATAAGGGAAATGTTGCTAATATAAAATTGTCATCTAAAAAGAAGAGTCTGTAACTTGTATGTAATTGGTTTATTGTAATACAAGTGACCTTTCTTTGGTGTGGTGGTTTCTTCTCCTGTAAGGGTTTTCCCACGTAAATCCGATGTCAATTGTGTTATGTGTTTATTTCTCAGTTTTATTATTTCTTTCATGTGTGTCTTAATGAATTGTGATTGTAAACATTAAAAGGCATATCTCTCTTCTCCTCTGAGACTTGGCATTAGTAAAAAAAAATCTGCAATTGATTTTTTTCTAACAACAACAGACCCCAAAATAGAGGCGGTCAACTCCCCTTCCTTCCTCTATAGAGTGGCTTGCTCAGAAGCTAGAGCCTTTTGTCAATGCTTGTGCTCATGTGCAAGGCGGTTCCTACGACTAATTCGAGAACTAGAGGCTGAAAGCTAGTATGGAACAAAAGCCTCCTGTTTGGCCATTAAAGTGTCCATCATGTCCATTTTTGGTAGAACGAGAGACTCCTAGATGGGAATAGGAGGGGGAGGTTGAGAAGAGGCTGGAGTAACAATGGGGGGAGTAGGCTCTAACGCCTTAGCAGCGAGCCTCTTCCCATTCACCGTCTTAGGATAAGGAGTGATAGGAGGCCGCAGAGGTCGAGACATAGAGGACTCCCCATGTCGAGCCTTCCCTTTACCATACCGGACAGGCCTAGGTACCGTAGGTATAACTAGAAGTTAAAACATCAGATGCTTGGGTTTTTTCCATGCGGGCACCATGGGATTTTCCAACAAATGTCAAGGAGTAGAATCCAATGATGTCGCAGTAGGGCGAGAGGGAGCATCAAGCAGGACAACAGCCTTAGAGGAAGAAGAAGAGTGTTGAGCACACTTCTCCTTTTCTCTTTTTTGAGCCAAGGTGACATCACTGTTAGCCTTCAGGCAAGCCCTATGTGAGACAACATAGGGAGATGGAGGGTATCTCATTTTAGGGGTTAAGCATGCACTCTTGTACTTCACATTGGTTTGATACAAGAGATCCATTCTAGGAGGAAGCAAACCAATGAGTGTAGGCCAAAAGTGATCCAGTGAATAGCCACCACGTGCAACCAGTAGTTTATAGTGGATGTCATAGACTACATGCACTGTACCCCCATGAATGAATTTCAAACATTTATGCACAACTGAGGGAACTGCATTCATACCGACCAACTAGGGGATACCCAGTTTCACCCTAAAGAGTTCAGACCCCAGGATTATGTCAAAATGTAAGTTTACTGATTTTGGCCCCACAAAGACCGATAAGGTGATGTAGCCTAGGGGAGGTACAAAAAGTCCATTGTGTGTATGGATAGTACTCTTAGATGTGTCATATCGATCTTTGGGCAAGAAGTTAATCAACATAATCTCCTTAGTTATGACATTCACACAATAGGTGGGGTCAACAAGAACACCTATCACAGTGTTTCCATTGATTCGTGTGAGGATGTATAAGGGAGATGGTTCTCTATTATAACCGATTGGCAGGTCTTGCAAGGTGAAATTTATACTAGGGGAACCACTCGCAGGCTGCACAGATGAAATGGGTAGGTGCAAGAAGGAGGCCATCGTGTACAATAGACAAAACTTTCATAGAGCCCCCAAAGGTTTTGCAATAAGATAGTGACCCAACTAAGGCTTTGTTCTACAATGCCTACAAAAATCATCCAACTGTGCGACTAGGGGTTGTAGGTTGGGTTGCAAGGTGAAATACCTCACAACACTCACACCCACAATGCTCATAGGATATGAAGAAAGGGCCTTTCAACACTACTAAATAGAACCAAAATGGTTCACATTAGGTTCACCAAAAATGTAAGGTAGGGGGACCAACAACACCAAGGCTCCAGTTCATGGAGAGATGAGAGCGAAGGGTTGCCCTATCTTACCTCAAGCTAAGAAGGTGTTTAGGTTAAGGATAGAGAATGCAGAGCACTCTCAAGTGCTTCTGTCACTCTACACAATCAAAAAATTGAACGAGACTAGATGAGCAAATTTATGGAGTTCGAACTACATCTCAGACAACTCTCTTCCCTAGGACAACAATGTGATGTGCTAGTGTCTCTATCGTGCACTAGCTTTCATATGACCAGAAAGTGAAAAGCACAATAAAAAACACCAAAAAGCCTACTAACTGTCTAGTCAATGAAATGTAATGAACTAAGCTGAATAACGAAGTACAAGAAAAAACTATAAAGATGATAAAGAAGGTAGATGAAAACAAAGGTGACGAGGCTCAACTCACTAAAATTCTAGATCACCAACAAGTGTTAGGAATTAGTGTTCACATGGTTAGCTAATATTTATGTTGTGGTAAATTATATTGTGAGTAATTAGGCTATGCAACTAAGTTGTTTATAAACAACTTAGATTAATAATAGTGGATGAGTTGTGTGAGTTACAACAACTCACGTAGAATAGGTTTGTAGGAGATATTCATGGAGATTAGTTATCCTTGAATATAGGAACTACCTATCCTATATATGTGTATGTAATCATGTTATGAAAAGTGTGAGATAGTATTATTTGAGTGTAAAATTTTCTCATCAAATCTCTACCTACATTTCTTATATGGTATTAGAGCAGTTTGGACCTACACCTGTGATGGAGTAGAAAATCATTTTGATGGGAAGTTTCACTATTATTGACCGAATGATGTTGGCTTCATTTGTTAAGAGAGAATATTCAATTATATTAAATATTTTAAGTCGTGTGTAAAGAAGATAGATTGGAGAGGTTTAAGATATAGGCTCACATGCCAATGAATATATCAACCTGTAGTCCCATTGTCAAGACATAAAACAAGCTTAGCATAAACATAATAGATGTGAGGAGATTGCGCAAGATAAAATGTTTTGGTGTGTCTCCTTATATCTCAAATTAGTTCCTTATATATTTCCCTAATGTACAAGCATAGTGGTAAACAAAAGCACCAAATTAAGTCAGTTCTTGGATCTAGAAAACCACATGAGGTGGATATTTGATGAGTTCCTATCACATCAAGGTTTGTGGTAAGCCTGTTTAAAACCATGGAAGGAGAGAGCCTTTATTTTGGATCAAGGTCATGAGTCACATAGTTGGACATACCATAAGGGTGAGCATACTGTAGAGGAGTGTGTGAATGTTTTTCTACCATGATCACACTAAGGGGGTGTGTTAGGAATTAGTGTTCACATGGTTAGCTAATATTTATAGTGTGGTAAATTATATTGTGAGTAATTAGAGCTATGTAACTAAGTTGTTTAATAAACAAATTAGATTAATAATAATAGATGAGTTGTGTGAGTTAGAACAACTCACATAGAATAGGTTTGTAGGAGATATTCATGGAGATTATTTCTCCTTGAATATAGGAACTTCCTATCCTATATATGTTTATGTAACCATGTTATGAAAAGTGTGAGATGGTATTATTTGAGTGTAAATTCGCTCATCAAATCTCTGCCCATATTTGTTATAGCAAGATCCACACACACGTACACCTGCACACAACCAAGAGAGGGAAAAATGTTGGGCTATATAGGGGTTTGCCTCAGTCAAACCCCCTCTTTGGTGTTTCCACCTCCACAGACAACCAAGAAAGCCACGATATAGAAAGTGTGATAAAGAGAACAAATGAAAGAAATTCAATAATAACAAAGGCACTATGCTACATTAATCAACAAGCAATATCACCTTCCCAATCAAGGTGCTCTCAAGAAAGTAGAGGAGAATGCGAACTCAGTAAGGTCTATGATGTTGCAAAAATGAAGAAGCAGTCCCTCGGGACACCAAGTCACAACTCCAATGGTGGCAAAAGTGCATCAAAATGGATGGAATTACTCAATGAAGAATGGTGTGAAAATGCTAAGAGAATGAAGTTGAATGCCCAACAGTTCAAGAAATGCTAAAGAGATGGATTGAATGAGCAAGATAGGCATTTCAAGATCAAAATGAGAGGGAAAGAGTCATTTTTGGGCTGGCTGGTCGACACAGAGGCATTACACTTCATACCCAATAGAGAATGTAACGTCCTTGAAAACTCCAAAGGCAATAATATGTTAGGGATGATAGTGCACCACACAAACTTTTACACGCCGCGCTCGCATCCTCGACAAAAAATGGACCCCACCAACACAAAAGACAAGTGCCAAGTGGATGCATTTCAGATGGGTGATGTGGAATTTTGCATTCGGGTTTGATTTTCTAAGGTGGAGGGATGCAAAAGGGGAATTTATACAAGGGGCACAAATTCACTCATATACAATACTAAATAAGGAAAAACCCAAAAAGATCCTTGATTTTAAATTTTATCTTCTATGAGGACTCCTCCCATAGACACATCTCTGAGTCGTGTTTATTTCACATTGAAACATCATAAAATAATTTGTCACAAGGGGCTAGATTAGTTGATAAATAATATTTTTCGAGACTTTGGCCTTAAGGTCATCATTTTTAATATAAAAACGTGTTGATGGGTAAGGTTGGCCCCTTTCTACCATGTAGTATACTTTTGAGAATAAATAATATTTGGAAAAAGGGAAAATTTAAACAATCCTCAATATTATGTCCTATAACTTAAAAATGTCCACACCTAAATGAAATCATTTAATAGTCCAAGATTTTATTGGAAAAATCTTGGCACAAAATTTGGTTTTTTAATAGGAAAGGGTTGTGATAGATCCATTTTGACGAAAATTCATGCAAATGTTAAAGAAATAATATCAAGTAAAGGATTATTAATATTCTAAAGATTCCATTCCTAAGATAAATTTTCCGATATATTCTCCAATAGAGTGTAAACACAAAGATTACAAAAAATACAATGAAATTTTTGAAAGATACACCCAAACTAGAAAAGAAAACAAAGTTTCTATGAAAGGATTTAAATTTAGAGACTGTGGCTTCATACTCAAGTAAGATTTACCCAAAATTTAGCCTTCAATTTATAACAACATTGCTTTATCTCCAAGAAGTTTGTAAGTAACATAAGTAAACCATTAACATAAGATTCAATTGAAGTTTCACTATCCAATAGGGGCTACATGTGTTTTAGTATCCATTCACGCAACTTTTTCAAATTTGACTACAAGCTATAGAAATAAAAATTGAAAAAATGTATTTTATGGAGCTCTTCCTCCTCTATAGTGACAACATTAAGATCAAAAATTGGTGTGGGTTTTCTTGGGATGATAGATGGGGATTTTTCTTTAAACTAGTTGAGAATGAATTAATATTCATATTGTGTAGACCATGAAAGACCAAAATCACCTTAGAAATAAGCATGCTAGGTTGTGAATAATCATTAAATTCCATCTATGTCTACTAGTATGACCTTAGATTATAACTTACACCAAGACATCATAAATGAATCCTTGAAAGATATATATGAAAATTGAATAAAATTATGATATTTAAATCTCTTCATACTTCTTTCTTCTTTTCAAACCTACAAAATAAGGGAACAAATATAGGGAAAGATCTTTTATGGAGCTATACTTTAAGATTAGGATAACACTAAGGTGCTACCCTAGATCCAAGAGTGAACATAGATCTCATTGAATAGGTGAGATTTGATGTTCATTCCCTTGCAAAGCTTAAATATAAAATTAAAAATTAATACATAGTGTGGGTCATGTTGCTTAATGCCCATAACTTAAATTGTTTTTTGAAAAATATAGTTTAAAATGTGAGTTAACTTTTTAACTTACTTAATATCATAGAAAATTATTTAAATTTGATAATCTTATCTATAGAGTAGTAATTTATTTAAAATCACATCTAAATTTATAATAATATTTTATAACCCATGAATGAATTTTTTTTATTATATTATCTCATATGTCTTAGTGAATATTATTAACTTATAATTTTAAGGTAGTAATGATAACTATAATAGTGAAAATTATTTGATCACATAATAGTTTTTTACTTTTAGTACCTTTAGAAAAAGTGTTCCAAATATTTATATTTACTATCATTCAATTTCCATTGGAGTGCCTCACTAATATGATCCACACATATAATAATGGAAATAATACAATGTAGGAGATAGATTAGACATAAATTTAATTGTAGAAAATGGATCACATATACTACAAACTTTGTGATCTATCTTCTATATTATTAAATTGCTAGTATTATATGTGTTGATTTTACAATAAATCCTTGTTGAGAAATGATAAACCTTTCTAGGTTATGAAAAAATTGTAGGTTATATATGCCAATTTACTCATCTACTAAACTAAAACCCCATGTTCACATATGAAAGTTTAAAAAAAATAAAAATATTAGAGATGTCAATAATAGACAAACAAATATTCATAAACAAGGAGTTAAGTCATCTCAACATAACATACCAAAGAAAGAAAATAAGACACAACTATACCAATAGAGTTAGTATCAATATAAAGAAAAATAATATAAACATTTTAAGTTAAGCCTATATTTAGACAAGTTTATTTTTTTAAGAATAACTTGTCTAATAGTTAAGGTAAATTTCTCTACTTTATAATAAGTGACTGTTTATTATTCCGATGATTGGTACAATAATTTTTTTTTTTTGTTTCACATTATTAGTGTGTATATATATATATGAGTAATCAATTTTATAATAAAAGTAAATCTAGTTTTTTAAAGAGTACGTGTCATTTTTATTATTTTATATAAAGATAATAGTACACCATATTCACAAAAGGATAAGTTGAAAAGGTCACATCTTATGGTTTATGCAAGATAAAATTTTAAATGGAAAATTCAAATAAGAACAAAAGAATATTTGAAAAAGTTATTAGCTAGTAAAAACTATGAATCTAGTAGGAGGAAGAGGTGGGTCATGGTAATTTGGAATAGGATTTCCCTTTGTAAATGTACAATGATAATTAATTTGTTCATCATCAAGACTCTACATCTGATTTCAAGCAAAAAGAAATAGCCAATGCACTCATCAACTAAACTGAAGTCTCATGTTAACATATGAAAGTTTTTTTTTAATATTAAATATGTCAATAATAGGCAAACAAATACACATAAACAAGGAGTTAAGTCATCTCAACATAACATATCAAAGGAAGAAAAAAAGACACAACTATACCAACAAATTTGCTATCAATATAAATAAAAAATAAGACAAGTTTTCTTAAAGATTAACTTGTTTAATAGTTAATGTAAGGTTTGTCTACTTTATAATAAGGGTCATTTTATTATTTTGTATAAAGATAGTAATACATCATGTTCAAAAATGATAAGTCCAAAAGGCCACACATTATGATTTATGTAAGATAAAATTTTAAAGGACAAATTCAAATAAGAACAAAAGAATAAGTGACAAAATTATTAGCTAGCAAAAGCTATGAATCTAGTAGGAAGAGGAAGAGGTGGGTAGTGGTAATTTGGAATAGGTTTTCACTCTATAAATGTACAATGATAATTAATTTGTTCACCATCAAGACTCTACATATGATTCCAAGCAGAAAAAATAGCCAATACACTCATCAACTAAACTGAAACCCCATGTTAACACATGATTTATTTATTTTAAATATTAAAGATGCCAATAATAGACAAGAAAATACACATAAACAAAGAGTTAAGTCATCTCAACATAACATATCAAAAGAAGAAGAAAAGACACAACTATACCAACAGATTTAGTATCAATATAAAGAAAAAATAATATAAGCTTTTCAAGTTAAGCCTATAGTTAGACTTTAGTTTTCTTAAAGATTAACTTGTTTAATAGTTAATATAAGATTTGTCTACTTTATAATGAGGGTCATTTTATTATTTTGTATAAAGATAATAATAAATCATATTCACAAAAAGATAGGTCTAAAAAGTTGCACTTTATGGTGTATGCAAGATAGAATTTTAAAGGACAAATCCAAATAAGAACAAAAGAATAATTGACAAAATTATTAGCTAGCAAAAGCTAGTAGGAGAAGGAAGAGGTGGGTCGTGGTCATTTGGAATAAGCTTTCATTCCGTAAATGTACAATGATAATTAATTTGTTCATCATCAAGACACTGGATATCATTCTAGCAGAAAAAATAACGGAAAATTTGAACAACTTACTAATATCAGAAAAAATAACGGAAAATTTGAACAACTTACTAATATCTATCCTACCAAAAGCACCATAATGAGGATAAGAAAAAACTGAACGTTAATGAGAAAAAATCTGAACACTGTGACCTTATAATCAATACTAAAATGGCTGAAAAGCCTGTAAATCATGAGAATCATGCGAACAAGCATTATGACCATGTCTATATCAATACTCTTGATTTAAGAAGATTGTTAAAGTGGGTTACAAAATCTGTGAAAGATGTAGAATCTATAAACATGAGATTAGCTGTATGGCTGGTGATTGAAACTGAAACCAAAATACTTAGTAAAATCTTAACCCCTATAAAAAATATTATCAAAACAAATTTACAAAACAGATATTAGAGAATGACTACTAAAAATTTATCAGTATCCAGTTCAATGCTTAGATAAGAATTATTAGAATGAAAAAAAAACATTAAAGAGGAAGAGTAATGTAGTCATTACATAATTGTCTTTTCCAGCTCTTCTTTTGTACTGCTAACATACCCATTCTTCATAACTAACACAGATTCCTCTCAACCTGGGACTGATATGCATCTCAAAAAATGAATTTATTTTGTCCCAGGTTGATAAGAATCTGTGTTAATCTCTGACTATCATTATATACTCTGCTTGCTTGAATTCTCATATTTGCATGGTTGCAATATTCTTTCGATCTAGCTGTGTTTATAATTTGTGAGAAAGCTGTGTATATATAAAGCTTAAAAATGGTTAAAAGATAAAACTGAATAATAATATAGATACGTGTAATTATGAGAGCCATGTTACTATGACGGATCCAGAATGTTGATGTTATGGCTTTCATAATTCCATGTATGTTGTCAATAAAATTCTAAATGGATCCAAACCTTTTACCTTAATAAATCCAAAAACTGTCTTAATAATATCTTCAACTGTAAAAATAGTAGGAAGGACTCTCATAGTTACACGTATAAACAAATGCAATACTTAAGTTTCAATTGAATCAGAAATCATTGATGTTAGAAATATCTACAGGTAAATACAACATCAAATCACATCAAATACCTATGTCAGTTGTCCATAGAAAATTCAATGTTTTTCTTTATTACCGTAGATTTATTTCCTAGTGTCACAAATTTGATCTTTCATATAAATGTAATCTATGATGTATAGATTTGAGCCGTAAAATGTAGACATTGAAAATCTATTTATCTTGATTTTTGATGTTCAATAAGCTTTTAACGACTTTGGTGTTTGAAAACATCTAAGAGAATATGACATCGCTAAGGTTCAGTTCTTCGAAGTTAGACCTCTAGATTGACCACCTTTATGATTGTAATCAATCTGAATTTAAATTTTAGTATTAATATTGAATGCCTAGAATCAAACTTGAGTGACATGAGATTGAGCCTTAGTGAAAATCGAAAAAAGACAAAGAATGAATGTATAGTAGTGAGTGTGAATATGAATGTAATAATGAGATTTAAACTGAATACGTAAGAATAGGAGCAAGTACAAGTAAATAAAGGTAGAAAAGAATTGAGATATAAGCCAAACTCAACACATAAATATACCACGTGTCAATATATAATTACTTTAAAATATTTCATCAAAATAAACCCAAAACAAAATACAAATTGACATTCTACTGTTAAAAAGATTTAACTTGAAATATGATGATCATACATGTAGATTTAATAACTTTGAATGATAATGCATATAACCATGTTAATATGGTTAAGAACTTTAATAGTAAATCACATATAACCATGAACCATGTTTGAGCTCATATTCCCAACAAATATGGAATTTTTTAGCCCTAACCTTAGGCATGGATTTTGTTTTTTATTGTGGGTGTGATGTGGGAAAAAGTGATCTAGTGTCTAATCACACTTTCTCCTACATAATATTAAGAAGGAACAAAAAATGATCACATATACCCACTTGGCTACTAACCTCAATGGAAGAGGTAGAATGATGGATAAGGGTTTTGTTCTTGTTCAGTTCTTGTTCTTGTTCTTGTTCAATTCTTGTTCTTGTTCAAGTTGGAAGATTCGGTATTTCGTCATGTTTGCTCACCAGACCTTGTGGATCTATGTTTTCATCGTGGACATGTTCATTTTCCTAATTCCAAGATTTCAGCTCGATTGGATCTTTTTCCGGCAAGTTATTGCTTTCGGATTAAGTGACAGATTTGGAACTGGCCCCAGAATAATTTCAAACCTAACGGCTAGTTTGATCGCTCATGGATCTTTTCCGTAGCTTGCGGATCCTTGCGAGGTGTTTCAAATTGTTTCGTGGAGTGTCCCCGACCTTAATTTTAGTTCCACACTTCATCATATGCACCTGTCGTGGAGAGATTCAAATTTGAGGCCGACTTGCTCATGCACATGTTACTTTTCCTTCATCGAAGATTGTAAAGATCTTTGGCCGATGCGGATGCTTCTAGATCTGCAGATATGATATAAAGATTGTAATGGAGCATTAGGAGAGCAAGCAATCAAGATCAAGATGATGAAGATGAATATAGGATTCGATCTGTAAGATTTTCTCTCGCATATAGGAATATTGTATTTTGAGCATGTTGTATCAGGCCTGTGAGCCCAATCTGTAAGCCCGGATGTGGCCGACTGTATGTAATTGAATTTTCTGATAATGAGAATGTTTGAATCTTCATTTGCCTCCATATTTTGTGTTGCTTTTGTTGTGTAACTCTTGTTGCACGGTCTATATTGTTCTCTCTGAGGACCCTCCTACTATGGCTGCACTAAATTGGTATCAGAGCAAGATTCGTTTTGTGGAAGATCGTCAAAGTTTGCAAAGTCTTGCTGAAGATTTTTTGCGGGGTGGTGGATTGAGGATTTGACCTGCAGGTACAAAGGACTTGTGTAAAGATGGCACGAATAAGAAATGGTAGAGGAAATGGAGCACATGGAAATGCAAACCCAACTATAATGGAGATGTTGAGAGGAATGACTGCTAGATTGGAAGCAATCGAACAACCTAGAGAAGAGGTCCACCCGTTGATGATGTGAGTGATGAAGAAATAGAAGAATGGGAAGAAAGGGAAAGAGAAGATCAACCTGGCCTTGATCAGGGAGAAGAGAGGTTCATAATGTTGGAAATATGTGCCTCAATCTTGCTGACCTAAACCTCCTGTAGGAGAAAATCGGTGAGACACTTGAGATATCCTGTTGACGAGTTGTTTAGTCCTGAAGGCTTGAAGTGTTTAGATCAATGTTGCAGAAGAGAACTATCAGAGTGACTTGAACTATTGGTGTCAGTTCTCTGGTTCATATCGACGGTAGTTATCTGGCCGATGAGGTTCATCGGTAAGACTCTTGTCGATCTGAGGAATGTATGTGAAGTAGCCTAGATGAGAAACTAGTATGACTCTGGCCGATGTTCGGATTGGGGTGACATTGGCCATCGGGATGACTTGTGAATGTCACTCTGGTGCTTGTGGTCTGGCCAAAGAGTTCTGTCAGGAAAACTCCTGTCAAAGTGAACTATGTTGGGATGACATTGGTCTTCGGGTAGACTTGCGAATGTTGAACCAACTGTGTTAGTCTGGCCGATAGGTGTGATCAGCGTACGTCTTTTCGATGAATAGATGGTCGGGCTAACACAAGACTTCAGAATGTGTCTTACCGATAGTGGATCTTTGGCCAATGTGATCTGTTCGATGTGTGTCTGGCCGATGGTGCTTGGTCGGTGTGACATGGTCCGTCAGGATGAGTTCTCAGGATTGGTTCGATGGTGTTGGTCATGCTGATGTACTTCATTGGTATGAGTCTTGTCGATGCACAGGTGGTCGGGCTAACTTTGGTCTTTGGTTAGACCTGGGAAGTTTGGATCAACAATAGAAGTTCGACCAATGGGATATGGTAGAAGTAAGTCTTGCCGATGGTTCTTCATCGGTATGAAGTATGACTTCGGCCCAACTTTGAGATCCTCGTCCAATGGTTAAAGACCAACCAATGGATTGGGATCGGTGTGATTCCTATTGACAAAAGGTTTTGAATTGCAATGAGCTGAAGACCATCGAGGTGACTTGTGAACTCGATGAGACTTGTTGATCTCACCCCGATAGTGTTGTTCTTGGTGATGGTTTGTTCCAGTTGGTCTTTGATGTAACTCTTGGTGAGGTTCGCGGTCATGATGGTTCTCTTGGGACATCGGGGAAACTTGATCTATTAGTTGGAATTTCTAGTCTGTCATCGATAGTGTCTGTCATGCCGATGGATGTGATAATGAACGAAGGTTGACCATTGCAGACTGCTAAGTTATATGATGGTGTGATGACTTTCTCACTTCACATCATTGTTGTGAAGCAAATCGAGCGGTTGCCTCTTCGATATGGAAACTATTGTTTGACAGTTGGACTGCAAGGAAACTGAACAAACCGTGTGTACAGGAAATGAATAGATCGATGGCCCAGGGATAGCAAGGGGTTCGATATGGAATTTTTAGGCTGAGTTTTCGAATCGTATGTTGTACATAACATTGTAACAGGGAGAATGTTGATCTGTGAGACAAAACGAAGAAGATTGTGAACCTGAGAGGCCATGAGGTTGTGCTAGCCAAAAGGTTGGCTGAGTGAGTGGACCGGTGAGATGAAATGAATCTGCATTGTGTGTTGTGTGAGGTAACTGTAACAATGCAAGGATTCTAAACAATGGTGTTGCCTGTATTCTCCAGATGAAACAAGATGTAACTCCTGTAAAGGCTATGAGCCTAAAATTGTATTGTAACTCTGTTTGTTGCTGAATAATATAATGGATCAATCTTTTGGAGTGTGGGGTTTTTTACTTGAAAGGGTTTTCCCCACGTAAATCTGTGTGTTCATTTATTTTTGGCTTTCATGTTGGTTGATTCTATAATTTAAATTTGTGCATAGTGTTGAATCTGGTAAAGTCTACTTGTGTTTTTCTTAGAAGAATCAATTTGGGAAATCAACTATGCCAGTTTTCACTTTATGGAATATTAGTCATATCTTTGAGGCAATTTGAAGAAATTAAAATCACCAGAGGCACTGTTGTTCTTAGATATTTCTTTCTGAGATCACCCAATTTTCCATTACACATAAGAGCCCTAACCAGAGTGAATACTAAACCACATTTCAATCCATTGGATTACAGAGGTAAGTTGGATTCAAATGAATTGCTTGATTGGATAATAGAGATGGAGAAGTACTTTGATTTTGAAGGTACCACATAAGAAAAGAAGGTGAAATTTTCTTGTACAAAGTTGAAAGGACATGCATCCCTTTGGTGGGAACATTTGTAGATAGATAGGAAAAGAAGAGGAAAGGAGAAGATAAAATCATGGGATCGGATGGTAAATAAGTTAAAAAAAAAAATTATTCCTGTTGACTATCAAATTAGTTTGTTTCAAAAGTTGTAGAATTTGAAGCAGAAGGAGTCAAGTGTGACAGAGTATAGTGAGGAGTTCTACAAGTTCAATATCAGATCTGGACATTCATAAGATGAGACCAAACAAGTAGCCAGATATATGAATGGTTTGAGGTCATCTATACATGATGAGATCAGTTTTATTGAGTTGATGACTATGGAGGAGGCATATCAATGTGCCCTAAAAGCAGAAGATAAGCTGAACAAAAGACATGAGCAAAAATAAAGAGGAAGAGGTGGAAGATTTTAGAGAGAAATAATTTTTACTAGAGGAGGAAGAGGACCTTTTTTAGATCAAAATAAAGATAAGGAAGTCAGTAAGAATGATAATTTGTACTGTAGAAATGATGGAAAATCTTACCAAAGAAGAGGATATGGTGGTTACTAGAATGAGGGTTATAGAAAAGGTGATAAAGGATAGGAGAAAAGAGTATTCAGAGGAGCTTGTTATAAGTATGGTGGAGGACATAGAGCATTTGAATGTAATCAGGGAGAAGCAAGCAGAAGGATAGAGAACAGTAGAAGAGTAGCCTTTGTTGAGGAGGATCATGTTGGATAATCTAATAAACCGAAAGAGGGAGAAGTGCTGGTGAACATAAGAGTATTGTGTCAAAGTGAGATGGAGAAAGAATTTGTTCCAAACCAGATGCAAGGTAGCTGGAAAATGTTGCAAAGTGATTATTGATAGTGGAAGCTCAAAGAACTTGGTTTTTGAAGAAATGGTGACCAAATTGACGTTGGAAAGGTTGAAACACCTGAAGCCCTATTTGATAGCATGGATTCAAGATGAGCACAAGATACTGCTAAGTGAACAATGTTTGGTGAAATTGAAGATAGGAAATTACCATGATGAAGTTTTGTGTGATATCATGCCCATGGATGTATGCCATGTTTTGTTGGGAAGGCCTTGGCAGTATGATAGACAGGCTATTCGTGATGGAAAGAAGAACATATATACTATTGTTGAAAATGGGATGAAGCAGACTTTATTTCCATTAGAGGATGTTCCTAAAATTGGGGTTTGCACGAATTCTAGAATTTGTTAGATTGATCAAAGGAGATATTTGGATGGACCGAGACATGAGAATATGTGCTATTCCTTGGTTCCTAAGAAGGTTGAAGACTTGAAGCATGTAGAAGAAAAACAAGAGGAGATAAGGGAATCGATAGTAGAATATGAAGCTATCATTTTAGATAATGTACCTGATGGATTGCCACCTATGAGGAGTATTGGTCATTGCATGGATCTGATTCCTAGAGCTAGTTTGCCTAATAAAGCAGCACACCAAATGACACCAGTAGAAAATGAAGAATTGAATAGACAAGTGCAAGAGTTGTTGAGAAAAGGTTTGATCTGAGAAAGCTTAAGTTCTTGTGCAGTACCTGCAGTGCTAGCACCTAAAAAGGATGGAGAATGCAAGATGTGTATAGACTCTAGAGCCATAAAAAATATCACAATGAAGTATAGATTTCCTTTGCCCCAGATGGATGACATTGTGGATTGTTTGAGTGGAGCTAAGTACTTTACAAAGATAGATTTGAAGAGTGGATATCATCAGTTCAGAATCAGAGAAGGGGGTGAATGAAAGATAGAATTCAAGACAAATGAAGGATTGTATGAGTGGTTGGTGATGCCTTTTGGACTAAAAAATTCACCTAGTACTTTCATGAGGTTGATGAATGAGGTATTGAAGAAATTATTGGGTAAGTTTGTGATTGTCTATTTGGATGACATCTTGATTTTCAGTAAGACTAGAGAAGAACATTTTTTGCATATAAGACAAGTTTTGGAAAGGTTGAGAGAAGAGCAGTTGTTGGTAAACATTAAGAATTGTAGTTTCATGAAGGAAGAATTGGTATATCTAGGATTTGTGATCTCAGTGGATGGATTGAAGATGGATCCTAAGAAGGTAAGAGCAATTGCTGAGTGGCCTACACCAGAAATGATGAGGGTGCAACCCGAGACAAAAAAAATCACATAGAAAAACAAAGATTCTTATTATTTTCGAAATATGAAATTCTTACATGCAGAGGATCTCAAATCCTCGAGTTCTGCAATACATGCAAACTACTGAAAGTTACAGAAATTCCCCTTTTCACAACATGCGATCTTCTTTCCACAAAAACTACTCAAACAAATTAGAAAACAACCCATAAATAGCCCCTTTCCCTATTTGGAGCCAAAAACAACATTCTAATTGTACACCAACTTCCGGAAGCTCTAACTCAAGATCTAACCGTCGGATCTTCAATCATAATACCTTTTCAGAAAGCTCTTGCGAAAATGAAGTGCTCAAAAGTGGGGCCTAAAGGCTAACCACTTTCATTTTCCGCCAATTTTTGGGCCCATCCGGAGCCTTTAAGTCCCTCAAAATTAGCTCCGAAGATTTTGTAGGGCAAAAAGCAAAAACTGAAACTTGAATAACTTTTGAACCGGGAATTATCTTAGCCTGATTCTTTCACCAAAGTGCTTATTATTCATTCCCGAAGCTTCCCTTAAATTTTTGTCTCCTCACGCCCTCAAATTCATACCTGCTAAAAATAGCAGTTGAGCAGAAAAAGCAAAAAAGCAGTTTTGAAAGTTGGGAATTCTTCTTCGACGAAAAGGGTATCCAGAAATGCAAAAACCTCTACAAAAAAAAACTAAATGAAAGTAGATATATTTTTGGGTGATGTAGGATTTCCCTTAGACCACTAGATGCTCCTGCATCAAGAAATCATTGGAGCAGACAAGGGCTTTGAGTTGTTGAAATAGAAGGTGACTGAGCATCCTGTGTTGGCTTTACCAGACTTTAATAAGGTATTTTAGATAGACTATGATGCAAGTGAAAATGCAATTGGAGTAGTATTAAGTCAAGAAGGAAGACCAATAGCTTATTTCAGTGAGAAATTGAATGATGCTAGGAGAAGGTATTCAGTGTATGACCAGGATTTTTATGCTATAGTTCAAGCCTTGAAGAAGTGGAGACATTACTTGTTGCCTAAGGATTTTGTGTTGTATATACAGATCATCAAGCCTTACAATATTTGAAAAGTCAAGGTAAGTGAATCAAAGACACATGAGATGGGCGGAATTATTGCAGAGTTATACTTTTGTTTTGAAACATAGGAGTGGAAAGTCAAATAGACTTGATGATGCTTTGAGTAGCAGAAGGAATTTACTGGTAGAAATGAGAGTGGAGGTATTAGGCTTTGAGGAATTGAAGAACTTGTATGAGGAAGACCCGGATTTTGCAGAACCTTGGAGAGCTTGTAAACAACGAGTCTTGGAGGATATGATTCAGTGGTTGGATTATTTCATTTAGGAGGATATGTTGTTCAGAGGAAATAAATTGTGTATACCTCAGAGTTCAATGAGGGATAACTTGGTGAAAGAGAAACATAGTGGAGGATTGGCGAGACACTTTGGAGTTGATAAGATAGTAGCATTGGAAAGTGATAATTACTTTTGGCCTCAGATTCATAAGGATGTTAGGAAATTTTTGAAAATTTGTAGAGTTTGTCAAGTTGCAAATGAGAGTATTCAGAATTTTGGATTGTATAAACCTTTGACCGTTCTAGAAAGACCTTGGGAGGATATCAGCATGGATTTCATACTTGGTTTTTCAAAGACATAGAGAGGTAATGATTTTGTATTTGTGGTGGTGGAAATTTTTTCTAAAATGGTACATTTCATACCTTGTAAGAAGAAAAAAGATGCAGTACATGTAGCAAACTTGTTTTTCAAGGAAGTGGTCAGATTGCATGGATTACCTAGGAGTATTGTTTCTGATAGAGATACAAAGTTTGTTGGTTACTTTTGGTAGACACTTTGGAAGAAGTTGAAGACATATATGAATTTTAGTTATAATTTTCACCCATAGACTGAAGGATAGACAAAGGTAGTAAATAGGAGTTTGGTAAATTTGCTCAAATGTTTGGTTGGAGAGAAGACCGAAAGTTGGGATTTAGTCCTTACTCAAGCAGAGTTTGCCTACAATAATATAGTGAATTGGAGTACTGGAAAAAAACTTTTTGAGATTGTTACTAGAGTTTATCCTAGAGGTATATCAAAATTGCAAGACATCAATAAGGAGGATAAAAGAAGTGCTGAAGCAGAGGAATTTGCAGAGCATATGAAGAAAGTGCATACTCAAGTAAAGAAACAGTTGGAAGATATGAACTGAAAGTATAAGGAACGAGCAGATGAAAAGAGGAGACATAAGGAGTTTGAAGTTTGAGATTAAATCATGGTGTATTTGAGGAAGGAAATATTTCTAGTTGGAACATACAGTAAGCTCAAGATGAGGAAGTTTGGACCTTGTAATATTTTGAAGAAATTTGATTCAGGAAATGCATATGAAGTAGAGTTACTAGATGGCATTGGTATATCACCTACATTCAACATTACAGATCTACATCAATACCATGAAGCAAAATTCAGTGAAGACAATAAAGAAAAATTGGAAGAACGACTTCCTAAACAACAATCGGATGAGATAAAAGATATTTTGGATGTCAGAGATGGGAGGAAAACTCATGGAAGGAAATACAAAGAATATCTTGTGAAGTGTCCAAAAGGTAGACCAGTAGAGGATTCTTCTTGGATTTCTCAGGTTGAGGTAGACTGCATTGGTTTTCCTTTAACCCTAGAAAAGTGAGGGACTCACTTTTCATTAACCTCAGATGTCTGATGCAAGAGCATCCTTGGTTCTTTGCAATCTTGCATCAACCAAAAATATTTTCATTCAGTTTTGTTCTTGTTTAGTTCTTGTTCTTGTTTAAGTTGGAAAATTCGGTATTTCGTCATGTTTTCTCACCAGACCTTGTGGATCTATGTTTTCATTGTGGAAATGTTCATTTTCCTAATTCCAAGATTTCAGCTCGATTAGATCTTTCTTTTGGCAAGTTATCTCTTTCGGATTAAGTGACAATTTTGGAATTGGCCCCGAAATAATTTCAAACCTAACGACTAGTTTGATCGCTCGTGGATCTTTCCTGTAGCTTTTGGATCCTTGCGAGGTGTTTTGAATTGTTCTATGGAGTTTCCTCGACCTTAATTTTAGGTCCACACTTCATCATATGCACCTGTCGTGAAGAAATTCAAATTTGAGGCCGACCTGTTCATGCACATGTTACGTTTCCTTCATCGAAGATTGTAAAGATCTTTGGCCGATGCAGATGCTTCTAGATCTATGAATATGAATAAAGCTTGTAATGGAACATTAGGAGAGCAAGCAATCAAGATCAAGATGATGAAGATGAATATAGGATTCTATTTGGTAAGATTTTCGCTCGCATATAGAAGTATTGTATTTTGAGCATGTTGTATAAGGCTTGTTAGCCTAATCTATAAGCCCAGATGCGGCTGACTAGATATGTAATTGAATTTTTTGATATTGAGAATGTTGAATCTACATTTGCCTCCATATTTTTTGTTGCTTCTGTTGTGTAACTCTTGTTGCATGGTCTGGGTTTTTCTCTTTGAGGACCCTCCTATCGTGGTTTCACTACTTTATTTGGGCGAGGTTGATACTGATTTGATTGATAAGAGTTAACTTGATTTGATTATGCAAATTTGTACCTAGATCAACTTTGAAGCTTCAAAAAACTGATGCAAATACAAAGAAACTCATAATAAAAACACATGAATGAAGTATAGAACAACAAATTGCAAAGATAGACTAGGAAGTGCAAATCTCAAGAATTAGTAACTAGATCTCAAATGGTCTTAGTCTATAGGTTCTTTCTTTCTGAACTCAACTTCAAAATTTCATTTTTTGATAATTAATTTCACTTGCCCTAATTTGGTGACATAGGAGGCTTGATTGTTAGATTTTGCAATTAGTTCTTCAATATTCTCCCAAATCCACTTTAGATTTGTCACCTAGACACAAGAGATGGGAGAAAGGGTTGTGTTGCATAGGGGCTTGCCTAAGTCAAACTCCATTTTGGTGTTTCCACCTCCGCAATAGCTATGATGATGTAAAGAGTGCTTACCTTTGGTTAGGAAGAGGAAAATGGATAAAACATGATGCAGGAGCATCCAGGGTGTAAGAAAAATCTTGCATCAACCAGAAAATGATCTGTGTTGATTTAGTTAGCTAAGTATGGTAATCTATAGGAGTTTGGGCTTTATGAGTAAGCAACATGAAGGAGGAACAAACCACGACATCATCCGACATTGGTCAACAAATTCATCGGAGTGACATGGTGATTTTGAAGACACTTTGTTTCATGTCCCTTCGACATAGCGATAAACAGGCTACAATTGTGGATGGTTGCAAATGCTTCACATCGAAGAGAGGTACGTATGTCAGTAGGAAAAAGTAATGAGTCCTTTCGATACTCTAACAAGGTTTCATTGGTGTGCTCATATCAGAGAGACATATCATTTTCGACAGGAATTAGTGGCAGTCTCTTTGACATCCCGATGAAGAATTCCATCGAAGAGATAGACACATTTTGGCGAAACATCAAAGTGAGTACCTTTGACATTTTGATAGCACCTCATCAAAGAGAAAGTGGAATCTCAATGAGATAGTCTCAAGAGTCTCTTTGACATGCCGATAAGGTGGGACCAAATAATGGTGAAGGATGGCATCAACAAGACATGTGGTGACGAGTGACTATCCAATATATTAGGTTGTACTGGTGACGTTAGTTGTACGAGGATGATAGGGATGACGTGTATGTAGTGGGGACCACATGGACAAAGTTGCAAGAAATATCGATGAGACCTTCTCATTTCGGTGGGAGTTGCTATAGCGTCTCTTCGTCATTCTGATGCGAATTTCTTCAATGAGACATCACCAAATTTTGGAAGGATTCACATGGGAGTCCCTCCAATGGAGTGATAAGCATAATGAGGTGAACAGTGACGTATACATAATAGATGGTGATAGATAGACAAGTATGGTGATGACACATGATGTTATTTGTTGATTGTACATATTTTTTGTGAATCAAAATGGTCATTGGCCAAAAAAAATTGAACATGAAGGTGATGGTTAGAAGATTATTTCCTAGTGTGAACGAATAGAATTGAAGCTATTGATAACTAGGTAATTGCATGTGGGATCTCATTGCTTATTGGACAGTAATGACAATACTAAGACAACATGGGGGAAAATAATGCCTATAAGATAAGCCAACCAGAATAAGGAGTAGATATAAAAATAAGGGGTGGCATAATAGAATGTGAGTTATGAGATTGTGGGGTAGAGTTGGAAGGCCCGATCTGCAAATTTGGCTGATGTTTTTGTAATCAAGCACATGTTTAATGCTGTAATTTTATTTTCCATTTCAAAATAATAAAATTTATTTGTTTTCTTCCTACATACTGGTTGTGCTTTATGTGTTTTCGTGAGGTTGAGACTGTAAGGGGAGTACCCTTCATCAAAACAAGTGATAAATTTACAAGTGTTGCAGCTTATCACTCAGATTTATTTTCCTTGATGGATTGAAGTCATTGTTCTCATCTCATACAAGGAGAATTGGATGCTTGATTGAAGGTCTTGAAAGTGTTAGTACTCATAAAACAAATGAACAAACTCACACATAAAATTGACACATTACAAACATGAATCTTGACTGGTAATAAATTCCATAAACTTTGCTTATTCTACTCTTGATTGATTTTCAGGATGCTCAATTGTGATTTCAAATTTCAAATTGCTAGTTTTGAATTATATTTCTTATGATTTCAAATGGTGAAAAATACTTGTATGTATATACAATTATTTGTTTTCTCACAAAATTAATTATCAAAAGTTGATAAATGAATTTAAATTTGTAAATGATAAAATGTCGACAATCAGATATTTTAAATTGAGCCAAAATATTCTGGACAAGGGCACTAGCACCCTAGTACTTGGACCCATTTTCGATCTTTTAGTGTCATTAAATAATAAAATCCCAATTTAATTATGATTTTATAAAAATGACCACATAACGAGAAATTTAAAAGCATAATTAGGTCCAAGCTTATAGGGAGGAGCTAAACCTAGTGTGAAACTGTTAGGGGTGACAATTTATGATGCTATATTTACCCCTCACTTTAGTGAGAGTATGAACTTACGCTCATGCTCACACTAAAGTAAGGATATGCCAAGAAGGGTTCTTTTATCCAAAAATTGGATATGTAGGATGACACCAAATCTAGGGGATGTGCTAGCCCCCAGGCTCAAGATCCTATGGAACAATAATGTAAAGACAAAGGAACACACACAGATAAGGTGCAACACAACATGATGAAAATGAAGCATACACAATGAAGACACAAAAATAACATAATACATAATGCAACCACCATGTAAACATTGTTGGCCTCCTATAATGTTTTAAAAACTAAGCCTTTATAGTTGTGATTCAAATATTATACATCTAACTTGAATAGCTATCTGGTGCAGGAGCACCTAGCCAGAATAGGAAAGAATGGCAATTTTTGACAAGTTTTGTTTTCTTTCAATTAAGGTCATGTTGACCATTTTTCTAGGAGTTTGTTTTAGCTTATTGATAGTTGGGAGCTTTCTTTAAATGTTATTTTCTATTTGAAATGTCAAATGTGAGGTTTAACACAAAATGCCACATGCTAGTGGTTAGTGACTTTTCCAAAAATTAGCAATTGTAATGCCTAACCGGCTTGGGAGAACAAAGCCTCGAGCATAACTGCTTGGAGAAGGTAGTTATGGGGTTTTGTTCATTCATTGTGCAAGTTGGAGAAAGTGGAGAAGGTAGAGAACATGTTGGATGTTGAAAAAAGTGAAGAACTAATAAAAAAACAGTGAGAAGTGAAGACATTTCTGTGTTTTTTCTGTGAAATTGTGGTTGATCAAGGTCGAGCAGACCTGTAGAATGCTTTAGATATTGATCATTTCTTTGTTTATTCATTGTTGTGATTAGATTGTAGTTTGTGATTGTAATTGGCAGTGTTTAGTTGTTAGTTGTTTTGCTTTCTTGACAGTTTGTGTTCTGACTAGTAAAGAGAACAGAATAGAGTCCTAGACCCTTTCCCCACCATACCTAGTGTATGGAAACTTGGGGAATGGAGCTAGGCTCCCTGTATATAGTTAGGGTAGGTGTGGTGATAGGTAGGAATGCAGGGAATGAACCTAAGGACTGCTCCTAGGCGGGTTTGACAGTGCCCGGCTAGGACAGTCACTTTACCAGTGCTAAAGAGCACTTAACTTGCAGGGTGTGCATTTCCAGGGAAAACCCCATGACAAGAAGGTGGAGGAAGGTCCCACAACAGCCAGGATACAAGGAGAGAGCCTCAATGTGCAAGAGACAAAAGTTATGCAATGACAGACCTATCGGGTGGTCAGAAACTTTACAAAATCCCTAAAGAATGAAAAAAGTGAAAGAGCAGGTCTGTGTACGGCCAATCATGAAGACAAAGGTTTGAAATCTTGGAGTATGTGTAACAAGGGTTGAGAATCCAAAGAAAATCCTGTAGGTAGTTGGAGAAATTGTATGCAATAACTGGTTTTACCCGAGTTAGGAGGCCTAAAAAGGGCTCAAGGCTAGTAGCCCTTCCAAACCCTAACCAAGGGTTTCTTGGAAGCGATGGAGAACCAATGCTAGGAGGTGGTCTAAGATGCTTAATGGGATAAAATTAGGCATGAAAATATGAAATTTTAACCCTGCAAAGACTTGGTGAGGTATAGAGTGAAATTGGCCTTTAGGAGCAATTAAGGGTCAGTGAGGACAGCAAGAAAGAAGCAAGAGTTATATGATTTGAGTTGACAAAGGTTGGAAGAGGGGTTGGTATTGAACTAGGGGTATTTGAAGAAGTGTCAAAGCCTAGAGGTTGAGTGGTGAAAGGAGCCACAACAGGGGATTGCTGAGGTGAGACCTGGGACATGGAGGTGTGAAGCTTCCTTTCCAAACCTCAACTTGGAAAGGTATGGTTGCATAGGTAAAAGAAGCCTATATGCCTGATGATTATGAAATTCAACTACACAAGAAGAGACAAAGCCTAAGGTAGAAAGAATTAGATGTGAATACCTATACTGAATAATTTCAAAAGCTTTGTCTGAGGTCCAATGTGACAGAGGATGAGAGCCTTAAAGTGGCAAGGTATCTAAATGGTTTGAAGTGGAGTATCCAAGAAGAAATGGCCTTATTAAGCCCCAAGACCATACACCAATGTTATCAATTGGCTATCAAGATTGAAGAAAGGAATAAGAGGAAGCAAGATCAGTCTTCTAGGGGTAGAGGCAAAGGTAGGGATCAAAGAGATCAAAGAGGACAGCGTGGAGGTTACCAAGGAAGAGGTAGTGACCAAAGGAACCAAGGAGAATCGAAACTCACTAAGCATGGAGGTGAAACATCTTCAAGAGGAGGATTTAATAGAGGAAGAGGACCTCAAGGAAGTTCAAACAGAGGAAGAGGAGCAGGCAGAAGTAACTCTTACTTTGCAACCATGAAATGTTACCATTGCAACCAACTAGGCCATCCAGCTTATAGGTGCGCAGAGAAAGCATCTTCTTCAAGCAATGAAAAGAGAGTGGCCTATGCACAAGAGGACAATATGAGTTGTAAAACAACTGAGATCAGTCATATAGAGTCTGAAAATGGAGAGAATCTAATGTTCAGAAGAGTGCTGATAAGGCAACCGGTCAAGGAAGAACCTAAGCAAAGAAGAGCTCTTTTTAGAGTAAGGTGTAAAATTCTTGGTAAAGTATGCAAGGTCATTGTAGATTCTGGTTCTACAGAAAATATAATCTCAAAGGAGGCAGTAACTAAACTGAAATTGCAGAAGGTACCTCATACTAACCCCTACAAGGTCACTTGGCTAAAGAAAGGGCAGAGTGTTTTGGTGAATGAACAAGTAACTGTGGAATTTTCAATTGGAGGTTATAAAGACAAGTTATTTTGTGATGTTTTACCCATGGATTCATGTCATCTACTGTTGGGCAGACCATGGAAATATGATAGGAGTGTTGTGTATGATGGTAAAGAGAATACAATTGCATTTAGAACCTTTAAATTGCAGGCACTGTCAGAAGAAGATGAAGGACAGTCCAAGACACCAGGTGTGCTTCTTAGTAGTGGAAAAGAGTTCCTCAACACCCTACATGAAGGTGGAGAAGGATATGTTGTGTTGTTGCAGACCAAAGAGGAAGAGAAGATGGAAAAACCAGTCATACCAAAAACAGTCCAGAATTTGCTTGATAAGTACAAAGACATTGTAAGTGATGGTACACCTGCAACTTTACCTCCGAAGAGAGCAATAAGTCATCAAATTGACTTCATACCTGGAGCCTCATTGCCTAACAAAGCAGCATACAAGCTTACACCTGATCAGAATCTAGAGGGGGCTAGGAAAGTGCAAGAATTGTTGGATCATAATTTGATACAAAAGAGCATCAACCCATGTGCAGTACCAGTAGTCTTGGCAACTAAGAAGGGAGGCAAATGGAGGTTGTGTACTAACTCTAGAGAAATCAACAGGATCACAATTAGGTACAGGTTTCCAATTCCTAGAATTGAGGATTTAATGGATTGTCTTGGAGGGGCTCAATACTACACAAAGTTGGATCTTAAAAGTGGATACCATCAGATCAGAATTAAGGATGGTGATGAATGGAAGACATCATTCAAGACAACAGATGGTTTATATGAATGGAGAGTGATGCCATTTGGTCTTTCCAATGCACCTAGCACATTCATGAGACTAATGAATGAAGTGCTTAACGATTTCATAGGGATTTTTGTGGTAGTCTATATTGATGACATACTGATTTTCAGTAAGACAGTAGAAGAACATCTAAAGCACGTGGAGATGGTTCTTAAACGGTTGCAAGAAGAGAAGTTGGCAATCAATCTTGAGAAATGTGAGTTTTTCAAACAAGAACTTGTGTACTTGGGTTTTGTAGTGTCTAAGGGATCATTGAAGATGGATCCAAGCAAGGTGGAGGCAATCATAAACTGGCCTACACCAACCACAGCAATAGAAGTAAGGAGTTTCCATGGATTGGCCCAATTCTATAGGAAATTCATAAGGGATTTTAGTGGTGTTTGTGCACCGGTTTTAGAGACAATAAAATGTGGTGTGAAAACCAAGTTTGTGTGGACTCAAGCAGCTGAGAGAGGATTTGAGAAACTGAAACAAGAAGTAGCAACTCGGCCCATACTTTTACTACCTAGCTTTGACAGACTGTTCACTGTAGAGTGTGATGCAAGTGGAGTGGTAGTTGGAGAAGTGTTAAGTCAAGAGGGCAGACCTATAGCCTTCTTTAGTGAGAAGCTTAATGAAGCAAAGAAGAAATACTCAACCTATGACTTGGAACTTTATGCTTTGGTTTAGTCACTTAGGAAATGGAGGCATTATCTTCTACCCAAGGAGTTTGTAGTCTTTACAGACAACCAAGCACTTAGCTATATGAATACCCAAGAGAAGTTGAGCAATAGGCATTTGAAATGGATGGAATACATCCAAACTTTCACATTCACTATCAAGCATAAGAAGGGGAAAATGAATAAGGTAGTAGATGCATTGAGGAGGAGGTTACTGATAGTTCAAGAGATATAGGTGCAAAGCATAGGAATTGCAAGTTTTAAAGAACTCTATGGCGAGGATGAAGATTTCTCAGAGATCTATAAGGTATGTTTAAACTTTGAGAATCATTTTCATAGTCAGTATTCTAAATATACTTTGCAAAGTGGATTGTTTTTTAAAGGAAACCAGTTGTGTGTTCCTAAAGGGTCAATGAGAGAAAATCTGATCCAAGAAAAGCACAATGGCAGTCTTAGTGGGCATTTTGGCATCAATAAGACATTAGAGTTAGTTCATAGATTTTACTATTGGCCTAAGTTGGCAAGAGATGTTAGGAGATATGTGGAACAGTGTGTTGTATGCATGAGAGCTAAGGGAGGAGCTAGTAATGTTGGTCTTTATCAACCCCTACCAATTCCAAATAGACCTTGGGAGTGTGTGAGCATGGATTTTGTGGTAGGCCTTCCTAAGACCAAATCTGGTTTTGACAGTGTGTATGTTGTGGTGGATAGATTTAGCAGGATGAGTCATTTTATACCGTGTAAAACTACTCATGATGCTAGTTACATAGCTCATCTCTTTTTCAAGGAGGTTGTAAGGATTCATGGCTTACCTTTAAGCATAGTTTCAGACAAAGATGTTAAATTTATGAGTCATTTTTGGAAGACTTTGTGGCATAGGTTGGGAACCAATCTGTCTTTTGGATCTGCCTATCATCCTCAGATTGATGGCCAAACAGAGGTGGTTAACAGGGTGCTAGGTAACCTACTGAGGTGTCTAACAAAGGAGTATGGACAGACTTGGGATATGGTCATCTCACAAGCTGAGTTTACCTATAATGATAGTGTCAATAGAACTACAGGGAAAAGTCCTTTTGAGGTTGTGTATGGAATGCACCCAAGAGGTATTTGTGAGCTCAGAGATTTAGGAGCCATGGAACATAGAAGTGGCCATGCTGAAGATTTCAGTTAGACCATGAAAGAGATACAAGAACAGGTGAGGAAGACAGTTATTGAAGCTACCCACAAATTGAAGGAAAAGGTGGATTTGACAAGAAAGGATGTACAATTTGTTGTAGGTGATTATGTCATGGTTCACCTCAATAAGTCCAGGTTGTAGAAGGGAGTCTCAACCAAGCTACAGATGAAGAGAGTAGAACCATGCAAAATCTTTGCCAAGTATGGCAAAAATGCTTATAAGATTGAATTGCCCACTGACTTAGGGATATCACTGGTCTTCAATGTTGCTGATTTGATCAAATATAAAGGATCAGACAAGGGATTCGATTAGGAGAGTCAAGAGGTCTTCAACGACATCAGCAACATATCACTACCCAATCAGGACAAGCAACAAGTTGAGAAGATATTGGAATCCAGGGTGCAAAAGTCTACAAGGCACAAGGTGTATATGGAGCACCTCATCAAGTGGAAGCATAAACATGAGTCAGAGGCTACATGGGTCCAAGAGGATCAGTTCAAGAAGCTTGGGATTGACTTGTCCTTGCTCTATCCTTCTCCTTCTTAGTGTTTTAGCTGGGAGGGGGAGAATGGTGCAGGAGCACCTAGCCAGAATAGGAAAGAATGGCAATTTTTGACAAGTTTTGTTTTCTTTCAATTAAGGTCATGTTGACCATTGTTCTAGGAGTTTGTTTTAGCTTAATGATAGTTGGGAGCTTTCTTTAAATGTTATTTTCTATTTGAAATGTCAAATGTGAGGTTTAACACAAAATGCCACATGCTAGTGGTTAGTGACTTTTCCAAAAATTAGCAATTGTAATGCCTAACCGGCTTGGGAGAACAAAGCCTCGAGCATAACTGCTTGGAGAAGGTAGTTATGGGGTTTTTTTCATTCATTGTGCAAGTTGGAGAAAGTGGAGAAGGTAGAGAACATGTTGGATGTTGAAAAATGTGAAGAACTAATAAAAAAATAGTGAGAAGTGAAGACATTTCTGTGAAATTGTGGTTGATCAAGGTCGAGGAGACCTGTAGAATGCTTTAGATATTGATCATTGCTTTGTTTATTCATTGTTGTGATTAGATTGTAGTTTGTGATTTTAATTGGCAGTGTTTAGTTGTTAGTTGTTTTGCTTTCTTAACAGTTTGTGTTCTGACTGGTAAAGAGAACAGAATGGAGTCCTAGACCCCTTCCCCACCATACCCAGTGTATGGCAACTTGGGGAATGGAGCTAGGCTCCCTATATATAGTTAGGGTAGGTGTGGTGATAGGTAGGAATGCAGGGAATGAACCTAAGGACTGCTCCTAGGCGGGCTTGACAGTGCCCGGCTAGGACAATCACTTTACCAGTGCTAAAGAGCACTTAACTAGCAGGGTGTGCATTGCCAGGGAAAACCCCATGACAAGAAGGTAGAGGAAGGTCCCACAACAGCCAGGATACAAGGAGAGAGCCTCAATGTGCAGGAGACAAAATTTATGTAATGACAGACCTACCGGGTGGTCAGGAACTTTACAAAATCCCTAAAGAATGAAAAAAGTGAAAGAGCAGGTCTGTGTACGGCCAGTCATGAAGACAAAGGTTTGAAATCTTGGAGTATGTGTAACAAGGGTTGAGAATCCAAAGAAAATCCTGTAGGTAGTTGGAGAAATTGTATGCAATAACTGGTTTTACCCGAGTTAGGAGGCCTAAAAAGGGCTCAAGGCTAGTAGCCCTTCCAAACCCTAACCAAGGGTTTCTTGGAAGCGATGGAGAACCAATGCTAGGAGGTGGTCTAAGATGCTTAATGGGATACAATTAGGCATGAAAATATGAAATGTTAACCCTGCAAAGACTTGGTGAGGTATAGAGTGAAATTGGCCTTTAGGAGCAATTAAGGGTCAGTGAGGACAACAAGAAAGAAGCAAGAGTTATATGATTTGAGTTGACAAAGGTTGGAAGAGGGGTTGGTATTGAAATAGGGGTATCTAAAGAATTGTCAGAGCCTAGAGGTTGAGTGGTGAAAGGAGCCACAACAGGGGATTGCTGAGGTGAGATCCGGGACATGGAGGTGTGAAGCTTCTTTTCCAAACCCTCTTTACACCACTATCTCAATCATCATGAAGGGGAATTTAAATTGTCAACCCAGGGAAGTAAACTTGAAATGGGTCAGCACTATATGTGCACTAGGAATCCAAAGTAGCCATATCCATCCTATTGCTAAGAAAAACATAATACTGAAAGTAAATTGCTTCGAAGGAAATAACATAAATGTTGAACATCAACCAATAACTAGGCTAAACTGAAATGCATGACAGAAATGAAAATTTGAGTGAACAAATAGGAAACTACTCTGTCTACTTTGGCTGCAAGAACAGTCATAGAATGGAATTCTAGTGGCTATAGGAACAGTCAGTGATAGATTCTTAACTAATAACTAAACTAAGCTAAATAACATAATACTCACCAAGTGGCCCCCCTTGGATAAGTATTCCCTAAAACTAAGATAGACTCAGATGCACAAACTTATATCTTCATTTCATTTACTAGAAAACAAGAGTACAAATGAGCAACATGATTGTATTACTGAAAAGCTCAAGAGAGCAATTACATCAAATTAAATAATCTTCTATTTTCTATCTGCCTAGAACTCAAAAGGAACATCATATCCTTATTTATCCAACCAACTAGGAAGGCGGTCAACTCCAACAAAACACGAAGGATGCCACATTAGGGAAAGCGCAGAAAAGAGCAGGGGCAGCTACGCATGCACAAAATTTGTCAGGCATGCTTGCCTTAACACAACTCTAGCACAATAGTAGCACTAGCACTCACTCAACATCATTTAAGACCATTATAAGGTGGTTACACTTTGATCTACATGAGGAATCTCTAGCCATCACAAGCCTTCCCTCCATTAAATGACCACCTTGTTGACCGATATGGAACATGACCAGTTGGTAGAATCTTCCTGAATTGCAAGCTTTAAATTATCTGCATGATAATGTTAGTGTGCACAACAACCACATATACATAATCATCTTAAAGCGACATTGATTAATCACATGCAAAGTTAACACAGTTAGTTCATATAGCATGTCAATATCATTTAAAAATTATGAAAATAAGCTCATGTCCAAAGTCTATAGCTTCAAGGAAATATTATGAAAAATTAAATTCCCAAGTATCAAAGGCTTAAGATAACTTCAGGAAATAGACAAAAACCCTATCAATAATTAGACCATAAACTAGACTCATCAAACACAATGAAAACATACAAAAGAGAGAGGGGGTATGACAATCATGGACTAGAAAGCTTTGTAGAATTCTTACTAGCATCCATAGCCAAGACATCCATAAATCACAAGGCTACAAAATCTTTATATTTGATAGGTAACCCATGAATGAAAGTATCATAGGCTAGTGAAATCGATACTCACTTGGTGAGCTTGATAAGAAACAACATAGGCTAGTGAAGTCTGATATTTACAAGGTGATTTTTTACCATAGTAGAAAATGAAGACACACAAGGGCAACTGAAGTCTAGTATTCACTATGTGATTTTCCATGTCAACCATACCTATAATTATAGTCCCAATAATTATGATAAGGTGCTACAAAATATGATCAATATGCCAAAGACACATCACAAATTTTAATGCATGTGAACAAAGTGAAGCACATAATAGAATGTATAACCCCCACCTTAAAGTAATTTCTAACACCAATCAAGAGCAATTGCATTTAAGGTAGAATAAAGTGATATATGATAAGACATGAGAGCTTGGTGGGAAACCCTAAGCCAAATGATATGTACTCAACAAAGCTTACTCATGACAAGGGGTTGCTTCCAAGAAAAATCTACATGAGGGATCTACAGATTTGGGGTTAGTATAGACCAAAGATAATGATCAAGCTCAAAATTGACATCATTCCCCAAATACTTGTAGAACTATGAACACAAGTGAGGAATAAAATATTAAAACAACAAAAAATTTGGGTCAACATGGAAGAGACCTAAATGTGTCAACACTTTGCATCATTCCCAAAAGGAAATAACAGAAAAAAAAATCACAATATAAAGACAAATGGAGGTACAAACAGATGAATTCCACAAAAAAAATTGTTTTCTTTGTTTTCTTATGCCAACAAGAACAACAAGATTCATCCAAAGATAACTAAAAATCACAAAAAAAATGCTAGGAAGCACATTACGGGGAGATCACATTACTGTATCAACATGAATTTTCACCCCTAACGCAAATTCCCTTTTAGCCCCTTACACTTTAGAAAATCAAAAGCGGGGGTTTAATTCCACTTAAGCCCGCTCCTTGCATTCCACTTGGTGCCTGGTTTGTGTGTCAATGGGGGTGTTTTTTTCAAGGATGCCTACACGACACGTAGACGTTTGCACGATGCGCTTACATCCCTGGAAGATTCTTGTGGCTGGAGATTGCAAAGGCATTACATTTTCGATTGGAAGTCGAAGAGTAACGTCCTTCTTCAGCTGGCCAACCCGAATATGGCCATTTTTCATCCATCTCTTCATAATCTCCACTTTTCCATCCATAGATCTCTTCAGGAAAAGTTTGAGAGAAGTTTTAAGAGATCTTGAGTTCATTGTTTCACATTTTCTCCACTCTTTCAACACCCATTCAAGCTTTGTAGCAGAATTCTTTCACTCCATTGCAGCATTCCACTACTCCATCACTCCAATAGGGTGAGCACAGGACAGACACCACGTAAACAAAGGCTTGAGTCCCTCTCGTTCTCTCCTCCACAAGCCTTGAGTGCTTTGGACAGAGGTGGTAAGCTCCTAAATTCTCAACTATTGTTTTTGATTGAGTAAGCACATATTGTTTGTAGTATTTTGTGTTTACGTAGCTTGTAGTTTCTTTCCTTTATCATTTATCTCTACTTTTCCAAAATTGATTGTCTGTGGAGGTGGAAACACTAAGATGGGGGTCTGACTGAGGTAGGCCCCTATATAGCCCCAACAATTTCTCCCTTTATTGTGTGCAGGTGGAGAGAGTTTGAAGCAAGCTGGCGAGGAGAGCATTGTACGAGATCATCTTCGTCACCTTGCTGGTAATACGTTTCTTTTATCGTATTCATATTTTCATTTATCTTTTCTTAACCTCATTCTATCACTTTAAACATCTCTAGACTAGGTTGATAGTCTCCCTTCCTGAGTTAGAGTCTTGTCTTTTCGGTTCTCTAGTTGTACGGACGCCAGTGCACCTGTGACACACCAGCGCATCACACTATTGTCCTCGAACTGCACTTGCACCCTCAGAAAAAGAACTGCTTGAGACATGGATCTGACTGGCATGGTCTCTTTCCAACATTCAGGATTGCAACGTGATCGAAGGATGCATGATCCTCAGCATTCTCATCCTCTTCATCTTAACTATCCCTTAAGCTGAGGTAAGTTAGGGCAGCCTTTCCGCTCTTGGCATTTCATGACCTAGGGCCTTGCAGTGGGTGGTCCCCTACCTTACATTTGGTGAACCTGACGTGAACCATTTTGGTTCCGTCTTGTGATACTGAAAGTTTCTTTCCTCATATCCTAGGAGTGTTGTAGGTGTGAGTGTTGTGAGGCTCTTGCCTTGCAACCCATCCTGCGACCCCTAGTAGGCGTAGTTGGAAGGTTCCAAAGTATTGTGTGACGAAACCTTAATTGGGTCACTACTTTATCTCATAAACCTTACGAGGCTCTGTAGAAGTACCATCTGGTGTGCATGATGGCCTCTTTCCTTAATCAACCTATTCCCTCTATGCAGACTGTGAGTAGTGATACTAGCATAACCTTCACCTTATAAGACCCGCTGATGGGCTTCAATAAAGATCCATCTCCTCTTTACATTCCTGCAAGGATAAATGGGAACACTATAGCAGGTGTTCTCATTGATCCGACATCGCAAGTGAATATTATAATTGATGAGATCATGTTGATTAACTTCCTGCACAAGGATGGATATGATGCACTTGAAAGTATCGTCTGCACACATGACATACTTTTCATACCTCCTATAGGGAGTATTATCCTATCGGTCCTCATTAGACCTAAATCTGTAAGCCTTAAGTTTGACATTATCCCAGGGTCTCAACTCTTCAAAGTGAAGCTAGGTATCCCCTGGCTAGTAGCTATGAATGCAATTCCCTCATTTATACACAAATGTCTAAAGCTTGTTCATGGAGGTTCAGTACATGTTGTCCATGACACCGATTATAGACCACCAGTTGCACGTAGCAGCTGTACCTTGGATTACTTTTGGCCTATCTCTCTTGGTCCTCTCCTGCCTAGGAAGGACCTCCTACACCGCATGTACCAAAACTACAAGAAGCGGTGCACTAGGCTGAAAGTGAGATACCCTCCTTCGCCTTATGCTATCTCGCATAGAGCTTGCTTAAAGGCTGATAGTGATGCTACCAAGGCACATAGAATAAAATAAGATAAGCGATCTCGACATCCTCCTTCTTCCTCTTCCACGGTTCAACCTGATGCTTCATCTCATCCGGTCGTGGTACCATCTACTTTTGTCTTGCTTTTGTGAGATAATCCCATGGTGCCCACTTGGCGAAAGGCCAAGCATCTTGCATTTGAGCTTCATGTCTTACTGACGAAGCCTAGGCCCATTCGGTATGGAAGACAAAAATCCCCCCATAGAGAGTCCTCTTTGTCTCAGCCTCCATGGCCTCCTACTGTTCTTGTTTTGAAAATAGTAAAGAGGAAGAGGCCCACCGCTAGGGCATTTAAGTCAACTCCTCCCGCTGTTTCTGAGCCTACCCCTCCTTCTCCCATTAAGGAGTCTGCCCTTCCACTGGAGACAGCCATGGAGGACACTCCCATGATTGAGAAGGATCCTTTTGTCCCTTCACAAGTTTCAGCTCTAGTACGAAGAGCCACAGAAACTGCCTTGCGCGTGAGTGGAAGTGTCGGCGAAAGGCTCTCCTAGCCAAGCAAGCCTCCTTACAAAAGAAGGATGAGGATAAAACCACATCTCTTGTTGTTTCCTCCTCTCTCCCTCCTTCTATCCCTGAATCTCTTCTGACTCCCGCTGTGAGTGCACATGTACTCGGAAGGGTGCAAGTGTTCATTGCTCGTTTGGTAGAGCCACCCTTGTTGACCTTCGTCCTAGATGTATTGACTTTCCCAAAGCCCATGGACATGGTTAACACTTCGGTTGTGTCCACTGCGGTTCTTTCCTCTTCTTCCTCGCCACTCTTTGTTTCATATGTAGGGAGTTCACCTCCCCCTATGAAGAAGAAGGTAGAGCGTGGCCCCTCTAGCAATGGAGGACTTAAGAAGAGCCCACTTTCTGTAAGGAAACTCAGGTGCGAAAACAACTTCCTACACTAATCTCTTAAGGAAAGTATGGTGCAAATTTGTTTTAAACCCTTACAATTTCAGATCCGTTAATCTACTTAACAATGATATTGCAGCAATATACCATACATACAGAAAATAAAGAATGACACAATGATTTACCCTAGGGAAAACCTTTCGGTAAAAAACCCCAGCACTCCAAAACCTGCACAATGTATTATCTTCAACACAACGGTTACAACACACTTGCAATGCAAGTTCTTTCAAGAGATTTCCAACACTTGAAGACAAAATGCGGCAGCATCAAAACGTTCCAACAATACACTCACATCACACATCTTTGTAACCCTAAAAAATGCTTATATCATGCGCTTCCCTTTTTAGGGCAACTTCCGAAGATAACTGTATTAGGGTTTTACCATTCTCCGAGAAAATAGGAAACCGAAAAAAAATTTTGGGGTGATGCCCCAAACCCCACTATCGTGGAAGAGTGTACAGTACTCAACTTTATTAGTTGCCACATGTCTTCACTCGTCATTGAATCTTCCAGACATAGCTCTTATGTGTCATAGGAATTCGTCATAACCATTTCAGCCATGATCTCCTTACACACAATTCAAGATGCCGACACATCAAGTGGAGTGACACATCAACATGCCAACTAGACATGTACACTCACACTTAATTACATTATTTGCAAGAAATACATTTTACAAAACAAATAATAAGAATAGGAATTATCCAAGGTTGAGACACCTTATTCCTAACACTTTCTTCGAAAGGTGGCCCCACACTGACTTGTTTTGTCCTAGCAACAAAACTAGCTCCAACCTCCCTCAATTTTTTCACTGCTCCCGAGTCTCTCGATGAGCCTAGTAGTGAACCTCAGGTGCAAACTCCTTCGTCCATCGAGGTGAAACATGGTACTCCTGTTAAGTGCATGTTTAATTTAGTGGATGAAGTCCCGACCCTTTCAACTATCTTCACTTGGTCATTGACCCTGGAACCACAAGAGCTAAGCGACAGAGACCTCATAGGTCCCTCTGCTTTGGCCCTTGTTGTGGATGGATCGAAAGCTCCTCCCCTTAATATTACGTCATTGCAGGCTCGTCTTCCTTCCTTCAAGGATCTAGAGTGAGATGTTGACCAGCTCTTGGTCGACCATTGTTAGGGGGAGACCCTCTCCTTAATCTTTAGATTAGATATGTGTGTGTGTCGTGACATGTGCTTCCTCCGTGATCATGTTATATGTGTCTGGATGACCCTCATCACCCTTGCTGGTGCATGGATACAGGCATGGTGTTTGTGTTGTAAACCTTCCACTATGTGTGTCATTATTCTTCCATGTTGGTGATTAACTTTCGGTAAATTGGGGACAATGCAAAGCGTCGGGAGCATTTAGAACTCCTTTCATGTTGACCCAATTTTTTTAATTTTACTTTGTATTTCGTACATTCTTCCTGATCTAGTTGAGGATTGATGATCTTTCGCCTCTTACCATGGTTACCTACATATATATAAATAAAGGTAGATCTGACCCCACGTAACCAGATCCCCCTGTGCCCTCTGTGCGTTATCTATTTTCTTAACTTTTCACTTTATTTTTATCTCATCTTTGCTTGAGTTGTCCCTTTCATGTGTGACAACGCATCTTCTACATCACTTGGTCTTTAGAAAACACATTCATTTCTAAATGAATCTTTTCTCGAAGACCCTTCATACACTTCCTTCATAGAATGGCATTCTCAACTTGCAACCCTAACTGAACATGTTTCCTTCATCAAGGGTTTGTAAAGAAAGGAATTGGAAATCCTCTTATGAAGTGGGAACGGTCTTAGTTTTCCCCTCGCATGTGTACATCTCCTTCCTTTCAAATTCCTTGATGAAGTGAACATCTTTTAAAAGGATTCCTTGGTGACAAATCGATTTGAAAAGGAATACATTAAGCTCTTTGAACAACGTGTCCCTTGAGCGGACCCCTTCTTTTCACACCGAGTTCCCAAGGGACTCCTTCAAAAAATCTTAGCGAGTCCTATGGCATCTAGCTTGGGGGAAACCTGACTAGACTTGTTTCACACCTTGACATCTAGTCTGGGGGCAGCCCAAGTAGACCTTCTTTGCATCCTTATGTCTAGCTTGGGGGCAGCCCGACTAGACCTTACCTTTCAAACAGTGCATCCCTTGAGTGGATCCTCCTTCCTTTTGAAGGGTTCTCGAGGGACTCCTTTGAAATTCTTAAAACTTAGCGATGGTCTGCATGACTATCCGTTCACTAGCCTACGCGATTGCTTCCTGATGTGTTCTATCTGCAGGTAAAAATTTCACCATCTCTGACTCTGCGGAGTCCCCTCTACTCGGTCTCCCTCATGTGAGAGTTCTTGGGGGATACCTTCCTTGCAGGTCTATAGGTCTGTAAGGTGCTTCACTTGGTCTCCCTCATGTGAGAGTTCTTGGGGGATACCTTCCTTGCAAGTCCGCGGGTCTATAAGGTGCTTCACTTGGTCTCCCTCATGTGAGAGTTATTGGGAGATACCTTCCTTGCAAGTCTTTAGGGTTGTAAGGTGCTTTTCCTAGTTTCCTTCCTATGATATTTCTTTAAGGACACCACCCTTGCAAGACCATGAGCCTGTAAGGTACTTTCGTACTTCAGCTTTGTAGTTCCGCAGAACTATGAAGTCCTCTCCCACACTTCTGAGTTTGCCAAACCGTGCTCTCCTTCCTCATCAATTCAAGTATACATCTCTTACTATATTAATTATTTACTAATCTACTTTACTGAAGCACTCATCAGTACTCATGCTCACTAAATTTGGGGCAAAATGCATCAACGTGAATTTGCACCCCTAACAAAAAATCCCTTTTAGCTCCTTACACTTTAGAAAATCAATAGTGGAGGTTTAATTCCACTTAAGCCTGCTCCTTGCATTCCACTTGGCACTTGGTTTGTGTGTCGGTGGGGGCATTTTCGTCGAGCATGCCCGCGCGGTGCGCAAACGTCCGCACGACACACTTACATCCTTGGCAGATTCTTGCAGTTGGAGACTAGAGGCATTACATTTTTTATTGGAAGTTGAAGAGTAACGTCCCTCTTCGGCTAGCCAACCCAAATATGGCCATTTTTCATCCATCTCTTCATAATATCCACTCTTCCATCCATAGCTCTCTTCAACAAAAGTTTAAGAGAATTTTTGAGAGATCTTGAGTTCATTTTTTTACATTTTCTCCACTCTTTCAACACCCATTCAAGCTTTGTAGCAGAATTATTTCACACCATTGTAGCAATCCACTACTCCATCACTCCAATAGGACGAGCACAAGACAAACACCATGAAAAAAGAGGTTTGAGTCCCTCTCGTTCTCTCCTCCACAAGCCTTGAGCACTTTGGACGAAGGTGGTAAGCTCCTACATTCTCTCCTATTGTTTTCAATTGAGTAAGCACGTACTTCTTGTAGTGTTTTTCCCTTACATAGCTTGTAGTTTCTTTACTTTATCATTTATCTCTACTATTCCAAACTTGGTTGTCTATGGAGATGGAAACACCAAGATGGGGGGCTGACTGAGGTAGACCCCTATACAGCCCCAATAGTTTCTCCCTTTATTGTGTGCAGGTGGAGAGAGTTTGAAGCAAGCTGGAAAGGAGAGCATTGTATGAGATCATCTTCATCACCTTGGTGGTAATACGTTTCTTTTATCGTATTCGTATTTTCATCTCTCTTTTCTTAACCTCATTCTATCACTTTAAACATCTCTAGACTATGCTTATAGTCTCCCTTCCTGAGTTAGAGTCTTGTCTTTTTGGTTCTATGGTTGTATGGACACCAGCACGCCACATTTTCATCAAGGAACTATGCTTCCATCCTTAGACAGAGAGTTTCCTGAGACACGGATCTGACTCTAAAGATCAACTCGTCTGGTCTCTTGCCAACATTCGAGATTGCAGAGTAATCAAAGGACGCATGATCCTCATCATTCTAATCCTCTTCATCCTAACTATCCCTTGAGTTGAGGTAAGTTAGGGCGGCCTTTCTGCTCTTGGCCTTTCATGACCTGGGGCCTTGTAGTGGGTGGTCCCCCTACCTTACAATTACATACATGAAAAAAAACAAAGATACAAAATGGGTACCACACATGCGAGTCGATCTATAACAAATCATCTATTTCCCAATCTTTCTCATTATAAATGGAAGGTGGTCAATACAATAAAGGGACTACAATAAGTGCACTACAAGGAGATGCACTAGTTCAACACATGGTGGGTCACTCACCTTTAGAGGATCATCATGGTTGTCCCCATCTAGATTCAATGATTTTGCAAATATAAGATAATTCATTATGATCTTTTTTTCTCCTGTTTTACCTTCTGAATCACTATCAGAGTGTATCATGATAGTTTGTATATTAGTGTTATTGACATGATTGCAAGAATTAACATCTATGTGAGTATCATTTTTAATTATTGATCTTTTTATTCTTTATTTTGGTTGGGATAAATAGGGTTCAACTTCATGGTTTGGCAAGGGTGGTGGAGTGGAGTTAGGCGATGAAAAAGATGGATCGATGGGATGGATTTTAACAAAATTTGGTTGTATGGGTGGATAATCATTATATAAAGGTTTATGATCTTCAGCAGGCTAACAAGCCATAGCTTTACATCTTCACATGTGTTCTTTTGCACTTCAATTTCATCTTGCACAATATTCAGCTTGTGCAGGAGGGATTGAGGTATTTCCCAAAATTGGTCCCTTTTCTCCCTTTGTAGATGAGCCTAAACAACTCGTCTGCCTCTTTGTATTACCTCCTCTTTCCTTTTTTTATCTATCCTTTTCATTTAGGCTCTCTTGATTCTCTCGTGGAATCTCAAGGTCTCACACAATTATCTTGCATTCTATAACTCTTTGCAATTCTCTTTCAACATTATTTTTAGATCTCTTCTTCTTCTTGGATTCCTCAAGTGTCTATAGGTAATATTGTTCTTGTTTCTCATTATTATTGCAAACATTTAGTTTATTTTTCCCATGATAAGCTTTGGATTATCACATCCTATCGGTCTCTCATTTTAGTCATTATTATTAATTTTGTATGCTCTTAGATTAAGAACACACTCTTTTATATCTATCTATATATTGGTTGTTGTGGAGGTATAAATACTAAAGTAAGGATTTGACTGAGAAAAATCCCTAAAGCCCAAATGATTTTCCTTTTCTTTGTGCTTATAGGTATTATGAATGAACTCAACTAAATAGAGGTTCAAAAGTGCCTTGCTATTTGTAAATTTTTTTTTTATTATTCATTTGAATCATGTAAATACTATTGTTTGTTTTATTTATTTATATAGTATTTGTTGGTTTATCTTTTATTCTGATCTTTTAGACCAAGAAAATAGTAGGGTTTTTGAACATAGTGTTGTCATTGATGTTAAAGTGTTGTTGGTTGTCATTAATGTCAAATACATGTGAAATTAGTATGTCAGTTGAAGATGTTGTAGAATGTTAATGTTATCATTATTAAAGAAGGGAAACATGGGAAGTCTGGGTACATATGGTATTCTTGGTTCCTATATGTCTATAGCTTCTATGAAAGTCTGGAGGTATTTGCGGTAGTGTTCTATGGTTTTTTGTCTAGAAGTAGAATATGCATTGTATTGAATTATCTTTGTTTTAGTACCACATTCCAATGTTTTCAAGAGTTATAGATTATGGTTTGGAAGTTAAGTAAGACTACTCATAAAATATCATATTCTATAGTTTCAACAATTTTGAGTTACAAAGCTACTAGATAGAAGTGAAAAAGTAAAGTCTATGTTTGTTAGTTGACTGTGTATAATATCTGAGTGTTTGTGCTACTAAAGCAAAGATTGTGCCATTTGGAGAAAGCATGTGAAGGTAAAATATGACCAGTTAAGATCATGGTAGGAAGCACATGATGTTATCTCACACTGGTGGTAATGTATTTTATTTAGGATTGATCCAACTACACGTTTCATATCATTCTGAATTAAGGTTTATCCTTAGCTAATATAGCTAATTGGAGATGGTGTTAAAGATTTCTAGGCCAAAATTTAGATTTTGTTAACATGATGGGTTGGATATATATTTTTTATCATTTTCACGAAAAGGTGTGGAACAAGGAGAGTGTATAAAATGTATATGTAACATGACATGTGAGCAAAGAAGAGAAGTCAAGTATGTTGAGTGAAGTTGAGATATCATAAAAGGATGTGTTATCCTATTAATGAAGAGTAGGATATGTGAAAGAAGATCTATATTTCCTTCTGTAATGTGAGGTTAAATCCTCTTAATCTGATGTGTTGCTCAGTGTATGTGTTGTAGCTCAGTCATAGGGGATTAGTGTCTCCTGTAGGTTGGTGCGTACAAATCAAAATTCAAGGGGATTTGTGTCTCCCTTTAAGGTTGCAATTCATGTGGGTTGGTGCCTACAAAATTATTGTAAGTTTTATTTTATTTTGTGAGTCTAGATTTGGATAGCAGATCCAATCAATTATTATCACCGTGGTTTTTCCCTTTAGGTTTTTCAAATAAATCTAGTGTACTCTTGTGTGGATGTGTTAATTACTTGAATTTCCGTAGATTATGTTTTGATAATATGATGAATACAATGGTTTAAAGTAAAAAGTATTAAATACTTATTCACCCCCCTCTCAATATTTGTATGTCTAACAGGGTTAAATCTTCATGTTTTCTAAATATTTTCCCATAATTTGTTTGTATAGATGACAACACAACATGTAAATATCTACATGATGCATTGGAATACTAAGCAATGACTTCCTCCTTTTGACTCCATGTTCCCTTTTATTTATATTTACCATTTTATATTAGTAGAAATTTACTTTTATTTCTCTATTTATTTATATTTTCACTAGTTTACTTTAATAATATTAGTTAATTATTTTCATTTTTTGGTTAAAACTATACTTAAAAAGGGATAACTAACATAGGTTTGAATAGTAGAATTAGTTGAGAATAATTTTGTTGGTTCATTCTTATATATTGTGTGGGATTTCTCTCAAGGAAATTCGATCTTCCTTTGTAAGATTCAAATTATGTATACTCTACACCATCATAGATAAATTTTACACATTGGTGAAGTATGGAAGGTACTACTTGATGTTTTTAAATGTATGGATAGCCAAGTATGATATTAAATGTATCAAAAGTAGGGATAACATCAAAAATAATTGATTCATCACTTTCTATAATTTTAGAACTAAAAAGATATTGTAGACACCCCAAATTTACCACCAATTTTCCATACCAACTTTCCTCTAAATTAATTAAATAAGCCTCCATTTAATTAATTAACTTTATGATTCATCATTAATTGATTCTTCCCTATGGTTGAATAATCTAATTAAATCAATTGGCCTTAGTCCTCAACTCCTCCAACTTAATTAACTAAGAATAATTAATCCCTATTACCATTTCCTCTAATATTTAAATGCACATCATCATCGATTCTTGTATGTTTAATCATAGATTTTAAATCCATTTGCATGGATTAAAATATAAAATTTCCATCATCTTCCATGTGTCCCCTCTCCTCATATTCTACCACATGCCTAAGAAATCCACCTTATCTCACTCCTCAAACATACATTATAATTCATTATTTGAGGCATATTTGACTTACACATCATCACTTAAATACTTCCACATGTTTGAGCATGCTAACCTTAATAACATCCTTCTCACACATGTGTGAGAATGCTAGCTTGGATACATTTTAAGTCTCCACATCACCTCTTGACCTTTTGAATTATTACTACTCCTTTCCTCACACATGTGTGAGTACATATCTCGCACATTCCATCTTTCTCACACATGTCTGAGCATGCCTAACTCTTACACCTATAGTGAAACTTGTCACACAACTAGAATTTCAATCAATTCCTATAGCTTCCTCAAATACTAGCCCTCCATAAACTTTACACATTGTCCCTTTATTTTCCTCATGTAAAATCTATTATTTGGAGGCCTTCCCTTCCATTTAAGTATCCACTTTCATGCTTGATGCAAGAGCATCCTTGGTTCTTTGCAATGCTACATCAGCCCAAAATATTTTCATTTTAGTTTTATTCTTGTTCAGTTCTTGTTCAGCTCAAGTGGCAGATTTAGTATTTCATCATACTTGCTCACCGAACCTTGCAGATCTATGTTTCATCAACGACATATTCATTTTCCCTTACTCCAAGATTGCAGAACGATTGGATATTTTTCTCAAAATTTATCGCTTTCAGATTAAGTGACAGTTTCTAGAATAGAGCACTGAAACAGTTTCAAGCCTAACGACTAGTTTTGTCTATTGTGGATCCTTCCCATAGCTTGTGAATCCTTGCGAGGTGTTCCGAATTATTCCATGGAGTGTCCCCAGCCTTAATTTTGGTCCACACTTCATCCTATGCACTTGCCGAGGAGAAATTCAAATTTGAGGCCGACCTATTTTACGCACACATTACATTTCCTTCATTGGAGATTGTAATGATCTTTGGCCAATGCAAAGAATTATAAATCTCTGAATGTGATATAAATCATAGTAACCGATCATTAGAAAAAAAGTAGAATGAATATTGGATTCAATATGTAATATTTCGGCTTGTATTAAGGATCATATAGGAATACTATATTTCGAGCATGTTGTATCAGGCCTGTTAGCCCGATCTGTGAACTCGGATGTTGTCGGGTGATTGTAACTGAAATTTATAGTAATAAGAATGTTTGAATCTGCATTTGCCTCTATATTATGTGTGGCTTATGTTGTGTATCTCTTGTTGCATGGTCCAGACTGTTCTCGTTCAGGACCCTCCTACTATGATTGCACCAATTTAGTATCAGAGAAAGATTTCTTCTATGAGAGATCATCAAAGTTTGTGGTCCTGTTGAAGATTTATTGTGGGGTGGCAGAATAAGGATCTAACCTGCAGTTGTAGAGGACCAATGTAAATATTGCAGGAAGAAGAAATGGTAGAGGAAATGGAGCGCACATAAATTCAAACCCAACTATAATGGAGATGTTGAGAGGAATTGTTGCTAGATTAGATGCATTCGAAATAGCCCAAAGGAGAGGTTGACTATTTGATGATGTGATTGATGAAGAGGTATAAGAACAAGAAGAAGGGGAAAGATAAAATCAACCTGGCCTCGATTAGGGAGAAGAGAGGTTCATAAGAGCCCTAACCAGTGTAAATACCAAACCACATTTCAATCCACCGGATTATAGTGGTAAGTTAGATTCAGATGAATTGCTTGATTGGATAATGGAGATGGAGAAGTATTTTGGTTTTGAAGGTACAGTCGAAGACAAGAAGGTGAAATTTTCTTGTACAAAGTTGAAAGGACATGCATCCCTTTGGTGGGAACATTTGCAGATAGATAGGCAAAGAAAAGGAAAGGAGAAGATAAAATCATGGGATCAAATGTTGAATAAGTTAAAGATGAAGTTTATGCCCACAAACTGTCATATTAGTTTGTTCTGAAAGTTGAAAAATTTGAAGGAGTCAAGTGTGACAGAGTATACTAAGGAGTTCTACAAGTTGAATATCAAATCCAGACATTCGAAAGATGAGACCGAGCAAGTAGCCAACTATGTGAATGACTTGAAGCCGTCTATACAGGATTAGATCGGTTTGATCAAATTGTTGAGTGTGGAGGAGGCATATCAATGTGCCCTAAAATCAAAAGAGAAGTTGAGTAAAATACATGAGAAGAGATAGAGAGGAAGAGGAAAAATATTTTAGAGAGGAATATTTTTTACTGGAGGAGGAAGAGGATCTTTTGCAGATCAGAATAAAGATAAGGAAGTCGGTAATAATTATAATCCATACCATAGAGATGATGGAAACTCTTATCGGAGAGGAGGATATGGTGGTTACCAGAATGAGGGTTATAGAAAAGATGATAGAGGATAGGAGAAAAGAGTATTTAGAGGAACTTGTTTTAAGTGTGGTGGAGAAGGACATAGAGCATTTGAATGTAATCAGGGAGAGACAAGCAGAAATATAGAGAACAGTGGAAGAACAAAATTTGCTGAGGAGGATCATGTTAGATCATCTAATAAACTGGAAGAAGGAGAAGTGTTGGTGAACAGAAGAGTATTGTGTCAAAGGGAGATGGAGCAGGAATCGTTGCAAGGAAATAATTTGTTCCAGACCAGATGCAAGGTAGTTGGTAAATGTTGCAGAGTGATTATTGACAGTGGAAGCTCCGAGAACCTGGTTTCTAAAGAAATGGTGACCAAATTGAAGCTGGAAAGACTGAAACACCCGAAGCCCTATCAGATAGCACAGATTCAAGATGAGCATAAGATACTGGTAAGTGAATAATGTTTGGTGAAATTGAAGATAGAAAATTATCATGATGAAGTTTTGTGTGATATCATGCCTATGGATGTATGCCATGTTTTTTTGGGAAGGCCTTGGTAGTATGATAGACAGGATATTCATGATGGAAATAAGAAAACACATACCATTGTTGCTAATGGGATGAAGCAGACTCTGTTGCCATTGGAGGATGTTCCTAAAGTTGAGGTTTTTACGAATGCTATAATTTTTTAGGATGATGGAAGGAGATTTTTGGATGGACTAAGACATGAGAACATGTGCTATGCCTTGGTTCCTAAGAAGGTTGAAGACTTGAAGCATGTAGAAGAACAAACAGAGGAGATAAAGGAGTTTCTAGCAGAATATGAAGCTATCATTTTGGATAATGTACCTGATGGATTGCCACCTATGAGGAGTATTATTCATTGCATGGATCTGATTCTTGGAGCTACTTTTCCTAATAAATCAACACACTGGATGACACCGGTAGATAATGAAGAGTTGAATAGACAAGTGCGAGAGTTTTTGAGGAAGGGTTTGATCAGAGAAAGCTTAAGTCCTTGTCTAATACCTGTTGTGCTAGCACCTAAGAACGATGAAGAATGGAGGATGTGTATAGACTCTAGAGCCATAAAAAAAATCACAGTGAAGTATAGATTTCCTTTTCCTCGAATAGATAACATTATGGATTTTTTTAGTGGAGACAAATACTTTACAAAGATATATTTGAAGAGTTGATATCATCATATCATAATCAGAGAAGGGGATGAGTGGAAGACAACATTCAAGACAAATGAAGGATTGTATGAAATGGTTGGTGATGCCTTTTGGACTAACAAATGCACCGAGTACTTTCATGAGGCTGATGAATGAGGTATTGAAAAAAATCTTGGGTAAGTTTGTGATTGTCTATTTGGATGACATCTTGATTTTTTCAGTAAGACTAGAGAAGAACATTTGTTGCATATAGGACAAGTTTTGCAGAGGTTGGGAGAAGAGAAGTTGTCGATAAACATTAAGAAGTGTAGATTCATGAAGGGAAATTTGTATATCTGGGATTTGTGATATCTACGAATGGATTGGAGATGGATCCTGAGAAGGTAAGAGAAATTGTTGAATGGCCTACACCGGAAAGCATTAGAGAGGTAAGATCATTTCATGGATTGGCTAGTTTCTATCAGAAGTTCATTAGGAATTTCAGTTCTATTTGCAGTCCTATGACAAAAATAATGAGAGGGGATAAGAAATTTTTTAGGTGGACATCTGGAGCAGACCGAAGTTTTGAGTTGTCGAAATAGATAGTGACTAAGCAGCCTGTGTTGGCTTTATCAAACTTTAATAAGGTATTTTAGGTAGACTGTGATGCAAATGGAAATGCAATTGGACCAATAGTAAGTCAAGAAGGAAGACCACTAGCTTATTTCAGTGAGAAATTGAATGATGCTAGGAGAAGGTATTTAGTGTATGACCAAGATTTTTATGCCATAGTTCAAGCCTTGAAGAAGTGGAGGCATTACTTGTTGCCTAAGGAGTTTGTGTTGTATATAGATCATTAGGCATTTCAGATTTGAATAGTCAAGGTAAGTTGAATCACAGACACATGAGATGGGTGGAATTCTTGCTGCAGAGTTATAATTTTGTTTTGAAACATAGGAGTGGAAAGTTGAATAGAGTCATTGATGCTTTGAGTAGGAGAAGGAATTTATTGGAAGAGATGAGAGTGGAGGTATTAGGCTTTGATGAAGTGAAGAACTTGTATGAGGGAGACTCAAATTTTTTTGAACCTTGGAGAGATTGTAAAGAACCAATCTTGGAGGATAGGAGTTAGTGGTTCGATTATTTCATTTACGAGGATATGTTGTTCAGAGGGAATCAGTTGTGTATACCCCGAAGTTCAATGAGGGATAGCTTGGTGAAAGAAAAACATAGTGAAGGATTGGCAAGACACTTTGGAATTGACAAGATAGTGGCATTGGTAAGTGAGAATTACTTGTAGCCAAATATTCATAAGGATGTTAGGAAATTTGTGCAGATTTATAGTTTGTCAAGCTGCAAAAGGGAGTAGTCAGAATGTTGGATTGTATAAGCCTTTGACAGTTTCATAGAGACCTTGGGAGGATATCAACATGGATTTCATACTTGGTTTGTCAAAGACATAGAGAGGTAATGATTCTATATTGGTGGTGGTGGATAGATTTTCTAAAATGGCACATTTCATACCTTGTAAGAAAATAGATGCAATACATGTAGCAGACTTGTTTTTCAAGGAAGTGGTTAGATTAGATGGATTACCTAGGAGCATTTTTTCAGATAGTACAAATAGTATCTTGTAAAGTGGAAAGGTAGGCCAGTAGAGGATTCTTATTGGATTTCTTAGGATGAGGTAGACCATATTGGTTTTCCTTTATCCCCAAAAAAGTTAGGGACTCACTTTTCAAATAACCTCGGATGTCTAATGTAGGAGCATCCTTAGTTCTTTGCAATCTTGCATCAACCAAAAATATTTTCATTTGAGTTTTGTTCTTGTTCAATTCTTGTTCAATTCAAGTGGCAGATTCAACATTTCATCGTACTTGCTCACTGAACCCTTCAGATCTATGTTTCATCATGGACATCTTCATTTTCCCTTACTCCAAGATTACAGAACGATTGGATCTTTTTCCATCAAGTTATCGCTTCCAGATTAAGTGACGGTTTCTAGAATAGAGTGACAAAGAAATTTTGAGCCTAACGGCTAGTTTTGTCTCTTGTGGATCCTTCCAATAACTTGTGAATCCTTGTGAGGTGTTCTGAATTATTTCGTGGAGTTTCCCTAACCTTAATTTTTCTGCACGCTTCATCCTATGCACCTGCCGAGGAGAAATTCAAATTTGAGGCCAACCTATTTCACATATGTTACGTTTCCTTCATTGGAGATTGTAATGATCTTTGGTCGACGCAGAGAATTCTAGATCATTGAATGTGATATAAATCATTGTAACCGATCATTAGAAAAAAAATTAGAATGAATATTGGATTCGATATGTAAGATTTTGGCTCGTATTAAGGAGCATATAGGAATACTTTATTTTGAGCATGTTGTATCAAGCCTGTGAGCCTGATCTGTGAACCGAGATGTTGCCGACTAATTATAACTAAAATATTTGGTAATAAGAATGTTTGAATCTGCATTTTCCTCCATATTATGCGTGGATTCTATTATGTAACTCTTTCTGCACAATCTGGACTGTTCTCTTTGAGGACCCTCCTACTGTGACTGCACTAATGCTATTATTATTTGTTCCATTTGATTATTCATTCATATGCTACCATCATGTGATTTTACTAATCAATCATATTAATCCTAAATTCATTCTACTATACTACTAAGCAAACACATTCCACCATCATAGATCACAAAGATCACATCAAGTGTGAAATTGGGCTCACCTCATTTCAACTCAATCTAGGGTTCATTTACTGCATTTGACCCTTTTTGTTTTCATCCTTTATTTGTTCCTTTAATAACAACCTATTTTGAATCACATGATACTATTGAAACATTTAAAATCCACACTAGAGTGTTCATATTAAATTTTTACATGTGATTACTTAATAAAAATTCCTCCATGCAAACATTAACATGGTAATGAATATCCACCATTATTCCTTTGATATGCTAAAATCCAATATCTCCTTTAAATATAGAATGGTCCATGTTTTTTATTATTATATATTCTATAATGGTAGAATGTAATAGATAACAATGGAGGTTCAATAATTTTATTATCTAAAACCCCTTGTATAAACACCTCATACTTTTCTAGGTATACCATTATGTTCCAAATATTAATTCATTTATTATTAAATCTTCTACCATATATATATACATACATATATATTTATGTATATATATGTATATATATTTATGTGTATTTATGTATATATATGTATATATATGTATATATATTTATGTATATATGTATATATATGTATGCATGCATATGTATGTATATATATATATGTATATGTATATATAATGGAAATGGGATTGGTAAAAAAATAAAGAATATTTTATTTGGAATGGAAATGTAATGGCTGCCCCATCATTCACCTCTTCCATATAAATCATATTTTTGTCAATAAATATTGGATTTTATGTTTTAATACTATGTGATGTTGTATATTGTTGAATTAAGAAGACAACTGAGAGGGGGGTGAATCACTTGTAGCAAATTAAAACATCAAAACCCTCAAGAGTAATTAGATCCACATGCATTCATTAAACCCTTATTTTGTTAAAGTAATTAATCATGAAATGTAGATAACATAAACTTAAATAAAAATACCATACACAAGAGAAAACTAGATTTATGTGGAAAACCCAATGAGTTAAAAACCATGGTGAGGATTAGTTCACAATATAAGTAATTGCAAAATTGGTACAAGGGCTCACTGCCAAAATAGGTCACATTGTCCAAAAAGGCTCATAGCTAGGGCTCACTACCACAGAAAGAAATACAAGAAGGTAAAAGAGAAATGTTACATAGAGAACAACTTCTCAATAAAACAAGGAATCTACCATAAATTCTCCAACACTTTCTTAGCCCTGCATGAAAGATTTCAGACACCATTAACTTACTGCCTTCAAGAATCCAACACTTTGAAATTCACACTACTCTAATCAAATTCGCATCAAATTCATCACTCACATCTATCTCACATCTATCGTGTCTCTCTAACTTGCATCTCACAACAACATCACTCTTATTTATATCAAACTCAACCTTGAAACTTTCTCCAAGGTTGTCAACTATCCATTACATTTAAAATTTCAAATTAGGTCAGCACCTAAACATTCCCGTGGTGGATAGGAATGAAGGTGACCCATATAAATCCTTAATTAGGACCCAAATTAATCCTAACACACCTCAACATGCTTTCATAAACTTCACATGTAGTGTTAACACAAGGTTGGCCGATACCCATGCGAAACACCATAAAAAATTAAGTACATGCTTCCTTAAATAAATCTAAAACTTTTGAACAACAAAATTCACTTGAACACAATCTAGAATAATCCACGAACCACCTGAGATACAACAAATACTACATCAAAGCTTGCATCATAGAAATACTTCAACCCGGAACATTTGGTTAACCTTATTCATACACTGACGCATGAAACACACACTGCACTACACTAAATCAAGTGAAACCTTGAATACTGAAAGATGCAAACATTATAAGAAAATTTCCAAATATACACAACCTAATGCCAAACTATAGAGAAATGTGGAGCAAATACATTTCTCCCAAACCACAAAAAATGTCACTGAAAAACTAGTTCACACACTAGTGAAAATATCTCACTCTACACGGCGATCCAAAAACCCAAATTCTAAATATAGAAACTACTAACAACCTTGAACAACATATTAGATCTGCACAAGAATAGCATCAACACAGAAGAAACATGAATCACATCTCAGAGCACATTTTGAACACTTGCACAACACTTTTTTCTTTGTTTATCAAATTTTCTCAAAAGCACTTGGAAACCAAGTACTATAGACATCATCTTAGCACATTACTTCACTCCAACACATCTCCAAACACTACAACATAAAGATAGCTCCATGTACTCACAAAACTTCCTCAATATCTCAACTACACATGCACAACCTACAACAACCTGTTTTCCTCTTTTTCACAAATTTCTCAATATCCTCGACATCTTCATCATGCAACAAACTTCCTTAACACATAGTTGACATCAATGAAAACATCAACCTATAGACATTCTTGTTGACATCAATGAAAACACCTTCATACTTGCAATAGTAATGTTGCATTAAATGAATATTATACCTATGCAAACTATAAAATGAGTTAGAGTTAAATCCTTTTAGAAGATAATTTGTAGTATGTAATTGTTAGATTGGTGGAAGGCTTATCATATTTTGTTCTAAAACTTTTCCTTATATAAAAATAAAATGACCACGAAAATTTGTGAATTTACATTGCATTTTTTATTTAACCATTATTAGATTAGAAGATATGTATCCATGATTAACATTATTAATTTTTTCCCTAGTATCTTTCTTATGATTAGAGCTATCATTACCCTTTTTGAAATTATTTAAAAAGTTGATACTTAGAAGAGTGAAATGGGGAAGATGTATAAGTAGCAGATGAACCATAATTTAATAAATTATCCTTCATTGGTTTCAAATCATAGCTCTTAAATAATTCTACATAAGTTAGTGACCCCAACATAATTATTTTAAAAACCTATTCCTTCATTGGTTTCAAATCATAGCTCTTAAATAATTCTACTTAAGTTAGTGACCCCAACATAATTATTTTAAAAACCTCATGTTTAATAGGAAGGAGCATGTTTTAATAAACTTTGTTTGAATTTTTCATCTAGTAATTTACTATGCATCTTTGCAATTAAGAATTGAAACCTTATGAATAAGTAGTTCTCTCTTAATTTTTCCCTGTGCACATTAGGCTAAAATAGATAATGTGACACTGAACCATGTGAAAGTGACTAAATACATTCTAATACACAATCTTTTAGTTTATATGGAAATAAATTAGTAAAACATTATCATTTTACATAAATTCTAAATAAGTTACAGTTACTAATATAATGAGTCATTTGGTCACCATTGTCAAGATACATTTCTAATCTAGGTATTAAAAAACCCTTGCAAAAAGATATGATAAGATATCATAGATAAAAAGGTTATGGGGAAGATTATGAGTTAGGTATTTTTTAGAGATTTAAGGATGGATATTATGTTGATGTTGAACTTCACTATGGCTATGAGGAAGAATATGAGAGGTATTTTTATAGCTTGAAGGATGAGTATTAAGTTTATTTTTACCTTCACTATGGTAATGGGGAAGCTTATGAGTTAGGTATTTTTTAGAGCTTTAAGGATGGGTATTGAGTTGATTTTGAACTTCATTAATTTATTTTGTGATTCTTTGCATACAAATTTGGTGAACATTGTTGGAAGGGATGTGAATTTGTGTGGTATTGCATGGGTATGAATAGTTTGGAATTTTATGATCTAAGATTAAATGATATAGAATGGTTTGGAAAGTGGATGGGAAGGAGTGAGAGTGATGGAATTGACTAGTTCTTTTGAATGAGCAATGATAGAGGTACACAAGAGGTGGGTGTAATGACAATTTTAGGAGTGTAAGACTAACAAAATTGATGAAGAGATGGAAGAGGGAAGATGTGGAAATGGAGGAAGTGGGATATGGAATTAGGAAGGTGGAAGAATATAGTGGAAAGGTAATATACAAATAAATAATGTTGGGAATTTATGGGAGATAAAGAATTGTGCTAACAGTCTTGGTTCCATTCATCTCCTAAAGCTAAGGATGTTTGATCAATGTGAAGTGTTATCCAATAATCTTTAAACCATTTGCAACATATTATCCATATTAATTCTATTTTAGGTTTCAACATGTTCAAGATAGGCATTAATATAAGAGTGTTCTTCACTATGATAAAAGTATCTAAATCAGTTTTTTTTAAATTGTTGACTCTAAATTATCTATAAAACGAGGGATTTAGCCTAGGGCTATGTTGAGTAAGAGATGGGACCTAGGAATATTTTTTGGCATATACACAAATATTTTGTTGATCAAAGATAAAAATACAATGAATGCACACCAAATTCATATGTAAAATAGAGATGTGTAAAAACTAGAATTTTTAGATCATTTTTTTGAGAAAATATGATAAAAAAACTAAGGTATAACACTAGGATGGCTATGAATGCTAGAGTTCACCAAAATTTAAGGGAAGAAAAAAAAAATTGCTATTAATCTAGTGATATAATGAATGATAAATAAATTAAATAACAATCAAACCATAGATTATTTTATGAACCATGAATGATAAATGACATGGGGCTAGGAAAGTACTTAGTTCTTTCATCAAAGTAGAATTTTCAATGTAAGAGATTCAACTATGTAGTGTACTCAATAATTGAATCTAATGTTTCAGGTTATTCCCATATTGGTAAAGCTATGAATATTTTACTCTATAGCTTTGAAATTATTTTGGATTGGATCACACCCATGATTGAATCTAAGGACAACTTTACATACCATAATTTTATCCTTCGTAAAAATTAAATTTGATGATTAGGTTCCTTTAATAATTCTTATTATTAAAAATTATGTTTCTTAGAATTTTCATTAAAAAAATTCTATAAGATGAAGGAGTTATGGAGCTTAATTGGCCCTTAGTCAAACCTTGTTGTCAATTTCACAAGATTTGAAGATATAAAACCCAGTGTTGTAGTATGCATACGTGTAGTATGTGAATTATAATTATATTTAAAATTCATTAGACTAATTAAACTTTAGATGATTAAATTACATTCTAGAGATTTTATTTAAATATATAACCTTAAATATTTGACTCAAATAATGCATGCAAGCCCATATGAACCATAATTTTTTTGAAAAGGTTAATCTAAAAAAGAGTGAAAAAATATTTAAATTGGAAACACGAGATCATGGGCATTCAAATACAATATTATTCAAAATGTTTGAATAAATGATATGAAAATCAATCAATACCATTAAGAATTGAGATATGCTAATGTAAGAATGATTTTATGTCTATGTTAGTTTATGCCAAAAATAACTTAAATTAGATTAAAAAATAGATTTAGGAAAAATCAAAAGAAAGTTATACTTTTACAACTTGTATATATACTACATAGAATTAAAATAATATTAACACACCCATGATATAGTCATGGATCCACTCCCACTTTGTTTTCATTCTTTGAATTCATATTACCATCCAAATTTGCAACCCATTCCCTGTTATTAGTTGATCCCTTTTTGTTGCTTCTTGTGGCTCAGGGCATTGTTTTGTGTTCCATTGTCTCTACAAATTACAATTAGGTGGTGGATCTGAAAAAGGCTACTAATAAAAGGGAAATTTTTATTATATTAGTAGGGGTTTCAAGGATTTTTTGGTGACTCTAATTTTTCACCTACATCTCTACTTCATGGCGATGGGTCCATCCCTAGACATGGAGATACTATCATCTTGCATACTCATTTGTATACTTCTTATGCTATAGCTATGAGAAACAACCCTTGTATAGATATGTCTCACCCTCTTCTTTGGTCCAAGTTGGTGCCACTCTTTTGTGCCTTGTCCACTCCTTGTAGCCATTCTACAAAGGTTGTGGTGGACAACAAGTCCTTTTATCCAATAAAAGGCCAAGATGTAGATTTGGTTGGCTTTGGCCTTCCCTCTTTTAATTGCATGATTGGATTTCAAAATAATGGTTTCCTATTTTGGAGGAGAGGATGGATATTTACCCTTGTGCAGGGTTTATTTTTGTTAGCTTTCAATTCCTAAAAGGAAATAGTTGGGGTCATCATTCTCTATTGGTTCATCCTTGGAGTACTTCATTCAACTCTCTAACTAAGTCTACAAGTAATTTATCAATTTGGATCATATTTCCTAATGTAGAAACTCAAAATGTCCTAAGCCTAGAGTACCATTTTCTTACTAACTTTTTTCTATCCCTAATCTTCAGCTAACCCTAATTTTTTTCTTCTTCCAATATTTATAATTAAATAATTTTAATTATTTAATTATTCTAATTCTAATTTTCTTAATTTCTTCAATTAAATAATTATTTGTAATTATTCAATCCTTTATCTAATTTCATCTATTGTTAAATAAATATTATTATTTATTTAATTGAACCCTAACCCTAAGTTCCTCTATATTAATTAAATTATTTAATTTAATTAATTATTCACGAGTGGGTGAAAATAGATAAAAAAAAAAAAATTAAACTTACCCTCTTCTATTCTTTACTTAACTCTTATTTCTTTCAGTTCACTCTTCACTCATCTCTTCCATATCCCCCCGATTCTCTCCACTTATCTTCCTTTTTCTTGCAATTAACTCTTAATAATTTACATTTCCTCCTCCACTTATCTCTTTCATTTATATTCTATTTTTCCATTTAAAAAATGAGCAACTTTCTTGTAAAAATTGTCTCATTTGATCTCAATAGTTGATCATCTTTCGAACCCTATCCATCAATCATACCAACCTCTCCTATAAATTAGGTCTTCATTTCTTCACATTTTAACCATAATCTTTTAATTTTTTCCATCATTATCATCACAAGATTATTGAATTTTTGAACTTCAAAATTTGAGAGCAACACTTTGTTGCACATGCGACTATCATTGCACCAAAAGATTGACCTATTAATGCCTGATACAACTGCCAAATTTATACAAGATCCAAGATCCATAGAGGCAATTAAGCCATGTCATGAACCCACGTATCGCGCTAATGTACAACACAAGGAGACCAAGGGATAAACTCTTGAAACAATCCCCCAACGCAAGCAAGGGGTTTGAACCCCTGACCTCGTCTTTGAAACCAATTGTTGCACATGCGACTATTGTTGCACCAAAAGATCAACCTATTAAATGTTAGATGCAACTGCCAGATTTATACAAGATCCAAGATCCATAGGAGAGGGTTAAGCCATGTCACGAACCCAAGCATCGTGTTGGAACTATGAAATTTTGAAAAATTCATTAACCCTTCATGATTATTAGTCTCCCAAAAACGTTCATAATACAGACATAAAAATCCTCACATAGCATTTTTTACCGAAATCCGAATTATATTTTGCCATAAAGCCCCATAAATTTCATCTGGAATTAAATCTTTAACATATGAAAATATCGGCATAAGTTGATGCAGGTCCCATCGATGATAATATACATATCCTTAATATATCGGCAAGACATCAGAAGGGTCATACCGATAAAATTATACACCAAAAGAATGCGGGTTTGTATTTTTTATCAGCAAGACGAAAGGTATCGGCGTGACGATGTAAGATCATATTGAGCTAGGTTACCTTTTACTGATTGGATTCAAGTAAAGTCTATCGGAGAGACTTTGTTCATCGGAGAGAGATTTCAAAACACTGCCCGAAGTGTTATTGGTCTTGCCGATAAAGCAAAGGGAAAACTCACTCGGTGAGACAAATGATGCCAGGGAGAGTTCTGAAAGTTTTACCAACCACTCGGGTTACACTGATAGAGCTGAGCATGCAGAGATAAAAGGTGTCGAGAAGACAATGTGCGTGGTATCACCGAAGAAAAAGTGTATCGGTGAGATATGTCTTAGCCGGGAGATCTAAGAGACATTACAGCGAGTACCATTTTGTCGGCAGGACAAATTCTTGGTCTTACGACATAAGTCAATAAAGTGAACATCTCGGTGAGATGAAAATCTTTCGAAGTAAGGTGAAGAACCGTTGGCCTGATTCATTAAGTCTGGGCGATAGCTTGCTTCGGTGAAGGTCATGGCGACATAAAAGGGTAAAAGAAAAGGTTGTCGGGGAGACTTGTGATATCGGGGAAACTGCAAGACGTCCTAGCGGATAGGTGAACGTTGAACAGACGGATTGGCCAGAGATTTGAAATGTCTTGCCAATATGATTCCTGATGTGACAGTGAGAATTTTGAAAAACTTGCAGCATTCATGTCTCAGTAAAGACATTAATGGCGCCACAAAGCATAAATATTTTTCATATCAGGATGTGCTCAATTGAAATCATTGTTTCACAGAATTGACAGCGAATGAGAGCAAGGGAACGAGCAGAATAACAAAGGTATTCGTCTAGCTTGGATTTGCAGACAAAATACAGTAAGTTTCTCATTTTCTCAGAATTTGTGAATTTTAAATATGCAAGGCACTAGTTCAGGAAAAATAAAGGGAAAAAGATCTGGGGAGAGTAGTCAATAAAAGACAAAGAAGCAAAAGATTGAATTGCAACTGGAGGGCACTAAAAGGAAGTTGAATCAAGACCTCATAGACCAGTTACCTGGTTCTGGGCCTAAAGCTAGGTGTTCTACATAGCTCAAAGTGGAAGTTGACAAATTAGACGACAAGTGAAAATTCATAGGAGATGTTTGGACTCCAATTAGAGGGTATGAGTTATTCAATTTCCATTATCATAGGAGAAATCGCTTTGAGCCAGTATGCAATATGTGGAGGCTCAATTTGGGAAAATTGGTGTGCCCTAATGTTTGTATTGATGTTGAACTGGTAAAATTGCTGGTTGGACATTATAACCCAAAGAATAAAGCTATATGTGACTTGTCAGGGAATCCATTGATACATATATCTGAGAATGCAATAGCTGAGGTTTTCAGATTGGAAGGAATATGCAATGAGAAAATAATATGTGAAGAACTGGATAGTGAATTCAGAAGAATGGACACCATTTATAAAGGATGGAGATTACCCCTGTACAGAATAAGATGTCATGGCAAACCTACTCCGATGGAAGACAGTGAGGGACCACCATTTCATGTAGACCTCTTCGAACCCTACCTGAAGTACACTTATTTTTCAGTGGACAGGTATTGGGGATGGAAGTCCCAGAGCATATGGTAGTTGTGCCCATGGTATTTGCAATAGATATTTAGTATCACAATTCTAGATCATTTGATTATGCTTCACATGTATTTAAGGAACTGGATGCAGGGTTGATAGCAATAAAGAATGGTGCCTTTGTTCTCCATCTTAGGAATTATTCACTGCTAATGCACTTAGTGTTGTATTTTGGACAAGAGTTAGGTTTATGGCCCCAGGAGCTGAGGATTTCACAATCTGACAAGGAGGGTAGGCCATTGCCTGTTCAGTTATGGACTGTTGTTTGGGACAACAGGTTTGCTAATTCCAATTTCTTGCATTTTGAAGAATTATTTGTGAAACCTTTGTATAGATTTTTTAATCATCCTTGTAATTACTCTTTATCTGAAGAAGTAAAGAGGTTTCTTAGGCCTGGATATTATAATGGACCGATCGACCACAACTAGGGGGATTGGTACAGCTTAGAAAATGCCACAATGATTAGGGTTTATGGTTTTGAGGATACACCATTCATTTTGCCTAGAACTATCCCAAATAGAATTGCATACCTAGAAATTGTTAGGCAAATGGATTTCTTTAGTGTCATGAACTTAAGTTCATATGGGAAACAGGCCTTTATGCCCAGTACATTGTGTTTTGGTGATTTTACTGTATTGGAAAAGGAGGGTTACAATCTGATTGTGGATAAATTATTGCACTACAACATGAGAAGGGAACCATCAAGAAAAAAATTTGATCCAGAGGGATATATCCACTCTGCCAGACAAAAAATAAATTTTGGAGGGTACCAACATGTACCCTATAAATCTGATGACATAATCAGCAACCTGGAGGCAGAGGAAGTAGAAATGGTGATTGAGAAACATGATCAAGAGTTGGTGGATGTTGAGTTGTTATCCTCCATCAAAGGGATATCAAAAGCTGACAAGCCACAAAGCTCATCTGGGAAGGTATCAAGAATAAAGACTCAGGATTATGCCTATGTTGCCAGAGAAATAGATGTTGAGAAAACTATGGATGTAGATATGAGACATGAAGACTATAGGTCTTTTATATCAGATGATTAATTTGTAAAGACCTCAGAGTTTAGAACATTTTTATATAAGCAAAAAGGGAAAGAGATAAGAGGATTGGTTGACAATGTCACACCAGGAAATGAAGATCAATTGTTAAAAAGCTTAAGGGATGAGGTAGACAAAGAGATGATGAACATGACCCCCGAAAAGGGAAGGGAGATGTTAGAGAAGGCAGGTGTTTTGATTTTCCTAGGTTTGGATCTAAATTTTGCATTAGTTTTTGACAGTTTTTTGAAAGATAACAATGCTACCCACAAGCTCAGCATAGAGAAGGTGACGAAGGTATACACAGGATCAAGATACAATCCTGATGATGAAACATTAATGATTCGGGCCTTGTATCCTCCTCACAAGAAGTCAATTGTTATTGATACTGAGAAAGCATTTGGACATGTCATGACCCTGAAGGCAGGAGAGGTTGATCATGTTGCAACTGCAGACATTGGGATAAATATAGCCAAGTTGAATAAAGCCCAGATCCAAGCATTGATCAGAGAAAGAGAGATGTATAAAACAAATAATGAGAGAATGCTGAGAGAGAATGAATGTATAAAGGACTTGGTGGGTGTTGTGACAAGGCCAATGAAGATGCTCACCCAAGGTGAGAGTTCATAGAAAAAAGACCATTGGGAAGGGTCAAATGCATACTCTCAAGGGAAGATGGACGCCCTTGATGCAATAATCAAAAGGAGGTAGGTTGTTTTAACCAATTGGTTGAATAAACTCTGGGGAAAACATTCACAATACGTGGATTCAATAAAAGAACATAGGAGAGTGGATAGCAGAATCCAGGAGAAAATTGAGGAATTGGAGCAAAAAGATACTTCTAGTGATGAAGAGATTGAAAATACTAATTGTATCATGGATAGGCACAAGTATTTCTTTGAGGGACTACAAGGGGATGTGCAGGGATTGATAGAAGCTGTCGAAGATAGATTGACTAAATTTTGTGATGATGAAGGAAAACTGAAAGAAGTGACTACATGGAAGAGCAAATGTGAGACAATACTCCGAGAGATGTTGAAGACAGCCACTACGAAGGACGTAGCATTGGATGAAGCATGTGAGCAAAACGAACGAATGATGATGATGGAGATTATGATCTACGATGCATTAGGAGATGTTGATACTCATGAGCGCCAAGATTATATAGAGCATATGTCTGCAGTTCATTTGTGGCTTAGTAAAAATTAGTTAATGATAAAATTGTTAAACATTTTTATGCTTAAAGACTTTTTTCGAAAAGGCACATCCTTTTGCAAACTAATGTATAAATATCCTTTGTTGGATAGAAAGAGTAGAATTAGAATAGGATAGATTGTTGTAAGTACCGTATTTTCAGAATGATGGCATTCAAGGAGACTATGTTGCATGTATGAATTTCAAGGAAGATAATGAAAGACTGTTGATTTGGTGATTTTTCATTTTGGTATCAATTGTTTGTTGGATTCCTGCGGTTATTTGATTGTCTCCAATGTGATGTTTCTTGATTATTTAAATTGAAGTATCAAGTGTATGTTCAATTTATCAGTACACATTTGATGTTTCTGTGTGATTTGATTTATTGGATTCTGTAAATAAAGAACTAAATTCCCTTCGATCAATTATAGTAATCTGGGAATATTATTTGGATCAGTAAGAAGAATCAGATAATTAGATTTGATATTCTACCTCAAGTATGGTTTATCAATTACATCCTTGTGTGTTTATACCAGTTATAAACTCATAATTATATGCCAAACAATTAGAGAACTTTCTAGATAGGAACCATTCATTGAAGACTTTCATTTGACTCCATTTTACCCAATAAGGCATTGGTCTCCCTTATTTTCATTTCATTAGTTTTATTAATTTTATTTGACTTCTCTTAATTGAACATATTAATTCATACCTTGATATTACATATACAATTTCTACCAAATTTAGGATATTACTTACACTATTTATACCAAATTTAGGCCATACCTTTCCACTATCAAAATTGCCATTTGTGTATAAGTAGGTCAAGTAGGAAACATAATTCAAAATCTGTGTCATTCATATAGGTGCACCCGCCTAGGTTTAGCAAAGCCTTAAGAGTAGAGGGTTTAATCACATTGGTTGACCTTGTTAGTTGGCCATTAACGTAGTGAGAGTGTGGCAACCTCTCGTGGTTCATTCAAACCAGCGTTTTTGAGACCCAACACATCATGCTACACAACACAAGGAGACCAAGGGTGAAACTCTTGCAACACACTTAGGATCTTCAAAATGTGAGAATGAGAAGAGCAATGGAGGTGATATAATGTTTACATAAGAAGGTATACTTATGTTATTTATTTCATTTGATTTCTTATATTGTATTTGTTCTTCATTTTTGGATTAGTATTTTTTGTTTAAATCTAATAGTTTTGTGGTTGTTGTTTAGGATTTAAGCTTCCAACCTAATTTCTTGATCTTCATTCTAGTGACCCTGACATGAATACTAACCATTTTTTTTATTAACCTTGTTGTTTGTAAGTTTCTGGAGTTTTCTATCTTGCAAGTTGTGGGTACTTTTAGAAAAAATTGAAAATCAAACCTTTTAAGATATTCTTGGGTAGAAACATACGTCAAAGTTGCATATGAAATGGCCGAGGCACAAATTTTTATATATTATACCCATAATATTGGTGTTGGATCACATTTTAGATGTAAAAAAACATGATTTTTTATTGTTGCAAGATCTCGTGATGTTTTTGCATGATTAAAGGATGAATTTGCATAAAGTGACACATTTTAAATGATTAAAATGATTTGTTCGCATTAATTGATGCAAATTGATGCATTTGCATAAATTTACATGTTTGTAAGTGCATCTCAGTGCTTTTGATAAATTGACATGTTTTTCTACATCTCAGCACTTTTGATAAAGACATTTCAGAACATTTGTGTATTGTGACGTGTTTGAATGAGACAAATCGATACATATGTTTATAATGACGTGTTTGATTGTTGAAAAATAGAGAGGTAAATTTTTGGTTTTTGGTTGAACCTTTTCTTGTTGTTTCTAATCAAGCAGCTCTCTACTTTTTGTTTTGTATTATTGATTTATGTTTGCAGCTTGTGGCACACATTTGGAAGAAGATCTTGTTTCAAACTACTAAATTTTTTTAGGATGATTGACAAAGATCTCATTTTTGCAAACTACTAACCTTGTTTGTTATCACACGTTGATGAAGTTATTTTTTTGCAAACTACTGATTTTTTTATTGTAGGTTTGTAGGCCAAAGAACTAAATCTAAAACTTATGTTTCTTTATCTTTTTTATTTAGATAACATTTGATTTTGGGATTAAAAAGAACTACTATTTTATGTATTTTATGTGCTTGCACTTGTGTTATCCTGATCTAATGTGTGCATCCTCTCCCCTCACACACTTGTGCGATCTTAGGTATATGAGAAACACATTAGTCTCCTTTTTTATTTTTAATAGGAGTCCTACCTGGGGATTTCATCACCCTAGGGTTTGATGTCAACCATATTTACCAGCATGGTATATAAAAATGGGAGAGAAAAATTTGTACCCCAAGGAGTGCCTAGCATCATTCAAAGCTAATCTGTGAGAGGCTCAATCCATCAATACTTGCTTTTATGGTGAGAGTGGGAGTGGGCCTCCCATTTCTCAAGCTGCCATAGACAAGCCCTCCATTCATGGTATTCCACCACTAGAAACCTTGTTTTCTACAAGCGTAGGAGCCATCAATCATTGATTAGTGTAGTGCATGGTATAGTATCATGTTTGAAGATAATCACCACGTACGCCCTTGAGTAGAGAGAAATATTTGGGTTTGGAAACTTTAGCCTCTTGAGGAGAGAGGAAAGTTGAGCTTGTTGTCATATTGGGCCTCTTCCACTAGACCTCTAGCTATTTTCTCTTGAAAGAGAAGCACTTCACATTGATCTTGGTGTATTAGCACCTTTAGTGGGGTGGGCCTACACAAAGTTAGCAAACCCATCTAAATAATTAAGTTGCACTTGTCTTTCAACTATCTTTATTTATGTTAAATTTTTGAAGCCATTGGTATTTTTGGCCTTAAGCCTTACTCTTTTTATATAAGATTCAAATAACCACTTTGTCTTCCAAGTCTTTTTTTAGTGTATTTTATCACAAAATTAAAAACCCCACACAAATAACCACTCTAAGCACTTAATTGACCTTGAATACCTAAGACCTAAGCACTACATTGAGACAAGTTATGGTCTATCTTTTTGGAATCCATATTTTTTACTTAATTGACCTAGAAGGCCTAAGACCTATTAAACTCCCCTAGTTTAGCATTTGACTTTATGTGCATTTTCATTTGCAAATATTAGTTGCATCCCTAGATTAAGGTTTATAATCCAATGTCATAATTTTCCACCTTTGCATTTCAAATCTTGATTACATCCCTAGATTAAGGTTTGTCATCTAATTTCATAAACCCGCTCTTGAATTTAATCAAAATAGAAAATTAATTAATCTTGATTAGATCCTAGTTATCCCTTGAGTGTCTTGAATCTCATATCCTTTCATCATCCTATCTATAGTTTCCCTAAAATCATAAGTCTAGTTTAGGTGTGACTCTTATCCTTCCATCATCTTTAGAGGTTTTAGACTTTTCTTGTGATCACTTTGGTCTATTCTCATCATTCATCAACCATATCCTGCAATCCTATCCTAGTTAGATTTTGATTCAACCATAGTTTTCCTTTGGATGTTTTTATCTCTTATCCTTTCATCAACCCATAAAAAGTTAACCCTAAACTCATAAGTGTAGTTAGGTTTAACTCCTATCAACCATCATCATAACTTTTATCCTTCAAAGACCTAGGCATTCCTTTCTGTACTAATTTGGTCTATCACTATGTCACAAGGTCAAAAATTAAATAAATCCAAAATCATTCACCATCCATCATTTCTAATTATTATCCTTTAAAATTAAAAAAAATCCAAAATCATTTTTCATCTATCATTTATAACTATTATCCTTTAAAATCAGGAAAATCCAAAAATCATACATCACTTGTCATCATTTCCTAAAATTGAAAAATCCAAAAGCATAACATAAAATCATAATCATTTCCATAATCCTTTTGGAAATAAAAAATCTAAAAACACAACACCAATATCCGAACATGCTTAAATAGAAAAACTTACCTACCCATCAAGCATTAAATTATCAAAACACTAACCCAACCATGGGTCTCACACAAAAATTAAAGTACTATAGAGAAGGGGGTTCACTACTCATGAGTCTTTTATTCTCAAGAGATTCACAAGGGGACAACTTCCCTAAACTACATCAAGGAACAACACGAGAGTTCTAGAATAAAAAAGAGTAGTTCACAGATGTTTTCTGGACAAACTGACAAGCTTTCAACCAAAGGATGAAAGCGTGACATATGGATGACAGCACTGTGCACTGGCATCTCGTATGGACCAGAAAGCAAGTTTGTCACAAAAAACAACAAAGTAACTACTAGTGATCTAATTACTAACAATTTCCAGAATATAGGAAAATAAAAAAATACGATAGAATTGAAATAAAGTAGAGTATAGATGATAAAGATAAATAGTAGAAAGAAAGAATATGCTCATGAAATCCCAAGTAATGAAGCCTCCAACAAATGAATGTCTTCAATACTTGCATGTGTAAGATCTGGAGAAAATGTTGGGGCTGTATAGGGGTTTGCCTCAATCAAACCCCTATTTTAGTGTTCCCACCTCCACAGACAACCAAATAGATAGATGGAGAGAAATGAACAAAGGAGAGATAAAAGAAATCCCAGCTTGAGAAGAACCTGTACCACAAAATATAGCTGATAAAAGCAATCCCTGCTTGAGGAGGAGAATCTCTATCACAAAATATAGATGCAATAGGTAGGGGATGTGTGAAATCCCAAGATGCTCACAAGCATAAGATAAGGGAGATATCAACTGCAAGGCTTAAGGAAGCCAAAGGGAGGGATAACAAGATAGCTACAAGAGCCAAGTGTGTTGTAGAGGGTGTTGCAAGAGCTTGAGAGTGCTTGAAGTTGTTGTAACAAGTGAGAGATTTGTACAAGAAAAAGAGTGAAGAGGGAAAAGAGAGTGTCTCTAAAAGAGAAATCTCAAGAGAGACAAATGGATTGAAAGAATGGATTAAAAAGAGATAATAGGAGGGAAAAGAAGCTTCTTGATCCATTTCAAGGTGTCCCAAGTTTTTACCATCGACAAAACTCGCTGACAAGTGGAAAACATGCACATAAACGGTTGTTTGAATGTTGAAACATCGCAAGATGCTAACACATCACACATATATCTCTACGACGCACTAGTGTATAGACACATCACACTACAAAATGATAAGAATGGGAAACGCACAAGACTAGACGCAAAGCTGATGTGCGAAGGTAGCTACTAAAAAATGTGTCCCGAGCATCCTGAGATGGAAAAAGGTTGATGTAGGGGCTAAAATGGACCTACACAAGATGTTAAGGGAGTGGACACTAAAGCGAATAGAAGAATGTATGTGAAATTGCAAGGGGTGCAATTTTACGACATTACATTTTACCCCCACTTTAGCAAGCATATGAAACTACACTAATATGCATGTTAAATGAAATCTACTAAACATAAATAACATCATGATGCCAAAAGGATACTGTAGAAGAAGTAGACAACTCATCGAACCAAGGAAGCATGCCCTTAGGCTGAAGAACTACAAAACAAATACATTAGGCAAGAAAAACCTACACAAGACAACAAGGTTAGAACATAAAAATCCATTACATCACAGGGTTAGAATACACACACACACACAACAGACTAAAGGATTTGAGTCAACACGGTGAAAGAAACCTCAATGTAAAATTTTGTCTCAGTACTATGCATCATCCCCAAATTAATAAATAACACATAGAAGAATTCTAAAATGAAGAGAAGAATGTAAGGATTGATTGCTTTGATAAAAGAATACACCTAAAAGATAGGGAAGCAACCAATGTCGAAGAGAGAAAGAGCATATACTCAGGAAGAAGAAGTATATAGATCTTCGATCTGGTATATATAATTGAGAACATAATAAAGAATTTAAGAGAGAAATGGAAAAGCTAGAAGGAATGAAAATTCCAAGAGAGATGGCTCCATAGGTACTCTCTCCTGAGGAGGTTTGAACGAAGTGCACCGAAGGCCCATAGACCAATGACGGAAAAATCCTACAAGATGTAAGCGCTTCACAAGCCCTCATACCTACAAAGAAGGCATTCCCCCAAGTAATCTCTAATGAAAGAAGCCCAATTTAGGGGACTCCACAAAGTCGGATTAGAAAGAAGCTTCACAGGTGCACCTGCAAAGAAACATGTTAATCTATAGATAAAACATGTTAGAAGACAAAAATCCATGTAGGAAAACAAAGCAAAAAATCATGTAGATAGTCCATAATTTTAAAGCTTTCAAAGAGGTCCCTTAGGAACCCTTTAAAAGAAAAGGAATCCGCTCAAGGGACACACTATTTGAAAAGAAAGGTCTAGTCAGGCTTCCCCCAAGCTAGACACAAATGATTTCATTTAAAGGAGAAAATTTCAAAGGGGGTTCCTTTAACAAGGACCCCTTCAAGACACAAAGGGGACCATTTAAAGGAACACACCAATTGAAAGATAGGGAGAAGAGAGGGGGTCCTTAAGAAGGATGCACATCTTCAGAATGAGTTATCACTACGCCTAGCACACAGGGGAGGAGAACCATGCAAGCTACTTAGAACATATAGGATGGAGGTAGACCTCGATATCACTTGTCATGCAAAGAAGAGGCAGGTGCATCATTAAATAGATGAGTGATGGTACTAGAATCATGAAGTTGTTTTATTTTATCATTCAAGGCCTTACATTCACTAGTGGAATGGCCAGGCACTCAATGGTAGGCACAAAAAGAGTTTTTTTCTTTATCATCATTTAAAATTTCTTACGTGTAGGAGGAAGAGTAATTAAGTGGGATTTTAGAAGCCTCAAAAAAATATGCTCTTGCTTAGAGAAGGAATGAGGAGCAAGAAGCAACCCTTTCTCTTGTTGAGAAATACTCGACTTCTTACAAGAAGAACACTTAAAGATAGAAGATAATGGCAATTTTTCAAGAATGAGGTTGAGTAGAAATCACATCCACATTCAACTATGGTTTCTACTTAGATTATTCATTTGAGAAACCAAACCCAAAATTACGCTTACAAGACACACATTCTATAGGGACTTGAATGCCTTTTTTCATTACGCCCACAACCTTTACACTCATATCTATATTTAGAAATAAGTTTAAAGACAAGGCCATAATGTGTTTGTAAATCTTGAAAAGAAGGAGGATCTACATAAAGAGTATTATTCCAGCAATGGAGATTACACTCTTCTATGGGATCGCCATCAGCCTTCTTGATAGGAATACAAACATTAACCTCTTTAATCGAAGCATAATCATCTTCCTCAGAAGGAGGATGGATATTAAGAACATTACAGCTATTGCTCACATTATTCCGCGATACAAAAGAATAATCATCTTTGATAGCATGTGTGGATGATGTTATCGAATGGACTAAGTGGATCGGGTTGAAGGGAAAAACAGGCAGGATCTAATGAACCAATAGTGCGGAATACATTCCCTTAACACTAATACAATAGACGAGAAGAGCGTAAACTAGTTTCTAATAGCTTTCAAAACTATTGAGAAGAATAGAACAAGAAAATAGCAGACAAACATAAATTAGCATTCGCAGTTGACACAAGATATGCGTGGGAAAACCTTTACAGGTAAAAAACCCACCACACAAAGTCAAGACGATTTTTATTACAGTAACAAAACAATTACATATAAAAATATAGTCTTCACTGATCAGCTCATAGCAACACTGAAACTGTTACAATTTTTTTTTTCATCAAAACATACAGTTCAAATTTTAACTCACTCCTACAATCACATCCTCAACTGACATAAGGCATACGTTGCAATAACGACTTCTCTGTCAACCATTGATCACAAGGTACAATAAATCTCTGATCCAATCGCACCAATGATATGCCCATGTCGAGCTCCTGCATCGAACCACCCAGGCATTAATGCCATCACCCAAATCAGGTCCTGCTTGCCAGCCAAAAATGGCCTGCAATAACTATTGTTGCTACAAATGGAATTGGCCAACCAGAAATAGTCAACCTGCCACGTGTCTGATTTGTATTCGCCTATCGCTCCTATCACCGAGTCCAACTCGGTCAATTTCAGGTCTGAGCCCATTCGAGCTCCCTTCGTCCATACCACTCCACCGTCGATCTGAGTCGACCCACTCGTGATAATGCGGTGAGCCCGACCGAGCCCCCTCAAGCTTCCCCGCGCTATAGCTGAGTCAGACCAACCCGTCCACAGTATGGTAGTTTGGTCAACTGAGGCCATCCAAGACATGCCCATGTTACCGAAGCACCAATTGAGTCGACCCGAGGTAATGTGGTGAGCTCGACCGAGCTCACCCAAAGTTTTCACCGATCTCTTCAGCAAACTGTCCCGTGCTACCGCCGTCAAGGTTGTCACTAGCTATAGCAACGAGGTAACTGGCCAAGGTGACCACTGGCAGTCAAACCGCGCTACTGCGGGGGTCGACAGACCACCCCGCAGTAGGGCGGTGACCGTCAGCCAGACCATTGGCAGTCTCACCACGATCACCGCGGTGAGTGGATCCACCACCCGTGATAAGGTGGTAGCAGCCAAAGCAACCGCAGGCGGTTATACCGCCACCACCGCGGTTAAGGACTTAACCGTCCACGGTATGGCGATGACCAACTAGACCAGCCAAGGGAAGGCAGCCATAGTCACCACGGTTAGGGACTAGACCGCGAGCAGTAAAGTGGTAACCACCACCCTTCCGCCATGGTACTGCCAGGGTAAGAACTGACTGTCGCAGTAAAGCGATGAAGGCAGAAATGAGGCCTGGCGCGGAACGACAGTAAACTACAGAAACACATGAATTTTTCCAAGTCATGAAAAGAAGAGGCTTCAAGCTAGAAGTTGAGACATATTTTCTCAACAAGCTCCCACTTGGCGAACACTTCTAGCTCCCCCATGATTTTAAAAAATTATTGTCTGTCATAGGCCCCAAGGCCTGTCGATTTTGTGCACCAAATAAACTTGTCTATGCTAACTGGCTTTGTTAAAGTGTTTGCAGCATTCTTCACGGTGTCCACCTTTTCTAGACTAGCCTTTCCATCTTCAACCATATCCCTCATGAAGTGATATTGGACATCAATGTGCTTGGTCCTGGCATGAAAGGTTGGATTCTTTGCCAAACAAATGGCACTCTGACTGTCACAAAAAATAGTGATCTGCCCTGCATTAAATCCAATGTCTGAACATAAACGCCTTAGCCAAACAACCTCCTTACACGCATGAGTTGCAGCCATGTACTCTGCCTCTTTCGTGGATAAAGCAACTACAGCCTGTCGCTTGCTCAACCATTAAGCATGAAAGTGTATCCACTGGTGGATCGCATGCTGTCAATGTCCCCTGCCCAATCTGAATCAACATAACCATGAATGTTGAGAGCCCTCTAAGATGCAATCAAACTGCCATGGTAAACAGGGCATAGTCTAAAGTCCCCTTCAAATACCTAAATACTCTCTTCACAGCATCCCAATGTGATCTTCCCGAATTTTCCATAAATCGGCTCAAAACTCCCACTGTTTGGGCATTGTCTGGTCTTGTGCATACCATAGCATATTAAACTGCCAACAACACTTGCATAAGGCACATTGTTCATGTCCTCCATCTCAGTAGCAGACTTTGGACAGTCTTCAATGGAGAGCTTAGTTCCATGCATGATTGGAACAATAAGTTGTTTGCAATCATCCATGCTAAACCTCTCCAGAACCGTTTTCACATACTTACTCTGACTGACCCAAAACTTTCTGCTTGTTCTGTCCCTGGTAATCTCCATTCCAAGAATGTACCTTGCTGCACCAAGATCTTTCATTTTGAACTTTTCAAACAACTGAGATTTAAGATCAAAAATAATAGTCTTGCTATTTCCAATGAATAACATATCATCCACATACAAGGTAATAACAAGCACACGATCATTTTCATATTTATAATAAATGCAATGATCAGATTTTGATCTCACAAATCCAATTGACAACACAAACGTGTCAAATTTTTGGTACCACATTCTAGGAGATTGTTTTAAACCATAGAGAGATTTATTTAACTTGCAAACCAGATTTTGTTTACCTCTTTCAACAAAATGCTCAGGCTAGGACATGTAGATTTCTTCTTCCAGCTCGCCATGGAGAAACGTTGTCTACACATTCATTTGTTCAATTTCAAAATCATATACAGCTGCCAATGATAACAAAAATCTGATTGATGTCAGCTTTGCTAGAGGGGAAAAAATCTCTCCATAATCAATTCCCTCAATTTGAGAAAAACCCTTTGCAACCAACCTTGCCTTATACTTCTCAACATTTCCATCAAGGCCTATTTTCTTTTTGAATATCCACTTAAAGCCAATAGGCTTTCGCCCTTTAGGCAGTGGTACTAAGTTCCAGGTTTCATTCTTTTTCAAAGAGTCCATCTCCTCATTCATGGCTTGCAGCCAAGAATTCGAATCAGCCATGTTGATTGCTTCTTTCACAGTCCTAGGCTCATATGTGTTGATTAATAAAGCATAGGCATAGTTCGAATTTAACAGTGAAAAACCATACCTTTCAGGTTGCCTTTTTTCTCATGTAGATCTTCTTATAGGCTGAGGTTGTTCTTCATCATCAGAACTTTTGGAGCTGCTTGAGCTGTCCTCAGTCTCAAGTACACCATGCATCTCTTCCCTTTCTGGAGTTTGGGGAATCTCAACTGCATCCTTTTTCTTGTCACTTTGATCTGTCTCAGGCTGTTTATCACTTACTAAAGGTTTTAGCTCATGAAAAATCACGCTTCTGCTATACAATACCTTCTCAGTAATAGGGTTCCAAAGCTTGTATCCCTTCACACCAACTCAATAGCCAATGAGAATACATTTGACAGCCTTGTTATCCAATTTAGATCTTTTTTCATTTGGCACATAAACATATGCCTCACATCCAAACACACGGACATGCCTCAGAGAGGGCTTCTTACCAAACCATGCTTCCAAAGGTCTTTTATCAACAAGAGCAAACCAAGGAGATCTGTTAATTAGATAACATGTTGTATCCATAGCCTCAGCCTGGAACTTCTGCTCCAGACCAGCACCACTCAGCATACTCGCCTTTTCCATCAACGTCCTGTTTAGCCTTTCAGCAACTCCATTTTGTTGTGGAGTGTAAGGTATTGTCTTATGCTTTTTAATTACATGATCAGTGCAATACCTTTCAAAATCTGCAGAAGAAAATTCATCGCCATTGTCTATTCTCAAACATTTAATTTTCCTTCCAGTCTGATTCTCTACCAAAGATTTAAATTCTTTAAACTGACTGAACACTTCTGATTTACTTTTAAGAAAGTATACAAATGCCCTTCTGGAACAGTCATCAATAAAAGAAACATAATATCTAGACTTCGATAAAAAGGAACATTAACTAGACCAAACATATCTGAATGAACATAATCCAGTTTACCAAAAGATTTATGAGGACTAGAATAAAATGAAACACGGTGTTGTTTTCCATAGATACAATGTTCGCAAAAGTTGAACTCAAGGTTACAATCATCAAGTCCTTCAACCAGATTTTTATTCTTTAAGGTTTTTAAGCCTTTCTCACCTATGTGACCAAGTCTATGATGCCATAGCATAGTCTTCTTAGTCAGAGAAGTGTCTTCATCTTTCTCTACAGGTGCAACATTTCATGACTTTACAGACGCATTGTTACAAAGAACAAGATGTGCATCCAGCTTGTACAGAGTGCCAGTACGAACACCCTTAGCTAGCACCATTGCACCTCTAGCATTTTACATCCCTTACATAAAAAATAAACTTCTACCCTAGCATCATTTAACTTACTGATAGAAGGAAGATTTCGAGCCAGACCTGGTATGTGAAGTACGCCACCAATACCTTTGACTCTCCCATCAGGAAATTGAATTTTGACTCTTCCTCTACCAACTATTTCTAGCGTTGAATCACTTGCCAAGTACACCTTTCCACCATCATACTTCTCGTATTTAGAGAACCATTCTCTATTGGACGTCATGTGAAAGGATTCACTTGAGTCAACCAGCCAGACATCATCTGATGCCTGAGTTGTCAAGGCTACTGCAATGGAGGAATCTGCATCATTATGAGAAGATTCATTGTCAGAAGAATTCTTCTTCTTCTTCTCCTTGTAGTCCTTCCAGATATGACCAGGTTGCCCATAGTTCTAGCATCTCACCTTGAAATGTTTACCAAGAGACTTTGATCTCCTTGCAGATTTGGATTTTGACTTCTTGTCTTTCTTCTTGTCTTTCTCCTTTGGTCTACCTCAAACAGCAAGAGCCTCTTTGGCCATCTCAGAAGACTTCCTTCGCATTTCTTCAGACAAGAGTGAGGCAAACACGTCATCCATCTTGAATGCAGTGGTTGTGCTTCCAATAGCCATCACCAGATGATCCCAACTATCAGGTAAAGAACATAGCAAGAGCATGCAACGAACTTCCTCCTCTGTCTTTACACCTATAGACGCCAGCTGAGTAACACTCATGTTAAATGAGTTAAGATGGTCTACAACAGATGCACCTTCGTCCATTTTCAAGGATTACTTCTTCCTCAGGACTAACTTATTTACCAGAGACTTTCCCTGATAAATATCACCAAGCTTCTTCCACAATGAAGCTGCAGACTGCTCCTCATGAACGTTCAGGAGAATAGAATCAACTAGACTTAGTCTTATCAGACCTCTTAGCTTCCTATCAGCAAGATCCCAAGCCTCTTGAGTCGTACTTTGTGGCTTAGTTCTAGACACTGTAATCCAGAGGTCTCTATCCACCAGCAAGTCTTCCATTTTGAGTTTCTACAACTCGAAGTTGCTGCCATTAAATTTTTCAATGTCTACTCTACCAGAAGTACTCACCATCTCAAACTAAAACAAATTTTATCAATGCAATACTCCCATTGAAAATAGTATTAGCACAAAAAACTAAGCTTTCTCTCAAGGATAACACAATGGGCCAAGCTCTGATACCACTTGAAAGGAAAAATAGGCAGGATCTAACGACCCAATAGTGCGGAATACATTCCCTTAACACTAATACAACAGAGGAGAATAGCATAAACTAGTTTCTAATAGCTTTCAAAACTATTTGAGATGAATAGAAAAAGAAAAGAACAAACAAACATAAATTAGCATTCGCAGTTGACACAAGATATAAGTGGGAAAACCTTTATAGGTAAAAAACCCACCACACAAAGTCAAGACGATTTTTATTATAGTAACAGAACAGTTACATACAAAAATAGAGTATTCACTGATCAGCTCATAGCAACACTCAAACTGTTACAATTTTTTTTTTCATCAAAACATACAGTTCGAATTTTAACACACTCCTACAATCACATCCTCAACCGACATAAGATATACGTTGCAATCAAGAATTCTCTGTCAACCACCGATCACAAGGTACAATAAATCTCTGATCCAATTGCACCAATGATCTACCCATGTCGAGCTTCCTGCATCGAGCCACCTAGGCATTAATGCCATCACCCAAATCGGGTCCTGCTTGCCAACCAAAAATGGCCTGCAATAACTATTGTTGCTACAAATGGAATTGGCCAACCAGAAATAGTCAACTTGCCACGTGTCCAATTTGCATTCACCTATCACTCCTATCACCGAGTCCAACTCGGTCAATTTCAGGTCTGAGCCCATTCGAGCTCCCTTCATCCATACCGCTCCACCACCAGGCTGAGTCGACCCACCCGCGGTAATGCGGTGAGCCCGATCGAGCTCCCTCAAGCTTCCCCATGCTACTATCGAGTCAGACCGACCCATCCGCGGTATGGCAGTTTGGTCAACCACGCCCATCCAAGACATGCCCATGTTACCAAAGTACCAGTTGAGTCGACCCGAGGTAATGCGGTGAGCTCGAACGAGCTCACCCAAAGTCTTCACTGAGCTTGTCAACAAACTGTCTCGTGCTACCACCGTAAGGGTTGTCACTAGCCATGACAACGAGGTAACCGACCAAGGTGACCACTGGCGGTCAAACCGAGCTATCGCGAGGGTCGACAGACCACCCCGCAGTAGGGCGGTGACCATCAGCTAGACTGCTGATAGTCTCACCGCGGTGAGTGAACCCACTGCCTGCGGTAAGGCGGTAGCAACCAAAGTGACCGCAGGCGGTCATACCGCCACCACCGCTGTTAAGGACTTAACCACCCACGGTATGGCAGTGACCAACCAGACCGACCGAGGGAAGGTAGCTGCAGTCACCGCGGTTAGGGACTAGACTGCGAGTAGTAAAGCGGTAACTACCACCCTTCCTCCACGGTACTGCCAGGGTAAGAACTGACTACCATGGTACAGTGGTGAAGGCAGAGATGAGGCCTGGTGCAGAATAATGGTAAACTATAGAAACACATGAATTTCTCCAAGTCATGAAAAGAAGAGGCTTCAAGCTAGAAGTTGAGACATATTTTCTCAACACGAGTCAACTTTGCATTCCCTACTAAAGGAATCTATAAATTCTAGAGAACCCCAATCATCGCCAAGACATGCATTCTTTTGAGAAGATGTAGGGGTAGACATAATATTTTATGCTTCAGAAGGATCTTCTTAAGGGACGTCTATATCAAGAGTATCCTTTTTAGTAGGTACTACTAGAGTAAACATCAACACATTGGAATAAACTAAAGGAATAAGAGTAGGCACAATTGAAACCTAACTAGCAGCTGCCATTTCACATAAGTGCATAGCTTCAGGGTCAACCCTAACTGTGACTACTTGATTATTACAAATGAACTTAATAGATTTATGCAAGGTAGATGGGACTACACCCATAGCATCAATCCACGGTCTACCAAGAAGAAGGTTATATGGTAATTTTTCTGACATAACATATGCAAGGGTGGGTATAGTAATGGGTCCCAACCTCAAAGGCAAGACTATCATTCATAGGGCTTGTCAACCAACATTATCAAACCCACGAATGTCAATAGAAGAACCATTAAGAGAAGATGAATCAATATAAATTTTAGGTAATGTTATGCCTTTCATAACCACGCCATCTTTTGCCTTCGCCAAAATGGGTCCCCCTTTTTGTTTTCTATCCTTGGTTGTTTTTCAACAGAGTTTGAAGTTATTCTTTCTTCCAACACTTTATTTTTATGTTTTTTGTTGTTCTGTCGGAACCGGAACCAAAATGGAATATGGTTTGAAACTTGTTTTGAGGATTCCATTCTGATCCCGATCCCATTTGTCTTTTCATTGGTGTCTTGGGTTTGTCTTTACTGGAGCCAGAGCTGGAGTGGATATTAGGTCCAAGATTTATATATAATCTTGAACTTCTTTCCATTCCGCCTCCACCTCTGCCTTTTGGTTTGTTTGTTTGGACTTGAGATCAGTGAGGGGTTTTCTTGTTTCAGTCTTGGTATTGTTCTTTTGGTTCTTTCTTTCCTTTTCTTCTTTGTTGGCAGAACCAGAATTAGAACCAAAACAAAACTCGAAACTTGGACAAAGTTTCTAAATCAACTTTCATTATGTTTCCGATCCTGCCTTTCTTTGTTAGTTTCAACAAAGTTTCCAAATCAGCTTCCATTCTGTTTCTGGTCCCGCCTTTCTTTTTTGCTGTCGAACTTTACTTCGGTCACACAATAGTCTTGTGTTGTTCCTACCGCAATTCCACGTCCAATTGCCACATTAATGACATTAATTACAGGTGCCTTACACATATGAAGCTTGATTTTTAACCTTAATTAAGGTTAACTCGATGTTATCATCATTGTTTAAAGAGTAAAAGTGAACAAAAGCTGCGGTGGAGCATTTGGGAGCATGAATCAATCGAAAGTGAGACATTTTCGTGCGGATTCGCATCAAAGGACTAGCCTATTGGAGTAGGGTTTATGTTCTTTATTTTTCTTGTTGTTCATCTTGTTTTGTTCGATCTTGTGTTCTTTGCATCTCTTGGTTTTCTTTCGAATCCCTGTTGTTTGTTTTGGTTGTCTTCTCTTTTGTTTTGTTTTGTTTTTCTGGTTTTTGTTTTGTCTTTTTTTTTTTATGTTTGGCGTTTTCTTGTTTGTTTGTTTTTCCACGGTCATTTTCATGTTTTCTTCATGCCTGTACCGTGGTGCCTTAGGTTTTTGAAGGTATGGATCACCTGTTGCATTATGTTTATAGGGTTCTTTGATTTATGGTTTTACTTGTTGATTCTTCTATGTATCGATTTGATTGGTTTCCAGTAGGGTTATGTTTGTGCCCTAATTATTTTAGTCGAAGGGTTTATAAAATGGGTTTTTTTTGTGCTACTCTATTTAAAATAAAAAATGATTCCCTAGTTACTGTATTTTCCTCTCGATCGTATGGGAGTGGTTTTGGGATGTCATTTTTAAAGCCCCTCTATTTTTTCGGGTTACCTCATTTCTTAGGTTATGACTTCATTCGTTATTCTGTTGAAATTCCTAAAAATGATTTCATGGTTGTTTAAACCGGAGGCAAATCCAGGATTGATTTCCTTCTCGGAACATGGTTTGGTAGAAATGTTTGATTCCACTCCCGGTCCCACTTCCGATGAGTTATAGGTTATCAAAAGGATGTTCAACACAGTCAGAACCGGAGGCGGACCGAGATATAAGTTTGAAATTTCTTCATTGTACCAAATCAATGTTCATTCTGATCCCGGTTCCGATTACCATGCCGACTCCAATTACCATGCCAACTCCGGCTCTAATCCCACCATATGGTTTATTGAGAGATCAATTCCCATTTTGGTCCCGACCCCGGTAGTGTTTTAAAAGGGCTTTTTAGGGATGTCTTTTGCCTGGTTCCGCCTTCGGTGTGCATGAGGGGTAATATCTCTAACCGTGTTTTTGTTATACTTCTTGTAGATCTAATTTGGTGTTTTTATTGCAGAAACTAAAGAATGTCAAGAGCATCAGGTGAGACTTCTCATAGGAGTCAACCTACAGAAACTTCAAAAGTAGTAGCTAAGCCTAAAAAGGTTAAACCTAAACAACTCCCTTATACCTTGAGGTATAATCATCGGGGTCCTGTTGTCATTGCTATCAAGGTGGAGTTTGATTGGGCAGACATAACTGATACAAATCTGGGTCTATTCCATTATGAGTAGTTGTACTTCAAAAAATTTGCTGAGGAGGTGACAGGGAAAACCCAAAGGATAGTGGAGTCTGGCTTGGCTCACATCACCGTTTTTCCTCTATCAATCCAATGTCCTGAGTTGATAATGATAGCAGCTGGAGCCTATAATTCGGCTACTAGATAGTGGGTGGATTCACAAGGCAATGTCATCATTGATTTGACTCCCCAAATGTTCCAATTTACTTTCAATGTCCCCAATCCAAGGAATCCTAGCCAACTCAATGAGGCAGAGGCTTTGAAAATGTATAGTAACCATAAGGAAGCCAACAAAGCTCATTTGAATAAGAAATGGATGAGGACTGAGAAGAAGTCTCTAATCAAGCTTCCAAATTAGCCTAAAAGGGCAGAGTTCTACAAAGAGGTTGGGGACATAATAATGATGTTATCTAGAGTCTTTGGAAAGAGGGATGCTTTTCACTTCAAAGAATGAATGTTTCCATTCATTCAGACAATCTTGGATGGTAGGAAACAATTTGATTGGCCCTTGAGTGTGTCTAAAATCATACACAATAAAATGGTTAGAGTGAGAGAAACCAAGAGTTTCTTTATGACCTCTTATGGCATTTATGCAGTAGCAAGAAGAGGCATTTTTCCAAGGTTAAACAGAGTGGGAGTGTTGGGAGAAGTTGATGGAAAAAATAAAGTAAGGAACCATTATGACCAGCTATCGTTGCAAATTTTTGAACCACATTATAGAATAGTTAATGATGCATTTTTGTATGTTATTATTAACTAGCTTAATGGAGATGCAAGGTATAGACTGAGCCAGGAGGCCATGGCGTTCATTACAGAGTGGGGATATTGGTTTATCCAAAACCCCAAGTTTACTTATTTCAGGTTGGTTGGGTTTGATGGTCATCCTCACTTACTCCCTAGATGTTGCAGCAACAGGATGGTCTTAATGTAGTTTGTTTACCAAGCCTTGGGGGTCAATGCTAAATTTGGTATAAAGCATAAGACCGGTTGTCACAAGTTCCCCATGCAGTTGGGCGAATACAACTGCCCACACCTTGTGGGAGCTCAGGTGGTTTGCAATTAATTAATTCATCTGAAATTGGGCCTATATACTGCTAGGAAGCATTTTGATCCAAAGAAGAAGATGAATTCCTTTCTTGCTTCCATTTTTGATAGACATTTCAATCTATTGGAGGACTTCTGGAGTGATCTTCAGGATGAATATGATTTGAGGAAGAGGAACTATGAAAGATTGCCTATCCCACTCATGCTAGAATGTGGGGATAAATTGGATATTCTTGAAACACTATCAGATGATGGTGTAGTTTTGGATCCCTTATATGAAGCACAAGATGTAGGTACCAAGAATTTGGATCCTGTAGATTGGGATGCGAAGGAGGCAATTGATATTAAGCAAATAGCAAGACCAGTGTTGGATAGAAGTATCCAATGGGTCATACTAAGAAACAAGGAGCCTGGAGGTCAAACCTCCAAAAAAAGAAAAGGTACAAGTACCACACAAGGGTACAGGAGAACAAAGAGGAAAATGCCTCCAAAGGAGCCCTTGGAATTCTTCCCTTCGGACATAGAGGAATTTGAACTTGAAGCTTCGGCTCAAGATTTGCCTGAAACACATGAGGAAGTCCCAACAAGACCTATGGCTTCAACATCAATTGTGGGTGAGTCACCATCTCAACTCCCTCCTACAGAGCAACAAAGTGGAGAAATGCCTAAGGGGACTCTCCATGAAGAAGCCGAGACTTTAAATGAAAAGGAAGCAGAGATGGAAATTCATGATATAGAAATAGACTTTGATGATACTTTGTCAGATAAGGAGACACAAGAGGAGATGCCTCTAGATGAAACTCAGCATGCTTTGACATAAGAGGATCAGTGGGAATTATTTGAAGAAGCTAAGAAAGCCTCAGATACCAAGGCACATGTTGAAGCTTTGGAAAAACAAAAAGAAATGGATACAAAGGTACAAGTTGATGTAGTACTCTAGCAATAGCAGTTGGAGGCCAAGTAGAAAGTTGATGAATTAATCAAGCAATAGCAGCAAAAGGAGAATGAGCTCAAAGCAAAGGAGTAAAATGACATATTGAAGATGGTGCAAAAGATACATGAGTTGGAAGAAGAGAAGACCAAACAAAGAAGAGAAAGGGAGGCCCTTGAGGCTAAGTTTAAAATGATTGAAGAGACCTATAAGAAAAGAGAGGAAGAAGAATGCTTGCAAAAAGAAAAGGATGCTAAAGAGCTTGTTAAGCAACAACAGAAGGAGAAAGAAGTGTGAGACAAGCTCAAGGATTTGCAAAGAGAAAGAGAAAAACTGCTTGAAGAGAATAAGTTGGAGGAAGGAAGATTGAAAAGGGAGCAAGAAGATAAAAGGCTACAAAAGCAAAAGGATAGGGAAAAGGATGAGAAGCTTGCACAAGAGAATGCAGAAAAAGAATAGCAAAATGTGCATGAGGTTGATTCTCAACCTAAATTTAATTTATTACAGCCACTATCTTCTACAACTGTTGCCTCTTCCTCTACAGTAATGGCTACCACTCCTAGTGCTCCTACCTTGTTGAAGTTTGATCTTGAAAAGAAACAAATAGCTCCACCACAGCCTCTTAATTGGGAAGAGATGATGAAGGAGATAGAAAAAGAGAGACCCAAGAAGAAGGCAAGAATTCTTCATTCCACAAGACTCACCGAGGTAGGGGAGATTATTGTAGAGTGTGCAATTCCATTAGTGGATAAGGATAGGGGAGACATGCAGGTCACTGATTACCAACTGGGCACTTTCAATTTAGGGAATCCTACAAGGAATCAACAGATGAATCGGATTGATGTTGTAGCTTCATCCACCAAGTCCAGAATGATGAAAGACAAACAAAAAAAGGATGAGATAAAGGCTTAGTTGGATCGGCTGCATACTTTCTTAAGGGATGTTTCCACTTCTAGGTCACAACAATTTTTTGCCTTGGAAACACCAGTTTTTCTCAGAAAAAGAGAAGTTGATGATCTGTTGCAAATGAAGAATAAATCTAGGATGATGGATAGGTGGATAGATAAGCTTAACCAAGAAGTAGGTGACGTGTTGGTAAGCAGTTTTGAGATTTATAAGATAGCACTGGAATTGATAGAGAAAATGAGTCACCACACTGAAGCTTTGGGAAAGTAGAAGGAGGAATATAGGGGGTATGTCCAAAAAATAAAGGATATAAATAAATTGCCAAATTCAACTCTTCTTGAGCAATCAATCCTCGAGGAAGACAATGCAGATTTCTTGGAAAAAGCCTCCAGCATAATCCGGTTTAGATTTGATTTTATATACAAGCATAAGAATGAAATTCAAGATGCTAGTAAGGATTTCAATGAGCAACTTGATGAACTAGAAGCTATTGTATCCCTTCTAGTTAATGTGGGTATACCGATTAAAGAGGGCATGCCTTTGAATCAGTTAAAAGAGAAATGGGACAATAGGTTTCAAGAGGTTATGCAGAAAGAGGATGATGGAGAGGATCTCTTATTAGATAGATTAATTTCAACTATGATCATTAGAGGGTATGCTTGCTTATGTACTTACATAGGTGGGAGTTCTTGTGGATAGAATGTAATATTTGATGAATCTGCTTAAATATGAGCTATCAATGCATTAACATCTGTCGAATTGGCAGAAGAAGGCAACAAGATCTTTTTCAAGGCTTCCCGAAGCATACCTTGGTAAATCGGAGCAGACTGAAGCAAGTCCCACAATGAGATCTTAGCCAGAGTAACACGAAATTGCTCGACAAGATCATAATCACTGGGTACTTTAGTTCTAGGTTTAGGGGCTTGAAGAAGGCTTGGTTGTTTATTCAATCTATTCTTATAAGTATGGGCTACCTATTGTGCAATTTTTCTCACATGCCCCATTGAAAGTAGGGACCCTCTTTTGCCTATTATTTTAGCTCTTTTCTGTGGCCTTACCTTTTTGAGCCTATCTTTGAAAATCTTGAGATTTTGGTTTTTGGTCCTTTGGTCTTGGGATTTGTGTTATTTTTCTATGATCATAAATTCTTATCTTACTTGTAAAGGGCCCCCATTGAGGTAATACTCTGATAATTTTAAGTCTTTGGGTCAATCTCGGGTTTTTCCCTATTTTTGTGATTTTCTCCCTCAGGCGGATTTCCCCGACTGCCTGGAAAACCCGACGGGGCTGGTTTTGCACTATCTTCAAAGATTTTAGTGCTTTGCGGAATTTCGTCTCCCCCATTTTTTTCCGAATTTCCTTCGCCTCATCGAATTCTCGGGTTGCATCTTTGGCTGTCTTTTCGCGGTAGCGCGGTGGCCCCGCCATATCGTGGGGATCTGTGTGTGGTGGTGCAATAGTGTGGGGGTGATTCATCTGGTGCAATAGCGCGATGATACCTCAGTATTGCGAGTGTCTCTGAGCCAGGTTGTGGTTGTGCAGTTTACCTCCATACCATGAGGGCTTCACACTTGGCTTACGGTAGCGCGATTTACCACCTTACCTCGGTAGTTGGATGAGTGACTTGTGGTAGTGCAGTTTTTATTACCTTGGAGGAGTTAGGAGGTTGGATTTGTCCGTGAACGAAGCGAGAATTGTGTTGAATTCATGAGAATCCGTTGCCTTGGGAAAATCCCAAAATCTGTTCCTCCTTTGTTTTCTCGAGATGTGTTAAGTATTGTTGGTTTCGGTGATTTCTATCCTCGACAAAATTTTCCAAAAATTTGTTATTTATCAAGAATTGAAAGGATTCATGGGTTAATTGTTGATGATTGCGCATTGCATGGTTAATTTGGATCATTTGAAGGTATTTGCATGTGTTTCTTGTTTATTGGGTGTTTATTGAGTAGCTTTACATGCCGGTTGGGCTTTCATCGCTAAAATCCACCTGGCCTGGAATTCCCCGAAATTCCTTACTGACCCGAATTCTGCGAAGGGGTGAAAATCCTGAATTTTGAGAAAGGATGCTTTAATGATATTTTAAGGGATTCTGATGGTTGTTTTGATCTCTTTGTTGATTAAATGTGTTGTTTGTGATGGATTTACTTGGATTTCGATGCTATAATGAATATTAATTGTGGTCTTTTTGAATGTAGGTTGGATCGAGCAATCATTGGTTAAACGACTCTAGGATCGAGGGGAGCAAGCATACTTTGAAGATGTTGCAGGATCCACGGGTGCAGCCAGGTACATTTTGTGGCTACAGGTAGGTGAAACTTGCTCATACACGGTTAGGTTGGCGAGCTCAATGGCCATTCATCTGAATTGGACGTGACATGGAAAATTCAAACTAGTTTGACTTCATCAAAGTCATTCGTGATGCCCAGCTCAGCTGTCGATCGGTGGCTTATATTCAAACTCACATGACGTGTGTGTTCCCATTCTTCTGCTTCGCACCGGTGAGACATTAATGGCAGAAGTGGCCCGTAGGGTGTATTCTATCTGAGTCAGGATTTGCAAAGATCCCACACTGATCTGAGGAAGGCACCTCATGCATTCAATGCAGGGTGGTGATTTATTGTGACCTATCCAGGGCCGATTTGGTTTGTGGCTGACCTTCATTGTAACCCTAGTTTGGGCTCACGCGGGATGTATCTCTATAAGTATGGCATTTCGCCTCTTCTGAAAGAGGTTAGAATTTTTTTGTAAAGGGTTAGACAGTTGGTTAATTTTGTTGAAGTTAGAAGTTAGACAATTAGATTTTGAAGCAGGTTAAGCAATAGAGTAAGAAATTAGAATTAGGAGTTATTTTTATTTTCAAGCAAATATTGTAACATACAACATCAGAATTGTTGCAATTTTTGGTGATTCAATACAAGTAAAGACATTATGCTATTATTGGTGGCTTCTTTGGATTGATTTGTCTTGCATGGTTCTTATTCTATCTTTCAAATTTCTTGGAAATATCTGAATGCATTTTAGATTTAGAGTTAAATGATTTAATGGTGCTTGTGATTTAGTGCTTGGAGTGTTGTAGCAATCTTTGGTTCATACTTTGGGTAGCTTCTTGATTGTGGGATTGATGTGCAAGGTCAACCTGTACCTGATATTTGTGTGCTTATTTCAATTGTGGGCATTTGTCCATGTCAATTACAAAACTAGGGTTGGCTTAGATGAATGTGCATAATCTGAAAATCTTTAATTCCTTAGAAGATTGCACTATTTATGTGAGATCGGAGGTATAGCTTGAGTTAAGTAGAAATTAGTTTTTAAGGGATTGGTCTATTCCAAGTACTTCATCATTAGTATTGTTGATCTTAGGAGTAATATTAATCTTAGGATTTCTAAAACCCTTATCTTTTGCTATTTCTTTGAATTATGGTTAAAGCTAGGAATTCAAGTATCATCTTGTTGTAAAAAATCCGATAAGTTTAGAGTCTCCAACATTTGTTTTGTAAGGTCCCTCTGTGAGTACCAACATTTTCACATTTATCACTAAGTGGTTTCACTGCATTGTCAAGACTTGACACCCGAGAGACCTTGGGGTTATCTCTTTGTTCATAGAGATCAACCTTTCAAGAAAGATATGATACTATATATATTATGTCTGAGTTGTTGCTAGAATGAGGGCCTGAATAAGCAAGTTGGAGCATTTTCTAAATGCCCTTTCTCCTGAGAGACTCAAAAGGAGAACTAGATCTACACCAGGAGAAGAGGAGTTTCAAGAATTGCCACCTCTAACTAGGTCAAGAAGGACCAAAAGAAGGGAGGATTCATCATCCAATCCATCATTTCCACCATCCTCACCCTCATCCGCCTCATCTTCATTTGATTCTGAAGCTGGTTCCATTCAACAACCCCAACCAGTTATCAATCAGCCTTTACCACCTCCACCTCCACCAATGGCTTTCTTGGCAAATAACCTGTCACCTCTATCCTTCAATAGCTACAATGTTATGCCCAAGAACCCCGAGCATTTTTTCTCTAAGTTTCACACAAGTGATCCTACTAGGACAGCAAAGGAGCATATTAGGGTTTTTCAGACTTGTCTGAGAGATAGAGGGATTAATCATGAGGATGTTGCATGTAGGATTTTCCCTTATTCTCTAGGAGAGGATGCCTTTTATTGGTACAATAATTTACCTTCCGCATCAATCCATAATTGGGCTAAACTTGAGGCTGCATTTCTATAGAAGTTTAAAATTCCCATCAGTTCCAATGAGCTCTACATACAGTTTATTGAAGTAAAGAGAGAGGTTAATGAGCCTATAGGATCATTCAACAATAGGTTCCACTGTGTGTACACTAGGTTGTAGGCACCTTATGCGGTGGATGATGCCACTACCTTAGAATTCTATTTTGAAGCCCTTGATAGTCTTACATCCACCTTCCTTAAGTGGAGAACTAATCCCCCAAATACCTTGCTCATGGCATATACAAAGGCTGTTAAGGTCAATACTGATTTGAGAAAACACTTGTCAAGACCCCTGCCATCTCTAGGACTAGCTGCTCACCCTAGGTAGGTCCAATCATTTAACTGGGCGCTGAATAATCACACTCCCATTATGAATCCCATTCTATAGCTACCTTTGGTTTTGCACCCAGGTCATCCAATAATTCAAGCTCACCCAATGCCTAGTTATCTGCAGCAAAGTGCCAATCAACCCCTTTTATCCACAACAATGGGTTGGTTTCCCTACATATTTGTAGAACTCGAAAGTTTTGAATCAGTCCATAGGTCTTGGAGCATTGTCAAGATACCCTCCAAACAATGTAAATTTAGTGCCTTACAGTAGTCTTGATAAGGAAAGGTTAGATGAACTAACTGAGAAAGTGAAAAAATTGAATATGGAGGTAACTTACTTGAGGAGCTAGAACCACCAACTCCAAGCTGCTCAGAAGATCATGCAATCAAATTACAATAGGGAGAACTGAGATGTTGCACGAGGGCAACCTTCTGACAAAAATCAGAATTTTGAAAGAGGACAAGGTTCTAGTCAGAACTTTGATAGAATTCAACAAGGTGGACAAGGGTTTGAAAGGAGATAGCCACCTAGGCATAATAGGTCGTGGATTACCAGGCCTAACAATGGAGGAGTCTCCACTCCACTAGATCAACCTTCCAATAAATAAAAACCTTCGAGTGGTGTATATCTAGCTGAAGTAGCTTTGTTAGGGTGGTGCAGGCTTCATAAGACAAGTCAACACTCTGAGCTTGATTGTCCTAAATTTCAAACTATTGCTTCTATCTTTCAGTATGAAGTTGAAAAAAACTCCATGGGTTGGGAATTGGTACCCTCAAATCCTTATGATTCCCCAGTTTTGGTGTTGAATCATGCTCCTTTCCCGAAGGATGAAGACAATGAACCAGAAGAAGAGTTAAGTAGCGAGAATGAGGAGACAGAACTAGTGCTCAATGAAGATGAAATATCTCGGTTATTTAATGAGGAAACTGAGAATGATAGCGACCCCTTAGATGAAGAGGAATTTGGTGTTGAAGAAGTATAGATGTTTCAGCAACCTACAAGAAAGTATGATTTGAGGAATAGGCCTAACAGGAATCCACAAGCTGGAGGCCCATTTACTACATCTATTCCTCCAAACAATTTTACCACTCCACCAGACCCACATGCCAATAATAATCCATCTTACCCTCAGGTGCCAACACAATACTCTACAAAAGGAGGACAACCTGATGTGTTAAAAGGAAGCAATGTTAATGTAGCAAAAGATAAGCAGACTGGTCATTCTAAAGAGACCCACACTGACATGAATTTGGGACAATTAGGCGAATATGTAACTGAAGAACTCAGGAAAGTAAACGTGAGTCTTTTCGCTTTCAAGTTGTTAAGGGTTCCTGAAATCAGAAATGTAGTCCTGGGGTATTTCAATTCAAGTACAACACCACAAGGAGTAGTAGTCAACGAGGTAGCTAGCAGGCTTTCTAGTTCACAGGCACCTAAATGTCCAAGTCAAGCATAGCTTGGAGATGAAGGGAAAGAAAAAGATAAGAACCAAGTTGCACAAGTCGACACTCAGTTGATTTTGTTCCAGGGAAAATGGAAACCCCTCCCTTTCTGGTTTATGTTTGTATCTTTGGGAAGAATCTGCACAATTGTCTGTTGGATTCAGGGGCATCTACAAATTTTATGCCTTTTGCAGTCTGTAGAGCTCTTGGTATTACCCCTGTAGCCTCTCAGAAGAAGGTCACCCAATTGGACAAGACATAGGTAAATATAGTGGGAGAACTGAACACGATCCTCATGCAAGTTGCTTCAAACCCTAGAGTGCAACAAGTACTTAATATTCAGGTGGTAGATATTCTTGACACTTATAGGCTGATCTTGGGTTAGGATTTCACTAAGGCACTAAATGGATATACATCCACAGATCATTCTCACATGTGGCTCCCCTAGAAAGGAGTCGCAAATCAAATCAGAATTGAGAGAGAACCCAGAACGAAGTATGTGATCACTAAATATAAAAATACTTTGAATACGATATTGGTGTCAGAAGTCAGCATGGGGAACTATGTCTTGTTTGCCTTTGTTTCAGATACAAAAGAAGTCTTTATGTTGCAAAGCTCCTCTGACCACATCAGAAGCTAATAGTTCTGAAGCACTAATAGTTCTGAAGCACTACTTGAACAAATAAAAAAATTTGATCATCAAGAAGAGAGACAACTCAACTTGTTGGATAATTTCCAATAGTTTATCTAGAAGTGTGTGGAGGACCAGATTCAGTTGGGTAGAAATATGAACTTTGAAGAATTGCTTCTTCCTAGCTGGTGCACAGTTCAAAATGCTCCTCACTCTGAGCTGGAATGTTTCTTGTGCCAAACGGAAGTGGAGCAGATACAAAGATGCATTAATCCAACCCCAGCTGTCAAGCTGGATATATAGAGCATTCAAAATGATCTAAAGGGAAAAAGGCCAAGGCCTCCTGAGGAGCCTTCGGGTAGTAGCAACGCCAAGGGTAGTTCAAAGCAATCAAAAGCTAATGGTTGTTGGACATTGATATTTTATGGATCCAATTCAAAGAAGGGAATTGGAGCGGGATTTGAATTGATCAACCCTAAAGGTAAAAACTATTTTTCTGCTCATAGACTCTAATTCCAGTGCACTAATAATGTGTCTGAGTATGAGGCTTTGGTCCATGGACTTTTAATGGCCTTAAGAAAGAAAGTTAAAATTTTGCAAGTGTTTGGAGATTCTGAGTTAGAGGTTAGGCAAGTAAGGAAACAGTACTCATGTCATGATAGAAGGATGACCAATTACAGGCATAGAGTATGGGATCTCATTGAAGGGTTTGATGTCGTCAACATCCAGCTGATTCGCTGGCACAAGCAGCCAATGCATTACATCATTTATCACTTTTAGGATTGAAGAAGTTTATTGTGGAACTCACTCCAGTACCCTCAGTGCCTGACAATGTCACCAATTTCCATGTATTTGAAGATGATAAGCATATTCTTGATTTCATCACTAGTTGTGATGTGTTCACTTCTCGGGTGATTGATGAGGTAGAACCTCAAGAGGCTGAAATGGACCTGGAAGGAGTCATTAACCTGAAAACTAATACTATCCCAAGGGGCATGGTGCAATTAGAATGATTTTTTGATCTGGATAAGAAAAAATATCAGGAACAACAAGCGAAAAGGGAGTCTCTCAGCAGTCAATGTGAAACATACAACATGGGGACCCAGGATGGTGTCAAAAATGTCTTTATTGGTAAAGTGTCCACTCCAGAGGAAAGGAGAGGAATTATTGATGCTTTTCACACCTATCAAGATGTGATAGCATGGAGTTATGATGACTTATAGACATATGATACTTCAATCGTTACACATACTATTCCCCTGAAGTCAAATGTTAAGTCATTTAGGCAAATAAAGAGGCCAATTAATGCTCTATTAGAGCCCATCATTCAAAAGGAGGTGCAGAAGCTAATTTCAGCACGGATCATATTCCCAGTAAGACATTCAACATGGGTTGAAAACTTGGTTCCAATAAGGAAAAAATGGAAAAATAAGAATGTGTGTTTATTTTAGGAACCTTAACAAGGCATTAGAAAAGGATAATTATCCAGTTCCTTCCCTGGATGAAGTACTTTAGATTTTTAATGGGTCTCAAATGATGTCTTTTCTGGATGGGTACTATGGATACAATCAGGTTATGGTACAATATGAGGATAGGCACAAAACTACCTTTACTACAAAATGGGGAACTTTTTCTTACAGAAGAATGCCCTTTGGACTAATCAATGTCAGAGCTACATTCCAGAGAGCAATGGATATTTCTTTCAAGGAAATTATTGGTAAGTGAATAATTATCTACATGGATGATTTAAAAGTATTTTCTAAGAGGAGGGGTGATCATATTGCAGATTTATGCAAAGTATTCCAAAGGTACAGAGAGTTTGGCATCTCACTTAATCCAAAGAAATGCATCTTTGGAGTCACTGAGGGAAAGTTGTTATAACATGTTTTTCCAGAACAAGGTATTGCCATTGATCCAGAATGGGTAGAGGCTATACTGAAAATTCAACCTCCAACAAGCTAAAAGGAAATGAAATCATTCTTTGGGAAAATCAACTTCGTTAGAAATTTTATCACTCGATTTGCAGAAATAGTAAAGCCCTTGAATGTCATGCTGAAACAGGAAGTAAAGGTTGAATGAAGTGCAGAAGCTAGGGAGGCATTTACAAAAATCAAGAGAGTTATTATTGGGGCTTCAGTATTGGTAAGTCCGGATTATGCCAAGCCCTTTTTCATATATTTGTTTGGTTCCAAATATTCTTGTGTTGGCATGCTAACCCAGAAATCCGATCAAGGGAATGAGCATCCCATAGCTTTTATGAGTGCTCCTCTAAAGGATGTAGAATTGAGATATCCCAATGTAGAAAAATAGGCTTATGCCCTGGTTCAAGCAGTAAAGAAATTCAGAAACTATATCTTGAGAAATAAGGTCTTTGTCATAGTACCTAATCTTGCGATGAAGCTATTATTAATGCAGAATGAATTGGGAGAACGCAAAGCTAAGTGGGTAACCATGTTGTAGGAATATGATATTGAAATTCAACCCATGAAATTGGTGAGAGGGAAAGGACTGACAAAGAAAATGGTTGAGATGGGTCTTGACCTCACAGCTCAACAATATCACCTCCAAGAAGTGTCTCCAAGAGACTGGTATGATGAAATCATCTACTATTTGTTGAACCAGTAGTGTCCTGAACACCTTAATACAATACAAAGGAGAGCTCTATGTTTGAAGAGTGGCATTTTTATGATGAAGGGAGTTGTCCTGTATAAGAGAAATCATGAGGGGGTTTATTTGAGATGCCTAGGAAAGGAAGATGATGGGAGGGTGATGACTGAATTTCATGACAAATATGGCATAGGCCATGGTTCAACACCTTCCACTGCAAATCAGATCCTGAGGGCAGGCTATTATTGGCCTACCTTGTTCAAAGACACGCATAACCATGTAAGGACTTGTCATGTATGTAAGACTATAGAAAGTAGGGAGAAACATGCAGCCCTTTCACTTTAGCCTGTTATAGAGGTAAAACCATTTGCATAGTGCGGAATGGACTTTATAGGTCCAATCAATCCACCTTCATTTGCGGGCCACAGGTATATTCTTACCGTAACTGATTACTTTACTAGATGGACTGAGGCTCCTGTATGCAAACAATGCACCTCTGAAGTGGTAATCAATTTCATTGAGTCAACTATTATTAATCGCTTTGGATGTCCATTGGATTTAGTTTGTGATAATGGTCCTACATTTGCATCATTAAAATTTTCTAACTGGGCTTATGATCATGGAATTGTGATAAAATTTGCATCTAATTACTACCCACAAGGTAATGGTTTGGCTGAGTCTTCCAATAAGAATCTGTTGACAGACATTCGTAAGCTACTAGAGAATAAACCCAAGGATTGGCACACCTAGCTTAGATTTTCTCTTTGGGTAGATTGTACTAGACAGAAAACATCCCTAGGAACCTCTCCTTATCACTTAGTGTATGGTTTGGAACCTGTATTTCTCATCCAGTTGAATCCCTACCCTACAATTCATTAATGAATACTATGATGGCAAGGATAAGCGTGAAGCCCGCTTAACTGAACTGTTACACCTTGAAGAGAGAAGAGATGAGACCTTATAAAACTTTTCCAAACATCAAGGTGTAATGAAAATATGGTTTGATAGGAGAGCCAAGGTGAAAGCCTTTAGAATATCTGAGTTGGTCCTCTACTGGGACAAAGCCCATGACCGAAAAGAGGAGCATGGAAAATTTGACAGACTTTGGCTCGGCCCTTATCAGATTGCAGAGATTCTAGGAGATAATGCTTTTTCATTTGAAAACTCTCACTGGAGAGGATATCCCACTGCCTGTCAATGGGCAGTATTTGAAGCATTATTTCCAATCCTGAGTTGTTTACAGCTCTTTCCTTGTACATAGGTAGATTAGGTTTCCTTTTTGTCTTGTTTTTTCTTTGGTTAGGTTAGGGTTTCTTTTGTTTTCTTTGCTCGTTTTCTGCTTTTGGTTAGAGTAGGTCTGCTTTGGTTGGTTTTTCTTTCTGCTCTGCTCTTACTTTGGGTTTTCTTTCTTTCTTCTGGGCTTGTTGCATCTGTATGATTGGCTGCTTGCCTGGGGCTGTTCTGGGATTTCTTTTACAAACTCTAATCATCTTTTTCAAAGTCAATTGGTGGAATTCCTTCATCTGATGTTGTGTATGCTTGGTATTGGAGTCACTTGATAAAGTCAAATTCTAGAATGTATTTGGGTCTCATACTTGCACATAAATCTTAAGGTTTCCAAGGTTGCATGTGGTCCTTATGAGGTTTAACTAGGTGAAAAATATCATATTCTACTCTAGCACCGTTGTGCTTCTCATCCCTGAGTGTGGGATTTATTGCTTGCAAGGTGAAAAGGGAAAGTTAAAACATCTCAAAGAGAATATCAAAAGAAAAGGAAAAATTAAATGTTGAAAATCAAAAGAAATGTTCACCTTATCAGGGGTATCCTAGTATCTCTACCGGGGTTATGGGTGTCTGGCTGGCAGTAGAGCTATGCTAGGGAGGGTCATAGTGATAACCTCATCGGGGCTATGGATGCCTGACTCACAATGAAGCTCTATCCAGGTTGTTTTTGGAGTTGGAATCTTTATATAACTTGGTCAGACTAAGTTAGGTCCTTATTACAACAGAGGAAAAGGAAACAAATGCATGCAAACACACTTCGACCCTGGTACAAGAAATATCTGCTTGTTTGTGATTACTAAAACCTTGTCCATATGTAACCTAATGCGTGGACTGAAACCAGAGATTCTGGGTTGATTTTAGTTTGTCATTGAAATGCTCTAGAGAATTTCCCCAGCGGAGTCGCCATTTCTTGTGTAGTTTTGTACACACACCCCTCTGAAAGTAGGGACCCCCTTTTTCCTGGTCTTTTGGCTCATTTCTATTCCCTTGCCTTTTTGAGCTTGTCTTTGAAAATCTTGAGATTTTGGTTTTTAGTGATTTGGTCCTTTGTTCCTAGGATTTGTGTTACTTTGTTATGATCATAAATGCTTATCTTGCTTGTAAAGGAATCCCATTCAAGTAATACTTTGAGAATTTTAAGTCTTTGGGTCAATCTCAAGTTTTTCCCTTTTTTCGGGATTTTCTCCCTCAGGCGGATTTCCCCGACTGCTTGGAAAACTCGACGAGGCTATTTTTGCACAATCTTCAGAGATTTTAGTGCTTCGCAAAATTTTGTCTCCCCCCATTTTTTTGAATTTCCTTTGCCTCATCGAATTCTCGGATTGTGTCTTTGGCTATCTTGTCGCGGTAGTGCGGTGGCCCACCATACCACGGGGGTCTGCATGTGGTGGTACGGTAGCGCAGGGGTGGCTCATCTGGCACAGTAGCTCAATGATACCTCGGTACCACGAGTGTCTCTGAGCCAGGTCGTAGTTGTGTGATTTACCGCCATACTATTAGGGCTTCGTGTTTGGCTTGCAGTAGCACAGTTTATCGCCTTACCTCGGTGGTTGAATGAGTGACTCGTGGTAGTGCGGTTTTGATCACCTTGGAGGAGTTAGGAGGTCATATTTTTCGGTGAACAGAGTGAAAATTGTGTTGACTTTGTGAGAATCTGTTGCCTTGGGAAAATCTTGAAATCTATTCCTCCTTTGTTTTCCCGAGATGTGTTGAGTATTGATGTTTCAGAGATTTTCGTCCCCGACAAAATTTTTTAAAAATCTATTATTTATCAAGAACTGAAAGGATTCATGGGTTAATTGTTGATGATTGTGCATTGCATGGTTAATTTGGATCATTTGAAGGTATTTGCATGTTTTTCTTGAGTATTAAGTGTTGATTGAGTAGCTTTACGTGTTGGTTGGGCTTTCATCGCTAAAATCTGCCTGGCCTAGAATTCCCCGAAATTCCTTCTTGACTTGAATTCCGCGAAGGGCTGAAAATCTCAAATTTTGAGAAAGGATGCTTTAATGATATTTTAAGGGATTTTGATCTCTTTGGTGATTGAATGTGTTTTTTGTGATGGATTGACTTGGATTTCGATGCTATAATGAATATTAATTGTGGCCCTTTTGAATGCAAGATGGATCGGGCAATCGTTGGTTAAACGACTCTAGGATCGAGGGGAGTGAGCATACTTTGAAGATGTTGTGGGATCCATGAGGTGCGGCCAAGAATATTTTGTAGTTGCGGGCAAGTCAAACTTACTCATACACGATTAGGTCGAGGTGCTCGATGGCCATTCATCTGAGTTTGATGTGACATGGAAAATTCAAACTAGTCTCACTCGATCAAAGTCATTTGTGATGCCTAGATCGGTTGTCGATTGGTGGCTTATATTCAAACTCACATGACGTGTGCATTACCATTCTTCTACTTCGTGCCGGTGAGACATTAATGTTGGAATTGGCCCATAGGGTGTATTCTATCTAAATCAGGATTTGCAGAGATCCCAGGCCGATCTGAGGAAGGTGCCTCATGCATTCAATACAGGTTGGTGATTTATTGCAACCTGTCTAGGGCTGATTTGGTTGGTGGCCGACCTTCATTGTAATCCTAGCTTGGGATCGTGCGGGATGTATCTCTATAAGTATGGCATTTTGCCTCTTCTGAAAGAGGTTGGAAATTTTTTGTAAAGGGTTAGACAGTTGGTTAATTTGTTCAAAGTTAGAAGTTAGACAATTAGATTTTGAAGCAGGTTAAGTAATAGAGTAAGAAATTAGAATTATGAGTTAGTTTTATTTTCAAGCAAATGTTGTCACACTGAACATCAGAATTGTAGCGATTATTAGTGATTCAATACAAGTGAAGACATTGTGCTATTATTGGTGGCTTCTTTGGATTGATTTTTCTTGCATGGTTCTTATTCTATCTTTTAAATTGCTTTGAACTATCTGAATGCATTTTAGATTTAGAGTTAAATGATCTAATGGTGCTTGTGATTTAGTGCTTGGAGTGTTGTAGCTATCTCTAGTTCATACTTTGGGCAACTTCTTGATTTTGGGATTGTTGTGCAAGGTCAACCTGTACTTGATATTTGTGTGCTTAGTTCAATTGCGAGTATTTGTCCATGTCAATTGCAAAACTAGGGTTGGCTCAGATGGACGTGCATAATCTAAAAATCTTTAATTCCTTAGAAGATTGCACTATTTTTGTGAGATCGCAGGTATAGCTTGGGTTAAACAGAAAGTAGTTTTTAAGGGATTGGTCTATTCCAAGTACTTCATCATTAGTATTATTGATCTTAGGAGTAATATTAATCTCAGGATTTCTGAAACCCTTATCTTTTTCTATTTCTTTGAACTCTAGTTAAAGCTAGGAATTCAAGTATCATCCTGTTGTAAAAAAATTGATAAGTTTAGAGTCTCCAACATTTTTCTTGTAAGGTCCCTTTGTGATTACCAGCATTTTCACATTTATCACTAAGTGGTTTCACTACATTGTCAAGACCTGACACTCAAGAGACCTTGGGGTTATCTCTTTGTTCATAGAGATAAACCTTTCAAGAGAGATAGGATACTATATATATTTTGTGCATAAAGAACCATCAACACTACCACTCTGTAAGAGGGATCCATAGAAAGATCAAGAGAATCACTATCAAATGGAACACCATTAATAGAACTAATCCTTTTAGGAGAAGGACTAGCTGGAGTCAAATAAATAACTAATCTCTTAGGCCTTTGAGGGGCAATAGAGACATAGATTACATTTACAGAATCATCACAACTAGTAGAATAAATCATTTGAAGAAATATGCTCAACATCTATCCTTGGAGGATCCGATGTGAGAGGGACTTCATCATTCACTAATGCATCATCTCTAGAAGAGAGTGCATCAGAACATAGATAAGATTCAACATTCAAAAATGCATCATCTCCAAAAGAGATTACATTGGGACAAATATGAGATTCATCATTCACAAATGCAACATCTCTAGAAGAGAGTGCATTGGAATGAAAGGGAGATTCATCATTCAAGAATGCATCATCTCCAAAAGAGAGTGCATTGGAATGAATATAAGGTAGAGTAACATTAAGAAAGGTATCAATGATTTCATCCTATTGCACCAGAACATCCTTATAAGGAATCTCAGGAGAGGGATCAACAAATAATAATAAGAAAGGAGACAAGAACTCACTTTTACATGCTTGTAAGAAAACTTCTTGAAGCTTCTTAAAAAAATTAGAAAGATATAGAAGAAATAAAGATAGAAAATACATATTGAAATAGAAATATAGACATTTTGACCAACCAACGCAAGCCAAGGGTGACAAAATTGAGAAAAACCAAAAATCCAGATTTTTACATTTTTATTTTTTTTTATGTTGTAGTAAATCATGTTTTCGGAAGTCTTTAGAGAAAAATTTGGGGTTGAAACTTGTGTCGGTCCTTAAAAATGGATTTCAAAATGTATTCTTTCTTACGGACTGAATTAGTCCTCTTGGAAACCTTTCCAACGGTGTAAACGGTTCTAAATTCTGAGAACCGAGTCAAAAGTTATGATCCCACCAAGTTGGGATAAATAAATTCCTAGTTTTTTCAAAAAATATTGTGTTTCACATCAGATTCACCAAAATTTAGAGAAGGGGGATTCACTACTCATGATTCTCTTTATTCTCAAGAGATTCCCAAGGGGCGAACTTCCCTAAACTACCTCAAGGAACAACGTGAGAGTTCTAGAATCAAAAAGAGCAAGACACAGATTTTCTAAAAAAACTGGCAGGCTCTCGGCCAAACAATGATAGCGCAAAATAAGGATGACAGCACAGTGCGCTGGCATCTCGTATGGACCAAAAAGTGAGAATATCACATAAAATGGCAAAGTGGCTACTAGCAATCAAATTTATGAGAAACTACATAATGCAAGAAAGTAACAAAAATTTACAAAACTAAAATAAACTGAAGTATAATATAGAACTAAAGAGGATAGAGAAAGAAAATGCTCACAACAACCCAAGTAATGAAGCCTTGAGAAAATGAATGTCTTCAATACTTGTATGTGTAAGATCTGGAGAATGTTTTAGGGCTGTATAGAGTTTTTCCTCAGTCAAACCCCTGTTTTGGTGTTCCCACCTCCATGGATAGCCAAATAGATAGATGGAGAGAAATGAAAAAAGGAGTGATAAAAGCAATCCCCACTCGAGGAGAACCCGTATCACAAAATATAGGTGATAAAAGAAATCCTTGCTCAAGGAGAACCTGCATCACAAAATATAGATGCAATAGGTAGGGGATGTGTGAAATCTCAAGATGCTCGCAAGCATAAGATAAGGGAGATATCAACTGCAAGGCTTAAGGAAACCAAAGGGAGGGATAGCAAGATAGTTGCAAGAGCCAAGCACGTTGTAGAGGGTATTGCAAGAGCTTGAGAGTGCTTGAATTTGTTGTAACAAGTGAGAGATTTGTGCAAGAAAAAGAGTGAAGAAGGAAAAGAGAGTGTCTCCAAGGGAGAAAGCTCAAGCGATACAAATGGATTGAAATAATGGATTAAAAAGAGAGAATAGGAGGGAAAAGAAGCTTCTTGAGCCATTTCATGGCATCCCAAGTCATTACCACCAAAAAACTCATTGAAAAGTGGAAAAAATACATAGAAATAGTTGTTTGAACATTGAAACATCATAGGATGTTAGCACGGCATGCAGATATCTATGTGGTGCGCCAATGTCCAGATACATCAAACTGTACAAAATGATAAGAATGGGAAAACCACAAGGCTAGACGTAAAGCTGATGTGTGAAGCTAGCTGCTAAAAAGGGGTCCCAAGCATCTTGAGAGGGAAAAATTTTGATGCAAGGGCTAAAATATACCTACACAAGATGCTAAGGGAGTGGACACTAAAGCGGATACAATAATATATGTGAAATTGCAAGGGGTACAATTTTACGACATTACATTTTTCCCCCACTGATGGGGAGCCCTATACCTCAAGAGCACTCTTGCTCTTCCCAAGACCTATTCTTTGGTATTCCTAGGGTATCCCACTCTACCCTACTTAGGGATCTCTCATAAACCCCTAACTCCTTGTAGGACTCTCCACCAATTTCAAAATCTTCACCAACACTCCCATTCCACCACTGGGCTTCCTTGAGCTCCACACTGACCCAAATGTGTCCTAACCACTCCAAGGCTAGGGTAGGTTATTCTTGTTGTTCTTTAGTTTTTTTTACTCCTCACTGATCCATCTCATTGGATTCTTTCACCTTTTCCCCATCGCTTTCAAGAAAAACCCAATTTTAGGCCTTGTAGCCTTTTGCCCCAATTAGGCCTCCTAGAACCCGTTTTCTTGGCCTTTCACAAAATTGGTCTTAACAACCCCCAAATGGTTTTGCATATTATTTTCTAGTGATTTTCAGGTCTTCAATATTTTATAGGTCTAAGGTTCTGCAAGTGTCTGTACATAGGACTATCCTCATACCCCCTAATTTCAAGGGTTTCTAGAGTTTTTAGCACCTTTTTCTCCTTTGAGGGCTTCAACGACCTCCTCAACTCTCCTCCTTGCACCCACGTGTCTGGAATACATGTTTCCACACTCTCATGCTCTTGATTGGCACAAACCAATCCATTCAGCAACTTTCTTTACTGTTGTCCTCTCCAAGCCACTAGCCAGAATGCACTTGCACTCACCTAGTGCTTGATGAATTCATCATCTCCCCTGCAAACCAAGACACCACACACCATATGTACATTGTAAAAAAATTCCCCTACTTGATTACAAGTTCCCATGGTATCCTTTCCACGGGAATTCAAGTGGGGATCATGATTTCCAAAAAACTAGCCTGAACCGGCTATAGGACCAAAACTCCAAAAACTTGCAAAACAGAAAACAATTGAACTAAATGGCTAATCTAATGCTTCACACAGTAAATAAGTGACACAATGGAAAGCCTCAAACCATCATAAAAGACCTTTCAATCCATCATTGATTGGATGAAGGTTTAAACACAGGAAATCAATGAAATTTTCACTCTTCCAAGTCACAAAATTCTCCTTCCAGAACTCAAATCCGTACAAAAAACTTCCAACCCAAGTATTAGGGTTTTTTTGACCTTATATACCTTTCTCCCACATGCTAGGACCCTTAGGTTGGGCTTAGAACATCATTAATTCCTTTTTTGAACTTTTAGGCCAAATTCCTAAGTCAACATTGCCTAGTTTTTCCTAATCTCTACACTAAGACTTTCCCAAACATCAAATCTCTAAACCAACCTAATTTTTCCATAACACACACATCAATAAAACTTATGGGACTTTAAAATTAGTCCTTATTACTTTGGTGGTTGGCCAGAACCACCTACAAGCCAAAATTGCTAAGATCTTCCAAAAGACCTTTTAAGGTGCTCCTGCACCACCCACTTTAGCGGGAATATGAATCTACACTAATATGCAAGCTAAAGGAAATCTACTAAACATAAATAACATCATGATGCCAAAAGGATACTGTAAAGGAAGCAAAAAACTCATCAAACCAAGGAAGCATGGCCCCAGGTTGAAGACCTACAAAACAAATGCATTATACAAGAAAGACCTACAAGAGACAACAAGGTTAGAACATAAAAATCCATTACATCACGGGGTTATAATATAGACACATAGGAGCACAATAGACTAAAGGATTTAAGTCAGCATAGTGAAAGAAACTTTGATGTAAAAGGTTGTCTCGGTACTATACATTGTCCCCAAATTAAGAAATAACACAGAATAATTCTAAAATGAAGAGAAGAATGTAAGGATCGATTGCTTCAATAAAATAATACACCCAAAAGATAGGGAAGCAACCAATGTCAAAGAGAGAAAGAGAATATACTCAGGGTGGAGAAGAATGTATATCTTTGATTTGGTATATATAATTGATAAGAGAAGAAAGAATTTAAGAGAGAAATGGAAAAGCTAGAAAGGAAAGAAAATTCCAAGAGAGATGGCTCCACAGGTACTCTATCCTTAGGAGGTTTGAATGAAGTGCGTCGAAGGTCCACAGACCAATGATGGAAAAACCCCATAGGATGTAAGTGCTTCACAGGCCCTCAGACCTGCAAAGAAAGAATTCCACCAATTACTCTCTCATGAAGGACGCCCAATGTAGGGGGCTTCGTAGAGTCGGATTGGAAAGCAGCTTCGCAGGCGCACTTGCAAAGCAACATGTTAGAAGACAAAAATCCACATAGGCAAACAATCCATAATTTGAAAGCTTTCAAATAGGCCCCTTAGTAACCCTTCAAAAGAAAAGGATTTTGCTCAACGGATGCACTATTTGAAAAGCGAGGTCTAGTCAGGCTACCCCAAGCTAGACGCAAATGATTTCATTTGAAGGGTAACTTTTAAAAGGGGTTTTTTCATTAGGGAACCCTTCAAGACACAAAAGGGTCCTTAAGAAGGAAGCACATCTTTAGAATGAGTTATCACTACCCCTTAGCACATAGGGGAGGAGAACCATGCAAGATACTTAGAACATACAGGATGGAGGTAGACCTTGATATCACTTGTCATGCAAAGAAGAGGAAAATGCATCATCAAATAGATGAGTGATGGTACCAAAATCATGAAGTTGTATTTTACCCTTCAAGGCCTTACATTCACTAGTGGAATGGATAGGCACTCAATGGTATACACATAAAGGGTGTTTTTATTTATCATCTTTATGAAATTTCTTACGTGTAGGAGGAGGAAGAGTAATTAAGTAGGCTTTTAGAAGCCTCAACAAAATATTCTCTTGCTCAGACAAAGAATGAGGAACAAGAAGCAACCCTTTCTCTTATGGAGAAAGACACGACTTCTTAAAAGAAGAAGAAGTAAAGATAGCGGATAATGGTGAATGAAACATTCTGCAAGAACGAGGTTGAGAGGAAATCACATCCACATTCAACTGTGGTTTCTATTTAGATTGTTCATTTTAGCAACCAAGCCCCAAATTACGCTTACAAGACACACATTCTATAGGGACTTGAATGCATTTTTCATTACACCCGCAACCTTTACACTCATATCCATATTTAGAAATAAGTTTAAAGCCAAGGCCATAACGTGTTTTTAAATCTTGAGAAGAAAGAGGATCTACATAGAGTATTATTCCAGCAATGGGGATTACACTCTTCTATAGGATCGCCATCAGCCTTCTTGATAGGATTACTAATATTAACCTCTTTAATAGAAGCACAATCATCTTCCTCAGAAGGAGGAGGATCGACATTAAGAAAATTAAAAATATTGTTCACATTATCCTATGATACAGAAGAATAATCATCTTTGATAGAGGGTGTAGATGATGTTATTGAAAGGACTAAGTGGATCGAGTCAACTTTACATTCCCCACTAAAGGAATCTATAAATTCTAGAGAACCCCAATCATCACCAAGACATGCATTCTTTTGAGAATATGTAGGAGTAGACATAAGATTTTGTGCTTCAGAAGGATCTTCTTGAGGGACATCTATCTCAAGAGTATCCTTTGTAGTAGGTACTGCTAGAGTAAACATCAACACATTGGAAGAAACTAAAGGAATAAGAGTAGGCACAATCAAAACCTGACCAGTAGATTCTATTTCACATAAGTGCATAGCTTCAAGGTCAGCCCTGACTATGACTACATGATTATTGAAAATAAACTTAATAGATTACTGTAAGCTAGACGAGACTGTACCCATATCATGAATCCACGGTCTACCAAGAAGAAGGTTATATGGTAATTTTTTTGACATAACACATGCAAGGGTGGGTATGGTAATGGGTCCCAACCTCAAAGGAAATACTATCGTGCCTAGGGCTTGTCGACCAACATTATCAAACCCACGAATGTCAATAGAAGAAGCATTAAGAGAAGATGAATCAATATTAATCTTAGGAAATAGATCAATGGTACATACATTGAGTTCCAAACTAATGTCAATGAGAGTGCATCTAATGCCAACATCATTAATGTTAACTATGATCATTAGAGGGTCCTCTTGTTTCTGTACTTCTGAAGGTGGGATTTCCTATGGATAGAACGTAATATTCGGTGAATCCACATGAGTATGAGCTATCAATTCATTAACATTTTTCGCCCTGACAGAAGAAGGCAAGAGGATATTTTTCAAGGCTTCCTAAAGCATACCTTGGTAAATAGGAGCAGACTAAAGCAATTCCCATAGTGAGATCTTAGTCGAAGTAACTTGAAGTTGTCGGAAAAGATTGTAATCACTAGGTGCTTTAGTTGTAGGCTTAGGAGCTTCAAGAAGGCTTGGTTTTTTATTCACTTTATTATTATAAGTATGGGTTACTGCTCTGTAAGAGGGAGCCATAGAAATATCAAGAGAATCACTATTAAATGGAACACCATTAATAGAAAAAATCCTTTTAGGAGAAGGACTAGCTAGAGTCAAATAAATAACTAGTCTCTTAGGCCTTTGAGGGGTAGCAGAGACATAGATTACATTTACAGAATTGTGTCACCAAAATGTGTAGCCTTGACATTTTTCACTCATTTGGGCCCTTGCCTATGGATTTTGGACCTCCTTTTACCCCTTTCCAAGCCTAGTGCCAAATTTTTGTAAGGTGTTGTAAAACATTTTCACACTTCCATAGGCTTATCATCACTAAATTAACCCTTTCTTATGATGAAATGATCCCCTAATGCACTTATAGGTCCTACTTTAGTGTGTTTTGTGAGACAATCCTGACAAACATTATTAATCACCTTTTAATCCCTGACAACCACTCAAATTTTCCTAGGTGGACTAGGTCAGTCCAGGGAAAACTTTAAAAACCCCTGGCCGGTGTAAAATCTTGGCGAATCCTGTATACTTCTCGATGAAAAATATTAATTTTATTGGCGATTTTTTTCGTTTTACGGGGAAAAAAATAATCCCAATTGGCAAATATTTTATAATCCCTGGAAGTTCATGGAAAATATTGGAAAATTGCAAAAAAAATTAATCGAATAAAATATTTTTCATTGGCGATTAAAATCGTTTTTCAAACCAGAATTTTTTTCCATTGGCGAATTAAAAAGAATCTCAAAATAATAAAAAAATCCAATGGTGAAATAAACAGATATGCCAATGAAAATCATAGGGGTCGTTCGATGGACGACTGTAGTTGCATTCCAGAAGTAAATCTCTAAAGCACTAGACTTGCGATTTGAAACCTCCAGAATAACACTATAACCGTTAGATGCAGACATGTGGCAAGATCAAGGCTCATCGCTCATCACTCATTCTATCTTTTCAATGCCTCGACATTGTACATTTCATTTAATTGAAATTCTCAATCTTTTTGAAGAAAGTGTGGTTGTCATACTGCTAGTGCAGGCAGTGGTGGCGATTAATGCCATATGTGATATGAACATCCGAAGTAATTTCTTAGACAACTCATAGCTTTAATGAAACAATATTTGTAATGATTTCATATCATTTGACCTTTGAGTGATTTTGACAGCTTGTCAACTTGAGGTACAGTTCAAGTTGGCATGTAGCCAGACGTCAATCAAATTAAACATTTTAATTATATAGGCCGGTATCGGCACTAGTGGCCCATAAATAGGGATAGTGATTCAGTGAATAGTAGATAGTGCCATAAGGGTTTTTATTTTCTAAGGTTAATAAAGATTCATGAAGAAGATGATGCAGTATTGGGGATACTGTAAATTCTCCTACCTATAGTTATGTAGTTATAGAGTAATCAGTAAAAGACGAATTTCCTTCAAGTTTAGAATGGGTGGAATTGGAAAGAAGTTGATTTGGTTAACCTGACTTCTCAGACGGGTTTTGAACCAAGATGAGGAGCTCTGATGGAGGTAAGTGCTATACCGGTGCATGGAAGCTGCATACAAAAGATGGGAGAAGATTTGCTTCTCCTCTTGTATTCTAATAGCTCCCATTTCCCCAGCATGGCTCTGGTTCTCGAAGGGGATAAGTACATTTTGTATCTTCACGACTCTCATTTCCCCAGGACTGATTAGAACCCCCTTTCCCCAGCATGGTTGGAAAAACCACCAGAAGAAGCTTGGAATCCTGAATTTATTTTCAAAGCCACATTTGTATTACGTTGTCACCAGCAGAAGCTTGGAATCATGCATTTATTTTTAGAGTTACATTTGTAGTAAGTTTTCAGTAGCAGAAGCTTGGAAATTGGAATCAATTTGTAATCCATTGTATCGAGCAACAACTTGGAATAAATTATTAAATTTTGTCTATGTAAAGTACTAAAGTGACACACTAACATATGTTATTTATACAAAATAGGAGCTATAGTGCTACTAGTCTGTAAAAAGATATGTAATAATGTGACATTGAAATTCAATTGCAATAAAATAAATGGTTGTGTTGTGTTATTCCTGATTCCTTGAATCTTTGTTATTCATTTACGCTTAAGATTAAAGATTTATTTTCTAAGTTTGGAACTTCAGTGTCTATTAATAATTTAATATATACAAATCAGTTTTTTTCTTTTGAGAAATAAAGTAATATACTTTATGCAATATGTACTTGATAATTCATGGTTATATCGGGCCATCGGGGGAATGCAATCATTTGTTCCACCAATGTTTATGTGTTATAGCGATGTGCTTACTTTTGTTGACTCTATCGGTATATCGAGGAGCGCACCTTATGAGTTATGAGTCTTTGCCTTTGAGCCATCGGCGGGGCTATGATGGGGGTTCCACCGATAAAGCATTGTTAGGTCGATGCCTATGGTATTGACTTTAAAACACATGTGTCATGTTTATTTTTTTAAGTTAATATCATAAATTACTCAAGTTTCAACCATTGGATGAACATTTGGTCTATGTTTGTAGTTATATTTCGTAATGAAATGCACAGAGCGATGGACTTCCTAACTTAAACCTCTGGAATCGCCCTATAACAGTTAGATTTAGAAAGATCAACAGTTAAGATTAAGAATTTGCAACTTGTAGACCTAAGACGTGTCATTCACTTTAATGTTCTGATTTCGAGAAACAAAGCATTTAAAGTACTTTTTACTGCTAAGTGTCAACTGTCAAGTAATTAATGTTTATTTTTAAACTTTAAAGTTAATATCATAAATTACTCAAGTTTCAACCGTTGGATGAACATTTGATGTATGGTTGTAGTTGCATTCCATAATGAAATGCACAGAGCAATGGGCTTCCCAACTTAAACCTCTGGAATCACCCTATAACCATTAGATTTAGAAAGATCAACGGTTAAGATTAAGAATTTGCAAATTGTAGACCTAAGACGTGTCATTCACTTTAATGTTCCAATTTCGAGAAACAAAGCATTTAAAGCACTTTGTACTGCTAAGTGTCACTGTCAACTTTCAAGTGATTAATGTTTATTTTTAAAGTTAATATCATAAATTACTCAAGTTTCAACCGTTGGATGAACATTTGATGTATAGTTGTAGTTGCATTTCATAATGACATGCACAAAGTGATAGGCTTCCCAACTTAAACCTCTGAAATCACCATATAACCATTAGATTTAGAAAGATCAACGGTTAAGAATTTGCAACTTGTAGACCTAAGACGTGTCATTCACTTTAATGTTCCAATTTCGAGAAACAAAGCATTTAAAGCACTTTGTACTGCTAAGTGTCAACTATCAAGTGATTAATGTTTATTTTTAAACTTTAAAGTTAATATCATAAATTACTCAAGTTTCAACTGTTGGATGAACATTTGATGTATGGTTGTAGTTGCATTCTGTAATGAAATGCACAGAGCAATGGGCTTCCCAACTTAAACCTTAAGATTCACCTTATAACTGTTAGATTTAGAAAGATCAACAGTTAAAAATTTTCAACTTGTAGACCTAAGACGTGTCATTCACTTTAATTTTCCAATTTTGAGAAACAAAGCATTTAAAGCACTTTGTACTGCTAAGTGTCAACTGTCAAGTGATTAATGTTTATTTTTAAACTTTAAAGTTAATATCATAAATTACTCAAGTTTCAACCATTGGATGAAAATTTGATGTATGGTTGTAGTTGCATTCTGTAATGAAATGCACAGAGCGATGGGCTTCCCAACTTAAACCTCTAGAATCACCCTATAACCATTAGATTTAGAAAGATCAACGGTTAAGAATTTTCAACTTGTAGTCTTGGAATTTGGAACAATGGAAACTGATTCATGAAGTGCAGTAAAAATACCTAAAACTTGCTAATTCTCTTCCATTTCCCAAATGGAGTCAGGGTCCTCAAACTGATGCTCATCTTCAGATAAAGTAAAAGAGTCATCTTGATTCTGAGACTGTTCTGCACTTTCTTCGGCCTGTGTCTCAAATTCAACATTCATTGTTTGATTTGTGTCAATTTCAATATCATTGTCATCTATCCCAAGCCCACTGCCACTACCACTGCCAGTAGTACTACCACCAGTACTAGTGGCTCTTGGAATTGGAGAGCCTGTGTTACACAACCCGGTCCTTCTTCTTTCACATGTGGACCTCCAGATTGCAAGTGCCCTTTCAAAAGGCAAATTTTTGACATTATACGCAGTTCCTTTCATCCTCAAGCAATTTTTCAAATTCTTGTCCAGTTTGTTTTTAACTTTGATTTCAAAAAACCCAATGTACTGAAAACTCTCTCATCCTCCACCGACCCCAATATCATTATTTGACATAAATCAGCAAGTTTGAAATATTCTGACATCGAACCATACAATATTTCACTCTAACCTAAGCTTGTCCAAACCTTTTTTATTGATCCCGATTCAAAGGCCTTCTCCTTGCCCATGGACTTATACTAGTCCCTCATAGCTGTTGCAAAACTCCCACATTGCTTTCTAAGCTTATTTTCATTTAAAATTTCTTCTATTGTCTGCTCATTGTATGTTACCTTTTTTGAAAACTGTTCGATCAAGATTTTTACTTGATCATGAAAATATTTTGGGTTATCTCGGTTTACCCAAAATTGAGGATACACAATACCCATGGCTTCAAGTATTTCATGTCGAGGGAATCTTTCACGAATCTCTGAGGAAAGAGATTTTGCAATTTCCTTCAAATTATCACTAACAAATTTAACAATGTCGTTAAAATCTTCCTCGTTAACAGGTACTTCTTTTCTAGAGCATCTGGCTATCTTACAATGGTACATTGGTATCTCATATCCACATACACAAATACATAAGTGCCCGCTTGCATTAAACTGTAAATAATTATCAGGATTATTCAAATCAGTAATTTTCCACCACATCAAATAATTTGTGCCTTCTTGTGTTAGATCTAGATATAGATGATCGAGGGCCAAGCATGTAAGTTTACATAGATTGGCATATTCATAAATATACATAGTTCTGTCTTGGGCTTTCTTCACAAGATTTTTCATCTCATCTTGCATGGGGAGAAGACTAGCTAAAGTCAAGAGTGTCTCTATATCACTTAACCTATGTAAAAGGTCAAGAGCTTTGTCTACTGTGTTGTGATGCTCTACATCACTCCAATAAAGGATTGATATTCTGAAAGAACTCATTGCGTTGGTTCATGCAGGGAGATCCATCTGGTATCGACATCCTTGAGAAGCTTGTTTCCAGGTGTTATTCCCTCAGCAAAATGTTGAAAGTCAAGGAAATTTTTGGGACTTCGGTAGAAGTATGTGTGGATCTCGCGAACTAGTTTTCAACTTTTGATACTGTAGGAAACTTGCTTACAATTTTGAATGCTAAATTCATTATGTGGGCCATGCAGTGAATGCCAAGCATGTATGGTGCACAAGTAGTTTGTAACTTTGTGCAAAGACCGCTCCTTTGACCTTGCATCAGTGCAGCTCCATCAGCTCCTACACACATCAACTTTTTGGCAATTGTTAACTCATCCATACCTGCAATTTCATTCAAATATTTCTTGACTAGTTCAAATAGATTTTGCAATGTTGAACTTTCCTTCATTTTATGAACACAAAGAAGATGAGCTTGGTGAACATGTTGTTCTACAGTATACAAATGCATACAAACCCAAGAAGTATTGTCTACCATAGTAACTTCATCTAAAGATAATGCAATGAAATTTGACTCTTTTAATTTCTCATTTAAACCTTGCTTTTCCACTACGGCAAGACAGTTCACCCATTCCCATCTAGCGTTTACTGACCAATGTGAGAAGTGAAACTGGGGAACACTCAAACAAGATAATAAATCAAAATATTCTAGGTAGTCTATCATAGGACACCCCTTGGACAAAATATGAAAAACAACACTCATCTGAACAATTTTTGACAGATTTGCTGCTGCCATGGCTTTTCTAAAATGAGCCTCAAGTGTACCTTCACATTTTTTAATCTTCAACATTCTATGGTTATGCTCTCCATAATCTGCGGCATATTTAACATGAAGACATTCTTCCTTTGATTTCCATTGTATGACTGATTGTTCCTTTCCATCTATGATTTGTTTTTCGTAAACTTTGTCAATATGCTTTTCTATAGTGTCAAGCTTTAGCTACATCGTCTTGTCTCTTCCACATTTCCAACTATAAATCTTACATTTGACCTATGTTTCCCTTTCAATATCATTTTCATTTGATACCCCCACAGGTTCAAGGAATGGGTACTTCGACAACCAACCAATTTGAAAGTTCCTTGTCATTTCCCACTCGCGTCCCAATTTTTATTTGCCTTTTCTTTTCTTGCTACCAACATCATCCTCATCCAAGTCAATTATCTCATTTTGGCTATCCAAGGTATCCCTTGGAACATCTTCTATGGTATTGCCATCCTCATTTGATACATTTTGATTTAACACAATGAAAATCTCACCTTGACCTTCCGGTGGCGGAAGAGTTGATGATGTAACTCCATCTTCAATAATATTTGGTGGAAGAGTTGATGGTGTAGCTCCACTTTGATATAATGGATTAGAAGCTTTGCCAATTCGAAAGTAAGACTATATGGTACCTCCACGTTTTGGGCATTTTGATGGCCTCCCAGTCTCTTCATTACCCTCCTACTTAGGAGTCTTACCCTTGCTGCTCGACATATTGATATCTCACTTCGAATAAAAGCTGGAAAAAAATGTCTTCTTGTTTAAGAAGGACAGACTGACAGAGAATATAGATCCCATTCCCTACTCAAAATTATGTTTAAGACTGAAGCAAGAATGGAAAACAAATAAAGAAATCTTATTATTATAACTAATAACTAATAACAGTATGAAGAAATGATCACTCACCTTTAAGTCTACGTTTTCGGGTTTCGCTGACTTCTAAATCAAGAAGTAGAACCTTAGAACCGAACAAAATGTGTAAGAACAAATAACAGTTTCAATTGTATTTATATCAATCCATATTTGGCGAATTCCGCGGGATTTTGAAATAGTATGTTAAAAATTTGGCGAATCCCGCATGCTTATACAATGATACCTTGTAATTTTCAAGGCAAAATAGGTCCTCATAAGCAACTATTTATAAATTTTAATTGGCGAAATGGGTCTTCACAAGCAACTATTTGTAAATTTTAATTGGCGAAATGGCTCCTCATATAATTTTGTTTTAATAGTATTGGCGAATATGTTGGTGTTTTATGGCATGCTCCCCGGGATTCTAGGCAAAAATATTAATCGGTCCATTGGAAACGCGTAGTCTGTTATGGCGAATTTATTGCCTAAACATGCCTCGTAAAAAAAACCGTTGGCGAATGGACATGCATTGGATCGATAGTTCGTGAAATCCTAACGATTTGAACACCTTGCTAGATAAGGTAAATTCACCAATTTCGATATGCCCGATTCTTAGAATTCGCCAATTGGCGAAGATTCACCACTAAATTTATCCCTATAGGTCACCACCTTGGGCAACCTAGTCGCTTGTGGTATAAAAATCAAAATAAACTTAAAATTCTTTCGATATTTTGTCTCCTAAACCCTAAGGTTAGCCTGTGTTGTGTTATTTCGAGGAAATTAGGGCATCACATGTATAAATAGGGGTTTTTCTCATCATTTTCACCCTAATCCATCATTATTCACAACTCTCTCATTCACTCTCCACTCTTCATCCACTACTCTTCTCAAGCAACTAGGGTTTGCATCCTAGGTCACCAAGACATCTTGTTGAAGCACTCAAGGGTTGAATCCTCCATTGTTGCAACTCAAGATCAATCACCATGGAAAAGTAAACTCAATTTTTCATGCTTCATTACATTATTTCATCATTTTGGTTTGATTACTCGAAAGGGGTATGACCAAGGCAAACCCCCATACCCTAACAATTAACATTTCTCTTTCTCTCCTTGTGTGTATGCAGATTTAGGCACATTGAAGACTTGGAGATCACAGAAGAATAGGTTGCAAGCTTGTTGAAGACATATCCTATTTGGCTAGGGCACAACATCCAAAAAAAGTCACTTTCAGGTCTGAGAATCAGAGTTTCAGAAGTGGACACTTGTGAAGAACCGAAGTGTTGATTGAGGGCTTCCACTTCCATTCTTTGATCTTCAAAAATTCAAAAGTGGACTACATCGCCAACAATGGTGACCTAGTCCCACTAAACCTATTTTTCAAAGGTTTTTTTAGATTTGGACACCCATTTGGCCGAAACGGGTTCTGGTGTAGTTTTCCAGATCTTTGTCTAGGTCGCCCAAAATGGTGTAAGTGTCCCAACATGCCTAAATTTTAGCATCAATAGCACTTCCAACCTCCAATCTAGTCTACAAATCATTCCCAGGTGCACACCTTTCATTTCCAGCTTTTTGTCTTGTTTCATAAGCTTTCTTAGGTCATTTAGTTTAATGTTTGCATATCATTATGTGATTTCAAACACATTTGCATTTCAATAGTTTATATTCAATAGATAGTTTCTTCCATTAGTTTGTAGAATTTAGACACATTTCACACACATTCACATCACACCCATTTCCAAACCCCTAATCTTTGAATGAACACCGAGAATACATAGCATGAAAGAGGTATTGTACCAACCAGCTCCTAGGTGAAAGACACTAGGGGCCTATTAGGGAATCCTCTTTCCCTATTTCATTTTTGGTTGTTCAAGAATCATCACAACTAGTAGAAGAATAATTTGAAGAAATATGCTCAACATCTATCCTTGGAGGATCCAATGTGAGAGGGACGCCATCATTCACTAATGCATCATCTCTAGAAGAGAGTGCATCAGAACAAAGATGAGATTCAACATTCACAAATACATCATCTCCAAAAGAGAGTGCATTGGGACAAAGATGAGATTAATCATTCACAAATTCAATGTCTCTAGAAGAGAGTGCATTGGAATGGAAGGGAGATTCATCATTCATGAATGCATCATCTCCAAAAGAGAGTGCATTGGAATGAATAGAAGGTAGAGTAACATTAAGAAAGGTATCAATGATTTCATCCTCTTGCACCAAAACATCCTTATAAGGAATCTCAGGAGAGGGATCAACAAATAATAATAAGAAAGGAGACAAGAACTCACTTTCACATGCTTGTAAGAGAACTTCTTGAAGCTTCTTAACAAAGTTGGAAAGAGATGGAAGAAATAAAGATAGAAAATACACATTGAAATAGAAATATAGACACGTCAGTTGACCCAGAGCAATCCAAGGGTGACACAACTGAGAAAAACTAAAAATCCATATTTTCATATTTTTTTGATTTTTTCTATGTAGTAAATCACGTTTTTGGAGGTCTTCAAAGTGGAATTTTGGGTTGAAACTTGTGTCAATCCTTTAAAATGGGTTGCAATGGCACTCTTTTTTAGGGATTGAATTAGTCCTCTTGGAGACCTTTCCAATGGTGTAAATGGTTTTGAATTCCGATCATCGAGTCAAAATTTATGACCCCACCAAGTTGGGGTAAATAAATTCCTAGTTTTTTTGAAAAATACTGTGTTTCACATCGGGTTTGTTAGGTCTCAAAAATGCAGTTTTGAATCACGAGAGGTTGCCAAATATCACAACATTTTTGGCTAACGTACAAGGCCAATCAATGTGATTGAACCTTCTACTCTTTATGCTCTGTTAAACCTAGGCGGGTGTACCCAATACAAATGATGCAAACTTAACTGTATGATTCCTACTTGATCAATCAATCCACAATAGCAATTGGAAGTGGAAAGATCTAATTTGGTATAAATTGTATAAGCAATATCAAGGTAAAATCTTATATGTTCAGTTAATAAATGTAGCATTTTGGAAATGAATTCAATGAAACTAATTAAATAAAATGGGTGAGACCAGTGCCTTGTTGGGTAAAACGGAGTCAAATGAAAGTCTATGATGAATGACTTATATTTGGCAGAAATTCTAATTGGTTGCCATAAAACTATTATTTTATAACTGGTATAAACATGCAAGAATGTAATTACCAAGTTCTTCTTAGTGATCCAAATGATAATTCCAAATTGTTGTGAATGACTTGAAGGATTTAATCTTTACTTGAAAGAGCCAACTAATCATACCACACAAATATAGAAAATGTGCATTGATAAACTAAATATATACTTGATATATCAATTTAAATAACAAAGAAACATCAACCTTGGAGACAACTTGATAATATTTTCAATTAACTTAACAAACAACTGATACCAGAAAGGCGCCACAAAAATCATAGTTCTTTCATTGATTTCTCCAAGATTTCATACATGCATCATGGTCCTTTGAGATGTAAACATTCTGGAAATTTTCTACTCTAAGTATCCTACTCCTATCTCTCATCTCCTTTTTACATGATTTTACTGTACATATATACAATACACATTTTAGGGTTATGAACCTTCATTTGTTCCAGTGCAACTTTTCAACATTCTTCGGCGAAAATAAAATATTTAATTAATCCTTTTTGGAAAATCAAATATTTAACTTTATTCTCGAGTTTGCATCTTCATTAATTAATATTCTTCTTTCGTTGGAAACTTCACATTCATTCAATTTTATATTTCAAAGTTGACTGATGTGATTGGCCAACTTTAAATGTCTCAATGGTTTCTTTACCACATTACCTCGTGCCACTTCTCTCTCCCCTACGGTACCACGGTGTATTTTGTTTCTCCTTTATCATTTTATCGCTCTACTGCTCATCATCATTGACTCTCCTGCGGTACCGTGATGTCCTACCCTTCCTTTATTTCCTTTATCGCTTTATTGCGGGCTATATTTCTTCTCCCTACCCTTATTTCCACTCTCAACACTACTGCTCTACAGCAAGTCCTATTATGACCCTTTGCGGTATAGCGGTTTCCTTCTATCAGTGGTATTTACTTCACCGCTCTACCGTAGGCTAAGCTCTAACCTTCCATGGTATAGCGATCTCCTTTTGTTAATACTAATCATCATATCGCTCTACCATGGGCTGCACTTTATCCTCCTATGGTACAACTATATCATCCCAGTACTTCTCCTTAATATACCACCTTACCGCAAGCTACGTTCTAACCCCTTGCGGTATAGCAGTGTCTCATTCTATTATTACTCCTCTATATACTGCTCTATCGTGGGTTGCTTGTTGACCCCACAAGGTACACCGATAAGGGTATAATGTTAGCTCCTATTACCATGATACCGTGAACTATTTTTCAAGGGGTTGCAGTAAGGCGGTATGAGGTGAGGGCTATATAGAGTGGCCAATGTGGTAGCGGTATGGCGGTAAAAGGTGAAAACAACTTCATGAATAGCGATAAGAGGGTATTTTGTTAACTATTTTGATTGTAATACCGCGATCCCTCTTATAAAATGTTTTGGTAAGGAGGTATGAGGTAAGGGGTTACAAGGGTGGATATTTAGGTATCGGTATGGTGGTAAAAGGCAATTTTGGCCTTATGGAGGAAAACAGAGTGGTTTTTATGAAACTAATGGGATAAATTTTAAATTTCATTTCATAAAATCTTTAGAATTTTTGTGAAAATTCTAGTTCTAACAAGGTTCACCAAAATGTAGAGAAGGTGGATTCGCTACTCATGAGTCTCTTTATTATCAAGAGATTCCCAAGGGGCAAACTTGGTGCAAGGGTACCATGGTCATGTTGGTTTTATTGATGCATTTAGGTGTCTAGGTTGGTGATTTAGGTGTTTTTTCACTCATATGATGTAATAAGGTCGAATCAAGACCATTTTTAATGTTTGGTGTCATGTAAGGTCATTCTTAGGCGTTAGGTAAAAATTTGTTAAAGAAATATAAAACTTGCTTTGCAACTTGGCAAAATTGCTTGTAAGTGGAAGGTGAGCAGTCATATTGAGTGTTTCTTGTTTGTAACCGATGAGTTACAATTGCATGGTGTTATTTTGGCCTCAAAAACTTTGAGGTAGGATTATTGTATAATTTGGAGGACAAAAGAATTGAAAAAGGCTCTATTTTCTACAGTTTTGACTGTATTTTCTGTGTTTTCTTGATTTGTATGACCTGTACAATAGTGTCATAAGCTAAAACTTATGTGAGAAGTTGCTACAGGGAATAATCTTTCATTTGGACATGGTGTGGTTTATTTTCATTAGGTTTGAATCCTATCATAGGCATTTTGCTACATACTGCTTAGAATCCCTTGTTTTCAAGGTTTTGTGATCAAAAATGTGAATATTAGCCCATTCCACTAGTGTACTCTGACCAAACTCAGTGGAATGGTGGTTTTAGGTTTTATTTTAGTGTTTTCATTGTCTTTTAGAGAAGGGTATGGAGTTTGTATAATTTTTGTCCAAGCCCTAGCCTAACATCTTCATGTGTTAGGCTAGGTAGGGTAGTGATAGTGTGGAACAATAACTTGTAAGTTTTGTTTGTTGTTAAAATATTTTGTATGGGACCCTATGTGATAGGTTCAGACCATTGGTGAATATTTTAGGGATTTGGAGATTGAATTCTTAGTAGGAGCTTTGTAAAAGTGGCCTAATTGGCCTTGTTTTAGGTGTAGCAAACCTAATTAGTGAGACTTGTTCCAAAACAACCTATGCCTCAATTGAGATATGTTGAATGTAAGCCTAATGGGTGTCTAAAAGGGTGTTGGTCCTATGATGAGATGACCTTATCTAAAAGATATGCATAAAAATGTTGATGTGGAGACCTAGTTGTGAAGACTAGTGAGTTTGTACAAATCACCATTGTTGAGCTCTTGAGGCTTTAGAGGTGATTGAATTGTGTTGTATTGTGTTATTCTAGCCTATTCCACCCCTACTCTGCAGCAGGTGGTATCAGAGAAAAGGTTATGATTGGAAGTGGGAAAGTGAATGAGAGTTGGCATAAGAAAGATGCCTCCAAAGAACAATCCAATAACCAAAGAGGTGAAATAATTGAAAGAGGAGTTGCTATAGAAGGAAAGGCTCTACAAGGAGTCACAAGAAGAAACCCTTGCAAGAATAGCAGCCCTAGAAAATAATGAGAGAAGAGGAATGGTCAATGGTGACCAAAGTGATAAGGAGGATGAGGGTGAGAGTGAGAGTGAGAACCCTCCAACAGGAGTCCAGGATGAGGATAAGGAATTGGACCCTGAAGAAAAGAGAATGATCAGGATGCTAAAGGTTTTCAAGGGTGACAATACTCCAAAGGTAAAAGTGGAAGTACCTATGTATGGTGGTAAGTTGGAAAATGAAGAGGTTTTGACTTGGATAGATGATTTGGATAACTTCTTTGAATTTGAGGACATACAAGAGGATAAGAAGGTGAAGTTTTCTAAAACCAAGTTGAAGGGCTCTTCCCTAACATAGTGGAACTATGTTAAAGAAGAAAGATTCAAGAAGGGTAAAAATAAGATAAGTTCATGGGATCGGATGGTAGCCAAAGTGAAGACACAATTCCTTCCTACATATTATGCAATACAAACCTTTAGAAAGCTTTAAAATTTGAAGAAAAGGGAGTTAGATGTGATTTCATATATTGAGGAATTCTATAAATTGAGTATAAGGGTAGGACATACTGAAGATGAGGTAGAGAAAGTTGCAAGACACTTAAATGGACTTAGACTCAATATACAAGATGAGATTGGTCTTACAACTCCTAGGACAGTTGAAAAGTATTTGCAATTGGCAACTAAGCCAGAGGAAAGAATCAAAAGAAGGAAAGAGAAAAAAGGAAGAGGTAGAGGGAAAAATTGTAGAGGTAGAGGCAACTTTGGTGCAAGAGGGTAGTCACAAAAGCAACAAGGTGAACTAAGCAACCAACAAGAACAAAGTGGAGAGTCAAGTGGTAAAGGTAACTTTAGAGGAAAGAGATTTGGTGGAAGAGGAAGGTTTGGTGGACAAGGGTGAGGATTCAATATTTTCTCAAGAGGATGTTATAGCTGCAATCAATTTGGACACCCAGCTTGGAAGTTCTTGGGTAAACAAGGTGAAAGTTCTCATGGAGGTGAGAGGAGGACTCAAATAGTGCATGAGGAAGACAATGAAAATGTTAATCCATCTTCTCTACATGCTACTCCAGAGGTAGGTGAGTCCTTGATGATAAGGAGGACACTAATAAAGGTTCCAACCACCAAAGAACCCCCACAAAGAAAAGAATTGTTTAGGACAACTTGCAAGTCACGGGGAAAGGTATGTAAAGTGATTGGTGATTCCTATTCAACTAATAATTTAGTGTCTTAAGAGATGGTTGAAAAACTCAAAATGAAAAGGATACCACACACTACACCCTACAAGGTTTCATGGCTCAATAAGGGCTAGCAATTCTTGGTGAATGAGAAGACTTGGATTGAATCCAACATTGGTGCTTACAAGGATAAGATATTGTGTGACATAATCCCTATGGATGTATGCCACTTGCTCCTAGGGAGGCCATGGTAGTTTAACAGGAATGCAAAACATGATGGGCAGAAGAATACATATATGATAGAGAAGGATGGATAGTCATACACTCTTACACCCTTACAAGAGGATGACAAGACAATTCATGAAGGATCAAGTGTGATGGTGGTTAAGGAGAAGTATTTTTTGAAGGATTTGAGTGAGGAGAACATAGGATATTCCATCATAGGAAATCCTACATCAATCATGACAGAAATAGATGGATATGAGATACCCAAAGAAGTTCATACCCTATTGGACAGATATGAGGACATAGTGGTGGATGATCTCCCTATATCTTTACCTCCTATAAGAGATGTGAGTCGTCATATTGATCTCATACCCAGTACAAACTTTCCAAACAAGGCTGCATACAAGATGACACCCAAGAAAAATGAGGAGATAAGAAATCAGATCTAAGAGTTATTGGATAAAGGTCTCATAAGGGAGAGCCTAATCCCTTGTGTTGTGCCTACTATTTTGGCACCCAATAAGGGAGGAGAATGGAGGTTATGTGTTGATTCAAGAGAAATCAACAAAATCATAATCACAAATATAGATTTCCTATACCTTGGATGGAGGACTTGATGGACAGTTTAGCATGTGCATGCTACTTTTGAAAGATTGATTTGAAAAGTGGATACCAACAGATCAGAATAAGGGAAGGAGATGAGTGGAAAACCACCTTCAAGACCAATGAGGGTTTGGATGAGTGGCTAGTGATTCCATTTGGGTTGTCAAATTCCCCAAGCACATTTATGAGGTTGATGAATGAGGTCTTGAAACCTTTTATGGGAATATTTATGGTGGTCTATTTAGATGACATCTTGGTATTCAGCAAGAAAAAGGAAGAGAACCTACAACATTTGGATGTGGTATTGAAGATATTGAATGAGGAGAAGCTGATGATAAACCTTAAAAAGTGTGAGTTCATGAAAGAAGAACTAGTCTATCTTGGATTTGTGATCTCCAAAGGTACATTGAAGATGGACCCCACTAAAGTGGAGGAAATACTTAGTTGGCCAACCCCTAAATAAATAGGATAGGTAAGGAGTTTTCATGGCTTAGCTAGTTTCTATAGGAAGTTCATAAGGAATTTTAGGCACATTTGTTTTCTTATCATTGACACTATCAAAAAGGATAAGAAAAAGAGGTTCCAATGGACTGATGAAGCTAAGAGGAGTTTTGAGTACTTGAAAGACTAGAGTGGCTCAACAAACCATACTCACATTACCTGATTTCAGAAAGGTGTTCACCATTGAGTGTGATGCAAGTGGGTATTCCATTGGTGTAGTTTCGAGTCAAGAGGGAAGGTCGTTAGCATTTTTTAGTGAGAAGCTCAATGAAGCCAAAAAGAAGTATTCATCATATGACTTGGATCTCTATGCAATGGTACAATCCCTCAAGAAGTGGAGACATTATATTTTACCAAAGGAGTTCATTGTTTTCACAGATAATCGTGCCTTAACTTTCTTAAAAATTCAACAAAAGTTGATTCATAGGCACATGAAGTGGATGGAGTACTTGCAGGCCTACACCTTCACAATCAAGCACGAGAAACGGAAATCAAACAAGGATGTTAATGCTTTGAGAAGAAGATCCATGATGGTGCAAGAAATTAAATTTCAAAGTATAGTTATAGATGCACTAAAAGGTATGTATAAGAATTATGATGATTTTAAAGAACCGTATGTTATTTGTAGTCAGTTTCAGAATGCTTTTCATAGTGAATTATGTGATTTTGTGTTGCAAGATGAACTATTTTTTAAGGGTTCTTGTTGTGTGTGCATAAGTTCTCTATGAGGACCAATTTGATAAGGGAGAAGCATTGTGGTAGTTTGGGTGGAAAATTTGGGTTTGATAAAACCTTAGAGTGGATATAGAGGTTCTACCATTGGCCAAGGATGCATGGGGATGTCAAGAAGTTTGTGGATAGTTGTGTGATTTGTCAAAGATCCAAGGGCTCTAGCTCAAATGCAAGGCTTTATCAGTCCCTGCCAATACCTAGTAGACCATGGGAACATTTGAGTATGGATTTTATACTAGGCTTACCCAAAACTAAAAGGGGAGTGGACAGTGTGTTTGTAGTTGTTGATAGATTCAGAAAAATGGCTCATTTCATTCCTTGCAAATGTACGAGTGATGCCTCAAATATTGTAGGCTTATTCTATAAGGAAATAGTAAGAATTCATGGATTACCACTCACCATGGTTTTAGATAGAGATTCAAAGTTCATAGGTCACTTTTGGAGGACCTTGTGGAGGAAATTGGGAACACATTTAACATTCAATACTACCTATAATCCACAAACAGATGGGTAGACTGAAGTGGTCAATAGATCACTTGGAAACTTGCTTAGGTGTCTCACAAAAGAACATGGACAACAATGGGATTCTCCCATAGGCAGAGTATTATTATAATGACTCCATTAATAAAAGCATAAGGAAAATCCCTTTTAAATTGGTGTATGGGCTGAAACCAAGAGGTGTCTTTGAGCTCAGATATCTGAGTGGAGTGGAGAAGAGTTTTCAATAGCCATGAAGGACATACATGAACAAGTTAGGGAGAACCTCAAGAAAAGTGTTGAAAAGTATAAAGAGCATGTAGATCTGAAAACGAGAAATGTTCAGTTCAAGGTAGGGGATTTGGTGCTTGCACATCTAAAGAAGGAGAGGTTTCCTAAGGGAAAATACAACAAGTTACAGATGAAAAATATTGGGCCATGCAAGGTGGTCCACAAATTTGGGGAGAATGCATATGAGATAGAACTCCCTTCTGGAGTTGCTATCTCACCCATATTTAATGTATCTGACTTATATCCTTTCAAGGGATTTTTGGATGCAGGTATAGGTGTTGATGTTGATGGACATTGGGTAAAATATCTACCCCCTACCGAACCATTGAAACTTGAAGCCATTTTGGACACTAAAGAGGCAAAAAAGACAAGGCATAAGGTCTACAATGAATATCTTGTCAAGTGGCATGGTTTACCATCTGAGGATGCAACATGGATATTAGAAGATGATATCAAGAGGCATGGGACATCTGTACAAGAAATGATCTTAGCTGGAACCTGAGATTCTTTCCACCATGGGTGTATGGTGCAAGCGCACCATGGTCATGTTGGTTTTATTGATGGATTTAGGTGTCTAGGTTGGTGATTTAGGTGTTTTTTCACTCATCTGATGTAATAAGGTTGAATCAATACCATTTTTTAATGTTTGGTGTCATGTAGGGTCATTCTTAATCGTTTGGTAAAAAATTGTTAAAGGAATGTAAAAGTTGCTTTGCAACTTGGAAAAATTGCTTTTAAGTGGAAGGTGAAATGTCATATTGAGTGTTTCTTGTTTGTAACTGATGAGTTATAGTTGCATAGTGTTATTTTGGCCTCACAAAATTTGATTCAAGATTATTGTATAATTTGGAGGACAAAAGAAGTGAAAAAGGCTTTGTTTTCTATAATTTTGAGTGTATTTTCTATGTTTTCTTGATTTGTACGGCCTGTACAGTAGTTTCATAAGCTAAAAATTATGTAAGAAGTTTCTACAGGGAATAATCTTTCATTTGGATGTGGTTTGCTTGAATTTCATCAGGTTTGAATCCTATTAGAGGCATTTTGCTACATACGACTTAGAAACCCTCATTTTCAAGGGTTTGTGATAAAAAATGTGAATATCAGCCCATTCCACCAATGTACTCTGACCAAACTCAGTGGAATGGTGGTTTTAGGTTTTATTTTAGTGTTTTCATTGTCTTTTAGAGCAGGGGATGAATTTTGTAGATTTTTTGTCCAAGCCCTAGCCTAACATCCTCATGTGTTAGGCTAGGTAGGGTAGTGATAGTGTGGGACAACAACTTATAAGTTTTTATTGTTGTTAAAATATGTTGTATGGGACCCTATGTGACAATTTCAGACCATTGGTGAAGATTTTATGGGTTTGGAGATTGAATTATTAGTAGGATCTTTGTAAAAGTGACCTAATTGGCCTTGTTTTAGGCGTAGCAGACCTAATTAGTGAGACTTGTTCCAAAACAACCTATGCCTCAATTGAGATATGTTGAATGCAAGCCCAATGGGTGTCTAAAAGGGTGTTGGTCCTATGATGAGATGACCTTCTCTAAAATATATGCATAAAAATGTTGATATGGAGACCTGGTTGTGAAGACTAGTGAGTTTGTGTAAATCACCATTTTTGAGCTCTTGAGGCTTTAGAGGTGATTGAATTGTATTTTATTGTGTTATTCTATCCTATTCCACCCCTGATCTACATCAAAACTACCCTAAACTACCTCAAGGAACAACGTGAGAGTTTTAGAATCATAAAGAGTAGGACATGAAGATTTTCTTAACAAACTAACAAGCTCTCGGCCAAAGGACAAAAATGCAGAATAAGGATGACAATGTAGTGTGTTGGTGTCTCGTATGGACCAAAAAGTGAGAATATCATATAAAATGTCAAAGTGGCTACTAGCAATCAAATTTCTAAGAAACTACATAATGTGAGAAAGTAACAAAAGGTAACAAAACTAAAATAAAGTGAAATATAAATAATAGAACTAAAAAGGATAGAGAAATAAAATGCTCAGAACAACCAAAGTAATTAATCCTCCAAAAAATGAATGTCTTCAATACCTACATGCATAAGATCTGGAGAAAATGTCTGGGTTGTATAGGGGTTTGCTTCAGTCAAACCCCCATTTTGGTGTTCCCACCTCCACGGACAGCCAAATAGATAGATGGAGAGAAATGAATAAAGGAGTGATAAAAGAAATCCCTGCTAGAAAGGAAGAACCTATATCACAAAATATAGGTGATAAAATGAATCCTCGTTGGAGGAGGAGAACCCGTATCAAAAAATATAGATGCAATAGGTAGAGGATGTGTGAAATCCCAAGATGCTCGCAAGCATAAGATAAGGGAGATATTAGCTACAAGGCTTAAGGAAGCCAAAGGGAGGGATAGCAAGATAGTTGCAAGAGCCAAGCATTTTGTAGAGGGTGTTTCAAGAGCTTGAGAGTGCTTGAAGCTACTATAACAAGTGAGATATTTGTGCAAGCAAAAGAGTGAAGAGGGAAAAGAGAGTGTCTCCAAGGGAGAAAGTTCAAGAGAGATAAATGGATTGAAAGAATGGATTAAAAAGAGAGAATATGAGGGAAAATAAGCTTCCTAATCCGTTGCAAGGCATCCCAAGTTGTTACCACCAACAAAACTCGTTGACAAGTGGAAAACATACACATAAATGGTCGTTTGAATGTTGAAAAATTGCAGGATGCTAGCACGGTGTGTAGACGTCTATGTTGCCCGCTAGTGTCTAGACACATCACACTACAAAATGATAAGAAAAGGAAAAGAACAAGGCTAGACGTAAAGCTGATGCACAAAGGTAGCTGCTGAAAAGGGGTTTTGAGCATCCTAGGAGGGAAAAAGGTCGATGCAGGGGCTAAAATGGACCTACACAAGATGCTAAGGGAGTGGACACTAAAGTGGATATAAGAATGTATGTGAAATTTCAAGGGGTTATTCTTTAATCATCTAATCAAATGATGTTAGTGATATCTCCATGATATTGGGGGCAGCTTTATCTAATACAAACATTAAAATGGAGGCCATGAGTAGTCCTTACCATAAGGTTGATGTCAACACTCCTTCCATCCATACCATAAATCATTATTCTCAATATCTTAAACCACCAATTGGAACCAACAAAAAGAAAATTCTTACAAATCTAAAGTCCAATATCAAAGGCCATTGAATCAAACAAATATCCAAGTGGATAAATGAAGTTAAAATAGATGCCAAAGAAAAATTAATTGAGTAAAGAAAAGAGTTTGAATCCAAAAGTCAATAAAAATATGGAGGCACAAGAAAAGAGGTCTCCCACATATAAAAATTTCCACCTCCTTCAAAATGGTCATCATGCAAGGCATATAAAAGTGTTGGTTCCAAACACTATCCCAATCAAAATTCCAAACTCCATCATCCATCATCCCAAGTTTGGAAAATGAAAATCCCTATCTCCAAAATACCAAATAATTCTTCCACATCTACCATAATCCAACATCTCACCTAAAGTCTAAAAATCCTACATCACAAATCCATTGCATCTTGGTATCAACTCTTTATCATAAGGACTCCCATGACTCTCTATCATGATGTTCTTATTTTGATAAGACCAACCCTAGTATCAGAAAGGACCACAATTACATCCCTCAGTTGAATGTAAATTCCACGATCTTGATAAGGCAACTTCTACATAAAGGTCACTATTGGTATTTCATGACACCAACATCTAATTCATCACCATCAAAGGATTCAGAATAATCAGTGATCATCTAAAACATCAAGGCCATATAGAAAATACAAAAATATTGAAAAGATTCAATAATACAAAAAAAAAGAAAAAAAATCTTCACCTTGATGAAAACCTAGCAAACAAGCATCTTGTGTGACAAAAAATCAAAAAATGTAAAAAATCAAAAAAAAAATAGTAAAGAGAAAAAATTGTCCAATAGTGAAAACCACTTCGGTGGCACTTTGGAAAAGTACCATGATGAAAACCTGGTAAATAGGCATCATGAGTAAAATAAATTATCTATTTTGACCATTACACTTGGGGGAAATTTGTCTCATCCTCCATATCTTTTTCATGGTATTTCCATCTATATATTCAATCCATATCATTTACATCCATCTTCCCTACCTACCTTTATCTTGATAAGGATTGGGGAACAAACATAAATCATGCTTTGGAAAAATCTTGATATGTCAATCCTTTGTTCATGCACCATACAAGATCATTTTTTTTCCTATATAGCATTATTGAACCCATATATTGGAAAAAACAAGTTATTCCTATGTGACATAGTCCTTGGAGATCATTTTTTTTCCTATATAGCATTATTGAACCCATATATTGGAAAAAACAAGTTATTCCTATGTGACATAGTCCTTGGAGATCATATCCTAAATCCTCCATCCAATAATCCTCATATCTCTTATCCTTTATCAAAGTGATCCATTATCCTTTCATCCCTATCACAAGACTTTATTTTCCCTTGTCATTGGTTCTAATATTTGAATCCATTTATTCAACATCCATCCATAATCCCATCCAATCCTAAAAAGAAGTCATTCCAAATGCAACAATCCTAATCTATACAAGCTTGCTATGCAATCTAGCACATCATCCAAAAATTTCCTTGGTTTTGTTCCCAGCCTTTCTATGAACCTTGATCATTTATTCACATTATGATCATCAGGATATGTCTTTCCTAGTCCTCATATTTTTTTCAGTATGTGTCCTTTCCATATCAACAATCTTATCAACATCATCATCACCAATCAATTGGTTTTTCGCTTGACTAGGAGCAAGATCATATTTGTCTTTGTATCTTTGTGCATGCTTGCTCGCTTTCTTGTGTGTATCTTTCACATGCATTTTTCACAATCCTTAAAGCATAAAATCCATAGAAAATATTAATTCCATGCCAATTCATAATAAATTCAATCCACAATCCATAAAGTCAGTCCACCTTATATAATAATCAATCCACCTTTCATAATAAGCAATATACCTTCCATAATAAGCTATCCATAATCCCTAATAATCTTTGCACCTATCACAATCCACCTTCCATAATAAATTATCCCTTGCTGAGATTGAATTTTTTATCAAACAAAATATAGAACATCTTGCAAAGCATCGAGCTTAAAAAATCATGAAACAACAAAAAAACTTTCAAGCTAGTCATCAATCCTAATTGGTCAATTTCCTAACATCATCTATGCTCATCATCTATAATATATCTTATACATGTTGATGCATCCTTGAAACTATACTAGGTGTCTTATATGAGGTGTTTCATTCCTGAAACCAGTCACAATTCTAATAAAACACACTCATCTTTGGAAAATATCTAAATGGTTGTTGACTCATTTGGTCCAATTAGTCTTGTCTTTTATATGATTTGTCTTCTATTATGTTCCTATGCTACTCGAGCATATCCATAAGTGATTAGAGGAGCGATGATGGATCATGAATTTTTCTCTTATTTTTGTTTGTGGTTTGTCTTGACAATATGGGTGGGGAAAATAAGTTCCTTGTGTGTGATTGGGTTCCATTTGGCATAATTAAAACATCATATGTAGCTAAAAGGTCATCTAACACTTTCATGCATTGGGATCAACATAATTTGTGGTAACTCCATCACATATTCCGACAAGGTTCTATTGTCACTAGTATGATTCATGACACTCCTTGTTTGCAATGTGTCTATCTATGTAAAGGGATAACCTTTTGTACCTTGGTCTTTCCATCCTTGGTGTACTCATCCATTTATAAAATAAAAACACTCAATGATTATATATGTGCACTTATCAAAGCTCAAAGTGACCTATTCATCAATCCATTCTTGAATATCTTTATATATTAATTGTTCCTCTCTTCTCACTAACCTATTCTTCTCACTAACATTTCTTCTATTATTCCTCCCCCCATTTTGATGTTTTTCTATGACATACAAAATCATATCATCTTACATTCACACTCATGTTAGGTAACATATCATAGGCATAACTATTTCATTTTTCCATTTTGTATACATATTAGGTCATAATCATAATCACAATCATAATTATAATCATAATGATATCATCACATTATATCACATTAAGTCACATCCACACACCTATTAGTTTTATTATCTATAAATTATTAGGCATCCATAAATAACACCACAATTGTATAACCATATCCCATAAAACTAATTACATTTATGTTAAGTATTGCATACATAACCAACATTCAACATAAATCATACCATGATCATCTATAAAATGCAATAATGTAAGCATCATATAGAAATAAAAATCATCACATCATATAGGAACGATGATAAGAATATCACGAATCACATAAGTTTCATAAGAACACATACATATAAACATGTGTACATATCATATAGGACCACCACAAAATAATACATCTCATATATATATTTAAAAAATCGTGTCATAGTACAATACCAAAATAACTATCTATCAGAAGAATGGAGCTTGTAGGCTCAATCAAAATATACACAAATCAAGGCTATCTAGTGTTGTCTCCACTCTCTGAAGGCGATGTTCTAGGAGATGGCCTATCCTATCAGCCTCAAGAAGGTCCTACCTCTTCCTGTCCTATCTATGTCCTCGATGGTGGTTGTGGTGGCCTCATCATACCCTCTACCCCACTAGTGCTTGTAGTCCTCCACAAATGTGATCTGCTCTATGATCTGCTAGTGGTGTAGTTGGGAGCCCTCTGTGGTGGTTGCATAACACCCTCATATAGATCTATGTAATATTATGTCTCTTGAATCACCTGATATAAATATCATGAAAAATCTATTGTCAGCCCACTCACAATCTTTATAAATATAACTACTCTACTCAACTCTCTACACCCTATTAACTAAGGTGTCTCTCTCGATAGTAAACTATGCCACTTGAGCCTCTAATGCCAAAAAAAAATTCCTATAATGTAGAAATTTGAACCTAAGCAAGAACTAGCACCACATTGATCTCTCCCTCTTGAATCAGCACATCTTATAGCGCCTCCTTGATGGGGACATCTTGTAGCTTTGCATCCCTCACCTCCTCATCTTGTACCATCTCCTCCAACCACACCTCCTCCTCCCTGATTGGTGGCAATGGTAACTGTGGAATCACTGGTGCACCTTTGCCTCCTTTGCCTTGTACTCCTCCACTGCCACCATCATCACCATCATCTATATATCTCCCTCTCCCCTATCCTCATAGCCTTTGAGGTCTGGCCCTCTAAGCTTGACCCTACGTATATTTTGGAATTGATACACCAATATTTGTCAATGGTTTCAACCTATATTGTGCAAACCATGCATCATACTATGGAATCATACCTACATCTGGTACATCTAGCCCTGTTCCCCACTATACTAGTTGGAGACCATCAAACTCTTGGAAAGAAACTTGTGGGTTGATCATCAGTCCCCATTGTCCCACCTCTTGGGATGACCTCACAAATATAGAAATCAAGCAGGAACATCCTTTCACTCCTTGAATTATCACACCTCATTCTAATAGATGCCTCTCTTTGATGTGTTATGATTGGACTATGTATCCAATTAGGTATTGGGTCTGCCCATAGTACAATAAATGCTCAGCATCGTCATCCCATGACATACATTGCATATATGGTCTCCATGTAAATACCACAAGCATATCCATCTCATGTCGCCAATATCAAATATTTCCTATTGACTCTGTGTAACAATCCCACCGTATATATAGGCATATGGGATTTTGATGGCTAGACCTCTATCGGTCACGAGTTGGCACATTGTAATGTGATTTTATGCCCAAACATGCAATAATGTAACTCTAGAACCAATCGAGTATGCACCCCTCTACACTACATCGTGCAACTAGAAATAGAACATAACTAGTACACATGGTCCCCAAGCATACATAGTCCCCTTTCCCATTATTCCCTCCAACACTCATCCCCATACAACATGGAATTTGTGCCCTCACTGATCAAGAACCAAGTCTATGGCTAAAACAATAAATATCCCTACAATGAGTCTCTCATATTAGTCCACTAGAGTCTCCCATCAGATCTCATGCTCCTCAATACCCAAGTCCTTTGCCTCAAAACATCTAACCATCATTGTCAACCCAAAATTAGGATCATAAACAATCCTCTCACCATGGATAGGAATTTGAAGGATGCACCATACATCCTCAAGGGTCACTATCCCCTTGATGTACCAATGGGTAAATGGAATGAGTTGGTCTCAGAGTACCATCTCTTGGCCAATTATGTAATTAGGCCCTGATTAGCCCTAATCTTAAGCATGAAGGTGATGTAGTTGAAATGAGTGGAAAATAGGATGGTATAGAGGTGTCTCAAAATGGAAAAATAGATCCAAAGAGAGACAAAGGGGTCCTATCTTTCCTCAATTCAATAGGAAATGAGATCCACACCATGAAATGACAATCAAGGTGTGAATCTTTTGATTTCCCTTTTTCCTAGGACAGGGGTCTAAGTCAAATAACACTTTGGGGAGAAAAAATTGAACTAGCAAAACAACTCCAATTCTAGATCTACAAAGTGCATTAAAGAGATTTATCATAAAATAGAAGGAAACAACAAACTTTATAGAAGAAAAAGGGTAATAAATGTTGTGCACTTGCCAAAACTTGTTGTTTCTACAACCCTAACATGGACTCATTCACCCTATGGCGAATGGGTCCTGGTAGAATTTTTTCGGGGAACTCAAAATTAGAAATTGAAGCTTGGAAACTATGAAAACTTGTTGTCCTTTCCACCTTAACAAGGACTGATTCGCCCTATGGTGAATGGGTCCTCGTAAACTTTTATAGAAAACTTTGAATCTGAATTTGAAGCTCCAGACTTGCATTTCATTCTTGTAACTTGAAATCCCTGCTCTCAGATCCAGATCTGTCAAAAATCTACAAAACGAATTTGGTGTTTTGTTGGTGGATAGGGGTTTTCCTTGGTCAAACCCCAAGTTTGGTAATTAAACCTAAATGATGAATAGAAATATGAAACATGAAATGTGTGTGTGATCCTAATCTTGAGTGTGTCTAATATTAAGAAACATGAAATAGGATCCTAAAATGAAACATGAACAATGCATAAGACCTACTTTAGGAGACCTCTAATCCCCTTAATAAGTCACAAATCTGAATATACCTCTCTTAGGCTAAAAATAGAATGATCATAGAATATGCAATCACTTAAGAAACAAGTCATTAGGCTTGGTTGAATCTCATGGTGCTTCTCCCAAAACCTATAATCCATCATGATTCTTCATAGACATCTATCACCAATTCTTCAATAATTCTTTATCTTTGATGACAAAATGAGCTTGAAGACCTGCAAAAACACTATAATGAAATGTGTGTGTGATCCTAATCTTGAGTGTGTCTAATATTAAGATTTCCAATAATGCAAAGAAATCCTACTCAAGTGTGTTAGAATAGGATCCTAAAATGAAACATGAACAATGCATAAGACCTACTTTAGGAGACCTCTAATCCCCTTAATAAGTCACAAATCTGAATATACCTCTCTTAGGCTAAAAATAGAATGATCATAGAATATGCAATCACTTAAGAAACAAGTCATTAGGCTTGGTTGAATCTCATGGTGCTTCTCCCAAAACCTATAATCCATCATGATTATTCATAGACATCTATCACCAATTCTTCAATAATTCTTTATCTTTGATGACAAAATGAGCTTGAAGACCTGCAAAAACACTATAATTCTTCTCCAAGACTTCACTCGTGCTTTTCTCCTTGCTCTTGAATATGAATACTTGATCTCATGTGAAGTTCTTTCTATTATCTAGTGTAAAAATGAATGTGAAACTTAGATTTATAGGCATCCTTCTCTAATTTTCAATTATCATATTTTAAAGGGGGGTCTTAGGTTGAAGTGAGGACCCATTCGCCATAGGGCGAATGGGTCCTAGGTCACTTATCTAGGACACACATTACTCAAGGTTAAACATTATGCAAAAATAGGGTCTTAGAATTAAGTGAGGACCTGTTTTCGCTATGGCGAATGGGTCCTAGGCCACCTACCTAAGACACACATCTTCCAAAAATGAGTGTTGTGTAATGGCATTTATGAATGTCAGGTTTTATCCATTGGAAATTTCAATTAATTTGAATTAAAGGGGTCAATTAAGGAAAATTAACCTCGATCAATTAATAAAGCCCTAGTTTAATGTGAAAGTGTAAAGGTACACCTTACAACCTTAAAAACAAGGCACAATTAAGTCCATTTTATTTAAAAGGGCCCTAAACTTTATGTGAATATGAAAGACATATTACAACACTAAATCAAGGAAAAATTAAGCTCATTTTATTATTAATTATTCCCAAATTAAGTGTGAAAAAGGGATACTTTTTCCTACACTATAGTAGTAAAGTCCAAGTGTGTTTAGAATATTTCACTCTTCCATGTCTAGGTGGTGTCGTAAAGCCATAGAATTCAATTGAATCTTGCATGTATATAGGGGAAACAATCTCTCTTGCATTCAAACAACATACTAGGCCAATCATAACCTTTGACTCAGCTTGATTGAACAATTAAAACCTAATTTTTTTGACACCAAGTGTCTTCAAAAACTGATAGCTAATTGGATTGTTGAAATTACCAAACGCATCATTTTTCTCATACGCACCACACACCTCAATTGTAATGCTAAATATTAGTTTCATCACTATTTCTATCGCATGTGTCATGTGAATCAATTATGGTGTGCAAATCAATTGTGGGGCAAAAATAAATCACGGTTCTAAAAAGAAAACATGTCATGCCAACATAATTATGTCACATAATCTGATGATTACATCACTCATGATGATAATTGTGGTGCAAACCTCTGCACCATAATTTTTTCTCTATTTTTGAGCACTAATTCTATGCAAAAACTATAAAATTTCAAAGTCAAAGTAGGGTACATATCGCATCTCTTGCTCCTACTAGTTGTCCATATGTCTGCACTCATGCCACTCATTGGCTGCTCTCCGAAATACTCACCATATCTTTTCTATAGATCTCCTTAATCTCACTACTCTAAAAATATCAAAAGAAATGAACATAAATGAGGATATTTTTCCACAAATATCCTATATAGGGCTATGGTGCCCTAATGGACCCCCATTTTGCACTCGTTGCGTTATCCTATTGTTACCAATGTTGACCTTATTTCCCTAAAAACTTAATTTTTCATCCTCTATGCATCAAAACACCTACAAGCATCATATCAATCACTTTGGCTCACTTTCTGAATTTTTCGCCAAATTTCTTGAAGGAGCATAATGTAATCCCCCTCCCATTAGGGCATGTTGGGGCAAGTCTTGAATAAAAATTTCTTGATTTTTCTTTGAGACAATTCTAAAAAGCACATTATCTCAAAGAGGGAAAAAATGTAGACTCTGAAAATTGTCCTAAGCCTGCAATACCATTTTCTTACTAACTTTTGTTTAACCCTAATCTTCGTCTAACCCTAATTTTGTTCTTCTTTCCATATAATTATTTAATTATTCTAACTCTAATTTTCTTCATTTCTTTGATTAAATAATTATTTTTAATTATTCAATCCCTTATAGATAATGTTATCTATGACTAAATAAATACTTATTATTTATTATCATTTTAACCCTAAGTTCTTCTATAATTAATTTAATTATTTAATTTAATTAATTATTCATGAATGGTTGAAAATAAATAAATTTTCTTTATTTATTTTCAAAAAATTACTCTATTCTATTCTTCACTTAACTCTTATTTATTCCACTTCACTCTTCACTCAACAGTTCCATCTCCCCCTGATTCTCTCCACTTAACTTCCTCTTTCTTCCACTTAACTCTTCCATTCTCCACAATTTTCTCCACTTAACTCTTACTAATTCCTATTTCCTCCTCCACTTATCTCTTCCATTTTTCCATTTTAAAAATGAGCAACTTCCCATGAAAATTGTCTCATTCGATCTTGATCATTGATCGTCTTTCAAATGTTGTTTGTCGATCATGCCAACCTCTCCTATAAATTTGGTCTTTGTTTCTTCCCATTTTAACCACAATCTTCAAAAAAAATTCCATCATTATTGTCACGAGCTTATTAAATTTTTGCAATTAATAATTTGAGAGCAACACTTAAAATCTTCAAAGGTGAAAAGGAGAAGAGCAATGGAGGTGATACAATGTTGGCATAAGAAGATATACTTTTGTTTGCTTTTTTTCATTCAATTTATCATGGCTTATTTGTTTTTAATTGTTAGATTAGGATTTTGTACTTAAATCGAACAGTTTTGTGGTTTTTGTTTTAGGCTTTAAGCTTCCAACCTGATTTCCTGATCTTCACCTAATTCACCCCTTCAATTTTGGTTCAAATCAACTTTCAAGGCTATCAAAACTGCTCTCAATCACTTTCTAAAGGTTGAATCTACATCTTTGAACTTTTCTCACACCTCCTTCACCTAGATCTAGGTGGATATTGACCTTGCAAAGATCTCCTTGGGAAATTATTTTTTAGTTTTTGGATTGAACTTGGACCTAGACTATCAACTATGCGGTTATCCCTTTTCATTGCAAATGTTTCTTTTTCATAGAAAAATTCTCTTATGATTGCTCGTGTGTTATTCATAATCCATTTTCCCATATGTGGTTTTGAAACTCTCTCAACTTTCACCTTATAGTATTTCTTGATAGTTTTGATTCTAATGTAGAGGATTCAACTAATTCTATACCTATTTCAATAATATTGACCACTATAGTTGTTCTTATGAAATCTATCTTGATTTCTATGATGCCCTTAGCTTCTCGTGGTGAAGCTTCATGTATTTATAACTTGGTAGATATTTATTGTTTAATTTTTTTTCTCCTAAAATTCCCTTAGTGTCGGTACATCAATTGCATGGACTTGCTAAGGTTCCTCAATGTTTTTTCTCTCTATCTAGGTGTTCTTCTCTCTACTCGACACCTGTGGTTGAGCTAGCTTTGGATGCTTCATCTATCTATGGACCAAGTCGGTGTTTCATGGACCATTACACAAAGGAGGAAGAAATTTCTTCCCAAGTTTGTATCTCACTAACACATAAGGGTAAAGGGTATGTTCTTGTCTCAAACTAGGTCAAGCATTTGTTAAACTTATTTTTTGTTTGTTCTTTCTTTGTACATTTGGTTGCTATCATTTTGTTTCTATCTAATTTGTGTGTTTCATCTCTTGTGTGTTGAAAATAAAAGACACCCAAACCAATGATAGACTTGTAAGAGAGGGGGACCAACCATTACAAGGCCCCAGGTCACAAAAGTCCAAGAGTGGAAAGGCTGCCCTAACTTACCTCAATTAAGGGAATGTTAGGATGAACAGAATGAGAATGATGAGAATTATGAAGTCCTTCGATCACTCTGCAATCCTAAGAACTGGAAAGAGACTAGACGATTCGGCCTTCAGAGTCAACTCTACATTTCAAGTAGCTCTTTGTCTAAGGACAGAAGCGTGGTTTTGGGATGATAGCGCGGAACGCTGGTGTCTCATAGGTGCACCGGCGTCCTTACGGCCAGAGAACCAGAAAGATGAGATTCAAACTCTAAAGGAGAGACTAGCATCCTAGTTTAGAGGTTCCTGGAGTGACAAAATGAGATTAAGAAGAATGAAATGTAAAGACAAATATGATAAAGGAAGTATATTACCACAAGGGTGATGAAGACAATCTCACACAATAATCTCCTTGCCAGCTTGCTCTAAGATTTCTCCACCTGCACACAACAAAGAGGAAAAATGTTGGGGCTATTTAGGGGCCTGCCTCAGTTAGACCCCCATTTTGGTGTTTCCAACTCCACGAACAACCAAGTTTGCAATGATAGAAATAGAGATAAAGAAAGGAAATACAAGCTACACAAACACAAAACACTACAAATAGTATGTGCTTACTCAACCAAAGGTGATAGAAGAGATATGAGGAGCTTACCACCTCCATCCAAAGTGCTCAAGGCTTGTGCAGGATAGAATGAGAGGAACTCAAGCCTAGGGAAAACTTTAGTGGTGAATCTTCACCAATTGGCGAATTCTAGGAATCGGGCAAATCGAAATTGGTGAATTTACTATATCCATCAGGGTGTTCAAATCGCCTGAATTTCACGAACTATCAGTCCAATGCATGTCCATTCGCCAGTGGTTTTTTTTAACGAGGCATGTTTAGGCAATAAATTCGCCATAATATACTACACGTTTCCAATGGATCAATTAATATTTTCGCCTGGAATCCCACGGAGCATGTCATAAAACACCAGCATATTTTCCAATACTATTAAAACAACATTATATGAGGACCCATTTCGTCGATTAAAATTTATAAATAGTTTCTTGTGAAGACCCATTTCGTCAATTAAAACTTATAAATAGTTGCTTATGAGGACCTATTTCGCCAATAATATTTAAAAATAATTACATTTGAGGACACATTTCACCTTGAAAATTACAAGGTATCATTGTATAAGCACGCGGGATTCGCCACATTTTTAACATACCATTAAAAATCTCGCAGAATTCGCCAAATATGGATTGATATAAATACAATTGAAACTGTTATTTGTTCTTACACATTTTGTTCGGTTCTGAGGTTCTACTTCTCGATTCAAAAGTCAGCGAAACCCAAAAACGTAGACTCAAAGTTCAGTGATCATTTCTTCATACTTTTATTAGTTATTAGTTATAATAATAATATTTCTTTATCTGTTTTCCATTCTTGCTTCAATCTTAAATGTGATTTTGAGTAGGGAATGGGATCTATATTCTCTATCGGTATGTCCTTCTTAAACAAGAAGACATTTTTTTCCAGCTTTTATTCGAAGTGAGATATCAATATGTCGAGTAGCAAGGGTAAGACTCCTTAGGGTAATGAAGAGACTGGGAGGCCATCAAAATGCCCAAAACGTGGAGGTACCATACACTCTTACTTTGGAATTGGCAAAGCTTCTAATCCATCATATCAAGGAAGAGCTACACCATCAACTCTTCCACCAAATATTATTGAAGATGGCATTTACAATACCTCACCGCCACAGGAAGGTCAAGGTGAGATTGTCATTGAGTTAAATCAAAATGTATCAAATGAGGATGGCAATACCGCAAAAGATGTTTGAAGGGATACCCTGGTTAGCCAGAATGATATGATTGACTTGGATGAGGATGATGTTGGTAGCAAGAAAAGAAAAGGCAAATCAAAATTGGGGCGCGAGTGGGAAATGACAAGGAATTTTCAAATTGGTTGGTTATCGAAGTACCCATTCCTTGAACCAGTGGGGGTATCAAACGAAAAACGATATTGAAAGGGTAACAGAGGTCAAATGTAAGATTTGTAGTTGGAAATGTGGAAGAGACAAGACGATGCAGCTAAATCTTGACACTATATTTCAATTCAAGGATGGAAAATGTAGAATACTGGGGAGTTCTGGAGATATGATTGCATCAGGTACAAAAACAAAAGGTAATATCTTTCACCTGAGTGTTGCTAGTAAAAGTTGTATGATTTCTCAAGTTGATGAAATTTGGTTGTGGCATAGGAGATTGTGTCATGTAAACTTTGACAATATTATCAAGATAAGTTATCCTCAGGCTATGAGAGATCTTCCTAAGTTGGTAAAGCCTACTAATACCATATGCAAGGAATGACAATTGGGGAAGCAAACTAGAATTTCATTTCGGAGCAAACAACATTGTTCAAATGAAGTATTGGAGCTTGTGCATACTAATCTATGTGGTCCTTCTAGAGTCAAAATTTTATAAGGAGACAGGTATTTCATGTTACTCATTGATGATTATTCTAGATTGATGTGGGTTGCTTTCTTAAGGGAAAAATCTGAAGCTCTAGAGAAATTCAAGATTTTTAAGACTAAGGTTGAGACAGAGATAGGTCTAAAGATTAAATGTCTAAGATCAAATAGAGGTGGTGAATTCATTTATGGTGAGTTTACTTCCTTTTGTGAAGAGCATGGTATAAAGAGACAATTATATGCCCCAGGAACCCCTCAACAAAATGGAGTTGTGGAAAGGACGAATAGGACAGTTCTAGATGTTGCTAGGACTATGATGTTGGAAGGAAATGTCTCACATATCTACTAGAGAAAAGTTGTGAGTACTAATGTTTATACTCTCAACTGGGTATATGTCAAAGGTGATACTGGTAAGACACCTTATGAGCTATGGTTTGGTCATAAGCCTACTATTGGATACTTCAAAAAAATTGGGAGTAAATGCTATATCAAAAGAGATGAAGATATAGGAAAGTTTGATGCTAGGAGTGACGAAGGAATCTTTCTTGGTTACTCTACTAAAAGTAAAGACTACCGGTGCTTCAAAAAGAGATTAAGGAAAGTAGTTGAAAGTGATAATGTCAAGGTTGATGAAGACACTGTTAGACCATCCAAAACCTATGGATATTATTCAGATGATCAAAATGTCAGCTTAGTTCAGACTCAGAATCAAGTGCAGATCATTTTGGTGAATCAGGAAAGCCAAGAGGAATTAACTAGTGAAAGTGCAGAAGTGAGATCACAAGAGCCCGAAGTTCAAGAACATCCTAAGACTCCAAGGTATGTAAGATTGAATCATTCAGAAGATCATATTATAGGTGATAAGAACAAAAGTGTTCAAACTAGGAGAAGAATTGCAGAAGAATATTGTTTGATATCAAAGACTGAGCCAAATAGTGTAAATGAAGCATGCAAAGATGAACATTGGATGGAAGCAATGAAAGAAGAGCTACTACAAATTGAGAAGAATGATACATGGACTCCTGTTCCTATACCTAAGGACAAAAATTTAATTGGAACTAAATGGGTCTTTCGAAACAAACTAAATGAGCAAGGTAAATTTGTTAGAAACAAAGAAAGACTGGTGTGTAAAGGATACTCTCAGATGGAAGGAATTGAATTTGAAGAAACTTTTGCCCCTATTGCTAGGATTGAAGATGTGAGACTATTTCTTTCTTATGCTTCTTACAAAAAATTCAAGGTTTATCAGATGGATGTCAAGTCATCATTTCTAAATTGTTAACTGCAAGAAGAAGTGTATATTGAGCAACCTAATGAATTTCAATTGATTGATCGGGGAGATATGGTTTGTCGGTTGAAGAAAGCAATGTATGGACTTAAGCAAACCCCAAGAGCATGGTATGCCAGATTGGATAAGTATTTTTTGAAGCTTGGATTTAACAAAGGTAATGTTGATAGTAATTTGTATTTCAAGATTGATCATGATAAATATTTGATTGTTGAAGTCTTTGTTGATGATATCATTTTTGGACGAGATGATATTTTGTGCATGAATTTTGCTGATGAGATGCAGAGTGAGTTTGAAATGTCTATGATTGGAGAAATGAAATTATTTTTGGGATTTCAAATTGCTCAGTTAGATAAAGGGATTTTTATATCTCAATCCAAGTATGTGAAAGAACTGCTAAAGAAGTTTGGTATGGAAGATTCAAAGCTAGTTGGTACACCTATGGTGACCGGATGTAAGTTGACACAAGATGATGATTCTCCTAAGACAAATCATACTAGATACAGATCCATGATTGGTGGATTGATGTATTTGACTCAAACTAGACCTGATATCATGAATGTCATATGAATTGTTGCAAGATTTCAAGTTGATCCTAATGAATCTCATGTGACTGCTGTGAAGAGGATTTTCAAATACTTGAAGGGGATAGTTGATTTTTGCATATGGTTTCCTAAAGAATATGATTTTACTTTGAGTGCTTTTACTGATGTTGATTGGGCAGGAGATGTGAATGATAGAAAGAGTACTAGTGGTGGTGCATTTTTCTTGGGAAAGAAGTTGATTTCATGGCTGAGTAAGAAGAAGAATGCCATTTCTTTATCTATTGCAGAGGCAGAATACATTGTTGTTGCTAACAATTGTACTCAAGTATTATGGATGAGGCATATGTTAAAAGATATCATAGTTGTGTATGATGAACCTATTGCTATATTTTGTGATAATTCAAGTGCTATTAACATTTCTAAGAATTTGGTGTTGCATTCAAAAACCAAGCATATATCTATCAAGTTTCACTTTTTGAAAGATAAGGTGAGTGAGAAGGAAGTCAGATTGGAGTATGTGCCTACTAAGGAATAGATTTCATATATCTTTACCAAGCCCTTGCCTAAGGATACTTTTGAGTATATCATAGGGAAGCTAGGGGTGATTACCCCTCCTAATCAGAACTAAGGTGCATTGACTTTTATCAGTCTGTGTATTTCATAGTCATATCTTGATCTGGATTGATGTTGTGCTGACTGCTACTCAGGGGGAGTAGTCAAATGTTTAGAAATGTGGTTCAAATCTTGTTTCATTGATGTCAAAGGGGGAGAAGAGTTATGTGAAAAACTATGAATTATTTGGGGAAAAGAGTCAAAATCTAAGGGGGAGAAAGTGCTAAGAGAAAGTTGTGTTGATGGTTTTTTTCACATCATGTGTTGCCATCAATGCCAAAAGGGGAGATTGTTGGATGTTCTAGTATGTGGTTTTCATTTATGTCAACACTTTTGGCATTAATGCATTAGAGGATGTATATGTCGAGGATATTAAGAAAATTGTAATAAAATAAGTTGCAGGTTGTCAGTGGTGAAGTGAAGTTCAGTATGTTGGCTAGCTCAATATGTTGATGATCAGAGGTTTTGGATTAAATTTTTTTTTGTCTAGTATATCTATTTTCCGTGTTAAGTTTCTGAGCTCTGCATGAATATTTGATCGAGTTATGAGTATCTATGTTCTGGCAGTTTTTTTGTTGCTTTAGTTGGTGTTCCTGAAAGCGGGTGATGTAATTATAGTAAGTTCAGTTGTTGTGGATGCTTCTCTAGTGATTAATGATTCTTGTGGATGTTCTCTATATCATGCTCTATCTTTTTTGTATGTCTATCATTGTGCTCATGATTGGTGATTTTCTTTTGCATGTTCATTTTTTTCATGTTCATGGGTGATAGGGTGATTGTATTGTGTTGTGGATCTTCGAGGAATAATTATTGAAGATGTTTCATGTTAGAGGATGTTGTTTTGGGTCCTCTCTATGTTGTGGCCAACATTGGTTGATTCGCATTGATAATCATTTATGTTTTGGGCCGACAATTTGTATTCATTTTACATTTTATTGAAGCTGACATGTAGATGATGTTATTCTTGGTTGCGGATATATATGAGTGATTATTTACATCATTTGAGACATGCAAGATGTTCCAATTGTGAGCGCTATGTGTGAATAAAGTTTAGATCTTTTGAAGGCAAAAGAAAAGTGTGAAGAAGAGTGAGCAGAAGAAAGAGTGTCCATGTGCTTAACCGGAACTGTAATCATGCATTAGTAGATGCTATCTTCTTAGTTCAAAATCTCTTAGATGGATTTAATCTGAATGTGACTGTAAGATAGTGTGTCTTCCTCTGGGCAGTAAGCCTTTTTGTAATTAAGTAGTGAGCTCTAGGTAGTGTACATGAATGCATGTGCATTCCCTATTTACTATACTTTTAACATAGTGTAAACTTGTGGATTAACCTCCACCGTGGTTTTTCCCCTAACAGGGTTTCCACACAAAAATCTTGGTGTTATGTGTGTTTCTGATGTAGTGATGGTTTTTTCTTTCATGTTTAATTATCAGGTCTAAGAATAATTTTAATAAGTATAATTTCTGAGATAACTAAAAAGACAAGGAAGAGGTAGAGGCAGCATTAGTAGAGGAAGAGGTACAAGACAGTCCTATGAAGATCAATAAGATGCAAGCAAAAACAAAGACCAAGTTGTTGATCAAAGAGGTGGCTTTAGAGGTTTCAAAGGAATATTTGGTGGAGGTAGAGGTTCAAGTTCATTTTCAGGTAGGTGATATCATTGTAATCATTTTGGTCATCCATCATTTAAGTGTCCTGAGAAACAAGGTACTACTTCAAGTGGTGGTGATAAAAGAGTGCAATTGGTGCAAGAGGAAGATTGTGAAAGCGTTCATTCTCCTAATCAACTTGTTGCTCCTGAAGTTGGAGAAAATATGATGGTGAGAAGAACATTGCTTAAGGAAACCAAGGAGAATGAGATGACTCAAAGAAGGGCTCTATTCAGGACCACCTGCAAATGCAAGGAAAAGGTATGTAAAGTTGTTATAGATTCAAGGAGCACTGATAATGTGGTGTCAATAGAAATGGTTGATAAACTGAAATTAGAAAGAATACCTCATGAAACACCCTACAAAGTGTCTTGGTTGAATGATTATCAATCAATTTTGGTGAATGAACAAGCTTTAGTTGAGTTTAACATTGGTGGATAAGGATAGCATTGTTTGTGATCTGTTGCCCATGAGTTGTTGTCATTTATTTCTTGGAAGACCATGGTAGTTTGATAGACATGCCATTTATGATGGAAGAGACAATACATATTAGATTGAGAAAGATGGAACCACTTTTACACTAACACCATTGCAGGAAGGTGTTAAGGAGAAGACTAAGGCAACAAAGGTGATAATGTTGGGTAAGAAGGAGTTTGTAAGGCTTGAGGAAGACAAAAATGAGGAGATTGCAGCCACTTCAAGGCTTGAATATGCTAGGATAGTAAGGCTGAAAAATGATGCAAAGTTAGAAGGAAAAGATGATGTGTTGGTGTCACAAACTGTTCAAGAGAAGTTCAACAATGAATTGATTGTGGAAAAGCAAGGTTGCTTAGAAAAACATGATGAGATCATGGTAGGGACAATACTTTGTCCTTTGATTGGAAAAGAGGTTAGAGGGTAGTCAAATACTGTCATAACAGTGGTTTGTAAGTCTGATAAAACAGTGATACTTGGGGCAAAGAACTTGAGAAAAGAAATGAAAGCAAAAGGTGAGATGAATCAAGGGGAAAGGAAAAGGCAAGTGAATGATTTCAAGAGTGCGACAAGAGTAAAGCAGAGAGTAGTACAAGACAAAGATGGTAAAGGCATGTTTGTAGGTGTGAAGGAAAGTTCTACATCAGTTTATGATAAGGGAAAGATGAGGTAATATTCAACAGATCAGTTGGTAAGGATGGAGCAGATTCTAAGTGGCAAGAAGTCTACAAATGCAAAGCACAATGCAAGTTTTCAGTTTTTGACTTAGTGGAAAGGCTTACCAGGAAAAGGAGCATTTGAGGATCAAGGACATGATGTGAAGAAGCATGTTTTGATGCAAATCGGTCCTCAAAGGGACTTGAGAACTTTTTCAGGTCGAGTGTATGGTGCAGGGGCACCATGTTAAGTCTTAAAAATATGGTCAATTTTGGTCAAGTGATAGTTTTTAGGGGTTTGGAGTCATTTTTTATTCAATAAGGTCATAATAGACCATTTACAATGTAATTGGAGTCATTCTAGTTCATATGGTCACATTTTACAAATATTGTCAAATGTTGTCATGTAAAAGTGTAAAAATGCACAAAGTTGGAATACCAACGGTCATTTGGAGTTCAAAGCATTGTTGGGTTGGTTGGACAATTAGTTTTGGTGTTTTTTATGTTTAAAAGCCTCACACAATTTGAGGCAGGGGTTAGAATCTTTGTATTGGAGATGAAATCATAATAAAAACTGTGTTTCTCTGTAATTTTCTGTAAAATCTATTGTTTCCAAGTTTTGTATGGCTCTGTAGAGGAAGATTACATCTTTAAGTGTATTTTATTTTGTGAATACATGTATTAAGGTCGTTTTGGCTTTGGAGTGACTAAATTTCATCAAATTTTGAAGTTTTTACAAGCATTTTTCTCGAATGGGTCTATGATACCCTGTTTGAGGGTTTGAAGACATCAAATATGATCTAAACACCCATTCCACCATTAGATTTTCTTGTAACTTGGTGGAATGGGTTCAGTAGGATATTTTTAGATGTTAGAGTAGGTTTCATGAGCAAGGATGAAGGTTTCGAAGAGATAAATTGATGCCCTAGGTGTATTTGCATGAGTTTTTCTTGAAAGGTGATGGCTAAGAATGGTAAGTTGGTAAAATAGCATTGGGAAAGTGTTAGAGTGAGTTTGTAAAGCATTTTTAGGCTATATGTGATGAGTTTGATAAGTTGGTGAGGTGAGAAAAGGTCTATAGATTGGAGTTTCAATAAACCCTCTTGAAAATGGCTTAAATGAGGGTTTTATGGTTTGTTGTCTTTAAGGGTGTTTCCCTTGATAAGAGTTGTGGATTTTGGGTGTTTGCAACCTGGTTGAGGTCTTTCAATAGAAATTTTGGGTTGAAAGAGTGTCTGGTTGGGACTTGTTGTGCAAAATAGGCCTATTTAAGCTAAGGGGTAGCGTAGCAGTAGTGTTTTGAAGAATAAGTTCCAAAGGAACCATATGAGATTTTGGAATATGTTTTGAAAAGGCTTAAAGGGTGTCTGAAACATCTATTGGTTTCTAGGTTTGTGGCCTTCCCTAAAATATATGGCCCATTTTCTCTGTTTGGAATGCTATAAAGAAAGAATGGTGGAATTGTGGAACAAGGTCGGGATAGGGTTTTGGTGATTGAAAGATTGTTCAAATCAGTTTGAATTGTGATTGTTTTGAGTTTTCCTCCCTACTCTGCATCAATTAGAAAAAAAAATCGGTAAGAAAGATGTAATGAGGAAACATCAACTACAGAATGAACTAATAAGTCTGAATCCACAAATCATTAACGTGCAATTCAAGATTTTTTCAGTAGATTAAACTTGTTAAGGTTTCAAATCAAGCATATGAAATAGAAAAACAAGATGAAAAATTGGTCCTAAGTGTCTTGTCCAAGTTAGGTCCTCAATATTCAATGTTTATTTCCACTTTTCAAGCAACAAAGAATTATTTTGGTGCACACTACACTATGCCATCTCTTTTATATTTTATTGTTTCTCTCACAAAGGAGAAAGAAAAACTAATTCAAATGGGTACCATGTAGCAATCAAAGCCACACTTTTTCTTGTTGCAAATAAACAAAAGGACAAAGAAATAAAAGATGGTAAATCACAACAAAAAGTGAAGTCTACTTTCTACAAGAAAACTAGGCATAATGAAGAAAAATGTAGGAAGAAAAGGATACACCTCCTTCAGCATCTACTTGAGAAACAAGGGGTTCCTACCTGGACAACAAATAATCTTCATCTAGTTTAGCATATTCAAAATCAATGGATATATCTAAAGGAAAAGTACTAATGGCTAGTACAAGTTCAAAGATTGATAATTGGGTTCTTGATTCAGGAGAATCACGTCATATGTATCCTTATCTTAAAGTGTACATGTTCTTTTATCCTTCTAATGTAAACAAAGTACAAGTAGATAATAACACTTTCATATTTGTTTGTGGTCAAGGTACTTTTGAGATATGCAATTAGAGTATCCCCAATGTCTTGTTTGTTCCTGAATTGGTAAACAACATTATTTCCATTTATCAACTTATAAATTCTAGAAAGATAGTTGAGTTTACATCTACTTCAATTTAACAATTTGAGACTCTTAGAGTGGAGAATTTTTTGCAATGGGCGAGAATGATCAAATCTCTCATGTTTACACATTTTCACACTTTGCTCCATCAAATTCATACTCACAAATTCATTCTTCCACTTCTAGTATGGACAATTCATCTCCTCCACTATATCTTGTTGCATCAAAATTCTAAGGAACTTCAATGAGAGCATCCAAAGGTTATTTCCAATATAATATCACAAGGAGAAGTTGAGAAACATCTTTTTGGGGGGCTTCATAGTCTCTCTTCATTGTACTTTCTCGTTATCATCCTTTTTTGGGAAAGTAGTTTTTTTTTCCGTAGGGTTTTCTACCTTTCTCCACTTTATGGGAGATTTTCATTACACATGGGTACCTTATTAGGCCTAGTTTCTAGGACCCATCCATCTGTGTACCCACCTAAGTTGAGATTAAAGGGCATATTAGAGTAGAATAATTATTATTTAATTATTTTATTTTACTTTATGTGTTAAGCCACCTTAGGTGGCGATGTGTCATTTGAAGAGCTAGTTGAACTCTTCAAATATGTGTGACACTTCTCATTTTCCACTTGGTAGAGAATTCTTGCCACCTTGAGTTGAGCACTCCTAGAGTGACTCAAACTCATTATTCTATATGTACATCTTCCTCATTGAGGATATTACACAATTCTACGTCATTCCATTTTACATTGCATTATTTGTTTCCCAATCTCATAGACTTGTTGATATCAACACTCAATCATAGATCTTGGTGATACTAACATAGGATACAAGAAAATTGGTATTAAAAGAGTTCTTATTGACAATTCCTTGGGGCTCAATATTTTTCATATAAATTTTCTTCAAGTCCATGATTATTCTAAATTTAAAGGAAACCTATGATTTCTATTATTGTCTTTGACAATGTTAGATGAGAATATTTAGGAACCATTACCTTGCCTATTATATTAGGTTATATCACTCTCAATGAATAATTTCATGTTATTCTTGATAAACTCACTTATAATATCTTTCTTAGTTGTTTATGACTCCATCAAGTGTATCATGTCCTTTCTACCCTCCATCAATGTTTGAAATGTATACATAATGATAAAATTTATGTCATATATTCTAATGAACCTCTTTTTTAGAATTCTTCATCCCTTACTCGTGTATCAATTCACTTAGTGTGAATCCTCTTGTTTATTCTTATAATCGCACATGCATTATCACATATGCTTTAAAGTAATCTCATGGGTCATATATAGGCTTATCAAAATTAAACCCCACTTTCATCCCTAATAATATTTTTTTGTCAAAATTAATTCAAATGTCACTAGTATCACACCTCACCCTACTCTTAGGGTTTTTCCCCTCTTACTCCAGTCACAGTGCATGGGGGTTTCTATAAAATTTATTATTGTACAATTACTCACACCTACAACACCCAACAAAATAGAGAAAAGGTATTAAACCCAACACCACTTCCTTCTTCTACTCTTAACCTTCCACCTCCACCTTGTATTCCTACTAAAATCCCTAAAGAATGTGATCTTGTAAAAAAATTACAATCTACCTAATCTAAGATATTAGCTTTAGAATTTCTTTAAATTTTCTACTCATAAATCTATCCTTGAGAAATCCCTACAAAGATATTTATCAAATATTTTGTACCCAACAGTCAACTTAATTCCATGGTTGAATTTATGCAAGATATTTTTTCTCCTCAAATAAATTCCCACCACCATAATTCTAGAAGAAGCACTCAAATTAATTATAATTTTAGGATACAAGAAAATAGCTATTAAAAGAGTTCTTATTCATAATGTCTTGGGGTTCAATTTCTGTCATATATATTTTATTTGCATGTCCATGTTAATTATTCTAAATTTAAAGGCAAAGCTATGATTTCTATTCATTGTTTTGATGGTGTTAGTTGGAAGCTTTAGAACCATTCAAAACCATTTCCTTGTCTATTATAGTAGGTTATATTACTCTCAATAAATTATTTCATCTTATACCCAATAAACAACCTTATAATATCTCTCTTAGTTTTTTTATGGCTCCATCAAATGTATTATGTCCTTTCTACCCTACATCAATGTTTGAAATTTATACATAATGACAAATTTTATGTCATATATGCTAATGAAAACCATTTTTAACATTCTCAATCCCTTACACATCCATGTACCAATGCACTTAATATGAATCCTCTATTTTATTCTTGTAATCGCACGTGTTATCACATATGCTTTAAAGAAACCTCATGGGTCATATCTAGGCTTATTAAAATTAAACCCTACTTTCATCCCTAGTCATAGAGTTTCTCCCAACATTAATTTGTCACAAGTATCACACTTCACCTTACTCTTAAGGTTTTTTCTCCTCTTACTCTAGTTGTAGTGTATAGGGACTTCCCTAATAGTGATTACTGTACAATTACTCACACCTACAACACTCAAAAAAATAGAGAAAATACATCAACCCCAACATCACTTCCTTCTTCTACTTTTAGCCTTCCACATCTACCTTGTATTCTTACTAAAATCCCTAAAGAATATGATATTGTCAATCAATTACAATCTACCTAATCTAAGATATCCCTAAGGAATTTCTTCAAACTTTCTACTCATAAATCTATCCTTGAGAAATTTCTACAAAGATATTTGTCAAATCTTTTGTATATGACAAGTAACTTGATTCTATGGTTGAATCTATGCAAGATATTTCTTTCTCTTCAAGTGAAATCCCACCACTATCAATTTTAGAAGCACTCACATTAATTATAAGTGTAGGATACAAGAAAACTGGTATTAAAAGAGTTCTTATTGACAATGTCTTGGGGTTCAATATGTCATATAAATTTTCTTTACATGCCCATATTAATTATTTTAAATTTAAAGGCAAACCTAGGATTTCTATTCATGGTTTTGATAGTGTTAGCTAAGAATCTTTAGGAATAATTACCTTGCCTATTATAATCAGTTATATCACTCTCAATAAATCATATCATGCCATACCCAATAAACTCACTCATAATATCTCTCTTAGTTGTCTATGGCTCAATCAAATGTATCATGTCCTTTCTACCCTCCATAAATGTTTGAAACTTATACATAATGACAAAAATTATGTCGTATACCCTAATTAAACTCCTTTTTTAACATTTTCAAAAATATTTATTCTCAAACTCACAAGAGAGGCACTATTTCCTAAACAAAGACCAATTTAATTTTAGAATGTTTAATAAAAACAATCATTCTTTCGTCAAAAAATTAAGCACCTTCCTCTTTTACACTTACTTTTGTAAAATAGCTATTACAATTGCCCAAATTATTTATCTCAACTCTCATTATATAATCTAAATTTATTTATAATTAATTATTTAAATTTCTGCAATTAATCCAAATTTATTTTTAAATTCATTTCCCTTTATACAATTATATCCACAACATAAATTTATTCTTTTTATGTACATCATTATTATAATTTCCCCTTTTCATTTTGTGGAGTATGTTGAAGTCTTTACAACCCTACCAACACCAACTCAAACCTATTAAAAAAAAGAGAAAGTTGTTAATGAAAATGATATAATGTAGTTAGATGCAATGAAATGGCATAACTTGATTCCAAATTGACCTATCTTTTCATAGTGTTGTTATTTGTTCTCTTTTTGGTCACTAGTACAATTATATCTTTACTTTAGCATGTCTCAACTAAAAAGCCAGTGCATGCATATGCCATGCTTAAGAATGACAAGTACAATACAAACTCCTTAACATAATAACAATTGACTTTCCCATCCTTCACATTTATGGGCTAAGTATAAAGACAATGAATATAAAAGCAATGTGGGCAATTTATTTTATTCTATTCTAGCTCTTTGCAATAACAAATTAATTAATATATGAAGGTTGTCACCATTTGTTTATTTATCTTCAAAATTAATTAGAATAGAATCTTAAGGACTCCTTATATATTACAATTTCTTAATAGATTAGCATTTGCATCTAAAAGAAGTTCAAAATTTACATCAACAGATTTTTCCTCTAAGATATTAAATGGCAGTTAATTTATCAACAGTTGAAGCTTGTTTTCCACCAATTCAATAATGGTTTAACTGTGAGTAAATCTTGTTTTCAGACGTGAGACAGGTTTATCAATCAATTTTGGACTTGCAAGTCTAGAGGAAACTTGTTTTCCAACAATTCAACAATAATTTAAGGGTGAGTAAATTTTGTTTTCAGACGTGAGACAGATCTATCGATTAATTTTGAACTTACAAGTCCACAGAAAAAACCTATGGATTAAAAATATATAAAATAATTTTAAAAATATAAAAATACGTGTATTATACCTAGAAACCACATCAAACCGCACATACAAAGTAAAGTGAAAAAGTTTTTGTGGGTTGAAATGGGCAACGTGGGTGATAATTTTATCTAGGGATAATTGCATGTGCCAACTGCTACTTTTCCAGTGGAGTACGTAAGGCGTGCTCACTCACAATTATTAATATGATTAATAATTATATCTGGTTAGCAAGTAGAAGAGAGTAGCCAGAGAGATGATGAGCCTGCACCGACAGTTTAGTTGGAGGAGGCCCACACCACAAACAACTCAATTGACAACAAAAGATTCTTCATTTCTGCTTGGAATTTCCCAAACAAAACTGTCAAGAAAAGTACAGAATATAAGGAAAGAGAATTGGGATTCTAACTCTGGGATTCAATTTGTACAGGACCATGTTTTCCCCTTTTCATCTGTTCTTGAAATCTGTGGATTTTGCAGTGATAGATGAGGCTTCGCTGTATGTTATGGGCCTTTGTTTTTTTCTATGGAATAGTGTGACAAAAGGGCTTGTTTTATTCAGAGCCTCTGTCTCCTTAAAGGCATCTTATTTCTATCTGCTGGTGCAATGAAAATATGGAGCTGCATGAATCTTTATCAGGCTTGATTACTTGTTTCAATCTAATCTGAGAATACCCATCTTGGCATAGCCTTATGGTCATTCAAAGCAGGTAATCTTTCATGGGAATCAGTGTTTGAATTTTTTATTCTCTGAGTAATGGTAATTGCTCTGGTGGCATGCCAGTACCAGAATATGGTCTAATGTCATTGGTGGTATTCTGATTACTAAATATATAGTCTTGCAGGAGGACCATGCTCTGTGAGAATGTCCATTTCAAAATATAGAATCTTAACCTAATAATATAACCATCCCTGAATATGCATCCCCTTGTGGGGTAGCGAGCAGTATTTTCAATTGAACTATTCTGCAGCAAAATATATCTTTTGGATTTTCTGCAGGATGCATCCAACCCATTTTTGTATCTCTTTTCAATCTTATAACATGCTTGTCTTTCAATACCCACCCATAATGTAGAAAAGCATTTTTTATATCTTGAATGTCTTTTCTTAGTCTAATAGTATTGTACTGTTTTCTACTTGAAGCCATTGATTTCAAAGGTGGTAGCATGAATGCAAGTTCAGTAGACATCATTCACAGAGTTCTCAATATCTGCTAGTCTGTTTTCTCCCTTTCAATTCTCCCCAAAGATCTTTTAACTTCTGGTGCTTTCCATCAATGAGGTTTTGCAGTAAGGTGGAAGCATAGGATTCTAAATATTGTTTTGGTTTTTAACATTTGATCTGTGATGTGTTTTTGATAGTTGAGAACTGATAATAGTGGCAATGATGAGCTTTTGATAGGCTTGATGACTCCAGTGCTGTCACATGAAATCAATCAAGCACTCTCTGAGCCACTCTTGAGACTTTACTTGATCCAACCCTACTGTTGTCATTTGGATCACATCCAGCTAGTATTGATTTCAAAAAGTGTCAAGCATTACATGGCAGATGAAATCCACAGTTAGAGCAAAACCCAAAATTTTAAAGCTCCAAAAATTTTAGAACTTATGAAAATGCTGCAACTGTGACAGTATAGAAGACTGCCACAGTAGATATACATCGAGAGCTGATCTAACTTCAGGCCACTTTCAAGCTTTTCCTGTCTTATATTTTCTGTTCCACAAGTGATTTAGAAACTAGGAAGAAGTGTTTATAATGATTCTTTGTTGAGCATGATGTTAGGCCAATGGAGAAACTGGCATGGGCAGTAACCTTAAATTCTATACATGATTCGCAATGGAATACAACAACTCAATGTCACTAGAGGTAAATGGTGAAAAGTACATATCTTTCATTTTCCCTTTGGTATGTAAGATGATGTATTCAATATGAAAGTTAGTAGATAACATGAATTTAGTTTGATTTTATCTATATTAACATTTAAGATGTATTCATGATTCACAATAGAATATAACAAATCAATGTCGTTAAAGGTAAATGGTGAAAAGTATTTATTTTTCATTTTCCCTTTGAAATGTAAGATGATGTATTCAGTATGAAAGTTGGTAGATAACATGAATTTAGTTTGATTTTATCTATATTAGTTTTAAGATCTATTCATGATTCACAATGGAATATAACAAATCAATGTCGTTAAAGGTAAATGGTGAAAAGTACATATTTTTCATTTTCTCTTGTGGAATGTAAGATGGTGTATTTGGTATGAAAGTTGGTAGATAACATGAATTTAGTTTTATTTTATCTATATTAATTTTAAGATCTATTCATGATTCACAATGGAATATAACAAATCAATGTCGTTAAAGGTAAATGGTGAAAAGTACATATTTTTCATTTTCTCTTTTGGTATGTAAGATGATGTATTTGGTATAAAAGTTGGTAAATAACATGAATGAATTTAGTTCGATTTTTTTTATATTAACATTTAAGTTTTAGATTAGATTTTTAGTTTCTTTATGAATTATCTTAGTTTAGATTTGTAAATTATAAAGTCAACTAGGTCAATTTCATCATTTGTAGATATAAATATAAGTTTTCCAAAATTCAAATCTTATTCTGAAACATTTTGAGCATGGCACAATTGAATCACACATTAAGGTGTTATTTTAAGGACAAACCCTAATTCATGTAGAGAACATGTAACACCTAGCAAGAAGCTCTATTATTCACTACACTATCTTTAGAGATTTATATTTGCATATCATCCTAGGTATAGTGCATTATTGATTTTTTCCTTCAATCATTGTATGGAGTATTAAATTGATCTTCAAGAGTTTAACTATTGAAAGAAAAAAAATTGATCATTTACAAACTCCTTTTCCCACACCAAAGTTTTTTTATGCAAGTTACAAGAATCAAGGCAAGTAATATTTAAATGTATGATTCAAAGAAATTCATATTCACAATTATAATGTATGTCCATGTAAAAGGATCAAATTTTTAGTTTGTGAGATTATCTTTGTGGTCCCACAATTTCACATATCACATAAATGATGTACATAATTAGATAAGTTTCTATTAATGTACATCTAATTGTCTAATATTTCATTATTTTCTAGTGTAAAGACTAATTGATTGGGAACGTCTAGCATAGTCAAATCAACATTGATCCAAGCACTAAGTACCATTTATTTATTTATTTAAATTATATAATTATTTTGATATATTATCCCATATAGTTATTGTCTCAACTCTTTTTCCTAAGATTGATTGTTATTCATGTTCAATTAATTGAATTATCCTAGGAGTTTTATGTGAGATCGCTTTTATTTCTTACACCTCAAAACACAATTATTTTTTAACATACACTTTTAAAATACATACAGCACTTCGAGTTAAAGGCATTAGGTATACTTTTGGTAAAAGAGGAGTTGTAAGTAAACAACTAGAATGTTGTGGTCAATACACATTATTTATGTAGATCTAGATCTCTATTAAAGAGTTGCTAGATTGGTCATGACAAATTGATTGTTTAAACTCTTAAAAATTTGTAAATTTAAAAATAGAAATTATGAACTCTTATTTATATCGATTTTATAAATTATTTATTAATATACTGTTTGAGTGATATTTATTGTTTTTAGCATTCAAGCTCGACTATTTTTTATCTCTATATGGTTTAACAGTCAAACATAATATTGTTCTATTTTTTAATAAGAAGACTATTTACCAATTTTGTCATGTAAGATACAATTGGAGGATTGGTACTTGGAAATCTTCTTGTCATCAATTTATTCCAAGTTAATTCTCATTTTACCACTTTCAAAAATATCCATTCATTGTTTGACCATTCAACTAGGAAAACATTAAAATGAACCATCAAGCTCACCTACCTAATTATCTATTAGTTTTGCATGAATACAACACATAAAAACCTAAGGTTGATTTATGTTTTTCATATTCTCATAATATGGCATCATTTCACTTCTTATATGTAATTTTTGAACTATAGCATTTGGGATTATCTTTTTATAATGGTAAAAAAATCATTCCATGCACTTTTTCCATCTATTTTGGGCTCACTTTAATTGAGTTCTCCTTTACGTAATAATTATTGTGTAAGTGGCATGCTATTACACAAGAATTAGAAAATTAACTAAACTTAGCCTAACCCTATCCACACACATCCATAGGGAGTGGTCTTAATCCTTGATTTATCCATTCCTTTGCATAGGTCAAATTCATGAGTATGAAAATGACCCCTACATTTTACATTTGACCCAAGTTGATCCCTTCCTAACTAGCCATTAGCTACCAACTTGGGCAAGAGAAATTTTAATCTGTATACTAGAGTGTTGTATAAAAGGAATAATCCTAATTCAATTCTATATATCCAAGATATCCATGACCCACAAGCTCATACTCCAATTTGTTAAAATGAGAAAAAATAATCATAGTACATCATTGTATCATCAACTTACTTTATCATATGTATTTAATATTAAATTATGGTATTTTGCATGGTCTATTATTGTCTTTGATTCATTTCAAAACCATTGAATTAGAATGCAAGGGTTTATCCAAAGGAATACCATTATCCAAAAAACTCCCAAAGGTGTTTGTCCACACTAGATATTTTCTTCGAATATAGATTATGATAGGTAAGGTCAATAGGAAACTCTAAGCAACTAGAACTTCACATATCATATTTCTACACAAAAGGTTCAATCCATGAGAAAGGTTCACATCCACAACAATAGATTTTAGTTTCATGTGCATTAGTTCAATCCAAAGTAGAATAAGGATTAGTTAGTTGTTTATTAGAATATTTTAGAACTAGATTTGATATTAGAGCATATTTTGGATTATTAAGCAATAGTTTGTAGTTAAATACCATCAACTTGTACACAAATCTATGTCCTCATCCTTTCTTATCATTTTGCAAAGTGTAGTTATATATTTTAGTTATAATCCCAACACATTAATCTAAGGTTAATTTCTTGATTATGTAGGTTTTATTATTTCACCTTAGATAATAGAAAAAGTTTTCTTTTCTTTTCATTTTAGTGAGCCAATTAATTCCTATAGCCCCTAGATCTTAGCTTTAGGTTTTTTTTTCCTTCATTTTCTAAATATAGTAGTTTTTAGTATTCCAAGATTTATATCAATACCCTTTTCACACTTTCATCCTTTTCAATCCTTTTAGAGTGTTTATTGAACTTTTACCAAACTTTCATCAGCATCCTTCTTTTTCTTTGAGAAGAAGTTGTTGATGGTGGTTTTAGCACAGCCAACTCAAAATAACAATAGATCACTAATTTCCTCTTGAAAAATAGGGATTCCTACTCCAAGGTTCCTTTATAGTCAGGTCTTGACTATGATGGATAACTTAGTGGTCTATGTGATCATTTTAACAAGGGGCCTATGTTGGTAACCTAGACTTCCAAAATGCATAATTCTCATATTGAATCGGGAATAAAATACCAGATCTTTTAAATATTAACATTTTATTATTTCATCAAACATATAACAATCTTAAGGGATCTAAAACATTTCAAAGAATATCCTAAATTTATCTAATTAAACAAATATCAAAAGAAGATTAAGGTTGAGGTGAAACAACTAAAATTAAATGAATAATATAGATCCAACTCCATTTATCATATATGAATGGTTAAGAATAATCAAAGAAACTGAAACTACATTGACCGGCATTCACACAATCATATGTAATAATGATGTTATCTTTTGAGGTAAAACACAACAATATATTTTCAAACTGCATCCAATCATACCACCATATTGCATGCACAAATCTAAGACATAATTTTACATAAGATCCTAGACAATATATAAATTTTACCAAATTATTCAATTTAGACAAATGAAACAAAACATACCACCGCCAAGATCAGAACATCATTTGAGAAACAACAAGCATGATTATATTTTTGTTGCTTCTGGATTTGATTGTGTGCAAATTTTATCATCAATTTTTTGGATCACACTCTGTGATCTCCATCATCTGGATGCAAAAGATAGCATGAGGAGTAAAAATGGTATGTTGCAGACCTAACAATGCATAAAAAGGCTGGAAAGAGGGAGGAGAGATAAGGGAGCACATGAATCAAGACACCAAGAAAAATAATAAAAATTAAAATTGTTAAAAATCTAAAGAAGAAAAGAACAATAAAAAGTCAAAATCAAGAATTAGGACTGAATAATATGAAGACTTAATTATCTTAATTAAATATATAATGTAATATGTAAAAAATATAACAAGCTATGTATATGATATATTTAATATGCTATTCAGATAAGATAAATAATAAAAGATAAGTATAAACATAGCAAGTAAATACTATATTATCAATCAAAAAGTCTATAGTGTAAATTAAATAAAATAAGTGCTATCCATATATAAATTGTGATAAACTCAAGTATTATAAATATAGGAATATAAGAAGGGTATACAATTAGCAACAGAACAAAACAAAGCATATCCTCATAGGAAGAGCAACAACTACTAAAAAAATAGACTCAAAAGATAAGAAAAACCATTAATATAATAAAAAAAATGAAATGCATGAAATATAACAACAAAGCAATGGAAACAATATATAAAAATGGAAGACTATATAAAGTCTAGGATAAAGCAATAATACAATATAAAAGAAACACAAAGACTAAAAATCTATAATGCAAAATGTGACAAAACACGAATATATTAGCAAGATGTGACTTTAACATGTATTATAATATATTAGCAAAATGTGACTTCAACATGTATTATATTTAGTTCTTTTCACTTTAGTATTTTTACATTATATTATCACTACTTTAGTTCATTATATTATATATTTATGAGCCTTTAACAATTGACAGGAGTGAAGGCTGCGTCGATGGATTCGGCTCTTGCATCTGGTATCTGCCGCCATCAACTGGTTCATCGATCTGCTCTGCTTTGGGCGGATGGGAAGTCTAAGGCTATGGAATTGACTTTGGCTAGGGACATGGACGGGGTTGTTGCTCCTGTTGTGGACGTTGTGCCAGTCCCTTTGGGTGCTCTAGTTTCTTCTAAGGTTTCGTTTGCTACATCCTCAACCGTGCTAGGTTCGATGTTTCCTGTTGGTTGCACTGGCCTCGTTTCTGCTGGGGGATCCTAATGCAGAGGCTAGGTGGGGATCACTCACAAAACAAAACTTCAACTCTCAACCAAGAACCCAACTCCAATCTTAAGGACATCAACTCACCCTCAAGGATCTTAAACCCCAAAGTTTGCAAAACACTCAAGACCTCCACCCGGACCCCACAGGACCTCTCAACATGAATATGATGGTAACTTAACCATTCAATCCCAACCTCAAAGGTTGATCACTCCTAAATCATCATTCAACATCCTTCATAGCAGTTACCCCTTGTAACACTCAAAAACCAGTCTAGGCCAATTTCCTCACAACCTTCCCAAAACACTCAACAACTAAATGATGGATTAAGATACCCTTTTCAGGGTTACACAATATACAAGAAAACCAAGGGTCACTCTTTTGGACCGTTATGGACTTTCAGTAAACACACCCGAGTTCTAGGCCTCACAATTAGCCTCTTTTTCAAAGGAACCCTCACTCAAATTCATCCCCAAACAAAAAGAACCTGAAATAGTTTTAGAAAAGACTCTCAAACTCGGGATTTGTCAACTCTTAGGGCCCCAAGAACTTGTCTTAACTCTCTGCTCACAAACCCTCCTAATTCTCCACCAAAATGAGGGTTTAAGGAAACTCGCAACTCTTGACTCTCCCAAACCCTCCCAGGGGTCTAGACACCATGTATTACCTCTGCCCTAACTCTAGAAACTCCCACAATCCCATTTCCCTCAACAGTTCTCCAATTCACTACTTGGGTTCCTTGCATTCATAATGGAACCACCCCTGTTCAGTCACAAGAACACCACACCCCGTTGGGTTTGTTCACCCTCTCACCCTCCAAAGAGCCTAACCATCTAACTAGACATAATACAAGCCAATCCACTGAGCCACAGAGTCAGCACAGTAGGTGGATTGGCAAATAGATCATGGGAAGACCCTCAAACCTTCACCTTGTAAAAAGAACAATCAACACAGTTTGCTGATCCCTCACGCACCAACAGAGGTTCTAAGCCTCCAAGCAAATGAAATAAGGTATTAAACACATGCATCAACAAATTCCCACAGTATTAATACATATCAACCCTGTACGGGCTTGTGCCAAGAGGAGAAGTTGAGAAAAACTGGTGAAAAACTGTGATCAGCAATTACCAACAATGCAAGTTTTTTTATTAGAACTCCACAACCAACCTTTTTCGAGGATTACATGGATGCATATATGGAATCCAACTTCCAACTACCTCCTACAACCGACCAACTACTTTCTAATAGAATTTTGAACTCCTAATGACCATTGGAGGTCAAGATTACACTCTTTACACAATTTGATTAACCATTTTCAATACATATTTGTAATGTTTACTCCTTTTGACCCCACACTTACTCAACCTATTGGAAATGGTTTAATGAAACCTTATTCATAAAAGGAACCTAACTTAAAGCCATCTACTAACTACCTAGAATCTCTTTGTCAACATGATACACATGGACAACTTATTACAAAACCACCTATTTTAACATCACATGACCTAAAGGTCTTCACATCCACTTATTGAACCTTCAAGGTCCACTTCTTTGCCTTTGCCAGGTATAGGTGCCCTTGCACTAGATCCACTGGCCTGGCTCCTGGTTCCGGTCTCTCATCCGCTGAGGGCCCTTCTGCCCCGTTGCCTAGCATTGGTCCCTTGTCCGCTGGGGGCCCCACTGCCCTGTTACCTGTGACTAAGATTGCTTGTGGGCTTGCGGGCTCTACTCCTTCCCATCGTTTGATTCCTGTTGCTGCTACGGGGAAGACCAGATCTTTTTCTGATGCTGCTAGGGGGGGTGCTCGGCCTCCTTCTCATGCTCGTAGGTCCCTACCCTGCGCCCGAGATTCCCCTGTGGTCGTTTGTGGTCTTGAGATCGTTGAAAATGAGGATTATTACTTGAAAACGGGTGTGGTTTGCAGATTCAATGGTCTTTGGCCCTCCCTCCCAGATCTCCACGATTGGGTGTCGGTTTCCTGGAAGCCTTTGGTTGTGGGGGAAATCGAGCTTTACCCTTGCGCTAGGGGTTTCTTTATCGCCACCTTTGCCTCCCCTCTTGAGTGGAACAGTGTTTTGGATAGGGGATGGATGTGGGGTATTCATTCTCTGTCCATCAGGCCCTGGTCTCATTCTTTCAACCCCCTTACGGAGCCGTTGAACACTAGACCGATTTGGGTTCGTCTACCTAATCTTCCTCTACAATTCTGGGAGGAATCTTGCTTTGAGGCCATTGGCAACTCCATTGGTCAATTCATTTTGGTGGATTCTACAACTCGGGAGTTTGGACATACTACGGTTGCTCGGTTGCTAGTTGATATGGACATCTCCAAACCTCTCCATGGGGATGTGGTTTTGTTGGTGGAGGACAGACCTTGGAAGAAGCTCTTGGACTATGAGGGTCTCCCCTTCCGGTGCAGGAGGTGTTTTAATGTGGGTCATTTGGTTGCTGCTTGTCCTCTTGTCTACCGCAAGGGTGTTGCGTCTTAGTGGAAGGACGCTCTCTTAGACCACCTCACGGTGGGCTCTTCTCTGGATTCTTCTTCTGCTGAGGAGGATGATCTTGTTGCTCCTCTCTCGACCTTCCCTTCTGAGGATCCACTTTCGGATCAATCCGCTAACACTGCTCAGACTGTTTGTTCTTCTGCTGTTGCTATCGCTGCTCTATCAGTCTCGGTCTACCCTTTGCAGAACACCTCCTTGGATCCTGTGGTTGACTCGATCTCTGTTTCTCCGCTGGTGTCTCCTTCCTTGCTTGGTGGCTCCTCTCCTATGGTGTTAGGAGTGGAGCCGCTCCTCTCTCTTTCCCCATTGGTTCCTTGTTCCGAGCCTCCTTGGTCGGTTGTCCTACGGAAGAAGAAGGGGCTCCCCCATTCTGTTGCTGCTTCTCGGCCACAGACTCGTGGAGCCAGCCTTGACCCCTATGTTTCTGGGTCTACTTAATTTCTTTGGGTTTCTACAACTATTAGTCAGCTGTTGCTGGTTTTTTTCTCTGTTCAAGATTCTTCTTGAACTTTGTTTTCTTTTGGCCTTTGAGCCCTGTGTAAAGGGTATAGCACCCTGTAAATGCTGCTTAACTTTTCAAAAACAATTGCATAGCTTATCTTATTATTAGGTATATGCAAATTTGCTTTATGTATTATATTTGTATATATCGATCTATATATATCACTATCTTAAATATATATTGCATGCTTTCTTTAACTCTTATAATATATTTGTCTCCTAAGTTATTATTTGAATTTTTTTTTCACTTTTGGGTGTATTTTTTTTCTCTCCCTTCTTTGTTGTTTTTCTTTATAAATATTGCATATCATAAGAGTTTTTATTCTTTTCTCTTTATCTATTTGATTTGTAAGATGTATTCTTTGCACAACTAGGATTTATCTTGTTAATTATGTACATGTTTATCTTGTATATTTTATTAACATGTTACCTTTTTTTTAATTATGTGCATGTTTATATGACTTTAACATGTATTATATTTAGTTCTTTTCATTTGATTATTTTTTTACATTATATTATTTTTTGACTCCATTAAATTATATATTTATGAGCATTTACCTAGCTTATCTTGCTAATATATGTTAGAATTGTGAAATCAAACAATGAACAAAGACACCTTCCACGCAAGAGATCTGCAAATAATATGTGCAATATTCCTCAACAAGAAAAAGTTACATAATGAACCTCAAGAATCTTCAAGGAAAACAAGAGTCCTAAAAGGTTGAGAGTTCAAGAGAATAGAAGTGTAAATCTCATAGAGATAATACAATGAGGGTTGAGTTTTATATAGGAGCAACCCTAGTAATTGCTCACTTCAGTTAACAGAAAATCACTTAGTTAACTAAATAAAGAACTAAGTTTAGCTTAAGTGCATGAGAATAAACTAGACTAATAATTAATTAAAGATTAATTAATTATTAGCTAATGTGTGATTACTCTAACACCCCCTCGTAAGATGAACTTAGGGAGTAGCTAAAAACTCTAAAATGAGAATGCATGATGGGTCCCAACAAAAAAGGCATGGTTAGGTACCCATGTACAAACAAAAGATCTCTCAAAACTAGAGAAAAAGGAGAAAACCATAGTGGGAGAAAACTCCTCTCCAAAAGAGAGAAAGGCGACTGAAAGACTGAAAATGCCTCCAAATCAAGGTGTGAAGGATTGAGAAGCCTCCAACCAAAATAATGTCCCAAAAAAGAGGAACATGTAGAACATCGTTGAAGCACGAAGAACTATAGACTATTGTCGAATGAAGATCGATATAGTGTTGAAATGAAGAACCTTCAAAATCAAGATGCAAGAGTGTCCATATGGTAAATAATCCATCTCACTAAAATGTATGTAACCAGCCGTTGATGTACGTTACATTTGAAAGTACATAAGAACAAGAACTAGAACTAGATACATAGATCACTCCAAACTGCAAAACCAAGAAATGCATGTAGGAGAGACAACCTGTAAATAAAATGGTGTGCAAACTAAGGCACGCACGCATGAGGCAAGAATCACCGGGATTAATTGTTGTCGTGGAAAGAACACTCACTTGAAAAACATGTGATGGAAAACCAAAGGCAAACATCAACCCCCCCATGGCACTTTATATCATAGTGCGAATACAAAAGGCGCAATAGGATGTGCAAAATCCCTAAAAAAATATACACCAGAATGGCACTTTATCTCAATGTGTCCACAAAAGAGAATGTACATAAAAAGATGTCTACAATGCCCAAATGGACAACAGGCAGCCACTAAAAAAAAACTTAGTTGTTAAATAATAAGCAATACCAGACCAACAATTAAACCATCAACAAAACATCTGCCAAAAAACCACAAATAGAAAAGACTAGTGTAATTGTTCTAAAATCTTAGAAGCTTCTAAGTTACTAGAGATGACATTCTCGTGCATCTCCACCACATCATCCAGCTCTTGAACAAGAATGGCAGCCCTCTTTTTGGTCTTACTTCTAGTTCTCACACATGGTCTCTCTTCCTTTCTCTTCTCCATCAAATTTTTCTAACCTTCAACAACAAAACTCCTACAATGCCCAAATGTGTGATGGAAAACCAAAGGAAAACATCAACCCCCCCCATGGCACTTTATATCATAGTGCAAATACAAAAGGCACAATAGGATGTGCAAAATCCCTAAAAAAATATACACCAGAATGGCACTTTATCTCAATGTGTCCACAAAAGAGAATGTACATAAAAAGATGTCTACAATGCCCAAATGGACAGCAGGCAGCCACCAAAAAAAGAAACTTAGTTGTTAAATAATAAGCAATACCAGACCAACAATTAAACCATCAGCAAAACATCTGCCAAAAAACCACAAATAGCAAAGACTAGTGTAATTGTTCTAAAATATTAGAAGCTTCTAAGTTACTGGAGATGACATTCTCATGCATCTCCACCACATCATCTAGCTCTTGAACAAGAATGGTAGCCCTCTTTTTGGTCTTAATTCTAGTTCTCACACATGGCCCCTCTTCCTTTCTCTTCTCCATCAAATTTTTCTAACCTTCAACAACAAACTCCTGCACGTTATCACCAATATCAAGCAGTTTTCCAGTCCACATGCAAGCTTTTTCATTCAAAATAGTGAGCCCCTAGGCACTAGTATGGAGAGACTAACTACTAACCTGCACAATAGTACTCATGTCTTCACAAATTTAATTAACTTTATCCTAAAGGGAAACCAGCCTATCCGCATGATCCCTACCCATTTTAGCAGCATCAACCACCACCTTATCCAGGACAGTATTCATAGTTTTAACCTTGTTGTGTGCAATCCATTCTATTTTACTGTTATTAACCAAGCCAACATTGATATTATACAAAAAATTCATTTTGATGTTGATTTATTTGACCTCCAAAAGAAGCCATTTGAACATAGAGAGGATATTTCCCATTCCATCCTCAACCATTCTAACCATAGCATCCATGTTTATCTTATCCCAATTAAGAGGCTCTTCCATACTCGACCTCTCAGGCTAGTCCTTAGACACTCCGTCTTTACCCTTTGAAATGCCACTAATAGGAAAATCATCCAGGTCAACAACTTCAACCTCAGCCTCCTCCTTCTTGGATTTAACAACGGTGTCAGCCAGCAAATCCAATTGACACTTCCCATCTTCAGCAACACCCTACACATTACTTTGACCATCAAGAGCAGCAATCCCTGTTTGATTAGGGGAATTATCCCCAATTCCTTTATCCCCTTCCCCTGCCATTTCTTTACCTTTCTCGCAATCCAGCTTAACCTCCTTTTGACTCCCTTTCTTCCCCTTAGCCACACTCTTAATACTGGGAAAAGCAACCTCCTTCATATCTACATTCATATTGTACCCACTCGACCAAGAATGAGACACCTCAAACTTAGGTTCTTCTTCATCTTTTTACCACCAACTTTCTTTGAGGTTGAAATCTCCTTAGAAGACCCCGCCTCATCATCCCCTTTCCACTTCTCAGCAAAATCCCTTGTTTCATAGCCAGGAAGGGCACCCTTACCTTTACGCCCATTGGAGATCTTAGAAATTTTAGGGACATACTTTGTTTTACTAAATTCCATAATTAGGATCATAAGCCCCTCATGTAAGATGGATTTATTAGGATTTCTTTTGTTCTCCTCAATACCATTTTCCATCAATAACAACAAATAGAAGGGAAAGAAAACCAAATTATTGTGCCTAAAATGGTTTAATAGCTGAAATGATAACCATAGATGGTCGAGAATCTGCCATCTAAGGTAAAATACCTCATGATAGCCAAGGTGACATCCTTCCAAAGGGGCTTGATGGAGAAGTGGCCATACCCACCACAACCCATACTTTTGAGCTTAACTCACTCGTTACCCTTAAAAAAAATTGGCCAAAGCACACTTCGAGGCTAAACGGTCCCTATAGAATTCCATCCCCTTAGTAGGTAACCCACTCACTTTAGCAATAAATCCCTATGTGATGTTCACCTCTACACCTTGACTACGCAACACACAGTTTTTCCATCCCTTAACAAAATCCTCAATGACCTTTGAATCAAAACCATGAAACTTAAGAAGATAAGGGCACACTCCCCCCTTCTCCAAGATCTCCCACACCACATCATTGTCTCTAAACTCATCACAAGTTACAGGTTCTTGTCTGCAATGATCACCCCCCATGGTAGCAAGAGCACCCCACATCGTTGTTTTCTCCTTTGCCTGGTTCACAAAAAAACAAGAAGAAAAATCCAAGTACAAAGGAATAAGGTCCCCATAATCCGTGTGAGTCTGACAACACGAGGACTCCCAAAAATAATGACCACATCCTTCAGCTCATTACCACAAGATTTGCAATTATTAAATGGACAGATGTTGAACTCCATAGATCTAATCCAGATAGATAGGAGATAAAACCAAAATAAATATCCTTTACCTCCCAAAAAAACCGCCAACTTGACATAATCTTTGATCATGATTTTAAATTATGCTTTGAATATTAACGAGGCTGACATCATGAGACTTTACTTGATCCAACCCTACTGTTGCCATTTGGATCACATCCAGCTAGTATTGATCTTATTCTGCAGTTCGACATTCAGTTTTTGGAGCTTTAAAATTTTGGGTTTTGCTGTAACTGTGGATTTCATAAGCCATGTAATGCTTGAAACTTTTTTAATTTTCTTTTTAATGGCTCTAGAACTTGATGAAAATGTTGCAACTGCGACAGTAAAAAAGACTGCCACAGTAGATATACATCGAGAGTTGATCTAACTTCAAGCCACTTTCAAGCTTTTCCTGTCTTATATGTTATGTTCCACAAGTGATTTTAAAACTAGGAAGAAGTGTTTATAATGATTCATGTTAGGCCAATGGAGAAACTGGCATGGGCGGTAAACTTAAATTTTGTACATGATTCGCAATGGAATACAACAAATCAATGTCACTAGAGGTAAATGGTGAAAAGTACATATCTTTCATTTTTCCTTTGGTATGCAAGATGATCTATTTAACATGAAAGTTAGAAATTTAGAAAGTTAGATGATTTATTGAATATGAACTTTGGTAGATAATATGAATTTAGTTTGATTTTATTTATTCATGATTCACAATAAAATATAACAAATCAATATTGTTAAAGGTAAATGGTGAAAAGTATATATTTTTTATTTTCTCTTTTGGTATGTAAGATGGTGTATTTGGTATGAAAGTTGGTAAATAACATGAATGAATTTAGTTTGATTTTATCTATATTAACATTTAAGACATAGATTATATTTTTAGTTTCTTTATGAATTATCTTAGTTTAGATTTGTAAATTATAAAGTCGACTAGGTCAATTTCATCATTTGTAGATATAAATATAAGTTTTCCAAAATTTAAATCGTATTCTGAAATATTTTGAGCATGGCACAATTGAATCACACATTAGGATGTTATTTTAAAGGACAAACCCTAATTCATGTAGAGAACATGTAACACCTAGCAAGAAGCTCTATTATTCACTACACTATCTTTAGAGAATTTATATTTGCATATCATACTAGGTGTAGTGCATTATTGTTTTTTTCCTTCAATCATTGTATTGAATATTAAATTGATCTTCAAGATTTTAACTATTGAAAGAAATATTTTTGATCATTTACAAATTCCTTTTCCCACACAAAAAAAAAATTATGAAAGTTACAAGAATCAAGGCCAGTAATATTTAAATGTATGATTCAAAGAAATTTATATTCACAATTATAATGTATGTCCATGTAAAAGGATCAAATTTGTAGTTTGTGAGATTATATTTGTGGTCCCACAATTTCACATATCACAAAAATGACGTACATAATTAGATATGTTTCTATTAATGTACATCTAATTGTCTAATATTTCTTTATTTTCTAGTGTAAAGACTAATTGATTGGGAACATCTAGCATAATCAAATCAACATTGATCCAAGCACTAAGTACCATTTATTTATTTATTTAAATTATATAATTATTTTGATATATTATCCCTTATAGTTATTGTCTCAACTCTTGTTCCTAGATTGATTTTTATTCATGTTCAATTAAATGAATTATCCTAAGAATTTTATGTGAGATTGATTTTATTTCTTACACCTCAAAACACAATATATTTTTAACATACTCTTTTAAAATACATATAGCACTTTGAGTTAAAGGCATTAGGTATACTTTTGGAATAAGAGGAGTTGTAAGTAAACAACTAGAATGTTGTGGTCAATACATGTTATTTATGTAGATCTAGATCTCTATTAAAGAGTTACTAGATTGAACATGATAAATTGATTGTTTAAACTCTTAAAAATTTGTAAATTTAAAAATAGAAATATAGTGAAATAAGTGTTACCCATATAAAAATTATAATAAACTCAAGTATTATAAATATAGGAATATAATAAGGATATACAATTAGCAACACAACAAAACAAAGGATATCCTCATAGGAAGAGCAACAACTATTGAAAAATACACTCAAAAGATAAGAAAAGTCATTAATATAATAAAAAAATGAAATGCATGAAATATAGCAACAAAGCAATGGAAACAATATATAAAAATGGAAAACTATATGAAGTCCAGGATAAAGCAATAACACAATATAAAAGAAACACAAGGACTAAAAAAGAATAATACAATTTATGTGACAAAGCACGAATATAATAGCAAGATGTGACTTTAACATGTATTATATTTAGTTCTTTTCACTTGAGTATTTTTACATTATATTATCACTATTTTAGTTCATTATATTATATTTATGAGTCTTTAACAATTGCATAGCTTGTCTTATTATTAGATATATGTAATTTTTCTTTATGTATTATATTTGTATATATGGATTTATATATATCATTATCTTAACTATATATTTCATGTTTTCTTTAAGTCTTCTTATAATATATGTCTCCTAAGTTATTATTTAAGTTCTTTTTTTTTGCTTTTGGGTCTAGCTATTCTATTTTCTCTCCCATCTTTGTTGTTTTTCTTTATAAATATTGCATATCATACGAGTTTTTATTCTTTGCTCTTTTGCTATTTGAGTTAAATTGTATTCCTTTCATTTTAGTTATTTGATTTGTGTGATGTATTCTTTGCATAGCTAGGCTTTATCTTGTTAATTATGTACATGTTAATGTTACCTTTTTGTTAATTATGTGCATGTTTATTTTATGACTTTAACATGTATTATATTTAGTTCTTTTCATTTGATTTTTTTTACATTATATTATTTTTTGAGTCCATTAAATTATATATTTATGAGCATTTATCTAGCTTATCTTGCTAATATATGTTAGAATTGTGAAATCAAACAACGAAAAAAGACACCTTCCACGCAAGAGATCTACAAACAATATGTGCAATATTCCTCAACAAGAAAAAGTTACATAATGAACCTCAAGAATCTTCAAGGAAAACAAGAGTCCTCAAAGGTTGAGAGTTTGAGAGAATACAAGTGTAAATCTCAGAGTAAATATGATGAGGGTGCAACCTGAGACACAGAAAATCACATAGAAAAAAAACTAACAAATCTTATTATTTTCAAAGTATGAAATTCTTACATGCAGAGGATCTCCAATCCTCGAGTTTTGCAATACATGCAAATTACCGAAAAGAAATTACAGAAATTCCCCTATTCGCAACATGCGATCTTCTTTCCCAAAAACTACCCACAAAAATCAGAAACTACCCCATAAATAGCCCAATTCTCCGTTTGGAGCCAAAAACAACATTCTAATTATGCACGAACTTCCAGAAGCCCTAACTCAAGATCTAACCGTCGGATCTTCAATGATAATACCTTTTCGGAAAGGTCTTGCGAAAATGAAGTGCCAAAAAGTGGGGCCTAAAAGCTAGCCACTTTCGTTTTCTACCAATTTTCAGGCTCATTTGGAGCCTTTAAGTCCCTCAAAATTAGCTCTGAAGATTTTGTAGGGCAAAAAGCAGAAACTGAAACTTGAATAACTTTTGAACCAGGAATGATCTTCGCTTGATTCTTTCACCAAAGTGTTTATTATTCTGTCCTGAAGCTTCCCTTAAATTTATGTCTCATCATGCCTTCAAAATCATACCTGCTAAAAATAGCAGTCGAGCAGAAAAAGCAGAAAAGCAGTTCTGAAAGTTGGGAATTCTTCTTCGATGAAATGGGTATCCAGAAATGCAAAAACATATACAAAACTGTAAATGAAAGTAAATATATTTTTGGGTGATGTAGGATTGCCCTTACACCACTGGATGCTCCTGCATCAGACACCCAGGGTAATTTGAAAAGTGACCTTGTCACTTCTCAAATGGTTGAGGAAAACCCAAACGGTCAACCTCTGCCTTAGACAACCAAGATGAATCTTCCATAGGCCTTCCTCTCCATTTCACCAAATATTCTTCATACTGCCTGTTTCTAGTACTCCTTCCCACACGGCTATCCAAGATTTCTTCGATCTCCTCCTTTTCTGAAGTAGGTGTTGGAATACCACACTGTTCCATTGTTGGTACTTCCTCTACGCCACCCTCATGATATTCTGTCAAATCTGCGATGCTAAACATAGGGGAAATGTTGAATCCATCTGGCAACTCTACCTCATATGTGTTCCCTGAATCATGCCTCTTCAAAATTTTACAAGGACCGAACTTCTTCATCTTCAATTTGTTATAGGTTCCTACTGGAAACCTTTCTTTCCTCAAGTGGACCATCACTTCATCACCAATCTGAAACTCCTTATACCTCCTCTTTTGATCTGCCTTAGCCTTATACTGCATATTCATCTTGTTAATGTGTTCTTTTACCTTCTCATGCATATTCTTGATGTGTTCTGCAAAGTCTTCAGCTTCAGCACTTGTCTTCTTCTCTTGGTCCATCTTTCTCAATTCTAGAGCAGTCCTAGGACTACTTCCATACACAATCAGGAATGGTGATCTACCAGTGCTTCTATTGACAAAATTGTTGTAAGCAAATTCTGCCTGGGGTAAGATCAAGTCCCATCCCTTTGGTTTATCTCCTATCAAGCATCTCAGTAGGTTACCCAGACTTCTGTTCACAACCTCAATCTGCCCATCGGTCTGGGGATGGTGTGCAGAACTAAACTTCAACTCTGTTTTCAACTTCTTCCACAAGGTTCGCCAAAAGTATCCAACAAATTTTGTGTCACGATCTGAGACTATGCTCTTTGGCAAACCATGTAGCCTCACCACCTCTCTGAAGAACAAGTCAGCAATGTGGACTGCATCATGGGTCTTCTGGCATGGGATGAAATGTGCCATCTTCAAAAACCTGTCAACCACCACAAATACAGAATCATTCCCTCTCTGTGTCCTTGGCAAACCAAGAACAAAGTCCATACTTATATCCTCCCACTGCCTCTCTGGCACAGGTAAGGGCTGATACAACCCTGTATTCTGACTCACTCCTTTAGCCATTTGACATACCCTGCAACTCTGCACAAACTTCTTCACATCTTATGATAACTGAGGCCAATAATAATGCTCACTGATAATGGAAATGGTCTTATCCCGACCAAAATGTCCTGCCATTCCTCCACTGTGCTTCTCCTTTATCAGATTCTCCCTCATGGAACTCCTCGGAATACACAATTGACTTCCCTTAAACAACATGCCTTCTTGAATTAGGAAATCCAGCCACTTTGTCCTGTCAACTATCATAGGTTCCTTGCAAGCTTTCCAAGCCTCTGCAAAATCAGGATCATTCGGGTACAATGTCTTGAGTTTATTGAACCCAACCACCTCAATCTACATTTCTATCAACAATGTATGCCTCCTACTTAAGGAATCTACAACCCTATTTGACTTCCCACTCCTATGCTTTAAAACAAAGGTATAACTCTGCAAAAATTCTACCCATTTCATATGCCTCTGATTTAATTTTCCCTGACTACTCAGGTACTGCAATGCTTGATGATCAGTATACATAACAAATTCCTTCGGCAACAAATAATGCCTCCATTTCTTTAATGCTTGAACTATTGCATAAAATTCCCGGTCATATACAGAGTACTTTCTTTTTGCATCATTTAACTTTTCACTGAAATAGGCAATGGGCTTACCTTCTTGGCTTAACATGCTCCAATGGCACAACCACTGGCATCACAATCTACCGAAACACCTTATTGAAATCTGGGAGAGCCAAAACAGGTTGTTCTGTCACCTTCTGCTTCAATAGATCAAAACTCCTTGCTGCTCCAATGCTCCACTTGAACTCTTTTTTATCCCCTCTCATTGTTTCAGTTAGGGGTGCACAAATACTACTGAAGTTTCTAATAAACTTTCTGTAAAAACTGGCCAAACCATGGAAAGACCTCACCTCAGTAGTAGTTCTTGGGGTAGGCCATTCCAGAATAGCCTTCACCTTCTCTGGGTCCATCTTGAGACCTTCTGTCAAGACAACAAACCCCAAGTACACTAACTCCTTCTTCACAAAACTACACTTCTTCAGATTAATCAACAATTTTTCTTCTCTTAACTTCTCAAAGACTCTACCAATATGCATTATATGCTCATCCAATGACTTACTGAATATCAAAATATCATCTAAATACACAATAACAAAGCTTCCTAGGAAATCTTTCAGTACCTCGTTCATGAGCCGCATGAATGTGCTTGGTGCATTGGTTAGCCCAAAAGGCATGACTAACCACTCGTACAGGCCCTCTTTGGTCTTGAAGGCGGTCTTCCATTCATCTCCCTCTCGAATCTGGATCTGGTGATATCCACTCTTCAGATCAATCTTTGTGAAGTACTGAGCTCCACTCAAATAGTCCATCAGGTCATCCATCCTTGGCAGGGGAAATCTATACTTGATTGTTATCTTGTTTATGGCCCGAGAGTCTGTACACATCCTCCACTCCCCATCCTTCTTTGGTGCTAGTACTGCAGGTACTGCACATGGACTCAGACTCTCTCAAATCAAACCCTTTCTCAACAACTCCTCAACTTGTCTGTTTAACTCCTCATTTTCTGCAGGAGTCATTCTATGAGCTGCCTTATTTGGCAAACTGGCTCCTGGGATCAAGTCAATCTGATGACTGATCTTCCTCATTGGTGGTAAACCCTCAGGTACATTATCAGAAACAATATCTTGAAACTCATTCAATAACCCAGAAACTTCTACTGGAACCTTCTCACTACCCTCCTTATCCATTTTAGGAATCAATGCATAACACACACGCTCATGTTTCATGCCTTCTAAAAATTTCCTTCCATCAACATAACAAATTCTAGCACTACTGCGTACCTTTTCTTCAACCTTCTTTAGGGGTTTCAACTTATGGCGGACTCCATCTTTCATCAGGGAATAAGTGTTCGCATGGCCATCATGTACAGCTCACCTATCAAACTGCCATGGCCTCCCCAGCAACATGTGACATGCATCCTTGGGAATGATATCACAGAGTACCTCATCATGATAGCTTCCGATCTTGAACTTCACCAGGCACTACTCATTGACTAGAACTTTGTGGTCTTTCTACAACCAGGCAATCCGATATGGATGTGGATGCCTTTCCCTCTTCAGCTTCAACTTTGTAACCATTTCTTCCAACACTAGATTATCAGTGCTCCCACCATCAATAATGACATCACAACATTTGTCTTCACACTTGCACCTTGTGCAAAATAGATTCTTCCTTTGTTCTGGCTCCTTCTCTTCAGTCACTAGGGCTCTTCTAACCACTAGGGCTTCTCCCCTTTCAGCATCATCTGAATGCTCAGATTGAGCATCCTCATCTACATGCGCAACCCTTGCACAACCTTCTGGCCTTTTGTCTGTCCTTCCTTGGTATTGTGGACATTCATAGGCTCGATGCCCTTCTTCACCACATTGGAAACAAGTTCCTCTGAAACCACCCCTTCCAGGTCCTTACCCGAATCTTCCTCGTCCTCTACCTCTTTGATCATCACCATTCTGATCACATGGGTGGTAGAAGTTATCATTCCTCTGGCTTTGACTGGTACCCACATCTTCACTTTTCTTCTCATCCTCATGTCAGCTTCCAAAAGATCTTCCGCTACCCCTTCCGCTTTGACCTCCTCGTCCTTTTTGCTTACTGTACAATCTTTTGTTCAACTTCTCTTCAAATCTCAGTGAAAATTGGTAAGCATCCTCAATGGTGGCCATTCTGACCAAGCTTAGCTCCTCTTGAATGCTCGACCGTAACCCATTAAGATAACGGGCTACCTTTTCCTTGTTGGCCTTTGCATGTCCCATTCTGATGATTATCTTGTGAAAATCTTCTATGTATTCTTTCACAGATCTACTTCCTTGCTTCAACCCTTGCAATTTCTTCAATAGATCTAACTCATAGTCCATTGGCATGAACTGCTTCTTCAGTTTCTCCACCATGCGATCCCATCTGGTGATCTTTCCCTTTTCTCTCTTATTTATTTCTAGTTGGACCTCTTTCCACTAGATACTAGCATGGCCCTTCAGCTTCGTTTTTGCAAACTTAACCCGATCTAGGTCCTCTACTTCTTCATACTCGAAATACTCTTCCAACTCGTTGATCCAATCAATCAACTCTTCCGAGTTCAAACTACCGGAAAAACTGGGAACTTCTACTCTAGGTCTTTTTTCGATCTTCAAAATGGCCCTTATCAGCCGCATTTGATCTTGATCAATAGCTTCTTCTTCCTCTTTTGCATCTGAATCTTCTACCTCTTCTTCATCCTCACTTTCTTCTCCCCTTCTTGGGTTTAGCCCTCTTCTTAACTCTCTTTGTAATGCATTAATTTGTCTCTGGAGGGCTCTGAAACCCTCAGCCACTAATGGATCTCTTCCACCAGCATTTCTAGCACCACCTCGCCTACCACGTGCCACTCTTGGAGGCATCTTGAATATCTTGAACCCACAACCACAGTCCTGGTGCGAACTACCTCACGATCGGCGATCTGTCCACACACTCAAGAAAACCCGCTCTGATACCACTTGATGAGGGTGCAACCCGAGACATAGAAAATCACACAGAAAAAAAAACTAACAAATCTTATTATTTTCAAAGTATGAAATTCTTACATGCAGAGGATCTTCAATCCTCGAGTTTTGCAATACATGCAAATTACCGAAAAGAAATTACAGAAATTCCCCTATTCGCAACATGTGATCTTCTTTCCCAAAAACTACCCACAAAAATCAGAAACTACCCCATAAATAGCCCAATTCTCCGTTTGGAGCCAAAAACAACATTCTAATTATGCACAAACTTCTGGAAGCCCTAACTCAAGATCTAACCATCGAATCTTCAATGATAATACCTTTTCGGAAAGGTCTTGTGAAAATGAAGTGCTAGAAAGTGGGGCCTAAAGGCTAACCACTTTTGTTTTTCGCCAATTTTCGGGCCCATCCGGAGCCTTTAAGTCCCTCAAAATTAGCTCCGAAGATTTTGTAGGGCAAAAAGCAAAAACTAAAATTTGAATAACTTTTGAACTGGGAATGATCTTCGCCTGATTCTTTCACCAAAGTGTTTATTATTCTATCCTGAAGTTTCCCTTAAATTTCTGTCTCCTCACGCCTTCAAAATCATACCTGCTAAAAATAGCAGTCAAGCAGAAAAGCAGTTCTGAAAGTTGGGAATTCTTTTTCGACAAAAAGGGTATCCAGAAATGCAAAAACATATACAAAACTCTAAATGAAAGTAAATTTATTTTTGGCTGATGTAGGATTGCCCTTACACCACTGGATGCTCCTGCATCAAAATATCAGAGAGATAATAAAATGAGGGTTGAGTGTTATATAGGAGCAACCCTAGTAATTTCTCACTTTAGTTAACAAAAAAGAACTTAGTTAACGGAATAAAGAACTAAGTTTAGCTTAAGTGCATGAGAATAAAATAGACTAATAATTAATTAAAGATTAATTAATTATTAGCTAATGTGTGATTACTCTAACACCCCCCTTAATATGAACTTAGGGAGTAGCTAAAAATCCTAAAATGAGAATGCATGATGGGTCTCGACAAATAAGGCCTCAAAACTAGAGAAAAAGGAGAAAAATCCTCTCCAAAAGAGAGAAAGGCGATCGAAGGATTAAAAATGCCTCCAAATCAAGGTGTGAAGGACTAAGAAGCCTCCAACCAAAAAAATGTCCTAAAAAAGAGGAACATGTAGAACATCATTGAAGCACGAAGAATTATAGACTGTTATCGAATGAAGACTAATATAGTGTTGAAATGAAGAACCTCCATAAACAGGAATGCAAGAGTGTCCATATGGTAAATGATCCATCTCATCGAAATGTCTGTAACTATTCATTGATGTACGTTGCATCTGAAAGTACATAGGAACAAGAACTAGATACATAGATCACTCCAAACTGCAAAACCAAGGAAGCATTAGCACCAACAGTAGAAACCCCCCATAATGTTGAAAAGGAGAACCATGATAGGTACACTAAAACTGTGTGAAACCAAGAAGTACATGTAGGAGAGATAACCTACAAATAAAAGGGTGTGAAAACTAAGGCACACACTCATGAGGCAAGAATCACCAAGTTTCATTAATTTTGTGGAAGGAACACTCACTTGACAAAGGTGTGATGGAAAACCAAAGGCAAACATCAATCCCCCCATGGCATTTATATCATAGTGAAAATACAAAAGGCACAATAGGGTGTGCAAAATCCCAAAAAAATATACACCAGAATGGCATTTTAACTCAATGTATATACAAAAGAGAATGTGCATAAAAATATGTCTATAATGCCCAAATAAGACAGAATACTGGAAATACATATAGAATAGCCAAAAATGATTCATCCCATGTAAACAAAAAATTTTCAGGAGCTAAGACATCCAAGTAATTAACTAGAGAGTGAAAACACAAATATAAATAAAATGTATCTAGAGAGAAATATAGAAAAAGTTCATGGATGGTTGTGAAGAGATCTGAAAGACAGTTCCAATGCTACTAGAATAGTGAAAAATAAAGAAACTAGTCAAAAGTTATGAACTTGAGATTGAAAACAACACCTCTAACTTCAACTGGTTGTAGACTGCACTAGTAGCTAAAACAGGTGATGAGACCCATAGCACTTGAAATTTGGTGAAACTCGCTTTCCGATGATATCTTGTTTTCCAAATTTTGATACTCAAGCGAAAATTTATGCCCATTTTCCCGATTCTGCCTATTTTACAACAAAAAAAAAAAGAAAAAAAATTAGCCCCCCAAGGGCTAGGCATTGGTTGCCCATATGACCTAGCAGTGGCAGATTTTTTTGTTTTTTGTCTTTTGTTTTTTAATTATTTTTTGTTTTTCCTTTAAAAAAAGAAAAAAAAAAGCGAAAACAACAAAAAAGATTTCAAATTTTCTCTTGCAACGCTACTCGAAGAAAAAACCTCATAAATTGAGAAGGGGTTTGATGAATCCATGCTCTAATACCATGTTAGAATTGTGAAAAACCACAAAACCATGAGTCAGAGGATCAAACAACGAACAAAGGGCGCCTTCCATGCAAGAGATCTGCAAACAATATGTGCAATATTCCTCAACAAGAAAAAGCCACAAAATCAAGAGATTATCAAAAAGATATGAAAGTTGAAGTGTAAATCTCCAAAGTGATAATACAATGAGGTTTGATTATTTTTTATTAAGGAAAAACAAGTTTTGAAGGGGCCCTGAAACCCTTTACAACAAGAACAGGTTGCAAAAGAAAACACATGGACAACAGGCAGCCACCAAAAAAAGAAACTTAGTTGTTAAAGAATATGCAATACCAAACCATCAGCAAAACATCTTCCAAAAAATCCACACACAACAAAGACTATTGTAATTGTTCTAAAATCTTAGCATCTTCTAAGTTACTGGAGATGACATTCTCGTGCATCTCCACCCCATCATCCAGCTCTTGAATAGGAATGGCAGCCCTCTTTTTGGTCTTACTTCTAGTTCTCACACATGGCCTCTCTTCCTTTCTCTTCTCCATCATATTTTTTTGACCTTCAACAACAAACTCTTGCACATTCTCACCAATATCAAATAGTTTTCCAATCCACATGTAGGCTTTTTCATTCAGAATAGTGAGCCCCTAGGCTCTAGTATGGAGAGACTAACTACTAACCTGCACAATAGTACTCATGTCTTCACAAATTTTATTAACTTTATCCTAAAGGGAAACTAGCCTATCCTCATGATCGCTACCCATTTTAGCAACATCAACCACTTCCTTATCTAGGACAGTATTCATAGTTTTAACCCTATTGTGCACAATCCATTCCATTTTACTGTTATTAACCAAACTAACATTGATATTATACAAAACATTCATTCTGATGTTGATTTCTTTGACCTCCAAAAGAATCCATTTGAACATAGAGAGGAAATTTTTCATTCCATCCTTAGTCATTCTAACCACAACATCCATGTTTATCTTCTCCCAATTAAGAGGCTCTTCCATAGCCAACCTCTCAGGCTAGTCCTTAAACACCCTTCCTTTACCCTTCAAAACGCCACTAATAGGAAAATCATCCAAGTCAACCACTTCAACCTCAACCTCTGCCTTCTTGGATTTAACAATGGTGTTAGCCAGCAAATCCAACTGATCCTTCCCATCTTCGGTAACACCTTGCACATTACCCTGACCATTAAGAGAAACAATCCATGTCTAATTAGGGGAATTATCCCCAATTCTTGTATCCCCTTCCCCTACCATGCATTTACCTTTCACACGATCCAACTTAACCTCCTTTCGACTCCCTTTCTTCCCCTTATCCACACTCTTAATATCGAGCGAAGCAACCTCCTTCATATCCACATCTGTATTGTACCCACCTGACCAAGAATGAGACATCTCGGACTTAGGGTTCTTCTTCGAATTTTTACCACCAACTTTCTCTAAGGTCGAAATCTCCTTAGAGGACCCCACCTCATCATCCCTTTCCCACTTAGCAGAATCCCCTATTTTATAGGCAAGAAGAGCACCCTTACCTTTACACCTGTTATGACATGGATTTGCACCCGCATGAAAAGTTGTAAAACATTGCAATCCCATGTAACATTGGAGTACTTCCAAGTTGTGGGTACCCTATTCGAAAGTAAACCTTACGATTCTATGGCAGTAGATTAAATTGATGATGCAAGGCGGGTGGAACTGAAGTTTGTTTTCATGCATATGAAGACAACTAGAGATTTATCCTGATTGCATGGAGTTTTGAGGACATATCTGCAATTTCACATTAGTTTTGGAGTCGTTTTAGTCATGCATATCACGAGGTGGATTTTGCAGCATCTTGTGTCTAGTTTACTTCAGTTTCAAATCCTCTTTTCGAGGATTTTCTTCTTTGCTCAGGAGAGGATATTTTCATGATTTGTTCACTTCTATTTTGCTTTCAATGCCACCTCCATGTACATTGGAGCCATTTCAAGTTGCACTTCAGCTACATACAGTGTGAGAGAGAGTTTTGAGTTGTTTAAGCTTAGTTTATAGCATTGATGAGCCCTCTTTTCACACAGTTTCACTTTTTCTTGTGGGAGCTACTTTCGAGGTGATTTTCACTTTCAGTGAACTATTTCTTCCACCTCTCAATGCATTGGAGTTCTCATACCTTTTGTATTTATGGAAAAAAAAGTTAATCTTTTTTCCCTAGTTCTTGCCTTTTACCCTCTTGCAACTTTTCCAGAGTGAGAGATTTGTAACTCGGTTTTACAGTTTTAATAAAGACATAAGCAGGTTGTAGGTTCTATTTTTGCCATTTTTATGCAAGAGATCCTTTATTTTTAGTTGAATCAAGTATCTACCTTATCATTGTGTTGCTTTTATGAATGATCGGATGAGATTTTATTGTGTTTTAATAACAAAACCTTTAAGATCATTGTCTCATTTATAACTCCAGCACATGCATTAAAAAAGCAATAAAATCATAGGTCTTAGGTTGTGTATTGAAATAACCCTTTCTTTTCATGTTGTGAGAACCCAATTTTTCTCTGAAGAAGAAATTTATTCAAGCCTTCCTTAGAATCATTTTTGTGATCGAATTGCTAAATTGATTTGTGTGGATAGATTTTTTGAAATTTATTGTGAGTTAGAGTTGCATGTGCTTTCATCATTAGGTGCATCACCCAGATTTAATTTTAGTTTATGCATTCATTTCAAGATTTCTTCCCTTTTCCCAACCAGTTTCATTAAATTATCAGAAAACTATATAGGAAAGCCTAGAATCCAGAGGTTTATTTTTGAATAGGGTACCCACAACCTAGAAGTACTCCAATGCTACATGGGATTGCAAAGTTTTACAGCTTTGCATGTGGGTGCAAATCCATGTGATAACAGTTTTTGGCATGCCTAGTGGGACTCTGAAGCACACTTCAGAGAAAGAAGAATTCAAAGATACAAGTTGTTGTTCTGGTATATACAGTAGCATTTTTACCTTTCAAAGGTACAAATTTATACCTGGCGACTCTGATGCACATCTTTTGGTTTCAATAAGATATAGTGCTAGTATGTTTCAAATAAAATTTTTCTAATTCCAGCTCTTTATATGAGTAGAAATTTCATATTTTTGTGGATATTATAAATACCCACCACCATACGATGAAAATTTTGTCCATAAACCCTCTCATCAATCATACATGAACAGCTATAATGTTGGTTTTGATCTGAATTCATATCAACATGCTTACTCCCACCCACCCCTACTCAACCTTCATATCAGCCTTAAGAAACATCTTTGATGTCAAGTCAATTTCAACACTCTCTTGATTATCTCCAAGATTTAGAAGTTGGGGATATGAAGAACAGCATGAATAACATCAAAGACACATTGTTAGACTTCACAAAACATATAGAAGAGATCAGGATGCAGCAGGAGTAGGACCAACAACAAGAAGAGATGGCTTATCAAGCCTATCTCCATTAGCAAGAGTTGGAGACACTAAGGATACATTTTGAAGAAAAGCTTGCAAAGGAGGTTGTTGCTAAGGAAGATAAAATCAAAATATTGGTTGCCCAATCACAGATAATGGAAGGCTAGTCAGCTTCTTGCGAACTGATGTCTTCCAATCTCGAAGTTCCACGTTTTCCAAGCTTCCCTTCATCTCAAGAACTTGTTATTGAGCAAGAAACTAGCCTAGTAGTTAGCTTTCCAAACCCATTTTTTGGAGAAGGGATTCCTACGTTCAAAACACTATGCTTTATAAAAGAGGAATTTATCCTTGAGCAGATCCAGACTACAATCCTTCAAGAGCAACCTTTTCCCAAGCTTATGCACCCTCAAGAACCTCAACAAAATCAAACTTCATGTTTAGACACAATCACCACATCCATAGAAGAATCCATTGATATCTTGATTTCTCAAGATAATTAGGTTATAGACCAAGAGATCGATGAGGGTGTAGTTGTAAATCAGCAAGTTTTAGATCAAGAAAAGGTTGATGTTTCTTATGATCAAACTGACATGATTAACAAAATTCCATTTTTTGTTGATGATGAGCAAGAATAATCTCAGATCACAGTAGTATTATCCTTAGATGAACAAGAAGAGATTAAATTTTTTCCATAAATACAAAAGGTATGAGAACTCCAATGCACTGAGAGGTCAAAGAAACAGTTCACTGAAAGTGAAACGCACCTCAAAAATAGCTCCCACAAGCAAAAGAGAAACTGTGTGAAAAGAGGGCTCACCAATGTTGTAAACTCAACTTAAACAGCTCAAAACTCTCTCTCACATTCTATGTAACTAACGTGCAACTCGAAATGGCTCCAATGTGCATGGAGGTGGCACTGAAAGCAAACTAGAAGTGAAAACATCACGAAAATATCCTCTCCTGAGAAAAGAAGAAAAGCCTTGAAAAGAGGATCTGAAACTAAAGTAAACTAGAAACAAGATGCTGCAAACTCCACCTCGTGATATGCATGATTGAAAAAGCTCCAAAACTGATGTGAAATTGCAAATAGATCCTCAAAAATCCATGCAATGAAGATAAATCTTCAGTTGTCTTCATATGCATGAAAACAAACTTCAATTCCACCCACCTTGCATCATCAGTTTACTCTACTGCCATTCAATCTTGAGTTCTACTTTCATCTTGGCTTTTTGCATGATTGTGAAGCGAAGGTAACTTTATGATCAAATATTAAAGATAATCGATATGATTATTTTAATATTTAATGTGTAATTGTTTCTCCTTCCTTCACATTTACATATTAACTATTAAGGTAAAAATCCTTTAATATTTAATTATATTGTTGTCTTCATTTTGAAATCATGCAAGAAACATAGAGTCGAGTTCACAATTATTTCAAAATCAACTCAAAAAATAATAAACTTGAAATTGATTTCCAAGTCCATCTCCAATACACACGAGCCTTCTATAATCATTAGGTCAATGACTTAACAATTCAAGACCACGGGCATGAAATGATTTTTCTCTTTTGTGTAAAACATCGTAAAAATGACTATGATGTCAAACTAGGGTATGAACAAAAAGTTTGAACTCTAATCATATTGTCATTGTTCAAATTTTACTCTTTGGAAAAAAAATTAGTTGCACTGTCAACGGATAGGGTTTCAGCTCTTAGCTTGAAGATCTTCACATTTCTGCTATTTTTGGTGATTTTTCTTGAAGATTCTATAGGAAATATGTGTTAAGTGTTTCTCCTTGTCATAAATCTGAGCACTGTTGTCCATTTTTCAAAGCTTTTTGAGCCTTCTTGGTCGTGGCCACCTCTATTTTCTTGATGTATTTTCACTTTGTTGATGTCTTTCTTACACCTTGGGCCACCATGGTTGCATTGGTTCGAGCCTTTGTAGACCTTCTATGAGAAAACCCGCAGGTTTAGAGAGCGTCCATCTTATGAGAAATTAACATGGAACCTAAGCTAAAGCCTCTATTCATTGATTCTTTCTATTTCACTTCATTTCTTGTTGATAGTAGCTTAAAACAAGCATAATAGAGAGTGAATATGCTCCTCTCCTACATTCTGTGAAAGAACCATGGAATTTTTTGTATTTTTTCTCCATTGAGGCCGCGGCCACACCTTGAACTCTTCTTATTTTTGAGTGTTTTTTTGTATGCGTGCTTGAGTTCAAATACTCCATGGGTTCGATCAACTTAGCAAAAGAATGAGAAACTCTGCATTTTAAGGTCGTGGCCTTGTCTCTTTATTCCATTTTTTGTGTATTTGTTTCTTGTTGTGCGGGTATATTGAACTAGGGTTTAGAAACTTGTGGCTTCCTCAATTGGGATTCTCATCTTTCTCTGGAGAGGTGAAACAAAACCATATTTCTTGTATTTGGGTTTCATTTGAATGCAAATATTTGAGGCTTCTATCACAAAACCCTGCTAGACATCTTGCTCCTTAACATGTAAAACTGTGGAAGAGATAAAAATGAAGTCTCCATCCTCATTATGAGTTTTAAGATTGCACACTCTTTATTGGGACTATTGTTCCTAACAACAAAGAGCATGTTAACATTATCACTATCCTTGAAGGATCATTGATCAAAACACAAGTATTTTTAAACTTGTAACTATCATTCATGTTCATGGTCCATCACTGATGGTGGAATTCTTTCGTGTTGTATAGTTAACATTGTACTCCTAAATTTAATGATTAAAAAACCTTGTCTTGAATCATATTTCTCTTATTCAGAACTTGTATAGGAACAATGCTTACTTATTGTGCTTAAGAACAACATGATGATTTGATTTGGGTAAATGTGTCATTCACTATTTCCATTTCTTATGTTAGCAATGATATATAAATGCTCTTTATCTTTTGTTCTTTGTGTTATCATACATTGTTTCTCTCATATGGCGACTTGGTCCACTTAGCTATCTCATTGAATACCACTTGTAACTTCCTTTTGATAATGAATGGTATTACTACTGAAGCATTATGCATTATAGGAAATGCAGATTCTAACATGATTCTTTATAGCTAGAAAACTCCACTTGATATCCTTCATCATTGTTTTTGACTTGAAAGCATAACATTATTTATATGAAACCCTGTAGAGTGTATTAATTTCCCAACATTTACCCACAACCCTGATGAGTGCAACCTTTGAATACTGTATTTGCAAAGATATTGTCTTCCATGGTGCTTTCCTAATTTATTGTCCCTTAGTGATTGTATTAAAAGAATAGTATGTTAGGCTCAAGGCTCATGGGAGCCCATTTTCCTCCACATACTGAAATGTCACAGATGATGAATCGTAAAATGATAACCCTATATCTGCATAGTTAACAAACAAGTTAGCAAAATAATTGAAGTTGAAAGCTCCCATTAAACTTTGTGCTCTTTGAATACTTGTCTCTTTGATGACTTGTTTTTGATCATCTGATGCATGCCTAATTGAATGTGTATTACATCTATGTTGGTAATGTAGGCATGAGATAGGAAGTGATTCATCATTTCTCTAACACCACCTTTTTACAATCTTGCAGATGCATTAGGAGCTCGGAGTTGCTGCAACTTGGAGACACGACAACTAAAGACTTCAAGTGTAGCGACGATTCATCATTCCAGGCAATGTTGAATCACCTTCTCTCTTATACCTATTTTATCTTCAGTTGTGTTGTGCACATTTATTTTTTGTATTCATCATTTCATTATAAAAATTAAATTAAGCTACTCTCATGGCTTGTGTGGGACTTTGGTTTGTTCAATATATATAAAACAACAAATATTATTCAATTTCGTGATTTTTTTGTTACAATTAATTGCATAATAATACTGAAAATTCAAGAGTAATCTGATTTGTTTCAGTAATGAATACTTAGTAGAAAAAAATTTAACCACTTGTGTACCTTTAATGATCAATGCAAATCAGCTCTACCTGTTTTGAGTTGTAGCTAAAAATAGGTAAAAACGCCCACTAGAGATCTTAGAAATTTCAGGGACATACTTTTCTTTCATAATTTTCATAATTAGGAGCATAAGCCCCTCATGTAAGATGGACTTATTAGGATTTCTTATGTTCTCCTCAATACCATTTTCCATTGATAACAACAAATAGAAGGGAAATAAAACCAAATTATTGTGCCTAAAATGGTTTGACAACATGAAATGATAAGCATAGATGGTAGAGAATCTACCATCTAAGGTAAAACACCTCATGATAGCCAAGGCGACATCCTTCCAAAGGGGCTTGATGGGGAAGTGGTCATACCCACCACAACCCATACTTTTAAGCTTAACTTGCTCGTTACCCTTGAAAAAATTGGCCAAACCACACTTAGAGGCCAAACAATCCTTGTAGAATTTATTCCCCTTAGTAGGTAACCCAGTCACTTCAGCAATAAAGCCCTCTGTGATGTTCACCTCCACACCTTCAATATGTAGTAATTTTTGTTCCATCCCTTAATAAAATCCTTAGTGACCTTTGAATCGAAACCATGAAGCTTAAGAAGATAAGGGCACACTCCCCCCTTCTCTAGGATCTCACACACCATAGCATTGTCTCTAAAATTTTCAAAAGTTACAAGTTCTTGTCTACAACAATCACCCCCCATGGTAGCAAGAGCACCCCACACCGTCGTCTTCTCCTTTGTCTAGTTCATAGAAAAAATAAGAAAATTCCAAATACAAAGGAATAAGGTCCCCATAATCCATGTGAGTCTGACAACACGAGGACTCCTGAAAATAATGACCACATCCTTCATCTCATTACCACAAGATTTGCAATTATTAAACAGACAAGTATTAAACTCCATACATCTAATCCAAATAGATAAGAGATAAAACCAAAATAAATATCCTTTACCTCCCAAAAAGACCGCCAACTTGACATAATCTTTGATCATGATTAATTATTCTTTGAATATTAGCAGGGTTGACATCATAAGACTACCAACACTTATGATATTAAACCCCCACGTTTGCAAAGCCATCAAGTAAGTGATTTTCTTCATGAAAAACATGTGATACAAAGAAATCATCAAAAGATCTTAGAAGGGCTAAAGTATCCTCGATGATATGAAAAATGGACCATGGGGGAGGATGCATCTTCTTTAGACAATTAACAATGTTAAGTGAATCACCTTCCAACCATATTTTCCTAACCCTTGCCTCTTTTGCAAGAAGGAGGCCATGATAGGTTGTTGATGCAATGAGGGTTATATAGGAGACACCCTAGTAATTGCTCGCTTCAGTTAACAAAAAAGCACTTACTTAATTGAATAAAGAACTCCTAAGTTTAGCTTAAGTGCATGAGAATAAACTAGACCAATAATTAATTAAATAATTAATTATTAGCTAATGCATGATTACTCTAACAATATATTTGTGCTTTGTCATATTTTGCATAGTGATTTTTAGTCCTTGTGTTATTGTTTTATCCTGCACTTCATATAGTCTTTCATTCTTATATATTGTTTTCATTTCTTTGTTGTTATATTTCATGCATTTTAAATTTTTATTATATTAATGGCTTTTCTTATCTTTTGAGTCTATTTTTCTCAATAGTTGTTGCTCTTCCTATGAGGATATATTTTGTTTTGTTGTGTTGCTAATTGTATATCCTTATTATATTCCTATATTTATAATACTTGAGTTTATTATAATTTACATATGAGTAGTACTTATTTCATTATATTTTTATTTTATTTTATTTAGACTATAGACTTTTTATTGTTAATATAGTATTTACTTGCTATGTTTTTGATTAAGGAAAAAATAGGTTTTGAAGGGGGGCCGAAACCCTTTAATAGCAAAGTAGAGATAGATATAACATGACAATGTTCATATCAGAAAATATAAAGCTCCCAAAAAAGAAGACCCATAAAAACCATCATGGAGGCAGTGCCACAAAAAAACCAGCAAAAGCCCATAAACAGGCCAGCCACTAGGCCAAATTCTTCAAGATGTCTACCACCTCCTGCTCCAGTTGGTTCATGTTGAGTGTCACTTTATTTAGCTTATGAATGTTGACAGGGGCCTTGTCTGCCTTTCTCTTCAGATTCGCTCTAGTTCTTTTGCTTGGACCAACATACTCCTCCTGGCCCTTTCTCTTTTTCAGCATCCAGTTCCACAACAGTCTTTTCCTGATAAAAATTCTCTAGGTTGCCAACCGTGATGTTCATTGTATCCACAATATTTTTTAATAACTTGCGGATCATGTTCATCACCACTTGGATTGACTCTTTTATATTCTTGAGATTTTCCTCAATAGAAGAAAGCTTGTCATCATGATTTTTCTTAAATTTCGAAAGATCTTCAACTATTTTCTTGAGGCAATCCACCATGTACTTCTTTTCTTCCTCATTCCATAATTCAGTAGCCCTATCCCTATCCTTGATTGTGTGGTCAATCAATTCAAGCCCTTCCAGGTTGCTTCTCAAAGCTTTGTTTCAGCTTAATTTCATTAATCTCAAAAAACGCCCATCTCATCAATCTAAAAAATTCCACAGCCCCGTTGCAAGAAATGGCAAGGATTTCATCAAGGAACTCGCGTTCGACTTTGAAATAATGGTCATATGCATTGAGGTCTCTAGGAAAATGAGGCATATCCTCTCTGTCAGTGGCAAGATAGCTAGAATCCTTTGACAATGGGGTCGATTGAGACTCCTCATGGTTAGAATCAAAGGAAGGGTTCACTAAATCCTTTCTTTTAACCTTCTCCTAGGGCGAGGCAATATATTTTCCTTTCACCTTAGATTTGGCGTCTTCAGGAAAAAAACCTTAACTCTATCTTTAGGGGTCAACGAACCAGGTCTAGAGGGGGCTCTAGCTTTCGTCTTGCCTTTGCTACTTCCCTTCCCCAAATCCTTCGAGGATGGACCAACCACATCCTCCAAATTTGTTTCCCATTCCTCATTTTCCATGTAACTTGTGCCCAGTTCATCCTCAGCAAAAACAGACAAGTGGGGAGAAGGGGACAACTGGGACAAGGTCGACATGGCTTTAAAATACTCAAAAATTAAGACAAGCAAGCCTTCATGAAGGATAGGGCATCTAATAGGGTTCATGCTATGGTCATTAAGGTTGGCGTTCAAAGAGGTAAGCTAATAGAAAGGAAAAGAAACCCTTACCTGATGTCAAAAGTGGTTGAGGAACACGAAGTGGTAGCCAAAGACCCTAGTGTATCTCCTATCCAAATTGATGTATTTCATAATCACCTTTAAAACCTCCTACCAGAGAAACTTAATGTTCTTGGAGTCGTAGCTATTTTTAGAGACCCCATAAAGGTCCTCTTTTTCCTTCAAAGCAAGCGAGGCAAAATATCTCGAAATTGCAATTAAGACTTTGGTACTCCGGCCTTCGAAATGGAATTATTAAAAAACAGTTCCAAGACTACGTGACTTGACACTCCTCATCCAAAATCATTAGTTGATAGGGATATTAGTAGCCTTCCTGTGGATTATGTCGTACTTAAGTAAGGCTATGACATCAGCCTCTGGCTTGTCACCCCTTTTCCATGTGGGTTTTTTATTGGCCGGAACACCCTTGTTAGCAAAAAAGTGCCACCGTATTAATTTCTCGGTAGGCATGGGAAATGAAGCATTTTTCAAAAGAGCTTATTATCCTTTTAGATAGATTAATCCAGCTTTCTATAGTCCATGAAGGCTTTTGGAGGCCCTTGATACATTGGATGATATTCTTAGAGTCCCCTTCTAACCAAACATAGTTGCAGTTCAATTGACGGGCAAGATTTAAAGCTTGGAATTCCCCTATGGCTTCAGCAAGGTGGTTGGTTTGGGTGCCCAAGGGGAGCACCACCACTGAGATAAAAATTCCATTCTCATCCCTTATCAATTCCCCACACCTAGCAAGCCCAGGATTACCCTTAGCCGCCCCATCAAAGTTCATTTTTACCCAACCAGGAGGAGGAAAATTCCAATGGATGCCATCTTTGGGTCCATTAGTTGGTTTTAGGGGATAAGAGATATCAAAATTAATCTTCCAAGCATCAGCAACTCTAAACTCATAATCTTGACACCTGACCTTTACTTTTGGCTTAGTTTTGTAGCTTAGCCCATTTAAGTTCTCTCCCACACCTTTGATAATTTTACCAAAAACAATTTCCTCTAAAAGGGAAGAATCCCTAAAGATTCTATTGTTATGTTCTTTCCAAATACCCCACACAAGGTGTGGGAAGATGTACCGCTAGAGAAACTTTAGCACCTGATTGTTTGAGGGAGATTTTCACTAGCAATAGAAGTCCAAGATAGAGCCAAGAAAAACCTAGTTGAGGTTCCACAAATACAAGACCCTGCACCAAAATTCATAGGAAAAAGGAAAAAGGAGAAAAATATGTGACACAATCTCAACCTCCGCATAGCAAAGGTAGCATCTATTAGGAAGAGATAGTCCATGCTTACAGAGATTGTCATTAGTCAAAAAAAAATTGAAAGAGGATCCAAGCAAAAATGTTGACTTTGGGTATTAGGTTATGCACCCAGGCCTTCGCCCACAAAGGAGAGACAGAGAAGGCCCCTTTTGATAAAAAATTCCCAACCATTGTATCCTCTTGGCTTCGCGGGTTCAACATAACAGAATTTAGAAGAGACTGTAGGGGAGTAAGATCTGGACTAATTGAAGAAATGTGAACCCACTGGTCATTTCTCCAATTATCCCCAGCTAAAGTACCAAATATGGTTTTACACTCCTTCATATGAAGCTTGAAGATAGTATGATCACAAAGAGGCTCGTTACCAATCCAATTATCTTCCTAGAACAAAATCTTTCTACCATCTCCAAGTTCCAGAATGCACCTTTCATAGCAAGATCCCTAGCCTTAATGACACTATTCCAAAGAGTAGAGCCATTAGGGAGATTTTGAGAGCTAAGAAATTCCTTGAAATAAATGACATCATGCAAATATTTGTTGTGCTAAATAGAATTCCATTCATGGGCTTCAGCAAAGGTCCTCCAAACTTGTTTTTCCAAGAGATCTTTATTAAGGACTCTAATATTTTGCAGACCAAGACCTCCATATTTTTTAGGTTTGCACACATTCTCCCAAGCAACCAACGGGATTCTCTCTTTCTCCTCAACCCCCAACCAAAGAAAGAATTTTTGAATCTTCTCTATAATTTCAGCAAATTTGGAAGGGGTCTTGAACAAACTTAGAGCATAGATAGGAAAATTATGAAGGGAAGACTTAAGCAGCATAACTTTACCTGCTTGACTGAGGAGGGCCCCTTTCCAGCCTGCCAGCTTCTAATTAAACCGATCCACTAGGGAAATCCAAAAAGAATCAGGGGGTTTGGTTCCCAAGGGAAGCCCCGGATAAGTGGAGGGGAGAGAGTTAACAGCACAGCCAAGAATGTCAGCCATCTTCCTTTTCCTAGGTTTAGGAGTGTTGAAAAATAAAAGGGAGCTTTTCACTTGTTAATTTTCTGCCCTGAAGCTTCTTCATAAAGAAAAAGAGAACACTTCAAAGTTCTAGCTTCTCCAATTGTTGAACTTCCCATGAGAATAGTGTCATCAACGAATTGTTGATGAGAACAAAAGAGATTAGTCGATGAGAGCTTTAGCCCTTTTTAACTTCCATCCATCACCTTTTTGTCCAGTAATATTCCCAAACTCTTTGCCATCAGAGTAAAGAGCATAGGAGAAACAGGATCTCCTTCTCTCACCCCTCTTGAAACCTTGAAAATTTGGGAAGGGGACCCATTTACTTGCTATGTTTATACTTAGCTTATCTTTTATTATTTATCTTATATCTGAATAGCATATTAAATATATCATATACATAGCTCGTTATAATTTTTACATATTATATTATATCTTTAATTAAGATAATTAAGTATTCATATTATTTAGTCCTAATTCTTGATTTTGACTTTATATTATTCTTTTCTTCTTTAGATTTTTAACAATTTAAATTTTCATTATTTTTCTTGGTGTCTTGATTCATGTGCTCCCTTATCTCTCCTCCCTCTTTCCATCCATTTTATGTATTGTTGGATTTGCAACATATCATTTTTACTCCTCATGCTCTCTTTTGCATCCTAATGATGGATCACAGAGTGTGATCTGAAACATTGTGGAAAAACTTGAACACAATCAAATCTAAAATCAATAAAAGTACATTCAAGATGCATTGTAGAAATCTCATATCACTAACAAGCATGATCCTTCGATTTCCAAATTTTAATTAAGTTACAAAATCTTAGAATAATATCCATGCTGAAAAATGTGTATAGTTTGTTGTAATTCAAAAATGATTTCTAACCCATAAAATTGTTTCAAAAATAGATATAAATAGGAACTAGGCATCCCAAAATTCATGGATCTGAAAAATTTTAACTGAATTTTAAATAGAGGTGACTTGCCTTGATTGAAAACCTAATTGGAACTAACTAAAAACTAAACCAAAACTAACTGAAATTTATCAACTAAGTGGGAGATCCCACACCACTTCAGTATATATCAACTCAAGCATTTATTTATTACAATTTTTCTGATTATATGAGAAAAATAGGTTTTGAAGGGACTCGAAACCCTTTACAAATTTAGGAAAAAAATGTTGCTCAAAAGATACTACACTAAAACATCAATAGAAACCCACAACCCAAAACACCAGAAGATACAAAATGTTGCTCCCAAGATAAAACACTAACCTATCAGCAACAGCCAACCGCAACAAAACAAAAAAACAACAGTAAAGAAACCAAGACCCAGCAACAGAAAAACAGACAAAAAACAAACATGACACTACTTCAAACTACTAAAGGTGTTGGCCACCTCAAGCTCCCAGTTCCTATGCAACCCAATCATGTTCAGTAATTTTTTTTCTTATCTTTGAAGGACTTCTTCCAATCAGCCAGCCCTCTAGTAGCAGGGCCTTTACCATCATCCTTAGCACCTTTTCTCCCTTTACCTTTGGCTAATTGTTCATTTTCCATTAACTCGGAGAAATACAACTAATCCTCTCTAAGCTTATTGATTTTGTGAAACAGAACCTCCAAAGGGTCTGCAATATTCTCCACTGAAATGTGCCAAGCATGGAGAAGTTTCTTGTTATTTGCATTTGTGTCCAATACCTTGGCTTCTAAACTAGCCAATTGCTACTCACAAAGGGACTTGAAGTCAGTGAATGAGCACTCAAGCTAAACAATTCTATCAATCAGAATATCTAAAATCGAACCTTTCAGAACATTCTACAAATTCTCCTTCAAACCCCTTATTTTGATGTTGACCCTATTGAATTCCTAGAGATTCCATTTAGCCAATTTAAAAGTGCCAATAGCCCTCGCCCTCACCAAGTTAAGAAGCTTAAACATAGAGGTGGAATCGTCATTAAGGTAGGAGAAGTCCTTTGATAGGGGATCAACCTTAAGAGGCTTTGATTTCGCTTGTTTCTACTCAAAATCCACCTCCTCCTGAACCTTATTCACACCATCAATTTCCATATTAGGAGACTCATGTACTGAGGAATTATCAATTTCCACCACCTTCTCCTCATAGAGCTCCATAGTATCCTTAACCAATTCTCTTGAAGCCTGGTTTTTCATCTTGGCAATGCGCTTAGAAACTCTTTTGGGCTTCTTCTTGGCCTCCATTGTCTTCACATTCTCCTGGAGCCCTTCCTCCTTACCACCCACCTCACTATCATTTTGGCCAATATCCATAGCTTCATCCTTGGCCACAGAATCCCCAGAGCCTACCTTCATTTCATCACCATCAGAATGGGACTCCTACCCATGCAAAATAAGATGCTTGGCCACTCATTTTCCTTTAGGGTTACCTATAATCCTCTTTTTTGAGGGGGCAGCAACTGGGCATGAATTCCCTTCCTCACAAACTTCCTTTCACTCCTCATCCTTAGCCACGTCGGCATCTGAGTCAAAAGAACCAAAATCCTCACTAAGATTCTTCTCCTTGCCCTTAATTGAAGAGGTAGGGACAAGGGCTTTAACATGTTCCATAATTAACAGAATAAGGCCCTCATGAAGGAATGGTGCCCTCTTATTCTTTAAGTGTGTATATACTGAGATCTCCATGGAAGACAATAGAAAGAATGGGAAGGAAATAAATAGCCCATGCCTAAAATGATTTAAAAGAGTAAAATGATGGCCAAGGATACTAGTGAACTTGCCTTCCAGAGTCACATACCACATTATTACTTCCGTAATATCCGCCCAAATATTCTTGACGGACTCCCGCTCATAGGCCCAGGCCTCCATCTTGATGATTTTATTTCGTTCATCATCTTTGAAGAATTGAGCCATTGCCTCATTACTCTTCTTGTCTTTAAAGAATTTACGGCCAACCATTGGCAACCCAGTCACATTAGCAATCAACTCCTCATTGATTTCAATACCCAAGCCCTTAATTTGGATTTTGTGATTGTGCCAATAGGAAACAAACTCTATCAAAGCATTCAGGTCGTGTCCATGCAATCTTTCCAAGAACGGCGTAAAATTCCCATGATGAAGAATTCTCCAAATTTTCTCCTTCTTCCTCGGGCTCGCAAAAGAGTGCGACTCAATTCTACTTCTATCACCACCCATATTCAAGAGCACCAATAGTAGAAATCCCTGGCAAGTAGAGTTCGTTTGATAGCCAACAAGCCAAATGAAACCCACAAAGTGTGTGAGCCGAGAGTTGGTACTAAATGTTAAATCACGCCACCTCATAAACTCAGCCAAAACCATCATTTCTCATTAAGATCCTAGCTAACTCAGGAAGGAGAGATCCTTCCTCTCGTGCCCAATACTCATTAAGCCTGACAGCTTCATTGGCAAAAAAACTGCCAATAAATTACCTTCTCGATATATGTGAGTAACATAGGTTTCTTCACAAGATTTCAACATGATTATAGCATCCTTTATTAATTGATCAGCATTCCAGCTAGGCTTATGGGTGCCACGTAGATAATTTATGATGTTTAATGAATCACCTTCCACCAATATTTTAGAGTAACCCATGTCCATAGATAACTTAATACTTATAAATGCAGCCTCCACCTCAGCACAGTGATTTGTCTGAATTCCCAACGGGAATTTATTACAGTTTTTAAAAGAATAGATAATGCATAAATTAAATACTTGTACCTAAGTCACTTTATTTCTAGGAAGCTACTTGAAAAATAATTAAGGACTTCATTTAATTCAATAATATTCAACCCCTTATTACATTTCAATTTAATTCTCTGAGAAAAGGTGCACTCTTCCAATCTTCCCTAAAACTCGTCAAAATTGGCTAACTCTTGTTGAAATCTTATATGGACTTCAGATTTGGTTTTCATCATCCAACCAATAGAATCCTTCGATACTAACTCATGCAATGACTTTGCAAACTCTCTAATCATCTTGGTGGATGAAGTTTCCATTGATGATGTTTCCTAGAATATACAAGAGAGGTCTTCTATAAATCTTCAATCCTGGTCATTGCCTGGTCTACTAAGTTTCTATTATTACTTAATTTAATTTTGCATTTATCAAGCACTTTCACCCTCAATTGTCTAGATTTTAACCATTCTTTAGGTTTATCCTGATCTCCCTCTTCAATGACAACAGCTTTGAGAAGCTACTCAAAAGGTGTAGCCTTTGTTTTCTACAAAATTGGGATATAATACTTTCATATAGTAAGATCTTCATCAATTTTTTACTCCATTTGATGATCTAAGATAGCTTCATCACTAATAGAGCAATAAGATTTAATTTCCTTTTTATGACCTACCCTCCAAGTTCTTGCAAGCTCTCTCTCCATTCTTTAGTAGCCAAGAGGAGACATTTTGGGTTTGAATGTTGAGCGTCCTTATTTAATGATTCTTACAAAGAAGGTACTAGTGTCGCAGAATCAATTGGTCTTATCAAATTATTAACATAAGTTTTCTATTGTGCCATTTTGAGACTTAATCTCTTCCTTTGTTCTTTCTTCTTTTCTCATGCATTAAAAAATTGTAGGAACGACTAATTGTACATATTTTTAATCTTCTTTTTATGTTTGAGTACCCAGATTCACCTTTTGTATTTGGTAATCTTCATGTGCCATATCATATTTTGGTCTATCAATTAAGGGAATAAAAATTTGTGCTATTTTATTTCCTTTTTTATCAACTATTATAGTAGAAGGCCTCCTTGCCCTCTTCCTCTTATTAGCAGGTGTTTGAAATGCCTCTACAAGAATAGATAAGTCTTCTTCCTCTACTTGAACATATGCTAATTTTCTATTCTAGATAGTATGGTTGAGCCATACTAGGAGGCTAGAAGTTCCTTCTTATTGCTAATGGGAAGGGGAATGGGAGGTCATCCTTATCCCTCCAAATTGAACTTCATGTTCTTGTTGATATGGTTGCGGAGATGGACAAGGAGAAGGAGGAATTTTGGTATTAGAAAAGGCTTGAGAGACATCATGAACACCTTCTCCTTGCTTTTCTTAAAGCTCTATTTTTATATTTTTAATATTCTCTATTAGAAACCAAGATCACCTACATGCAATCACCTATCACATGCAAAAGACATGCAGAACCAAAGAAAATGTTTTGTAAACCTCAAAGTAAAAATGCATTATTGAGAATCAATTAGTACAAAGAGATCAATCCTTATGAAGGAGATCAAGAAACCCTAAAAGGGAAACCCTAAATGAAACCCTCGTGTGCACACTTAATAATTAATCAATTATTAATGTGCCTAAGTTTAGCTTAAGAAACTAAAGGAATAAGTGACTTAATTAATTAACCAATATGATATAATTAATTAAGTGGAATAACTTATTACTCTAACAACCCCCCTTAAGATGAACTTAGGAAGAAGTTAAAACACTAGAAGAAAATGCATACAAGCAAGGATGGGTCCCAGCAACTGGGCTTGATCAGGTACCCATTTACAAATGCAAGAAAGAGGTAGAAAGGAAAACCCAGTGGCAAAAACCCCCCTACAATGAGATAACATGTTGCAAAGAAGCACTGGAAGAGCACTGTAGAGTAACACTGGAACCACAATCTGGCAAGCAAGGAAAGATACTTCTATCTACAAGAAACCATATCGGAATCAAAATGATGCAACAACAGACCCGATGCCACGAAACACTCGAAAACTCCAAACGAGAACAACCCTGGAATCTATGAAACAACAGTCGATTATTGAATGATGTGATATTGAAATGAAATGCAAGGTGCACTCTCCCAACTACCAAAACATCCAAATAATCTCTAAAACACCCATCGGGCCAAATCTGAATTAAAGATAAACTTGGGACATATAAAGAAAAAATTGCATGGACAGCAACATAGATCTCCTCAATACCTTTCCAACGCCGCAAAGATAGCAAAAATCGAAGATCGTGGCAAAAAGTTATGAGCTCGAAAGCATAAAATAAACACCTGACTTAAAAAAGAAATAAATGCAGTAAAACAAAAAAAATATTGTAAAATAAACTACACCATAGGAAAGTGCTCAGACCCAAATTTCCGGCGATATCTTGTTTGCTCGATTTCAATACCGTATGCCCAAGTTATGCCAAAAATTAAAAAAATGTTCCTTGAAGGCAAATCAGGGCTAGGAGGGGGCAAAGAGGGTCATACGACCGATGACATCATGCTGATGTCAGCAGTTCATGAGCTTAAATTTGACGGACATTTGGTCATCGCCGCAAAAATCCGCCCCCCCTACAAAAAAAAAAACCGGCCCATGGTCACACATGTGACCGGAGCGGAGGCTGGGTGCAGAGCTCTCGGTCCCCCATAGGACCTCAACTGAGCAGAAATGGCTCGTGGGGGCTGAGGAGGCGAGTGGTGGAGTGGAGGGGAGCCACCAGTGGCAGTGGACCAATGGCCGCTTGGTGGCCGCCTGGTGGCCGCTTGGTGGTCGCCCGGTAGCCACCAGGTGGCCGCCGGGTGGCACCTCCCTCTATGCGGGCAGCGTAGATTTTTTCAAAAAAATCAATTTTTTTAAATTTATTTTATTTTTTAAAGAAAACGAGCCTCAGAATGCGTGTTGGGGAGGTTGTACGGCCTTCCTAGCAAAAAAAAAAATTCCACAGAAACAAACTTCTCAGAAATCGATCAAACGACAGGCATTCTTAGGGTTTTTGGCCACTGCGAACACGATGGTGACCTCCATTTAAGCCCAAAGTGGCCCGAAAAATTGGCTACCCCCAGATTTTGCAAAAAAGATGCATGTGGAAACCCTTGCACTTGAAACTCACTGAAAGGCCATATCTTCAAATCACGAACAGGCAGCTGCAAGTCTCAAGCTCTGATACCATGTTAGAAACCAAGATCACCTGCATGCAATCACCTATCACATGCAAAAGACATGCAGAACCAAAGAAGATGTTTTGTAAACCTCAAAGTAAAAATGCATTATTGAGAATCAATTATTACAAAGAGATCAATCCTTATGAAGGAGATCAAGAAACCCTAAAAGGGAAACCCAGTGGCCTAGTTGTCGGGACCCATCCTTCTTTGCAGCATGTCATCTTATTGTAGGGGGGTTTTTTCTACTGGGTTTTCCTTCTCTACCTCTTTCTTTCATTTGTAAATGGGTACTTGATCAGGCCTAGTTGTCGGGACCCATCCTTGCTTGCATGCATCTTCTTCTAGTGTTTTAGCTTCTTCATAAGTTCATCTTAAGTGGGGGTGTTAGAGTAATAAGTTAGTCCACTTAATTAATTATATCATACTGGTTAATTAATTAAGTCACTTAATCTTTTAGTTGCTTAAGCTAAACTTAGGCACATTAATAATTGATTAATTATTAAGTGTGCACACTAGGGTTTCATTTAGGGTTTCTTTATCTCCTTCATAAGGATTGATCTCTTTGTAATAATTGATTAACAATAATGAATTTTTACTTTGAGTTTTACATAACAGCTTCTTTGGTTTTGCATGTCTTTTGCATGTGATAGGTGATTGCATGCAGGTGATCTTATTTTCTAACATGGTATCAGAGCTCCAGACCTGCAGCTACCTGTTCATGATCTGAATATATGGCCTTTTTAGTGAGTTTCAAGTGCAAGGGTTTCCACAGGCATCTTTTTTGAAAGCTCTGGGGGTAGCCAATTTTTCAGTGCAATTTTGGGCCAAACGAACGTCACCATCGCGTTTGCAACGCCCCAAAACCCTAGAAACGCTTGTCAAATCATCAATTTCTGAGAAGTTGGTTTCTGAGGGAAAAACATTTTGCTAGGGAGGTCGTACGACCTCCCCAGCATGCTTCACGAGGCAAAATTCTCGAAAATCATTCAAAAATCACATTTGCACATGGGGTTTTCAGCGACCGGTTCAAATGGTGAGCGTCACTACCGTGCCACCGGACAGCCTCCAACTCACCACTGTCGTCGGCCTCCATCGCCATCCCTCCGTCGATGGCCTTCAACCCCTTCCACCAAGCCTGAGGTACTGTGGAGAACCGGGTGTCCCAATGCCAACCCCCGCGAGCACCCTGTAGCTCGACTGAGGTCCTATGGGGGACCATGAGCTCTGCGTCCAGCCCCCAGCCAACTCCAGCACCCTACCCCTGGTCATATCAACAACCAGGGACTCTGTCAAATTTTTCTTTTGCAAGGGGGGCGAATTTTTGCGGCAATGGCCAAATGGCCATCAAATTTACGCTCATGAACTGTTGATGTCAGCATGACGTCATCGGCCATACTGCCCTCTTTGCCCCCTCCTAGCCCTGATTTGCCTTCAAGGAGCATTTGTTTTGTTTTTTGCATAACTTGGGCATACGGTATCAAAATCGGGCAAATGAGATATCGCCGGAAAGCTGGTTCCAAACACTTTCATGTAGTATAGTTTATTTTACAGAATTTTTATTTTTTATTGCATCTATTGCTGTTTGAAGTCAGATGTTTATTTTATGCTTTTGAGCTCTAACTTTTTGCCACGATCTCCAATTTTCGCTATCTTTACGATGTTGGAAAATTATTGAGGAGCTCTATGTTGTTGTCCATGCACTTTTTCTGTATCTATCCTAGGTTGACCAGTTAGTCCAAATTTGGCCCAATGGGTTGTTTGGATATTACTTGGATGTTTTGGCAGTTGGGAGGATGCAACTTGCATCTTTGCAATTCGTTTTTAGTAAAACATCATTCAATAATCGATTGTTGCTTCATAGATTCTAGGGTTGTTCCCATTTGGAGTTTTCAAGTGTTCCATGGCATCGGGTCTGTTGTTGCATCATTATGATTCTGATATGGTTTCTTCTAGACAAAAGTATATTTCCTTGCTTGTCGAATTGTGGTTCCAGTGTTACTCTACAGTGCTCTTCCAGTGCTTCTTTGCAGCATGTCATCTCATTGTAGGGGGGGTTTTTTCCACTGGTTTTTCCTTCTCTACCTCTTTCTTGCATTTGTAAATGGGTACCTAATCAAGCCTAGTTGTCGGGACCCATCCTTGCTTGCATGCATCTTCTTCTAGTGTTTTAGCTTCTTCCTTAGTTCATCTTAAGGGGGGGTGTTAGAGTAATAAGTTATTCCACTTAATTAATTATATCATATTGGTTAATTAATTAAGTCCCTTATTCATTTAATTATTTAAGATAAACTTAGGCACATTAATAATTGATTAATTATTAAGTGTGCACACTAGGGTTTTCATTTTAGGGTTTCTTGATCTCCTTCATAAGGATTGATCTCTTTGTAATAATTGATTCTCAATAATACATTTTTACTTTGAGGTTTACAGAACATCTTCTTTTTTTTTGCATGTCTTTTCCATGTGACAGGTGATTGCATGCAGGTGATCTTGGTTTCTAACATTCTCTTCATGCACATCCTTGTCCTGCTCCTCATTTCCATTATGTTTCTCTCCTTGCTCAGGATTTGGAGGTGAATAAACATAAGTATCAAGTGGTGGATAAGGAGGAGGAATTGGAATATGAGGTAGAGGAATTGGAAGTGGATGAGGTGAATCTACATTAGGAGTGGTAGGGTGAGTTGAAGGAGGTGGGATAGGAGATTCATGAGGTGGAGACAAAGAAAAGGCTGGAGTATGAGATTCGTGAAAAGGAGATATTGATGCAGGAGCATCCCTGGTTGTAAATTAATCATGTATCAACCAAAAAAAATTATTGTCTTGTAGTTCAGTTTGTAACTATTTCAACAGTTTCTTTCGCATTTTACCACATTTCTATTTCTCAACCTGTGGAGTAGGAAATAGATTCTATACAAGACCATCTTCAACATATCCAAGTTTCAAGTGATTTTCATTCGTTTATAGAAAGTTATTGCTCTTATAAGTTCACTATCAATTCTTTAGCGACGCATTTAGGGCCTATCTAGTTCAGTCTTATTGTTTTGACCATTTCTATAATGTGCATAGCTTAGTGGAACATCCTTCAAGGCATTTGAGGTTCAAGAAAACTTTATGGGAGATTTGCAACACATTATGGGTTATCTTCTGATATTCTAAGGCCGACCTACACATTTGAACTTGCATTGGGGTTTGTGAGCCCTTAGGGCTAACGTAGATCATAAGTGAGGCTAGAGACTCATATTTAAGATCATACATGTAGTTTGTCTTGTGGCTAGATTTAAAGAAGATCCCAGAGCCACATGTGGTAGTAGTAAAAAGAATATTCAAATACTTCAGTCTATTTCTAAGTTATTCATTGTAATAAGACAATGTGTCAATTGTAATATCTTGTAATGCCCTATGAATAGCCTATGAGCCCTTAGTCAGTCCACACCCATGGCATGTAGTGCCTGTAAGACTGTTGGTTATTGAATTAATGACAATTCATATTGTTGAGCATTTGTTGTGTTATTTTAGTTATATTGAACTCTAGGCTACATGGTTGGACATCCCTTTCTAGACCCTCCATCTGTAACCGCATCAAGTGGTATCAGAGCAAGTTTATGAGCCCTTTGGGAGAGAAGGCATTCCCTATGGTGAATAGATCATTGACCCAAGGAATCCTACAAGTTTTTTCAACCAAGCACCGACTATGAGGTAGTTGATACCTTTTAGCTACATCGTTGAATTGAGGTAGTTGCATCAGATCCAAAGGGAAGAGATGTCACCAAGGAGAGTGCTTGTTATGGTAAATTTTATTGGATGAATGGATTAAATGTTGGAGATTATGAGGGAAATGAGAGTCTGGATGGATGTTGTAGAAGAAGATATAAGGAGAGGTCTAAGCCCTAGACATGAGGTTGAAAGTGATGATGAATTCGATCATGATGAAAATCAAAATGAAGAGAACCTAGAAGAAGAAGATTCAAATTAGGTAAAGATGTTAAAATCTATTTCCAAGATCGGTAAGAGACCTATAATTGGAATTCAAAATTATGCAATAAAATTAAACCTTAAGGAATTGATTGATTGAATCAATGATATGGAGGAATACTTTGAGTATGAAGAAATTGATGATCTGGAGAAGGTGAGATTTGCAAAAACTAAGTTAAAAGTGTTGGCAAAACAAGGATAGACAACTTAGAGGGGGGGGGGTGAATCAGTTGTTACCAAAATCAAACTTATAAAAAATTAACCAATCCTTATATCACAGATCTGATAATTAACAATGCAAGCATAAGAACAACACATCAGAAACACATGAACACAAAGATTTTATACATGGAAACCCTATGAGGGGAAAAACCATGGTGGATGATAGTCCACAAGATTATACCCTGTTAGAAGTATAATGAAGAATAAAAAGACAATGCACTTGCATTCAGGCACACTTCCTAAAGCACGCTACTCAAAGGGAAGGCTCATTGCCTTACATATAGTATCCATCTGATGAATTTGAACTGATAAAATAGCTTATGCAAAAGCCTGATTACAGTTCCAGTTAGGCACACTAAAACCTCTTCAAACTCTTCCACACTCTGGTCTAAATGATCTGATCTTTATTTGCACTTGTACATCACTTGTACACTTGAGCACTCCCTCAAATGAGGAAAACAGTCTTGTATATATATCTGCTACACGGATTTGCATCCACTATTCAATCAGCCACAAATAAGGAATAAATTACAACAGTCGGCCTTGATACATGAATAAATTTCAATGTGTACCAACACAAGTCGACCATAACATAGTGAGGACCCAAACACACATCTCCAAACATGCCAAAAAATAAAATATTAATCCTAATGGATCTGCAACATGCTAACACCACAATGTCAGCCAAGAACATGAACACTCGGGCACATATCAAAAAAATCTTTGATCACAAACACTCCAATCACTGCGGATGTACACCAAAGATATAGAATGATCTAGACTCATCCATGAACATCATAGGCACATGAGCAACACATGATATTACCATACTTTCATCCGCTTTGACCAAGAACACCATCTACAGGGACTAAATAACTGTAGGCACACAGATCATCATAACTTCCACAAAACTTCATGCACACCACTGAAACTTTTGGAAAACATACTAGAAAGGTTCAATACGAAACCCTTTGAAGCACACCTTCAGATCTTCAACACACAGAGCTTTCCAACATTCTGACCTTCTCAGCTCCATTGGCTGCCTGTACTATATTTTTATAATTTTCTCAAACTCCTCAACATATATAGCTTAAGCAGATTAAAATGCTAATAGTATTGACATCAATGAAAAAAATATATCAGAAACACAACTACAACATCCAACAATCTCCCCCTTTGGCATTGATGGCAACACATGATGTGAAAAATAATACCATCAACCCAACTAGCTCTTCTTCAACAATCTCCGCCTAAGATTGTGCACTTTTTGTTTCCTTCTTCTTTCCCATTTTTTCACATTGTTTCTCTCCCCCTTTGACATAATTGGAAAAGGTACATATGGCCTGATTTCAATCTTGAAAACATCTAACTACTCCCCCTAAGTAGCAGTCACCACAACATCAATCTGAAATATGATATAGCAATGAATTCACATACTGATGCAAATACTTGCATCTTAGTTCTGATTAGCAGGGGAAATTACCCCTAACTTGCCTTTGAGGTACTCAAAAGTATCCTTAGGCAACGGCTTTGTAAAGATATCTGTAATTTTCCCTTTGGTAGGTATGTACTCTAGTCTGACTTCTTTGTCACTTACTTTGTCTCTCAAGAAGTGATACTTGATAGATATATGATGTGTCTTTGAATGCAATACCGGATTCTTAGAAATGTTAATGGCACTTGAATTGTCACAGAGTATAGTAATGGGTTCTTCATACTCAATTTTGATATCTCTCAACATTTGCTTCATCCATAGTACTTGGGTACAACTGTTTGCAGCAACAATGTACTCTGCCTCAGCAATAGATAATGAAACTAATTTTTTCATTTTTCTTAACCAAGATACCATCTTCTTACCTAAGAAGAATGCACCGCCACTGGTACTCTTCTTTTCATCTATATATCTTTCCCAATAAGCATCAGTAAAAGAACTTAGAGTAAGATCATCATTCTTAGGATACCAAAGACCAAGATCAATTATCCCTTTCAAATATCTGAATATTCTTTTCATAGTAGTCACATGGGACTCTTTAGGATCAGCTTGAAATCTAGCAACCATGCACACAGCATTCATTATATTTGGCCTTGTTTGAGTCAAGTAGAGAAATCAACCAAACATCGATCTATACCTTGTTTGATTTTCTTTAGGGGATTCATCATTTTGTGTGAGTTTACATCCATTCACCATAGGTGTACCAATAGGATTTTCTTCTTCCATGCCAAACTTTTCTAGTAACTCTTTACATATTTGGACTGAGATATAAAGATCCCATCTTCTAACTAAGTGATTTGCAATCCCAAAAAGAATTTTAGCTCTCTTATCATTGACATTTCAAATTCAATTTTCATTTCATCAGCATACTTCATACACAAATCATCATCTCCTTCAAAGATAATATCATCAACAAAGACTTCAATGATCAATTCTTTGTTCTAATCCAACTTGAAATACAAATTGATGTTAGCAGTACCCTTACTGAATCCAAGCTTCAATAAATATTTGTCCAATTTAGCATACCAAGCTCTAGGAGCTTGCTTTAGTCCATATAGAGCTTTCTTCAATTGACATACCATGTCCTTTTCATCAGTCAACTGAAATCCATTTGGTTTTTCAACATAAACTTCTTCTTCTAATTGACCATTCAAAAATGTTGACTTCACATCCATCTGATAAACTTTGTAGTTCTTGAAAGTAGCATAAGCAAGAAGTAGTCTAACAACCTCAATTCTAGCAACAAGAGAAATGTTTTCTTCAAAATCAATACCTTCCATCTGTGAGTAACCTTTGCGAACCAATCTTGCTTTGTTTCTAACCACATCACCTTGTTCATTCAACTTATTCTGGAACACCCACTTGGTTCCAATTACATTTTTGTTCTGAGGTCTAGGAACAAGATCCCATGTATTATTCTTTTGTATCTACAATAGTTCTTCTTTCATGTCTTTCATCCAATGTTCATCCTTGCATGCTTCACTTCTATTTCTAGGTTCAGCTTTAGAAATTAGACAATATTCTTCTAATTTGCACACCTTTGGTTTTTTCTCCTATGATCTGACTATCAGAATGATTTCTTTTCACACACTTACGATTTTTGAAGTTTTCTCTTACCTCTTGTTCTTGTGATATTTCTTTTGCACTTTCGCTTGTTTCTACTTCTTGATTTTCTTGATTCACCGAAACAATCTAAAGTTGATTATGTGTTTGAACATCATCATGTTGATCATGTGAATAATAATCACTGACTCTAGATGATTTACCAATATCTTCATCAACCTTAACATTTTCACTTTCAACCATTTTCTTCAACCTTTAATTAAAGCACTAGTAAGCTTTATTTTCTAGAGAGTATCCTAGGGAGATTCCTTCATCACTTCTAGCATCAAAATTACCTATATCATCATCTCTGTTAATGTAGCATTTTCTTCCAAAAAAATTGAAGTATTTGACAGTAGGCTTATAACTGAACCATAGCTCAAAAGGTGTCTTACCAGAATTATTGTTTGCATTCACCCTGTTAACAGTATACACAGCAGTACTTACAACTTCTCTCCAGTAGAAATGAGGGACATTTTTTTCCAGCATCATGGTTCTAGCAATGTCTAGAATGGTTTTGTTCTTTCTTTCAACAACTCCATTATGTTGAGGGGTCTGAAGAGCAGATAGTTGTCTTTGAATTTCATGCTCTTCACGGAAATAATTGAATTCCCATGAAGTAAATTAACCACCTCTATCTGACCTTAGACATTTGATCTTTTGACCTGTCTCGTTCTCTTCCATAGCTTTAAAACTTTTGAACTTTTCTAGTGCTTCATGTTTTTCTCTTTAAGAAAGTGACCCATATCATTCTAGAGAAATCATCAATGAGTAACATAAAGTACCTTTCACCTTGTAGGCTTCTGATTCTGGAAGGACCACATAGATCAGTATGTATCAAATTCAGTACTCCATTAGAGTTGTACTATTTTCTCCAGAAGGAATTTCTTGTTTCCTTTCCCTTCTTACATTCCTTGCACATAGTGTTAGTAGGCTTCACTAACTTAGGTAAATCTCTGACTGCTTGAGTAGAACTTATCTTAACAATGTTATCAAAGTTCACATGGCATAACCTCCTATTCCATAACCAGCTTACATCAATTTGAGCAATCAAACAGCTTTGACTAGCAGTATTTAAATGAAATATATTACCTTTTGTCTTTGTTCGTGAAGCAATTATATTTCTTGAAATTTCTGTTATTTTGCACTTACCATTCTTGAACTGCATATTGTAGCCTTTTTCTAAAAAAATTCCAACACTCAACAAGTTATGATTTAGGCCTTCTACATAAAGAACATTATCAGTATTGTGCTTACCACCAAAATAAATAGTCTCTGCCACAAATCACACCAGAAGTGTTGTCACCGAACCTCATTACACCACCATCATATTTTTCCAAGCTTACAAATTCTCTTTTGTCACCAGTCATATGATGTGAGCGTCCACTATCAATTACCCACTCATCTTTCTCTTCAACTTTGGCTGCAAGAGCTTTCTCAACATTTACATTACTAGCAGATTCAGTGGACACTTGACCATTTTCTTTGATAGCAATAAATACCCATTCATCTTCATTTCTAGTTTCTTTATTAGATTCTTCATCAGTTACACATTCTTCAACATAATAGCATTTTCTTTGAAATCTAGTATTCTTGGGCTTATATTTTGAAACTCTTTCAAGACATCTAGAAGCAAAATGACCTATCTTACTGCAAAAAAAGCATTTAATAGGTAACTTTCCTTTGTACTTACCATGACCTCTTGATTCTCTTTTCACAATCAATGCTTCTAGTTCTTCCAATTCCCTTTCTTCATCTTCAATCCGCTTCATCTCATCTTCATATCTAAATGTTCTCTGGGAACTCTCTTCTAAATCATATCTCTTTTTCCTAGATACAATTGCCTTGAAAGCAAATTCAGTCTTAGGAGCAGACTCACCAAATTCACTTAATTCAAATGCAGCAAGTTTTCCAATCAACATTTCTTTTGTAATATTCATCACTGTTCTAATTTCATCAATAGCATGAGCTTTTGTCTTGTAGGAAGGGGGCATAGATCTAAGTATCTTAGCCACAATTTTATCATCATTCATAGTTCCACTGGCACATCTAATGTCCATCACCAATTCATTTATCTTATGCAAGAAGGAAAATATGTTCTCATCTTCACTCATCTTCAAGCCCTCTCATTTGCCTTTTAGACTTTGTAGCTTAGCACTTTTCACTAGTGCATCTCCTTCATACAATGTTTCCATCTTTTTCCAAATCTGATATGCAATCTTCAAACCCATCACATTTGTCATTTTTGAATCTGTCAAAGCACTCACCAGTGTTTCTATTGACCTGGTATTAATTTATGCTTGCTTGATCTCATCTTCAAAGGAGGGACCATTCTAAGGAATATTATATGCAATTTGTGTCATCTACCAGAAAGGTTCACCAATGCACCTCAATTGACATTCCATCCTGAATTTCCATAGAGATTAGTTTGTACCATCGAATCTAGGACTATCCTTTTTAAATGATGTCATCTCGGATCACCTCTTGTTAGTCTTCTTTCAAAGGAACAAGATTTGATACCAATTGTTGGAAAAACAAGGATAGACAACTGAGAGGGAGGGGGGTGAATCAGTTGTTACCAAAATAAAACTTATACAACATTAACCAATCCTTATATAAATGATCTAATAATTAACAATGCAAGCATAAGAACAACACATTAGAAACACATGAAAACCCTGTGAGGGGAAAAACCACGCTGGATGTTAGTCCACAAGATTATACCATGTTAGAAGTATAATGAAGAATAAAAAGAGAATGCACTTGCATTTAGGCACACTACCTAGAGCACATTGCTAAAAGGGGAGGCTCACTGCCTTACATACATAAATCAGATTAAATCCATCTGATGAATTTGAACTAATAAAATAGCTTTTGCAAAATCCTAATTACAGTTCCAGTTAGGCACACCAAAACCTCTTCAAACTCTTCCACACTCCGCTCTGAATGATCTGACCTTTATTCGCACTTGTACATCACTTGTACACTTGAGCACTCTCATAAATAAGGAAAACAATATTGTATATATATTCGCTAGACGGATTTGCATCCACTATTCAGTAGGCCTCAAATAAGGAATAAATTACAATTGTCGGCCTTGATACATGAATAAATTCCAATGTGTACCAACATAAGTCAGCCATAACATACTGAGGACCCAAACACACATCTCCAAACATGCCAAACAATAAAATATTAATCCTCATGGATCCACAACACGCTAACACCACAATGTCAGCCAAGAACATGAACACTCAGGCACATATCGGAAAAATCTTCGATCACGAACACTCCAATCACTACGGATGTACACCAAGGATAGAGAACGGTCTAGACTCATCCATGAACATCATAGGCACATGAGAAACACATGATATTACCATACTTTCATCCTCTTTGACCAAGAACACCATCTACAAAGACTGAATAATTGTAGGCACACAAATCATCATAACTTCCACAAAACTTCATGCACACCACTGAAACTTTCGGACAACATACTAGAAAGGTTCAACACGAAACCCTTTGAAGTGCACCTTCAGATCTTCAACACACAGAGTTTTCCAACATTTTGACCTTCTCAGCTCCACTGCTTGCCTGTACTATATTTTTATAATTTTCTCAATCTCCTCGACATATACAGCCTTAAGCAAATTAAAATTATAATAGTGTTGACATCAATGACAATAATATATCAACAACACAACCAAAACATCCAACAAAAATGACATGTTGTTATCTAGTAGAAATAATTTCAATTGGAAAGGAATAGAAGGGGAAAGGAGAAAACCACAAAGTGGGGTAGGATGGTGACAAATTTTAAGAATCAATTTATACCTATATATTATGAGCTTGAATTTTTGAAGAGATTACAGAATATGAGGCAAAAGGAGAAGCCTATGAAGGAGTATACTGAATAATTTTATAAAATGATCATTGAGGATAGACATGGTGAATCAAGCAAGGAGAAGGTTGTGTGGTACATCAATGGGCTAAAATAAAACATCCAAGAAGATTTGAGCCTAGTAAAGATGATGACAATTGAAGATGCATACCAATTTGCGCTAAAGGTAGAGGAGAAATTCAATAGTAAGTTTGAACAAAGACTGAGAAGTGAAAGAGGAAGATCATAGAGAGGCATATCACAATCCAAAGAGAGAAGACCATTCATGGAGAAAAACAAGGATGAAAAACCCTACCATAGTGAAGAGGACAATAATTCATATCGTAGAGGAAGAGAGAATAGAAATTTCTATCGCAATGACAAAGGCGGTCATAGCTCCTATCATAATGATGGATATAGGAGATATGAAGGAAGATCTAAGAAGAGACCATTTAGAGGAACTTGTTTCAAGTGTGAAGACGAAGGACATAGAGCATTTGAATTTTATTAGGGAAGTACTGAAAAGAGGACTGAGAACACTAGAAGAACAACTTATGTGGATGAAGAACCTGTTAGATCCCCTAGTTCAATTTGGAAACCGAAGAAGGGTGAATCATTAGTAATGAGGAGATCTTTGGTGCATGAAGAAGTGATTGAGGAACCCCCACAAAGGAAGAATTTGTTCAGGACAAGATATCAATCCGAAGGTAAGGTATGTAAAGTTATAATTGATAGTGGTAGTACCAATAATCTAGTTTTAAAAGAGATGGTAACCAAGTTGAATTCAAAGATATTGAAGCATCCAAAGCCCTAAAAGATAACATGGATTCAGAATGAACATAAAATCTTGGTAAGTGAGAAGTGTTTGGTTAAATTTCATATAGGGTCATATAATGATGAAGTGTTATGTGATGTTATATATGGATGAATTCCATTTATTATTAGGAAGACCATGTAAATATGATAGGAAATCAATTCATGATGGGAGGAAGAATACCTATACTGTGATTTCAAATGGAAAGAAACATAAATTGATACCTTTGGGAGAAGAGGATAAAAGTGAAGTTTGTGGCACTACCAGAATATTTTTGGTAGATGGAAGTAAGTTCCTGGAAGGATTGAGGCATGAGAAGATGTGTTTTGCATTGATTCCAAAGAAGTACAATAGTCAAAAGGCAGATATTTCTACTACAAAGGGGGGCAGATCCACTACCAACTGAAGTAGTAGAACTGTTGACACAATATTAAGATATCATATCAGAGAATGTACCAAATGGATTACAACTGGTCTGGAGAATCATTCATCATATATATCTAATACCTGGAGCAAGTTTTCCTAAAAAATATGGAACTGAATCGACAAATACAAGAATTATTGAAGAAGAGATTGATTAGAAAGAGCTTAAGCCCATGTGTGGTACCTATTATACTGGTACCAAATAAATATAAATAATGGAGAATGGGTACAAACTCAAGATCAATCAATAGGATCACGGTCAAGTATAAACTCCCATTGCTAAGGATGGATGATATTGTGGATTTTTTGAGTGGAGCAAAGTATTTCACAAAGATTGACCTAAAGAGTGGATACCATCAAATCATAATCAACGAAGGAGATGATGGAAGACCATATTTAAGACTAATGAAGGGTTGTATGAGTGGTTAGTGATGCCCTTTGTATTAACCAATGCACCTAGCACTTTCATGAGGTTGATGAATGAGGTACAAAATAAATTCTTGAGAAAGTTTATTATTATTTATTTGGATGATATTATAATCTTTAGTAAGACTTTTGAAGAACATTTGTGGCACATCAGACAAGTATTACAAAATATAATAGAAGATAAGTTGTTGATAAACATCAAGAAGTGTAGCTTTATGAAAATGGATTTGGTATATTTTGGGTTTGTCACTTATGTTGAAGGATTAAAGATGGACCCTAAGAAGGTTAGATTAATTATTGAGTGGCTACACCAATGAAAATTGGGGAAGTAAGATCATTTCATGGAATATCAATTTTCTATAGGAAATTCATCAAGATATATTTAGTAGCATTTGCACACCCATGACAAAAAAAATGAGAGGAGATAGGGAAGACTTTAAGTGGACATCTGAAGCACAAAGAAGTTTTGAATTACTAAAAAACAAGGTGATGGAGCAACTTGTGTTAGCATTACCTAATTTTGATAAAGTATTTCAAGTTGATTGTGACTCCATTGGAAATTAAATAGGAGCAATGTTGAGTCAATAAGGGAGACCAATAGCTTATTTTAGTGAGAATTTAAATGATGCAAAAAGGATATATTAATTTTATGATTAGGAGTTATATGTCATAGTTCAAGCCTTGAAGAAGTGGAGACATTATTTGCTACCTAATAATTTTGTGTTGTACACTTACCATCAAGCCTCACAGTATTTGAACTATTAGGGTAAGTTGAACCAAAGACATATGAGATGGCTTGAGTTCTTGCAGAGTTATACATTTGTGTTGATACATAGGAGTGGTAAGTGTAATAAAGTTGCAAATGCATTGAGAAGGAAAAATAATTTGTTGATCGAAATGAAGATAGAAGCATTGGGTTTTGAAGAACTGAAACACATGTATGAGGATGATCCAAAAAAAATTGAAGCATGGAAGGAATTAAGGAACCAGTAGTGATAGATAGGATTCAATGGTTGGATTATTTAATTCAGGAAGATATGTTGTTCAAGGGAAATTAGTTGTGTATTCTAAGGAGTTAAATGAGGGAGAATTTGATTAAGGAAAAGCATATTGGAGGACTAGCAAGACATTTTGGGTTAGATAATATAGTATCTTTGGCGAGTGAGCACTATTTTTGGATACAGATATATAAGGATGTCAGGAAGTATGTTCAAAATTGCAGAATTTATCAGTTAGCAAAGGGGAGTAGTCAAAATATTGGATTGTATAAACCTTTGACAATATCGAAAAGACCTTGGGAAGATATAAGCATGGATTTCATATTAGGATTACCAAAAACATAGAGAGGATATGATTCTATAATGATGGTAGTGGAAAAAATTTCTAAGATGGCACATTTCTACAATGCCACTTTTCCTCTTATAGTTATTAAGTATTAGTAGCAAATTTAATATAATAATTATTAGAGTTAATATAATTTATAATATGCAATTATTTTGATAAATTAAGCAAGATTTGGGCCCTGATCCCATACAATAAAATAGAAAAGCCAACTGGAACATACAACATCCGGTCAAGAATAGCTGAGCCCAAAGAACAGCAACTAGGGAATAGTCTTGAAAAGTAACAAAATCCCAACCCAACAACTTAATCAAAACAAACAACCAACCAGATATAGATATATGACATTAACTAAATAGTAAGAATATAGCAAGACAAAATCTGAATTACATCAAAAAACATAGAGTCGCTAAATAGAGTTTCATCCTTAAGAACCATAAGCATAGAAAGCAATTGAACCAAAAAATAAAGTTTAAACTAATATCTAATGGTATCAAAATAAATGTGAATAATTAATATATACTAGAAACATGTGGAAATTAAATAGTTAGCATAATAAATGAAATAACACCTTCACATAGATTTGTCATATTAACATCAAAATCATATTAGAAAATATTCCCAATATTATTGAATCAAATATTTTCAACACTTATCTAAAAAATCATGGAGAGGTTGTTATCTGACACTCAAAGGAATGGTTACAGGTCTAGGCTTTTCATGGTATAAACACCCCCGAAGGAAACTGGTTCTTATACAGAACCCAACATGCCTTCATAGTATAAATCGGTTCTATCACAAAACCAAACCTGCTTTCATGACATAAACACAGCTCTGGACAAGACACTTTCAAGTGTAGATTGTACCCCGAGTTGGAAACACCCCTATGTGCCCCTTCTCCAAATGTTTCCATTCCATCCAAGACCCAAACCTCCTCACTTGTGTGCACCCTTTGAATTTGTGTGTTGCTTCCTCTTTTCCTCTCCTTTCTTTTGAATGTTCTCCCTTGAATGTGTTAGAAACCAAGATCAGAAATGCAAACCAGAAAATACCTTCCATAAGAGAAAAACAGAAAAAGCAAGAGCAATTTGCATGAAGATGTGCAAATGAATAATATTCAAGAATTAATAAAATACAAGAAATGAATTTCTTTATAAAATAAATGTATGCAAAACCCTAAAGGTAAGCCTAATTTTGAACTAAAATTAGCTCAAATAAATAAAGGTTACTTATTAATTAAGTAAACTAATTATTACCTAAGTAAACTTAATAAAATGTAATTAAATAATTAATTACACCAACACCCCCCCTTAAGTGCAACTTAGGGAGACTAAAAATAATGCACCTAATGCTAGGATGAATGCATGAATGGATCCTAGAAACTAGTCCATGTTAGGTTCCCATGTACAAATGCAATGCAAACTTAACCAAACGGGGTAAAGGAGAAAACCACGTGGGACAAAAATCCTCCCCAAAATAGGATGCAAAAGAAAATAAGTGATGTAATATGGAGGACTCCATAAGACCCCCAAGGACACCATCCATCATGAAGATACATGAATGAACCCCCCTAGAAGAGGGGAATAAAGAGACCACATAGCCCCCCCCCCATAATGAAGTAGCTCCAAAAAGACTGAAGAAACCGCATCTCCTGAAAGAAGTGAGAGGGAAGAAGCCTCAACAATGAAATCTCTGAAGGTGAATCGACTGTAGCCCAAGATGTCTCCACAAAATCTAGTGTGACCTCAACCAATGAAGAGGTCAAAGTAGGTGAAGACTCAAGAGAAACCTCCAAAGATGAATGATCAACTAGGTCTTTATGCATTGAAATAGAAGAAACCACATCTGTAGCCATAGAAGTATCAGCAACTGCAACAGTAGGTGGATGAGATAGAATGTATGGCTCAAGAACTAGATCCGAAGTGAGAACACCAAATTTCAAGAAGCCAAATATCTCCTCTGAATGATGATTCACACTAGAAGTGTGATGAATAGTTGTAGGAACAAAAGCACCATTAGAAGAAAAATATGCAAAGGAATACAACCGAGATGAGTGATCCACCACCCCAGTAGAAATAACCTCTCTACTCTCCAAGTCTCTGATGATAACTGAATCAGGTGTGAACTCCACAGATCTCCCATTGCCTCCATGTATGATCTGATATATGGAAAGAAGGTTGTTCATCAAATGAGGAACACACAAGACATCCTGAAAAGTTTTGTCCCCAAAACTAATAGACCCCTTCCCTACAACACTCATGTATGTATTGTTTCCCATCAAAATAGGAGACATAGTGCAAGGCTCAAAGGAAGTGAACATATATTGTGAAGATTCCATATGATGAGATGCTCTTGAATCTAGAAGTCATCTACTTGATCCATGACTTGAATAAGCACAAAGAGCATGTCCCTTCATATCTGATGAAGTATGTAAACTAGTTGTGCCCCTGTCAAGCTAATTTGAAGAAGAATAATGAGGGAAAGATGATGATGCATACATTCTAAAAGGAAAATCAATCTAATATTTCTTAAGAAGATTCTTCATCTCATCAATATCCTTATAGAAACTATGTTTTACATGTCCTTCCCTTTTGCAATATGCACATGTAACCTTCTCCTTCTTAGATGATTTACCCTTAGAAGAGGATGATGAGTATGAGGACTCCTTTTGTTGCTCATGACATTTGGAATCCTTTTTTTTATGTTTCTTTCCTTTTCTACTAGAAGCCTTCTGATCTTTGGGCTCCTATGATGCAATAACTGTTTGTGATGGAGATCACTTCAACTTGCCCATGCTAGCCAACTTGGCATGCTCCTGAGTGAGAGAAGAAGTAAAAGCAGCAAATGAAGGCATAGTAAACCTAGTACCAAGTGCATCCATAGTGGCATAAAAGGTAGATACAAAAACTAAATAATCTGGTCCAAGCTTAGAAAGAATGGACAATATCAACTAAGAGTCCTGCTTCTGAACACGACACCGTGTCAATTGCAATCTAAGAGACTTTATTTTTGTGAAGAACTCTTGGATGTTGTCAAAATCCCTAGGATTTAAGCCAATAAGCTCATTCTCCAACTAGAATCCTCTCATAGTATCATGCTTCCCAAATAAAGCCTCCAAAGTAGTTCAAATCTGATGGGGTTTAGTGCAGGACTCAACATGAAAGAGAAAATTATGAGAAATAGACAAACATAATGTACCAAAAGCCTCATTGCACCTATTAAACCACTTTCTCTTTTCAATAGCACCTGTAGGTTCAACTTATGTACCCATGGTCACTTTGTATAACCTTTTGTGCATCAAATGAATCTCCATTTGTTTTTTCCCAACCAAAGTAGTTGAATGGAGTAAGGGATGCAATATTATGTGAATCCATGATGAAAATAGCATTATATACTCTCAATGAAAAAAAAATTATCTTTGATCTCAAAAAATACTTTGAATTGCACATTTCCCAACAAAATAACAAAGAAAGAAAAAGTTAAAATTTGACAAAAATATTAGGTGCTTGGTTAAAAAAAATTGGAAAATCCGGTTTGAGATCTGTGAAGAGGATTGAGTCGGCTTTCTGATGCTGCAAGAATCATGAAAAACCGATACTTGAGTCAAAATTTATGCTCCCCAGACTGAAAAACAACTATTTTTTACTTCAGAGGCCTGCAAAATAAAATTGGAGAAAAATCTGGGAAAATGGACTACACCACTTAAATGGGCTCGAAACCAGCGTTCCAATGGTATCTTTTTTGTGAAAAATGGAGATCGTACGCCCAAGTTATGCCCGATTTAGTAAAAGTGTTCAAAATTGGCCAATAAGACCTGCATGCAACCTTGGGGGCTAAAACAATAAGCCCCCTGGTCGCCTGGGCGGACCAGGGGGCTAGCGGCTAGGGGCTGGGGCGAAGCCCCTGGTCACCCATGTGACTGGGATAGGACTGAAGGTGCCTAGGGGCTGGGCGCTTAGCGCTTGGTCCTCCAAAAGACCGATGGCTTAGTCTTCAAGCTCGTGGGGGTTGGCTGAGGGGGCATAGGCAAAGTGCTAGCGAGGAAGAGTGGGGCGCGGGTGGCACGCAAGTGGCCGCCGGGTGGCGAGTGAGTGGACATTTTTTTTTAAACCCTACACATTTTTTTTAAAATGCATAATTTAAAATGTTTTTAAAAAAAACAAATTTTCCTCGAACTACGTGTTGGGGAGGCCGTACGACTTCCCTGGCAAAAAAAATGTATTTTTTCAACTGCTCCAAAATCAACCAAACAATAAGCATTCCTAGGGTTTTTGGTCATTGTGAATGCGATGGTGACCTCCATTTATGCCCAAAATGCCCAAAAAGATTTGCTACCCCCGGATCTTGCAAAAAAAATCACCAAACTTGAAACCCTTGTTGATCTGGCAAACGGTGATGAAAATCAACGAAATAAAAGCCAATCCTGAATTTTTCTAGCACTTTGAATCCAATGAAGATTCTTGATCTGATCCAAAATACTTTCAGAAGAATCTCAAGGCATGAAACCCTCGAGGATCCCCAAATTTGCTCTGCAATGAATTTCTCCAAAAACTGATAAGGGGTTGCAAATCAAGGCTTTGATACCATGGTAGAAACCAAGATCAGAAATGCAAACTAGAAAATACCTTCCACAAGAGAAAAATAGAAAAATCAAGAGCAATTTGCATGAAGATGTGCAAATGAATAATATTCAAGAATTAAGAAAATACAAGAGATGAATTGCTTTATAAAAGCAATGTATGCATAACCCTAAAGGTAAACCTAATTTTGAACTAAAATTAGCTCAACTAAATAAAGCTTACTTATTAATTAAGCAAACTAATTATTACCTAAGTAAACTTAATAAAGTGTAATTAAATAATTAATTACACCAACAGAATGTTCTCCTTCTCTCTTTCCAAGTCTTGTATAAATGCTTATATAAGCCTTCAGGGTTGGTTTCCAAATGATCACACCTTTCACAAAGGTTGCATTTAATAATTATTTAAAAAATAATTATTCTTCCACATTTTAAGAGAGATTTAATACATATTCTTTATTAATATCTCTATTAACCAAAATAACATAATTTATCCTTTATTTTCTATCTCCCTTTTACTTCTACAAGGTTATTTCATAACTTTCTCTTTGAGAAAAAAGTCACATAACATTTCTCCCACTATAAATTAACTATTATCCTCAATGGCACAAGATGCATCTACATCACAACTCAAAGAAGCACATGATTAGTAATTGAAGATGCTAACATTGAATTTTATATTCTTCATAATACCTACTTTATCTATATTGTTTTCTCCTTTTAATCTATAAATCATCCTTTTTAACTTTATTTTAAATTCACTAGAAAAATCACTTTCCTCATCAAGATTATAATGAGAACTATATAGATGGCTTATGAAATAGATCAAGAATTTATAATTGAAAGATAGTTATAATTTATGTGTTTAACCTCCTATCCTTCAACTTTACCATTTTACCTACTCATGTCACTCCTTCAAAGTATGATCACACAATAATTACTATGCATATCCAATACTATGTGGCCTCTCATAATCTATAAAAGTATAATCTATAACTCAACCTACATTCCAAGATGATATGCATGCATTTTAGACTACATGAATACCTCTTTTCAAATAGAATCTTAGTCCTATACAATAAGGAAAATGCACAAGGTTGTTGGGTTGATCAAGTCCAATAATAATGTACAAATTAAAACAAAATATGATACAAATAATCTCACAATGCATATTAAATAGCAACAGAATAATAGTAAATTATTGTCACCTAGAGAGTACATAAATAAATACTAGTTTTAATCTTCCTTTAAGAATCTAGGTTAAATATATCGTAATATACTTATTGGATAAATATTTGTTCAATTATTTTTGGATGAAGGCTTTTTTTTGGCTTATAAAAATGAGGATACTTCAAATTGACAACCATGTTGTAAACCTAATAGTAAAGTGGAACACAATTTTTTATCGTGGATCTCATCATAAAATCAAATATTACATAAGGAGAGGAAATATTATGTCATTCCATAAATACATCCCTAGGCTTGGACACCTATTCATATATATAATTATTAGATTGTGTAAGAAAAATAATTAATATAAATTTATAATTTTAATTTTCTTAGAGGTTGTCTCTCCCCCTATAAAATTTAACATGTCCCCATGTCTCATCCTAAAAAGCAGTATTTCATTCCAACCAATGCATTTAAACAACACAATATTTTCAAGGTTTGTGATGTAGAAATAGCTTGCCCCTATGGGTTTATATCCTATAAATATTTTATTCTCAACAATTCATTCCAAACATATTGTTATTTCTCTAAATTTAAAATGTGAATCCAAGGACCTATGGGTTATTAACCTATGTTATACTTGAGTAAAAAATCTAAGTGTTGGAAAAATTGGTACTATTTTCATGCAAAAGATGTGGAAAACAACCAAAGAGACTCACTAACTATGGAGTTCAGGCACTAATGTCTAAATTTGAAAAGACACACAAATGATTAAGTGAGATAATCTATATTTAAGATACTACTTTTCATATTGATTATAGGTGCATGGTTTTGGATTCTATAGTTATAGAGATAAAATGATATGTTATTGAAAATGGTGAATGTCAAAATTTGGAGTCATTGTTAAAGCAAGGCACATGTGACGCTCATCATAAAATAGAGTTTAAGAAAAGAATAGCATGGTGTAATGGTGTTATTTTATAAAAAATTATCGTATGGCATACTGAAATATATACAACCATTTTGTGAGGTACAATGAAAGATTATTCAGTTATGACCTAAGAATAAATGAAAAGAACTAAACAAGAATGATTTACAAAAGAAGTATGGAAACTCACACACTATACAAACCTTGGGCACAATAGACAACATATAAGGAAAGTAGTTCACATTACCAAAGGCATTGTCAATTTCCTTCCCTTTAATTATATGCAATAACCCTTGAAATTATATATGGTGTCCAATGCTAAATCATATGTCCCAACACCAGCACACTTCCATATACATCTACACCAATTACTATTCTCAAGATATTATTTGATAGTGTATGCATGAAAATGATATATAATAGAAATATGCATAAAAAATAGCTTAAATCAAACCAAAACACATGCAAACCTCAAAATATTGAATGTAGTATGTTGAGTTGTTGAAGATTTGGATGTGGTTGCTCATGAATCAATAGAAATTATAGTAGCATGACATTAGCATAAAATATGTTGATGCAAATGGGATGGGAGGCCTCTCATTTATAGAAATGAAATGGAAGAAATGGAGGGTTTGGATGCATTCATGATGAATGGTTAGGATTGAATGAGAAGATAGGGTTTGGATTGAAGTTGCAGTCATGTGACAAGTGTCACATGAGGGATAAGGGCTAGGTTTAGGGCAACATCCTTATATGGATGGCTAGGATTAAGAGGTGGGATAATAAACAAAGGGCTGAGATGAAAAGTTAGTTTGACTTTTGGGATAAAGACTAGACATGTGAAGGGGACACATGTCATTTGGTGACAAGTTTAGATTGTGATCCTTGTGAATGGAATCAATAGATAGGATTAAATCGACAAGGATTGGGGATAAAGTGGAATTAAATAATCGAAGAAAAGGGGAATGGTCATTAATTAGCCTTAATTAATTAATTAATTGAGAATTAATTAATTAATTTAGTTGGAGGATTTGGGGATAAGGCTAGACTTAATTAAATAAATAAATAATATATATTATTTAATTAAAGGTAGGCAATAAGGATAATGAATAAATTAATTAAATATTAGGATAAGGGAAAAGGTTAAATTAATTAAATAAATATTTAATTTTTTGGTGAAAGGCGTAAAGCCTATATATAATATATTAATATGTAAAGAGGAAAATACAAAGGAAAACCCAGACAACATCAACTAGCATCAAATAGAGAAAAAGTGCCATAAAGGCTACAAACTAATCCCCTTCAATGTGAATAGGGGAGCAAAAGGCAGGCACTAGAGACAATTTAAAATAAGATTTCTTACATGTTTTCACAATTGTCCAATGGTTATCCACATAATCCATCTCAAAAGATGAAGTTTTTTATTCCATAACTTGAGCCCCAAACTTATTTGATTTGTGATCTTGTGGAAGAGTGGCAATCTTCTCGTCAAATTTTATTGCTAGAGCCATTGATGAAGTAGATTTCTGCCCAAATGAAGGGGGCCTTGAGAGGGCATAATCCCCAAACTTGTTTGATTTCTAATCTTGTGCAAAAGTGGAAATCTTCACATCATATTTTGTTGAAGGAGCCATTGATGAAGCAAAAGAGTCAATTATTTTCTACCTAAGTGTAGGGGTCTTTGAGAGGGCGTCTTTCCACCATGAAGCCTATTTTTTAACTGATTTACTTTTGATGTGACATGTTGCAACCACATGACATGTTTTAAAACATCTCCTGCACCAGAAGGGAAGTCCTTCATAATCCAATAGTTGGGTCCAGGAATGACCAACAACATTAAGAATCATATTAGCAGGAAGTTCCTTGGAGAGGTCCAAGTGCACTAAAACTCGAGCAAAAGTAGTGTGAGAAAAATCTATAGTTTTCTTATCTATGGCCAACAAAGAACCTAAAGAGTTACCAATAGATTTGAAACAAGAATGGATCCAAAATTGAAGTGAAATATTTTGAAGTTGAACCTAGATCGGCATAATGTTGAAGGATTAAGAAGAAGGGTTGAAGGCTAGGTGCCAAGGTTGAAGAAAAAGGTAGTGTTGATTCCAAGATTGATGATGGTCAAACAAAATGGAGTCCCTATCTTTGGTGGAGTCAAAATTAGCAATGAAGAAACCCTTAGCACTAAGAAAAAAATTTGAAACATTTTGCAATAAGGGGTGCCATTTTTCCTTTATCCAGATGTTCAAGTCTGAAATGGTGAAGGCCAAAATTGATTAAAATGACATATTAAGGCATGAGAAGAGAAATATTCCTCTTGTAGCACTTCATCCCAAAACTCCAGAACAAGGTATGCCTCTGCACATTTAAGGGGTTTAAATCCTTTGGGTGGGTGAAAACCCATGTGTCCTTTTAAATTAGGAAAAACATTGAAAGACACAAGAGGCACATGTATATTTGCATATACCTTTGATTTGAAAGAGCCTTCAATGCTTTCACTAGAAATTCAAAATGCAAAGTCCTTCGGAGTATCCAATCCTGTGCATAAATCATTTGGAGAATTACCAAATTTGCATGCAATAGCTGAAATAACATTCATAGAAGATAGACCTGATTTATTTTTGAATGGTATCGAGGTCGTAGTGGAGGGTCATTTTGAAGAATCTAATCTACCCAACGAACCAGCATGCTTAGGAACCATAGATAACGGGAAAAAATCTCCAAGAAGGTTGTAGATTGATGCAGGGGGTCATTAAACCATTCGTGTGCACCGCTGAAGAATTCAGGGTGGAAGAGAGAATAGCAGAGGTTGTTGAAGAGGGACTCTTACTCCCTATAATCACTGAAGGACACCAACATGAGGACATCAAAGTTTGTGAATCACTAGTTAGTCCATCTGCAAGAGTAGAGTGAAATCCTATTGATCAAGTAGGAGAATATCCTTTCAAGAGGCCTTCTGGAAGAGTAGTGTGGGGCATTGTGGTGTGTACATTAACATTCGTAGTAGGTGGATGAGATCTCCATGAAGGGTGAGATTTGTAGAGAGTTGTTGCAATTGAACCATTGGAAGGAGTGGAAGCCGTTGCAGAAGCCAACATCGTGCTTGATAATAATTGTTATAAATAATAAATATTTATTCAATTAATTGACTTGGGTAAAGTGGGATAAAGGTGATGGGTAAATTAATTAATTAAATAAATATTAATTAATTAATTAATGGGATATGATAGACTAAAATGAGGTGTGGTTGGGTTAGGACATTTTTAGGTGTCTACAAATAGAGTGTGGAGGTATCCTTGCAAACTATATTTAGCCAATCAAGCTCAGGTTGGTTGAATAGGATTTCAAAAGCTTGTGATATCCTTGTTTCCCAAAAGGATATTACTATAGTGATTTTTAATGATTTTTTTTAGATATTTGAAATTCAACTGGATGACCCAAGGGCATAAAAAATTTGAATGTTGGCTCACTCATTTTAAAATTAATTTAGAGTCTAGATTTAAAATGTTTATTCCATTAATTTATAAACTAAAGTTATAAGAACTTTTCAAATATTTTAAAAGTAGGAGCCACAAGCCCATGTAACCAAAGGAGATGGAATTGTCCCATTAAGAAACTTAGCTTGCAAACGTAGAAATATCCATAATTGTCATTTTCTTTAGCATTGATAATTGTTCTTATCATTATACTTTGGAATTATGAATGATCGTATACCTACTAGATGGGAAAATTTTATATAAATTTGGATTTCTTTCTCATAATGCTTACTAAGAAAAACTTGTGGCTAAGGTTGCCATTATATCATAGGGAAAAAATTAAATAGTATTATTTCAGTTCGATATTTTGGTTGTGTTGCTAATATGTGGTTGTCATTAATGTCAACACTATTAGCATTGATGTCTTTAAGGTTGTATATGTCGAGGATACTGAGAAAATTGTAATAAGATAAGTTGCAAGTTGTCAGTGAAGCAATGAAGTGCATATGTTGGAAAGTCAAGTATGTTGATCATCAGATGTTGTGGATTAAAGGGTTTTTTGTTGAGCCTATCTATTTTATCTATCATAAGTTTTAGAGGTGCGCATCAAGATTTGAGAAAGTTATGATTTTTTGTGTTCCAACAGTTATTTTGTTACTGTAGATGGTGTTTTTGGAAGAAGAGAATGTGATTCTAGTAATTTGAGTTTTTGTGTTTCTAGTTCATGCTCTTTCTGTGTTGCACATCTGCATTGATCATTGTGCTCATGATCCAAGATTTTCTCTTGCATGTTCATGGTCGACAGGGTGTTTGAAGCGTGTAGTGGATCCTCATGGAATAATGTTTGAAGTTGTTTCATGATCAAGGATGTTGTTTTGGGTCTCTACTATGTTGTGGCCAACTTCAATTGGTGTGCATGGAGAATTAATTATGAATTGAGCCAATAGTTTATATTCATTTTAATATTTTGTTGATGCCAACATGAAGCAATGTAATTTCTTGTTGCGTATATATATAAGAGATTGTTTATCTCATTTAAGACATGTGTGATGTGAAGTATGCAAGTGTTATGTGTGAATAAATATCAGATCATTCAAAAGCAAAGCAGAGTGTTAAGAAGTGTTCATGTGCCTAACCGGAACTGTAATCAGGCATTAGCAGATGCTACTTTCTCAGCTCAAATTCTTCAGATGGATTTAATCTGAATATTTTTGTAAGACAGTGAGTCTTCCTTTGTATTTGAGCAATGAGCTCTAGGTAGTGTGCTTGAATGCATGTGCATTCCTCATTTATTCTTCTTATACTTCTAACAAGGTATAACTTGTGGATTAACCTCCACCGTGGTTTTTCCCCTAATAGGGTTTCCACGTAAAAATCTTGGTGTTATGTGTACTTTTGATGTGTTGTTGATTTATGCTTTCATGGTTGTTAATCAGATCTGAGAATAACGGATAATAAGTTTAATAAGTTTGAAATTTTGTGACAACTAATTCACCCCCCCCTCTCAATTCTCTTCCCTTGTGTTACCAACAATTTGTATCAGAGATAAGTTCCTTCGAAGAAGTTTAACAACTTGAGGTGATCTGGGATGGCGACATATAAGAAGGATAGTCTGAGATTTGATGGAACAAACTATTCTCTATGGAAGACTCGAATGGAGTGTCATCTAAGATGCATTGATGAATCTTACTGGAACATTACAAGTAATAGGTATGTTATTCTTCAAAGTGGTCCTACTACTACTGCTGAGATCAGAGATTTTGAATACAATATCAGGGCTAAGGAAGCATTGTTGAGTACTTTGACTGATTCTGAGATGATGAATGTTATGGATCTTAAGACTGCTTATGAGATCTGGAAAAAGTTGGAAACCTTGTATGAAGTTTATGCTAATGTGAAGATTGCTAAGTTACAAAGTCTGAAAGGGAAATATGAATTGAAAATGAGTGATGATGAGAATATTACTACTTTCATGCAAAGAGTGAATTAAATTGTGTGTGGTATCAGATGTGTTGGTGGACAATTGAATGAATCAGAAATTGTTGCTAAAGTGCTTAGATCCTTGCCTAATGCATACAAATTCAAGGCTATAGCTATTGATGAGCTCAAGACTATGACAAATGTAACCAGAGATATGTTGATTGGTAAACTTAGTTCTTTTGAATTGAGTGAATTTGGTGATTCCCTTCCTAATACAAAATCTACATTCAAAGCTACTACCTCCGAAAGAGACAAGCATAGATATGATTCAGGTGAAAGTTCTTCTAGAAAGGCATTTAGGTATGAGAAAGAGTTGAGACAGATTGAAGAAGAAGAAAGAGAACTGAATGAGCCTGAAGCTCTTATTGTCAAAAGAGAAGCTAGAGGAGAAGGTAAGGGAAATTTCATATTAAGTGATTTTCATGCAATAAGAAAGGTCATTTTGCATCAAGCTATCCGGAAAGAGTTCCTAAGTCAAGACCTTACAAGCCTAAATTTCAAAAGAAGTTTTATTATGTTGTTGATGAAGGTGTGACAGATGATGAATCTGATAAAGGGAATGCAATTCATGATGAGTTTGTGTTTATTGCTATCAAGGAAAATAATCATGTGTCTATTGAATCTGCTAGTTGTACAAATGTGGAGAAATCCCTAGTTGCTCGAGTGGGAGAGAAGGATGAATGGGTAATTGACAATGGATGTTCACATCACATGACAGGTGATAAAATCAAATTTGTAAGCATGGAAAAGTATGATGGTGGTGTTGTGAGATTTGATGATAACAATGGTGGTATAATCTATGGCAAAGGATGTATTTCTTTTGATGGTAAGCATAATACTAATGATGTTCTATATGTTGAAGGTTTGAAGCATAATCTTTTAAGTGTTGGACTGATGGTTGACAAGGGATATAATCTTCAATTCAAGGATGGAAAGTGCAAAATATTGGGAATTTTTGGAAATGTGATTACTTCAAGTACTAAAATAAAAGGTAATATTTTTCAACTGAGTGTTGCTAGTAAAACTTGTTTGATTCCTCGAGTTGATGAAATTTGGTTGTGGTATAGAAGATTGTGTCATGCAAACTTCGACAATATTATCAAGATAAGTTATATTCGGGCAGTGAGAGATCTTCCTAAATTGGTAAAGCCCACTAATGCCATATGCAAAGAATGTAAATTGGGAAATCAAACTAGAATTTCATTTAGAAGCAAATAGCATTGTTCAAAAGGAGTATTGGAGCTTGTACATACTAATCTATGTGGTCTTGCTAGAATCAGAAGTCTACAAGGAGACGGTTATCTCATGTTGCTAATTGATGATTATACTAGATTGATGTGGGTTGCCTTCTTGAAAGAAAAATCTGAAGCTCTGGAGAAGTTCAAGATTTTCAAAGCTAAAGTTGAGACAGAGATAGGTCTGAAGATTAAGTGCCCGAGATCAGATAGAGGTGGTGAATTCACATCCAGTGAATTTAATTCTTTTTGTGAAATGCATGGGATAAAGAGATAATTATTTGCTCCGCGAACCCCTCAACAAAATGGATTTTTGGAAAGAAAGAACAAGATAGTTCTAGATGCTTCTAGGACTATGATGTTGGAAGGAAATGTTTCTCGTATCTATTGGATAAAATTTGTGAGTATTGTTGTTTATACTCTCAATCAGGTACAAATCAAAGGTGATACTGGTAAGACCCCTTATGAGCTATGGTTTGGTCATAAGCCTACTGTTAGATACTTCAAAATCTTTGGGAGAAAATTTTATATCAAAAGGGATGAAGATATAGGAAAGTTTGATGCTAGGAGTGATGAAGGAATCTTTCTTGGTTATTCCACTAAGAGCAAGGCCTACCGGTGCTACAACAAGAGATTGAAGAAAATGGTTGAAAGTGAAAATGTTAAGGTTGATGAAGACACATTTAGACCATCCAAAACCTGTGGATATGATTTAGATGATCAAAATGTCATTTCAGTGACTTTGAACCAAGTGTAGATCATTTTGGTGAATCAAGAAGACCACTTGAGAAAGGAGAAAGAAGTGAAAGTGCAGAAGAGAGACCATGAGAACCTGAAATTCAAGAACAAGCTAAAACTCCAAGGTATGTAAAACTAAATCATTCAGAAGATCATATTATAGGTGATAAGAACAAAGGTATTCAGACTAGGAGAAGAATTGTTGAAGAGTATTGTTTGATTTCAAAGACTGAGCCTAGTAATGTCAATGAAGCATGCAAAGATGAAAATTGGATGGAAGCAATGAAAGAAGAGTTACAGCAAATTGAGAAGAATAATATGTGGATTCTTGTTCCTAGACCTAAGGACAAAATGGTAATTGGGACTAAATGGGTTTTTTGAAACAAGTTGAATGAGCAAGGTGAAGTTATCAGAAACAAAGCAAGACTGGTATGTAAAGGATATTCACAGATGGAAGGAATTGACTTCAAAGAAACATTTTCCCATGTTGCTATAATTGAGGTTGTGAGACTATTTCTTGATTATGCTACTTAAAAAAATTTCAAGGTTTATCAAATGGATTTCAAGTCTGCTTTTCTAAATGGTGAGCTGAATGAAGAAGTATATATTGAGCAATCTGATGGATTTCAATTGATTGATCAGGGAGACATGGTTTTCTGACTAAAGAAAGCATTGTATGGACTTAAGCAAGCACCAAGAGCATGGTATGACAGATTAGATAAGTACTTGTTGAAGCTTGGATTTAACAAAGGTCCTTCTGATAGTAATCTGTATTTCAAGATTTCAAGTCTGCTTTTCTAAATGGTGAGCTGAATGAAGAAGTATATATTGAGCAACCTGATGGATTTCAATTGATTGATCAGGGAGACATGGTTTTCTGACTAAAGAAACATTGTATGGACTTAAGCAAGCACCAAGAGCATGGTATGATAGATTAGATAAGTACTTGTTGAAGCTTGGATTTAACAAAGGTCCTTATGATAGTAATCTGTATTTCAAGATTAATGATGATAAAGATTGGATTGTTGAAATCTTTGTTGATGATATCATTTTTGGAGGAGATGATAGCTTGTGCATGAAGTTTTCTAATGAGATGTAGAGTGAGTTTGAAATGTCAATGATTGGAGAGATGAAATTCTTTTTGGGATTGCAAATTACTCAGTTAGATAAAGGGATTTTTATATCTCAGTCCAAGTAAGTGAGAGAACTGCTAAAGAAGTTTGGTATGGAAGATTCAAATCTAGTTGGTACACCTATGGTGACCGGATGTAAATTGACAACAGATGATTCTCAGAAAGCAAATCAGACTAGATACAGATCAATGATTGGTGGATTATTGTATTTGACTCAAACTAGACTTGATATCATCAATGTTGTATGTATTGTTGCATGATTTCAAGTTGATCCTGAGGAATCTCATGTGACTGCTATGAAGAGAATTTTTAGATATTTAAAGGGAACAACAAATTTTGGCCTATGGTATCCTAAAGAAGATGATTTTACATTGAGTTCTTTTACTGATGCCGATTGGGGAGGAGATGTGAATGACAGGGAAAGTACTAGTGGTGGCACATTTTTCTTAGGAAAGAAGTTGATTTCATGGTTGAGTAAAAAGCAGAATGCCATTTCTTTGTCTATTGCAGAGACAGAATACATTGTTGTTGCTAACAATTGTACCCAAGTATTGTGGATGAAGCAGATGTTAAGAGATATCAGAGTTGTATATGATGAGCCTACTGTTATATTCTGTGATAATTCAAGTGCTATAAACATTTCTAAGAATCCGGTGTTTCATTCAAAGACCAAGCATATATCTATCAAGTTTCACTTTTTGAGAGACAAGGTGAGTGACAAGGAAGTCAGACTGGAGTATGTGCCTACTAAGGAACAGATTGCAAATATCTTTACTAATTCATTGCCTAAGGATACTTTTGAGTATCTCAAAGGGAAGTTAGGGGTGATTACCCCTCCTAATTAGAACTAATATGTATTATTTTGTATCAGTTTTTGCATTCAACAATTATATCTTGTTTTGGATTGATGTTGTGGTGGCTACTACTTAGGGGGAGTAGTCAGATGATTCAGATATGTGGTTCAAAGCTTGTATGTACCTTTGCAATTGATGTCAAAGGGGGAGAAGATTAATGTGAAAAATATTTGAAGAACTAGAGGGAGAAGAGTAATGTGAAAAGGGGAGAAGAGTAAGGGAGAAGAGTCATAAGAAAAGAGTCAGAACCTAAGGGGGAGTAAGCGTTGAAGCTAGTTGTGTTGATGGTGTTTTTCACATCATGTGTTGCCATCAATTCCAAAGGGGGAGATTGTTGGATATTGTGGTTGTGTTGCTGATATGTGGTTGTCATTGATGTCAACACTATTAGCATTGATGTCTTTAAGGCTGTATATGTCAAGAATATTGAGAAAATTGTAATGAAATAAGTTGCAGGTTGTCAGTGAAGCAGTGAAGTGCATATGTTGGAAAGTTCAGTATGTTGATGATCAAAAATTGTGAATTAAAGGGTTTTTTTTTAGAAGATCTAATTTATCTACCGTAATTTTTAGAGGTGCGCATCAAGATTTGAGCAAGTTATGAGTTTTTGTGTTTCGACAGTTATTTTGTTACTGTAGCTAGTGTTTTTGGAAGAAGAGAATGTGATTCTGGTAATCTAAGTTGTTACTTTTGCTCATGTGATGTTTATTGATGTTTCTAGTTCATTCTCTATTTATGCTGCACGTCTGCATTGATCGTTGTGCTCACGATCCAAGATTTTCTCTTGCATGTTCATGTTTTTCATGTTCATGGCTGACAGGGTGTTTGAAGTGTGTTTTGGATCTCTATGGAATAATGTTTGAAGGTGTTTCATGTTCAAGGATGTTGTTTTGGGTCTCTACTATGTTGAGGCCAACTTCGGTTGGTGTGCATTGAGAATTGATTATGAATTGAACTGACAGTTTATATTCATTTTAATATTTTGTTGATGTCTACATGAAGAGATGTAATTTCTTGTTGCGGATATATATAAGCGATTATTTATCTCATTTGAGACATGTGTGATGTGAAGTATGCAAGTGTTATGTGTGAATAAATATTAGATCATTTGGAATCAGAGCAGAGTGTGAAGAAGTGTTAATGTGCCTAACTGAAACTGTAATCAGGCATTAGCAGATGCTACTTTCTCAGTTCAAATTCTTCAAATGGATTTAATTTAAATATTTTTGTAAGATAGTGAGTCTTCCTTTGTATTTGAGTAGTGAGCTCTAGGCAGTGTGCCTTAATTCATGTGCATTCCTCATTTATTCTTCTTATACTTCTAACAGGGTATAACTTGTGGATTAACCTCCACTGTGGTTTTTCTCGTAACAGGGTTTCCACGCAAAAATCTTGGTGTTATGTGTGCTTCTGATGTGTTGTTGATTTATGCTTTCATGGTTGTTAATCAGATCTGAGAATAAGGGTTAATAAGTTTGAAATTTTGTGACAACTAATTCATCCCCTCTCAATTGTCTGCCCTTGTGTTGCCAACAATTTCTTCATAGTTAACAAGTGATTTAATTTTGATCAAAGATCATAAAAGTTGAAGATGGATGTGTTTGAGACCTCCATTGTAACTATCAAGAAATAAAATATTTTCAATCTCAGTTTGAGGGAGGGATCCCACTTTGAGATCTTCTTTTGTATCTTTATAATGCTTACTTTTTTTAGGGATATGTAGACACATTATTTTTTAAAAAAAATTAATCCTAAAACGTATTGATCATTACTATGCCTAAATTGGTAGTCAATTAAAGGGAAAAAATCTAAAACTCATAGAGAAAAGATAGTCAATTCTATAATAAGATCAACTCCTATTTCATTGGATTTTATTTATATGGAAAATTTTCTATTGTTTAATTGATTATGTTATAAACGTTTACAACTAGACATGGCTATTTATATGGAAGAGTTTGGTCTTCCATCCAAGATAAGTAGAAAAAAATGGTTATGATCCCCTTGGAATATTTTTAGAATACTAAATTTTACTTGATTATGCCCCCACATAATTTCATATCCCAAAAGAAACAACACTTATAAATTGAGCTAATAACACATAAAGGCATTTCCTAAGGCGAATACATTTTTTTGAAAAGAGGGAAGAGGAAGTATCTAAGGAGATAAATCATCACTTCATCTAGTTACCCTACTCAACATCTATCTCAACCATGAGGAGTGGCATATCTATCTAATATTTGAGTATATATAAAATAGGTCCATAAGCAACTAGATTGAGGATGCAGGGCACATAATTTTCTTCGTGGAAGAGAAGGCTCCAAATCATTGTGGATATAGTAAATGGGTTGGATTATCGTAACACTAACCCACCTTGCATTAAAAGGGCCTTAGGACCAGAAATTATATGAGAGTTGCAATGTTCAATCTTTGAAATTTTAAATTCCCTTAAGGTAGGTTGCAATACATGATTTTTGGAAGTCATTTTCATATTTTATGTTCATATGTGATTTTTAGAAGGCATCTTTGGGTTATAATTGTTAGCAAGTAGGGGGAAGCAATACAAAATCATTGATGTTGTGCTATAATAGAATGAAGGATAGAATAGAAAAACACATAGAGAGAGACAACAAAATCTAGATGCACAAAAAAATTATATTCATATATTCCTTTGCTTCCAAAATTACAAAAAACATAGAGTGCATGCTTTATTTTACAATGTAAAATATTCCATATTCAATTTGGACTGTTATACAATACCTGGTGTTGTTCATACACCCAATCAAGAGATATTTGTTATTCTATAGTTGTTTATTATTTGTTTGTTACCTTTGTTGAACTTTTATTTCTTTTCTTTGTTGTTGTCTCCTTATTCTAAGTTGAACATTCTCCTTTTGATGTTGTAGGGTCTTCTTCTCAATGCAAAAAAAATGACTGCCCAAAAAAACTGATCAAAACATTCCTTCCTTTTGTCTTGTATTGCAAGCTCATGAAAATGAGTGCTCAAATTTTGATTTCAAAATTACCTACCAAAATAAATGTTGGCAGGTCAAAATATAGTTTTCAATTTTATGTGGGGTAGGTGAGATAAGTCTATTGATTTTAGATTAATTTCCAACACTCCCCCTTAATCTAAAGTTAGGTAGCATTTTGCAATTTTCTTTCTGGAATTGATCTCTAGAGTTACATCTAGTTGTTTCCTTTCTAGGTTTGCACGCCCTACGGAGCTATCTACAATGCCAAGCCTATCTCTTAGGAATTCAAAACAATCTTTTGGAAATGCCTTGGTGAATATGTCAGTGATCTATTGCTTAGATCTACAATATTGAAGTTCAATCTCACCATGTTCTACCAACTCCCTTATGAATTGATAACGGATCTCAATATGTTTGCTTTGTCTATAGAAGACTAGGTTCTTTGAAGGGGCTATTGAGGAAACATTGTCACAATTAATGGTTGTACCATCTTCTCATTACTCCTTCAAATCTGTAAGGATCCTTCTCAACCAAATAGCTTGGCATGTTATTGTGTTTACTGCAATATACTCAGCTTCTATTGTGGAGAGAGAGACAATAGGTTGATTATTGGATGCCCATGAGATTGCACATGAACCTATGTGGAATACATATCCTGATGTCCTCTTCCTATCATCTACACTACCTACCCAATCACTATTCATGAAACCAACCAACTTAAACTCATTAGATGCACTATACATGATGCCATAACTTATTGTACCATTCACATATCTCAAGATCCTTTTTCCTACTTGCCAATGTGTGTCCTTAGGTTTCTCCATGAACCTAGAAACCAAGCTTATTGCATACATCAAATTAGGCCTGGTAGATATCAATTACATCAAAATTTGAACCATGCTCTTGTAGACAGTTAGGTTCACATTACTATTTTTTTCCTTTTTGCTCAGTTTTAGACCTATAGTTGTTGGTGTTGGGGCAGGTTTGTTGCTGTCCATTTTAAATATCTTTAAAATCTATTTGGAATAATTAGTTTGAGAAATTAATATGTCATGCTATATTTGTTGGACTTCAATCCCAAGAAAATATTTCAGCACACCTAAGTCTATCATCTCAAACTCATTCTTTATTACCTCTTTGAAATCTACAATGAAGATGTCATTGTTTCTAGTTATTAGATCATCCACATACAAAATAGCAATTAAAATATCACCTTTAGCTGCTTTTATGTAAAGTGTGGCCTCACTACTGCTTTTGCTAAAGCCATTACTCGCTAAATATGATTTTATCATGGTGTACCATGCCTTAGGTGCTTGTTTCAACTAGTAGAAATATTTTTGGAGCCTATATACCTTGTCCTCTTGCCCTTGGATGTCATATCCAGGTGGTTTCTCCACATACACTTCCTCTTTCAACACTCCGTTCAAGAAGGTTTACTTCACGTCCATTTGATACACTTTTCAATTATATTGGGTTGTTATTACTATGACTGCCTAAAAAATTTCCAACCTTGCAACTGGTGCATATGTCATCATAATCTTTTCTAGGTTTTTATTTGTATCCTTTAACAACTAGCCTTTCTTTATGTCTTTCAATCTTCCCCTCAATAGTACACTTGGTCTTGTAGACCCACTTAACTCCAATTACTTGTTTACCCTTGGGTAAATCGGTTAGTTGCCATGTTTGATTCCTCTCTATAACATCCAACTCTTCATCCATGGCCTCACACCACTTCTCTTCTTTCACTGCCTCCTCAAAGTGTGTTGGATCACTATAAGAAAATTAAAAAAAATATAATTCTCATCAAAATCGGCATACCTTATGTTCTCATAAATCTCCATCACACTCCTTGTCCTTCATGGAATCAATGATACAAGTGTAGGGTATGAATTATCTCTGGAGCTGCTGCTATTTTGACCTTTGGATCTATTGTACTACTAACTATCAGAGCTATTGCTCTACTGAATTCTAGAGCTACTATTCTATTGTCCACCTCCAGAGTTTTTTTGTTGAATACCACCAGAGTCATTATTTTGAACGCCTCTAGAACTGTTATTTTCCAAATCTTTGTAGTAGTTTCTCCCTGAGCTACTACTCACTTGAGCTCCTCCTATGTTGTTTTTCTCTAGAGCTTCTTCATCATCAAGGGGTATTGTGACTAAAATGCTTGTGGTGTTATCCAATGTTCCATCCCATGCTTCATTCTCAATGAACTCAACGTCCTTATTGATCACAACCTTTTTGGTGATGAGATTATATAATTTGTAGGCTTTTGACTCTTGACTATAGCCTATGAAGATCATTTTTCTCCTTTATCATCAAGTTTCTACCTCTTCTCTTTTGGAATGAATGCATATTCCATACAACCATAGATTCTTAGGTGTTTAACACTCCATTTTCTATTTTTCCACGCCTCTTGTGGAATCCTATCACAGATAGCCTTTATAGGGCACTGATTCAATAGATAAATTGTTGTTTTTATAGCTTCATCACAAAAAACATGTGACAATCCTTTTCCTTTCAGCATGCTTTCTGCCATCTCTTGAATAGTTTTGTTTTTCCTTTCATCCACTCTATTTTTCTATGGAGTATACCTAGTTGTAAATTATTTTTCAATGCTTTCATTCCTACAAGACTTCAAAAACTATTTGGAGATGTAATCTCCCCCTCTATCTATTCTTAGCACTTTGATATAGTGGTGGATTTTCTTTCCAGTTGAGGCTTTAAACCATCTAAAGTTCTCAAAGGCTTCTAATTTTATTTTTCAAGAAGTAAACCCAAAAAAAAATGTTGCAATGATCTATGAATGTCTTGAAATAAGAATTTCCACCCAAAGTTTTGGCTTTTTGGTTTTCATAGGTCCACACAAATCTGAGTGCACCAACTCCAATGGTGATTTTTCTCTCCTAAAATAACCTGATTGAAAGGTTTGTCTATGTTGTTTTCCTAAAATGTAGGATTCACATTTTCCATCGGGTTCTACAATGGATGGTAACCCTCTAACCATGCCTTTCTTGGAAAATAAACTCAACCTAGAAAAACATAAGTTCCCTTACCTCAAATACCAAAGTTTGGATGGGTCTTTGATGATTGTCCTGAAAGGCAAATTGTTGTTCTACTATTGTGAGCGCTAGAGAATATTGTTGTCCTTATTTTGTGAGCGTTGAAGATACTATATGCATCCTAAGAGGAAATATTATGTTTCTTATCATTTTCAATATTGCAATCACTTTCTTGATACATCCTTTGTCAAATATAATGCACTTTCCATTTTCCATCAGGATTTTATAACCATTTTGGACCATTTTTCCAATGCTTAATAGGTTATTTTTTATGCCAAGTGCATAATAAACATCTTGGATCTTCCTCCTTTCACCATTATTGGTTTGGGTGTTAAAAATACATTTTCCTATGATGGGAACTTTCTCATTGTTTCCCATTTTGATTTCATTTTTTATGTTGCTATCTATGGAGGAAAAATGTTTTTGTTACCACTCATGTGGTTGCTACAAGCATTGTCTAAGTACCATACTTCATCACTACTACACTCAACAAGGTTGTAAACAATCAAAACATTTTACTATTTTCATTTTCAGCCTTGTTCTCATTTGCTACATTAGCATTTGACTCCCGTGGTCACATTGTTTCTTTATGATAGTAATAACATTGAACATAAGTTTTGTCATACCTCTGATTTGAAGAAGACTCAATCCCCAAATTCAAAACTTCTTTCACTACGGTGTCGATCCACCTATTGCTACATTCAATTGTGTGTCATGGCTAGATTCTCCTTGAGTCTTAAGAGTGCTTGTTGTTGATGAATCAAGTGGTCCTCCATTGCCTAAACTCTTGTTGACACCTTCAATGTTGGTATGATGGAAGGAGGTTGATATCCATATAGTTCCATAAATGAAGTCATTTTTATGACCTATGAAAGGAAGTGTTATATCATCATTTTTCTAGTGGTACCTAATATACCCATTGAGACTATTTATCTAAAGTTAAAAAAAATAGATATCCTTCCAAATAATTATTAACAACCTTAGTTTTCCCATCAAATTGAGGGTGGTATGAATTACTATGAGCCAATTGAGTACCCAACATGAGAATAAAAATTTCCAAAAGTGACTAGTAAAGATACGATCACGATCATTAACAATAACCTTAGGTGTACCATGTAGTTTTTTAATATTCTACAAAAAGTATTTTTCCACTATACTTGATGTAAAAGGATGTGATAATGCAATAAAATGTGCATATTTAGTGAGGTGATCTACTACTGCCATGATGACATTATTACCTTTATATTTTGGAGGCCTTGTGATGAAGTCCATGGATACCTCTTCCCAATGTTGGCTAGGAATAACTAAGGGTTTCAAGATACTCGATGTCTTAATCGTCTCCCCTTTATTTCTTTGACAAACCAAACATTTAGCTACAAATTTTTGAACATCACCTTTTAGCCCTTCCAAAAATAGTCTTTCTTGACTCGATGATAGGTCTTCAAAAATCCTGAATGACCACCAATTGGAGACTCATGAAGTTATGTGAGAATATTTTTTTTAAGAGTGGAATTATTGTAGAGATACGATCACTCTTTATACCACATAGCACCTCCCTTCCAAAAAAACTTATCTAAACTACTAGGATCACTTTATAACTCTTGAATGAGATTACTTGTAGCAACATCATTTTTCCACTTTGCTTTGTCCTCTACTAACCAATCTTCTTGTAATATTGAATGGAACAAAATAAAGCTTCATCATTCTCATCCTTCCTAGAAAGGGCATCTACCACAACATTTTCCTTCCTTTTATTATATACAATCTCAAAGTCATATATCAACATGTTAGTGACCCTTTTTTTCCCTTCAGAAGATAATCTTTTTTCCAAAAATTATTTTAGGCTATCATGACTTGTCTTAACCTTGAAGTGTCTACCCATTATATAAAGCCTCTATTATTTTACCATGTGGAGAATAGCTAGAATTCCCTTCTCATAAATAGGTTTGATTTGATTCATGCCCCTTAATTGAAAACTCTCAAAATCAATGGGTTGACCCTCCTACATGATAACTTCTCCTATACCATTTCTTGAAGCATCGCATTCCACAATAAAATCCTTGGTGAATTTTTGAGTGGTAAACACTAGAGTTATACGCATACCTCCTTAAATCTCTCAAATATCACATTAGCAGACTCATTCCAATGAAAATAATCCTTCTTCAATAAACTTGTGTGGGTTGCTACTATATAGCCATATTATTCATAAATATTCTATAGTATCCAATCAATCCCGAGAAACCCATCAATTTATTAATGGTTTGGGAACAAGCCATTCCATTATAGCCTTACTTTTGTTAGGATCCACCTTTACTCCTTCATTTGAAACTATGTGTCTCAAGTACTCCACCTCATTGAGACCAAAAGCACACTTGGATGGATTAGCATAGATTTGAGGATCTTCAAGAACTTGTAATGATTGATATACATGTTGCAAGTGTTCTTCCCATGTCTTGTTATAAATGAGTATATTATCAAAGAACAATAATACAAACTTCCTAAAGAATTTATTAAATATGGAGTTCATCAAAATTTTAAATGTATATGATACATTAGTAAGACCAAATGCCATCACAAAAAACTCATAATGACCCTCATGACTCCTAAATGTTTTCTTAGAAATATATTATTCCTTAATTCAAATCTGGTGATAACTTGATCTAAGATCTAACTTTTTAAAATACATAGATCCATTCAATTCATCTAAAGAATCATCAATGACTAGTATAGGAAACCTATCTTTTATGGTGTACATGTTGATCACTCCATAGTCTAGGAAAATGTGCCAATTTTCATCCTTCTTATGCACCATAACCACTAGAAATGAGTAAGCACCTTGGCTATGCTTGATAATTCTTGCCTCTAACATCTCAAAAATATTTTTAATCTCTTCTTTGTATATATGGGTACCTATAGGGCATGATGTTGGATGGCTAGTTCATTGGAACTAGTTGTATGGCATGATCATGATCCCTATTAGGAGGAAGTCCTTTAGAAATATCTCCAAAAACCACTAAGTGATGATCAATAATTGCGTGTAAATGTAGATGGGTGGGAGCATTAGTTTGATAGGCTTCTAATGAACATAATTGGACCATAAATCTATTGGTATAAATATTTAAATGTACTCTCTAGTTACTTAGTGGGGTCCTATTTACATATTAATTCCACTTAGGTCCTAGGAATATTCAATACTTAGATAAGATTTTATCTTTTTAGCTTTTATTAAATATTAGTCCTAGGATCAATTAATGTCGTCTCATGTCATTTAATTATGACATAGTCATTTAATGTTGGTACTACATCACACCTTGTTTATATAAGCAAGGTCATTGTACACTTTCTAATATACCTCATCATCATATTTCATAGATCTTAATATCAAGCAAGCTCATTTTCTTGCATACTCTCTTGTAAAAGGTTTTAATTGTTTTTGCATGTGATCCTAGGCTAGAGCTAATTTTTAACTCCTACATGGTATTAGAGAAAGACTTACAAATTCCTTCTCATATTTGAGGGTAGAACTATTTCTAGTGAGAGATCTTGGTGAATTTTAGTAAGGTTGAGTATGCTATATTCCCTTGCACCCGATGATGATTTGGGGAATCAAAAAAACTTTTTAAAAACACTAGTTGTCGAGGGTTTCCCTTCGTGAGTTTTCATTACAAGTTATTTTTGGAGAATGTTGGAGGTAATTTGAGCTCACCATTGAGTCCAGGTAATCTAAGAAAGTCAATATTGGCTTTCATTTTGTCAAAATCCAACATATTTTGTCAAATCTACGAGGGTTTCAAGTTGGGAGGTAGTTACTAGATCTAAGAGGTAGCTGATTTTTTGGAGAAAATTGGGCCAAAATCAACCCTAAAATTGCATTAAGAATGCCCAAAACCCCAAGAACACCTAGAAAATTGTCAAAATCAAAAAAAATTGCTCTGAGCCCTCAAAGTTTTTTTGGGCCTCGTCGCCATGTTTGTACCATACGGATCCATATAGTATGATACCATGTGGTCTACAAGTGTCAATATCAGCAAAAGGTTGTACAACCAACATATTCTGGGAGAATATTTAGCATGCACACTTGCTTTGTGACACCTTTGCAGTTTGTGTCAACATCTACAGTATGGCGTACTATGCAGGTCAAATCGCATGTATCCTGGTAAGCATTTCAATATTATTTTAATATTTAAAATTTCATCGTCCAATTTAATTGCAAGTATCAATCATAGTGGTGGGTCTTATTAGCAGCCTTGAGCACTTGGTTCAACGGTAGCATGGGAACCTACCACCACTATGAGCAGTGCCACCACCAACCCTCAACCCTCCCGCCACTCTGTGGGTGGGGTGCTTTTTTCTCCCCAACATCAACAAATGGTCACATAGTTACCAAGAGCTTAGCCAATAGGGGCTTATTTTTTCCCCTTTGTGGTCTCTCAGGTGCCCAAATTAGGCCTTTTTCACTAGAGCATAACTTTTCATCCACGTATCAAAATTTTGCAAACAATATATTGATGAAAATCTAGTTCCATGTACTTCATAGTGGTCTAGGTCATTTTGCAAAAAAAATCTATAGGTACATTTTATTGGCAACTGAAGTTCTTTTTCCCCTTTGGACCTTTGAGCTCATAAAATTTTTTCCAATTTATTTGATTTTTGTGATTCCAACGGCAATTGAAAGGTATTCAAGAGCTTTATCATTTGGTTCATGAACTTTTACCAAATTCATATCCAAGTATAAATTATTGAGTCTTTGCATATTTGGAATATTCACTGATTACTTAGACATATTGTCTTATGGATATGTTTGTGGGGGGCTTCATTTTCAATTTTATTTTTCGATTTGGGAGGTATCACATCATTTTGTATCAGATATTTTTCCATTTTTCACTCTTAGCACTTGTTCTTCTAATGGTTGAATCAAGGCTTGAACTACTAACTCCTCATAATTATCATACATGAAAGGAAAGAACGAGGAAATTTCTTTAGTATAGGGGTTTTTGGTCCACCTTGGATGATGAACAACCAAATTTTTCTAGATAATATGAAATATTTTCTCACAGTAAAAATGTTTGTTGGAACACGTTTATCATTGTGCCAAAAGATTGACCTATTAACGCCCGATACAAATGTTAGAGATAAATGGATCCATGACAGGTGGTTATTCCATGTCCCAAATCTGAAGGGATGCGTTGGTGATTACTCAAAAAATCCCTCCCTCAATGTTACCTTAGCATATTCAAACTCGTGACCATGGCTTTGATACCATTTGTTGGAACATGTTTGTCATTGCACCAAAAGATCGACCTATTAATGCCCAATACAAATGCCAGAGATAAATGGATCCACGGGAGGTGGTTAGTCCATGTCCTAAATCTAAAGGGAGATGTTGGTGATTAGTCCAACAATGTTATGAGGCTATGGGTTTGACTATTATGCAAGTTTTTGATAGTTTCTTCTTCCATATTGAGGAGTGTAATACTACTCGACAAGTTTGGGATAATTACAAGGAATTATTTGATTCAATTAGTGAGATTCGTGCTATGCAATTAGAGAAAGAATTGGCATCACTTTCCATAGATTGTCTTAACACCATTGAAGACTATTTTGTGAAATTCAAATCATTAAGGCCACAATTGTTTGGTTGTGGTAAAAATAAAATTGATAAGGAATATGTTGATGGTTTTTTTAGCATTGCACAACATAGATAAAGTACAAGTACTCTATCTCTCTTGAAAGGTAATTTCCCCCAGTAAAATTTAGAAAATAACCCCAAGGTCTCTAATGTCAGGTCTTGACAATGCACAAACAACTTAGTGATAATGTGTAATGTTGGTAATCACAAGGGGCATTTATGGTAAAACAAAGGCTAAAACTTCTAGGTCAACAATAAGGGTTTTGCAAGATCTTAAAATGAATATAAAACCAAACAATTTTCCCATATTTGTGATCTGAAAATAATACTTTCATCAAATGTGGTAATTTAGTGATTCTTTTGATCCTACTCTAACAATGATCTCAAATAAATATCAAAAGGAAAGGTTTAGAAAGACTCCTAATCTAAAACCTAAGTGCAATCATGAACACAATGCAATATTTAAGGTGGACCAATCTTCAATAACCAATTCCTTCTTAACAAAGATGAAATCTAGAATACAACAAAAACAATGCAATCTCCAATGGCATGTAAGATTTTTAGACTATGAAGCATTCAAACATACATCCAAAATGGCATGAAATGCATAAACACACACAGTTGAACTATTGTAATAATATTAGGCGCAAGCTAACTATACATAGTAACTCACAATCAGCAAGCCACCAATAGTATGGACTGAAGATTCCTCAAACACCTCAAATACTTTATCATCAACATGAAATAACTAAACTAAATCTGAAACCAATCAACTAAAATAGCTTTGAAACATAGGAACCATGCATATAGATGAAATAACATAGAAAAGATCACCAAGCCAATGTCTTCTCATATATTAACTTCACCAAAATTTGTAACAATTCCAAAATAAACCTTTCAAATGAAGAGAAAACTCATATCTATAGAGTTTTTCATCACATAAGTTAGCCAAAATAAAATTAAATCAAGGCGTCGAATATAGGTTGGTCTTATACAATTTAATTCCCATTATATTAAAAACAAAGTATTTAAAATTGTCCCTCAAGTGATACATTAATATTAAATAAATGGGTTGGCACTATTCTCTAGGTAGTCAACTTGTTTTTCCAGCTGGCTAATGTAGTATGCACAAAACTTGAGGTAGATGCCTTAATTGTCCTCTTTTCCCATTTGTTGCTTCTTGGAAAACTCTTGAAACTTATGCAACACTCCATTCAGGTTGGCCTGACTTGGAAAGGGGATAAACATTAGCCTCAAAGAAATTGATCCTAATTCACTTTCATATTTTTTCAATATTTGATTCCACTCAATCTCCATCTCTTAATATTTATGTAAAACAGTGATATACATAGCTGCATAGCTGAATGATTTTTTGTGACAGCTCCATATTCAACCTGAGAATGTAATTCCTTCCACCATTGCTTCAATTATTCAACATTCAGATGTTCTTTACTTAGTTTCCTTCATGTCATTGTTTCTAGAAATAGGATGTAACCAGCAATGATACACCTAAGTCCTTCAATATCTTAGGAAACTGTTCTAAAGCTTTATCCATTATCTCCCTTTAAAATTTAAAAGCCTCAATCCACTCCTTAAGCTTATCTATGTCCTCAAAGGCAAGAACATTCTCTTTAACTAGCACCACATCAGGAATTTTCACTATCTTTACCAATCTAACCATAGATTTTTCATCACAAGCCTGGCATTCTGCAGCTAATAGTTGTACAGTATCCTAAAAAGAAATAGTATTTTCATGTAATTGCAAGATCTCCTCAATCAACACAACACCCTTCTGGTATACCCGATTTATCGATTGTTGAGTCACTTGCACTAATGTTTTCATCTTCTCTACTTCATTTATGACATCTTTAGACAATATACTAGCTTGAGTAGATGTACCTGCTTGAGTTTGGGTTTGCAAAGGTTTAACAAGATGTTGAATATACTTTTGCAATTCTTCTACCTATTTTTGCAACCTCTCCTTTTCTTGTACTTCCTTGTCCAATCTTTTCAAGACAACATCTATAGAACCCCTCAAATATTTTGTCTCTTGTTTCTTTGAAAATGGCCCTAAGTTGATTGTTTGTATAGTTTAATCTACAGAAGTATCCTCTTCTTTAATTTTCTCAGTTACAGGGGTGGCAATATGCAATACTCTATTATTCGACTCATCCCTCGTGATTCTAGAAATCACCCTAGCCTTCTTTTTCTCCTTAGTCTTTCCTAGGCCTATCAAAAAATTGTCCCAATTGAGAACTACTTCTTTAACCACCACTGGCTTAGGCCTTAGGCTTTCCTTCAACCAGTTTGGAGAAGTTGACTCTTTTGTATTTGTATCAATATGAGGACTATTTTTTCCTTAGAGGTCTCCTAACTTATTCATTTCAACATTTTTTTATTGTTTATCCTCCTTGTTTGTATCTTCTTTATCTAATTCTTGTGCTTCCTCTTCTTCTTTATTTGTCTTATCATCTTTATTGGCTTCATCCTTTCCTTCTTCAAACTCAGCATTGATTTCTTCCTTTTCAGGTTCATTTCCAACCTCTACTTCAACAATATTAAACTGTTTTCCAAAATTGTAGAGATCACCATCCTTAGGGGTTTCAGGCTCCTCCTCGTTGGAAACATATTCAAATGGTGCATTTTATGTTTCTATATCTTCTTCATTACTTGGAGGAACACCCTCTTAAATGTGGCCCAGGATTATTGTCCTTTGTGGTGATTTCCTCTACAAATTCCCCTTTCTCAGATTGTGATGCTTGTGTTGTTTTCTCTGACTCTTTAGTAACTTTATCTATATTTTCTAAGTTGGGAAATGGTATCCCAATGGAGAAGCCTTCCTAGTATAAACTTGTGTTTTCTCTCAAGAACTCTCTACATCAATTGTTTCCTCATCTTCTTGTGGATTCTCTCCACTTGCTTTATCTTTTTGTTGTTTCATTGAAGGAGAAGCACCCTTATTCCCTCCTCTGACTAGCTTCCTTCTCTTAGGAAGTTGAGTTTCTTATGTTTCCTTAGTAATCATTTTTGTAGGCTTCCTCTTCTTTGGCATGGGCTTCCTTTTGGATTCTCCTACCTAGGCCTGAGCCTTAGATTGACCCCTAGTTCTTCTTTTGATCACTAGAGGTCCTTCTTCATTTGATCATTCTTCTTGAGCACCAGCGACATCCTCTTTTGTCTTATCCAAATCATCCTTCGAAGAGGATTGGGATTCCAAATCTCTCATTAATTCATAGGATGGATTTATCCCATTAGCCTCCATCTCTAAGGTTTTGTTATTTTCCCATTGTTCTGAATACTTGATGAATGAGGCATTAATGTAGGCCAAATCAATTACTTCTTCCTCGGCCCAATCTATAGGAGGGAGAGGCTTATTTTGATATTGCATGTATTCATGATACTGGATTACCTCATCCTCATCCTCAATTTGATATGGCACCTGCACAACTTTATATAATCTTATCATTTTTCAATGAAAGCCTAGAGAACTTTCTCTTGACTGCCTCCAATTCATCTCTGCAATCAGCCCAGTAGTCTTCTATATTATCCATGTGCCTGTAATCCCTAGAAGCAAGCTTCTAAGCTACTCCATATGGATCAAAATAATCCCTATTAGAATGGAGGACTAGATGAAGATGTGTCATTTCAATTTCTGAATGTTTGGCACTTTTAATTGATGGACAGGCCTCCCAACCATTGATTGTGAAGGGGAATTCCCTACCTATTCCAATCTTATGCATACCTTTCAAAACTTGATCAAAAGAAACTAACCGCCTTGTCACCTCCAACAATGCAACCTTATCAGTTGGATACCTCGAGAGTCTGTATGGTACCTTAGGACTACCTTGAATTCTGATATATGTAAACTTTGGGAATTATATAAACCAATGCTCATACTTCTTGATCAACTCCATAGAATCATTTGAAATCCTTACATGCAGTGCCTCTTTCAAAGTTCTGGTGATATACATGGTGAAAGCATCATTCACCCTCCTGTATTTTGAAGTAGATAGATGGAGTTGAGGGTAAATTTCATATACTATGTCATGTCCAATTGTTCCTTTGCAACTCAAACCTTTGTACTTGTAATGTTTGCAAGCATGTAAACCACATAAGAAGTCATAGTGAACTTCTTGGTATCATGCACAGCTCTCAATTTCTTATCCAAATTATCACTAATCAAGCTTGCCCAATGATATTTAACCCCCTTCTCAATTTGTGCTATCACATAGAACATCAAGTCTTCAAACATTGAAGCCCTCTCCAATCCCATCACTCTATTGAGAAGGGTGATAATATCATTGTACTCCTGTTTGAAATCACTTTTGTGTAACTATTTTGGCAACTTGGAGTAGTGATACCTAGGCTTATCAATCCATGAAGCATTTATGATCTTCAATGCCTTATTAGAGTTATCAGTGTAAAACTTCCTCACAATGTCTACATTGAATTTCACTAGTTTCTTGTGTGCAGCAATATCAAATGCCTCTGCCAAGGACTCTTCTATCATATTTTCCATTATTATGCCTTGAGGACCCAATATTACTCTTCTATCTGAATCGTAATGTTTATCACATTCCACGATCATTTTTGGACATTAGAGTGATGCAGGAAATCCTACTGCCTGTGCCAATCCAGTCTTCACTAACCTTCTAGCTCATTTTGTGGGAGCATAGCAGTACATTCTCTGCTTGAAGTCCTCATAGTCAACATGTCCCATATTTGTATCTCCAACTCCTCCACAATAAAAATCTATCTTAGACTCTGGGAACCTTTCCTTAAAGTCATACTTCATTTTCTCTACCTTGGACAGCTCCTCTTTCATTGGCTCAATTGTCTTTCCTTTAGTAGCCTTGGCCTTGCTAAACTTTGTTTGCATCTGGTTAGACCAAACACCATAATCACTTGATATGAATTACAAAATTAATCACTACAACATTGCATCATTAGCTTAATCATCATATCCCACAAACAATATGTAACATTTCATTGTTCATCATTAAACTCAAGAAACCAATCTCTAAATCCTTAAAAGCAAAGCCTAAAATAACTTTCAGGTTTTCATGCATATCATGGATTTCGAAGATTTTGACGCCTCATAGATTTTTGGGGAATCCAAGCCTCCACAGATTCTACAAAAAAGCATCCTTCATAAAATTCAAAGGCACGCAGATTCTGTGAAACAATATGGTGAGTGAGTGAATAAAGGCACTAAGGTTAAGCAATCCCACTCACAACTCCTAGGGAATTCAATAACTAAGATTAAGCTTATGGATCACAACCTCAACATCCCAAAAACTATAGGTACTTAAAATGTGTTTTATAAAACAACCTCGAAGAATCCAGGGGACCGCAGAATTCGTGAAGAAAGCGGTATCGAGGAATCCAGAGGGTCATGGATTTCGTGAAAGGGTGAAATTCAGATATTTCATTAGGATGTGGATTTTGCGAAGGAACAAGGAATTTGGGGAATCCAAGCCCTCTAAGATTTAGCGATAAAGGTCATAGTTCAGATATTTCTTACATCGATGGATTACGCAATGAACCCACAATTCGGGGAATCCAAAGGACAACGGATTTTGCAAAGAATAATATTTCAAAGATTTCTAAGACATGTGGATTCCACAATGAGGGACACCTATCAGGATTTCCAAATTCTTAAGGATTACGTGATGACTTCATGTTTGGATATCCATGCCTCTAAATAAATGTTTGACCATGTTTCGACCCCTAAATGTAGTCACACAAAACCATAACATAAACTCAAATCAATAACATGCCCTAGCATATTGCACGTCTGTGAGCATAATCATTCAAAATTCCTAATCATGTTCCCCAAAGTAAAATAACCTAGGGCTTTAATATTAACACACCCAACAATATTAAATCGGTACAAGGACAATCAAATCGACTATTAATGATATTTCAAACACAATTCAAGGATGCCCTAGTTTGTGCCCATTATATCCCAAATTAACAGGGTGCTTTAAATCCACAACCAAAACATAAACCCTAGTTTATCATCTATGCAAAACTCAATATTTCAAATGCAAATGAAAATATGATGATAATAACCATTTTGAAATATAAACTGAAATAATTCCAAGTCAAAGGATATGAATCTTTGAAAATCTATGTGCAAATCAATATGAAATGGGAGTTCAAGTTCATAACTATGATGACCAACATAAAATTCAAATTGAAACACAATCCAAAGCAAGATAACTCTTCAAATCAATGCTAAATTCACTTGCAAAACCAAATAAACGGGATTTAAGATCCTACCTTGTGATTCGGATGGCAAAAATGCAACGTACAAACCACACTTTGGAAACCCTAGACGATGATCACCGAAATCCACCCGTTTAGATCTTCAAAACTCAAGTTCAATCCACCCAAACACTTGTACTTTCAATGCGTCAAGCTCCCCAAACAATAAATATAACAATGACATCGAAAATGAATCGGAAATCACACTATAAAGCAACCCAAAAGAGTCGTTAATGGCAACTTGTCATTCGTGGGGCTCAATAAATTCTCGACATGACGTTTACACAGGGTTTGGGGAATCTGGGAAGGCAAGGATTCTCCAAAAACAAGGATTTTGAGGAATCCAAGCATGTCTGGATTTCGCAAAAAGAAGAATTTTGGAAATTCTGCAAGGGCAAGGATTTAGCGAAGAAAAATCTTAGAGAATCCGCCGAATCCTAGAATACGCGAAGGTAAGGTTTTCGGGAAATCCAAAGGGTCTTGGATTTAGCGATGAAAGAATTTTTGGGAAATCCATCGGGCCATGCTTTCTCTGAAAAAGTCATGACTTTCGGGGAATCCAAATAGTGTTAGATTTTTTGAACTTAGACCCATTTTCTCATTTAAAAGGGCTTGGTAATTTTTGATGTTAAACATAAGGCCAATTTTTGTAAAATACACTCTCCCCAAACATAAATGTGATCATTGAAAGTTCAAAAATGTGAAGTAATACAAAATTCAAAAGACCCGTCCCTTAAGGGGAAAAGGCAAAACCAGAAATGAAAACAAAAAGCAAAAGAGGGTCCCCACCTCAGGTGGGGTGTGTGTGCGAAAATGGCATAAAATAATGCATATTCTTGATTTTTTCTAAGTTGAAAGGTTCATTTTCATACTTCTCTACTTCATTTTATGATACAATGGATGGATTAGGTGATTCATTTGTCGTGCTTTATTTTGAGACATTTTATGATAGATTGACTAGGGAACAAGCTAAACTTATTCAACATGATACACACTCTAAGAATCATGCTTTGATAGCATCATCACATAAAGGAAAAGGAAAGAATAAGTTAAAACCTAAGAAAAAATCTTGTGATACACCCACCTCTCTTGGAGAGGATAAAAATAAGGAGAAACCCAAATGTGGTTATTGTAATGGGCCTAGACATGGTGAACAAACTTTATATAGCAAATAATTAGATGATATGAGGTAACTTCTAAAAGAGTACAAAAAAAAAATTCCTTCTAAAACAAGTTTTCCTTCTTCTTTTTCTTCTTCACAACCTTTATCTTCTACACACACAAGTAGCATAGTAAATGCTCATGGGAATGATAAGGTAAAAAATCATAAGATGAAAGGTCATGCTCTTGTTGTAACACATGTTGAACAATCTATAGATTGGATTCTTGACTCAAGAGCCTCACATCATATATCAGGATAACCTAATAGGTTTTCATCCTTGAAGCATACTTCAGTAATGAAGATCTTGATGGCTAATGGTTTTTTTTTTGGATGTATTTGGTAAAGGGATTTTTTATGTTCGCAATCGTAGTTTTCATGGTGTTCTTTGCATTCCTGATGTTCAACATAATCTTCTTTTAGTATATCAAATAGTGTGTGCTCGTAAATCTATTGAGTTCACTCCAAATTTAGTTTTCATTCATGATTTGAATACTAGATAACTTGTTGCAATGGGTAGGTCTGACCATAATGCAAATATCTACACCTTTTCTCTTTTTCTTCCCGATGGTGACCACTCTCCTAGATCAAGTGTGGGTAGTTGTTCAGATAGTGGTTTTGGTGGTTTCTTGAACCTCATTGTTCATCATCCATTTGATAAGGTTCTACCATCTCCTATTTCTTCAAATTTGAGTGTTGACTTGGTTTCCAAGACTTTAGATGAGCAGGATACATTTTGTTTTCCATATTTCCTTTGCAGGATGGTTTCATGATAGGTAAATCACATTTGGTTTGTCATTCCTCTTCTACAAATTTGGAGGTCATGTTTGACGGGATCACTCTCCTCTTTGATCATACATCTTTGGATTTTTCTCTTAAGTTTCCACATCCTTTTTCTTCTTCTTTGATTGGGGTCACACTTGATTTTTTGACACATCTTTGAAGACACTTGTTGCATCTTCAGAGCATCTTCAGAGCTATCATTCATGAGGCTTCTTCCCTCTTGCTTCATCATGAAGATGAGGTTTCTTTAGCATTGACCATTGGATATCTTTCTTCCCAAGGGGAGAAATATTATTTTTTGGAATTGGATTCTCTTTTGACTTCAAACTTTCTTCAATGATTGTGGAGCTACTTCATTATGGAGGGCTATGTGGTCTCTTTCTTTCCCTTTTATGGGGGGTATTTCTAATGTATATAAATGATGAATGTTGTACTTGAGAGGTAGCATGTTGTCCTCCATCTTTCATCACTTGATTGTATTTCATCTCTCTTTTGGGGAGGGTTTTTTTCCCACTAGGTATTCTCCTTTTCTCTGATTGTGAGAGATTACATTTGTATTTGTATATGGGTACCTAAAATGGAATTTTTGTTGAGACCCATCATTGCATCATTTGTATAATGATTACTTCTCCCTAAGTTGCACTTAAGGGGTGTGTTGGTATAAATAGGTATATTTCCTATCTAGTTACTTAGTGGGGTCTTATTTACATATAAGTCAACTTTGGTCCTAGGAATGTTTAATGCTTAGATAAGATTTTACATTTTTATCTTTTATTAAATATTAGAGTCCTAAGGTCATTTAATTTGGCTCATGTCATTTGATTATGACACGATCATTTAATGTTGGTACTACATCACACCTTGTCTATATAATCAAGGTCATTATACACTTTGTAATATACCTCATCATCATATTTCATAGATCTTAATATCAAGCAATCTCATATTCTTGCATACTCTCTTGTAGAAATTTTTCATTGTTTTTGTAGGTGGTCCTACACTAGAGCTAATTTTCAACTCCTAAAAAATCCATCAACTTCTTTCTTAAGTAACTTTTGTATTTGATGAGCACTTCCATTTGTGGGGAATTTTCTTTCAACCCTCTTAGCTCTATTATATTTCCTTCTGGTTGAAATCTCATGAATAGTTCTTGGAAGTTCATCTTAATTGTTCCCAATGTAGTAATCCATTGTACTCCCAAAACAATATTTTTTGCACCCATGGAGATAACATACATTGGGCAATCAAGGTGATAATCTCTTGTGGATAATTTAATATTGTGGTATTTTCCAGAAAAACTAACATTACCACCATCTACAATCAAGACTTGAAACTTTGGAGCTAGATACATTAAAAAAAATTAGATGAATAGCCAACTTTTTGTTGATGAAATTATGAGTGCTACCCAAGTCGATCAACACTATTACTTTCTGCTTCTTTAAGAAACCCATTACCTTGAGAGTTTATGGGGCACTAAAACTTGAGAGTGAATTACAATAAATGATTGGTTAGGACTCATGTGAATCCTCATATAACTCCCTATCAACCTCTAATATTGGTTCCTCCTCTTCTTCCTCGACACGGTCCTTCAATATATAACAATTTATTTTCACTACATTTGTGTCCCCTTCTATATTTGTTCACAATTGAAACACGACCTTTTTCTCTATTCTCTTTAATTTCTTGTGGAGTCAACCTAGCAGGTTGAGGTAATGAATGTGTAGGAGAGTTCGTTTCTCTTATGTTTACAATCCCTTGTCGCCTATTGGCCAAAAACTTCTCCTCAACTTGTCTTTCCATAAGTATGACTTGTGACAAGGCTTTTGGTTGGAAAAAATGTACCTCATATTTTATTTGGTCCTTTAAACCTCTTAGAAATAATTCATTGAAATTTTCTTATGTCACATTCTCCACTCTTACACAAAGGGCCTGAAATTTTTGAGTATAGCCCTTGACCGTACTTGTTTTCTTTCATTTTGTGAGTTGGAAAAAGTAGATATTTATCTCTATAATGGGTAGCAAGTTCCTCTTAAAAAATTGACCATGTAACCACACAACCCTTCTTTCTCTTTTCATCACATAACCAACAATACCAAATAAATTGATTCAGTTCCAAGTATAATGATTCCATATCCACCTTTTGTTGACTAAAAATGTGATGAAGATCAAATAACTTCTTCATTTGGAAAAGCCAATTAGTTGCATCCTTGCCATCAAACTTTCTCATATCCAACTAAATTACAAAAACATAAGATTATTAAAGGAATTATCATTCTTAAGATCTAAGTCAAGTCCAAAAAAATCATGTCCAACAAAAGCATTATACTCCAACTTCCTATGTGAATATTCTCCTTATACTCCATACCATAAATAAGTGATTTTAATTCACTCATATCCTTTAGCATATCCCTTTTTATTATCAAAATTTTTTCAGTCATCTCCTTCTTCAATTATGAAGTTTAAACCTTGACCTTGTTGATTTCCTCGTTACGGTTAATATCCTCAATATTTGCATCATCCTTATCTAACGATTTCCCCAATGTGGTAGCATTATTTTTTCCTCTTGTTCCAAGCTCCATCATGATAACAGAAAATAATTTTGTAATAAATCAAATAATAAATTCAAAATAATCTAAAAAAAAATGTAACTTACCAGGGCCTAGGTTGAACTTTCCTAGAAAAATCTCCCAAAAATTAGGTGTTTTGCATCCTTGAGAGTGAATTGATTGGAAACCCTAATTATGCAATAAATCGCTTCTTTTTTCTCTAATTAATTTGAATTTTTTAATGAAGGCTCATCTCTTCTTAAAAACCCCTCTAAAAATTAGGAATAAATTTTGGAGGATTTGAAAAAATTTATTTCCAAATAAATTGGGTAGAAACCTTAATTATGTAATAAATCACTCAATTTTGCTCCAATTCCTTTGAAATATTGATTGTAATTGCTTTAATATTCTCTTCAAAAACCCTTTAAAAATCAAACAAAAGTTTTCCAAAATCTGGGAGATATACGTTTCACAAAATAACCTCCAAAATTGAAAAAAATGTCTTATGATCACAGTGCCAAGATCATGCTCTAATACCACTTGTTATAAAATAACTTACACAATAGAAGACTATGGTATGAAATATACTGCAAATAATTGATAATAACTAATAATAACAAGTCACTTCAAGGGGGAAAACCTCCAAATATAGATCCAATGAGAACATAATTTGTAATTGATAATGAAATAAGACTCACTACCTCTTATATATACCTTATTTATACCTAGGATATCACCTAGGCTGACTTAGATAAACCTAAGTAAGCCTTAGACCAACCTAGTCAACTAAATAAATATAATAATGATAATATGACTTAATTAATAGTCAAGATAGCCACAAGTTGATTATTCATAACCCTTCGTGCACTAATATTAAAGGCACAATAGATAAAGAGTTATTGAACCCCCTTTATTTGAACCATATGACTTGTCTTGGTTACCAATCTTGTATTTCCCTAATTATGCCTCTTTAAGTTGCTTCTATGACCCTCTCAATTTATAACCAATGTGAGAGATTCTAAATGGGTCCTATTTGGATTCCTTTATTGATATATATCATGATCCTATTTCATTTTTCCCCACCTTTGTTTCATTTCCCTTATCCCTTAGTTTTGGATAAGTCTCATGTGATCTCCTATGGTAGTTTGTTTCAATATTTTAATCATTTTCTTTATCCTTCGAATGCTTTTTCTAATTCACTATTGACTTGTGTCTATCAATGACTCATACCTTAAGTGAGAGCCTTATACTTGCATAAATAATAACTATTGTCTACAAATTTCAATGGACATGAACACAAACTGACAAAAATCTAAAGCTCTAAGAACTAATTTTCTTTCAACCAAATTCATCAAGTTATTTATTATTGTGTACCACTATTGATACCAAACAATCTATCTAGGAAAATTTAATAATTTAGGCAAATGTGAATGGCTGGCAATAAACCCACATAGGCACATGTGTTCAATTCCATCCCAAATATTTACTTTCAAAATATATTTATAATTCTACAATGTGTGATATTAATAAAATCTGGAACTAGACTCTAGCTAGATGAAAGATAACCTAACCAACCTTGAGTTGATGATCTAGTTTCTTTCTTCAAAAACTTTATGAACCTAACTATCCATAATTTGGTATTCATCTTTATTTCACTAAGAATATTATTCACTCATTTAATTTATTTAATTTACACAATTAAACTATACATGGAAAGTGAACTCCTAATAATGTATTATACCACCGGGAGATCATATTATTTTTTTATTAAACTTGTAACTTTTAACAAAGAAAGAAAAAATTAAAACACATTTAATTACTCTCATCATTTTAGCATTATTTGTTTATACCATTGGGACATCATCTTAATATTATATTAAATTTAGAACTTTTAACAAAAAAGAAAAATTTAAAACACATTTAATCACTCTCATCAATTTAGCATTATGTGTTCATCTACTAATTGTACAATACTTAAGAGGATGACTTGATTTTTTGCATGAACAATTAATATGTATAATTAGGTAAAAAAATTAATTATAATTATGTTTCCACTTTATTTTTCTATAATTACATCAAGAATCAAGTCCAAAGTTTATTTGGAAACATTATAACCAACTTCTCAAATTTTATTTATATAGCAATTATTGTATGAGCTATTTAATTTACTTGTTAATTAAAGCTGCCTAAGAAAAATTAATATCAAATAAAATGATTTAGGAGCATCCGCTAAGTAGCCAGACTACAGTCTTATTGAAGACAAGAAAAAATTGTGAGGTCTTTTAGAATCAGGCAAAATGAAAAGATTGCTTGCTACTGATTTTTCCAAAGAAGGATGACTTTGCATCCACGGTTTGTATGGTGCTCAAGGGAATATAGTAGGAAGGTTATGCACTTGATTTGATTGGAAGCATAGACCGATTACCATCACTACCAATGAGAATTTTTTAGATGTTGTCATAGAAACTGCCCTAGTCATGGTATGCAAGCTTAGACGCATAGACAAGGCACAAAAGTGTTTAACCAAATTCCTCAATGAAACATTGACTCACAATGATTGCAGGAACGATGGATAGAGGAGTATAAAACAGCAAATTGAGGAGTGCATAGGTGAGTGAGGAAGGATAGTCAAGTAAGACCAATAAGCATTAAATTGGTTTCTGATGCGTAGTAAATGAAAAGAGAATGTGTAGAAGAGAAATATAAGGCGTAGTAGTGAATGATAAGTGTGCAAGTGAAAAGTAGGAATCGGCCTTTGAAAATTAAGAGAACATAATTTGATACACAACTGGAACAAGGGAGTGCACAGATAAGTGGCGAAGGAAAAAAAGAGTGGAATTGAGAGTGTAGAGAAGTGTGTTCAGGATAGAAGGTTGATAATGGTTTTGAGAAGGAGAGGGCAAGTGGCTATTTATAATTTTCTTATAAACACTTGTTGAAAAATTCAAACGTTTGTATTGTATGATTTGAAATCAAAAATAAAAACCGATTTGTAGTTTTTCTATAAGTTTTTGTTGTTGAGTAATTATGAATTAAGGTAGGAGAGGAGACCTTCCTGCGTCAATTGGTATTAGAGTCACAAGATCCTAAGAGTGGAGAGAATCCATTAGGATTGTGGGTGAAGAATTGGCAAAGAGTGAAGAATATTTGAGAGGCCATTGATTCTATGGGAATCATGTTGGTTGTCCTCCAACAGAGATGAAGTTGGGTAGAAGGAGTGCAAATCTCTTCCACTGAGAGGAAGTGGGTAGAAGAGATCTTGAAGGCGCATCTTCCAGAATCATTTTGGGAAGAGGATAGTAGTGAGATTTTTGATGCAGGGGGGCCTACAAAGGCAGTGAGTGTTGGCTCTAATTTGTTTGTGGTTGCAGATTGAGAGTGTTCCATAATTGTTTGGAAAATTGTCTTAGAGACATGGAGAGAATTTTTAGATGAAGAAGGAATATTTGAAGCCACAGAAAGTGAAACAAGAACCCATTTGAAGGAGTAATTTGTTCTGAACTATGTGCAAGTCCGGTGGAAAGTGTTGCAAAGTGACGGTGGATAGCAATAATAGAGATAATTTCGTTGCGTTGGAAATGGTTGAGAAGTTGAACTTGAAGAGGATGAAGCACCGCAATCCATACTATGTCTATTGGTTGCAAGGAGGTCATCAAATTTGGGTAAGTGAACAAAGCATTGTGAATTTTCACATTGGAAGATATAAGGATGAAATTATATGTGATATAGTACCCATGGATGTTTTTCATGTTTTTTTGGGTCAACCTTGCCTTTGAGATAGGGAAGCTATACATAATGGAAATAGTAACACTTATAGCATAATCAAGGATGGGAAGAAATAAGTGTTGAATCCATTGCAGGATAAACAAGAAGAAGTGGTAAAATAAATTGCATCGGTATGCCCTAATGAGTGTATGAAATAAGAAAGCAACATCAAATTTGCAATAAGTGAGAAAGAAGTAGCTAGGAATCCTTTGAAGGATGAAGAGAAGAAAGAAAAGATTGCAGCAGATATGAAGAATGAAGAAAAATAAGAGGAGATCCTTATGCAAAAGGATCAACAAGAAAGAGAAGAGATTGCAACCGAGATTGCAAAGGATGAGAAGTTTTGCAGCCCTTTGATAGAAGGGGCATGGAAAGAAAAGAGTGTGGGAGAAGCCCATACAGTCCCAAAAGAAGGAAAATCAATTGTAGTAAGTTCTTTTGAAGAGGTAAATTATGAAATTATGGCAGAGAATGATCCATTGGAAGACATGGAAAGTTTAGGACAGTGATATGAAGAAGAGACAATTCATGAAGAATTGAAAAGCATGGAGGCATTAGAGGTTGTGGCAGAGGTATGTCTTTTGGAAGACATGAATGAAGAGACTAAATTTGATAGCAACAACAAATACATGTCCTTTGGAGGACATGAGGATGGCGATAGCTTTGGGAGATGAAAACATTGTGGTGAAGGGAAACGAAAAGGAAATTGAATAAGTAGAGGAAAATGAAGTAAAATTTGAAACTTTTGAGTATAATTTGTTTGGGATGATGAATGCAATAAAGGATGAAGGGCAAGAAGAACGTAGACACATGGAAAGTTTCAATACAAATTTATGTAAGAAGGTTGTTGATTTAGTTGTTGTTGAGGAGCGTAACTTGCTTGAGGTAGAGATTGAGAAGATTGAGAAGTTGTTCGGGAATGAACACTTGAAGGGAAATGAAGAAGCAACAACAAACATGATGGATGGGGTTGTTGTAATAGCAAAGTATGCATAGTTAAGTTGTAATTTTTTATAAAAATTGAAAAGAGGAAGTTGATAGGGAATTGCTTGTTGTTGAACTGAATAAGAAGTTGCAAGTAGATGGAAAGAAGAATGTAGTTGCAAGTTTCCATGCAAATATATATTTGCACATAGAAGATGTAGAGGATACTGTAGGTGAAACTTGGTGGAGGTGGTCAGTTTGTGGTGGGTCAAAACCCACGAAAGAGGAAAAGAGTGGAGAGAATTTTTGGTGGAGGAGGTCGGATAATGGTGGGTTGGATCCCACAAAAGAGAAGAGGATAGGAGAAAATATTAGGAGGACGGTTCATGGTGGACATGATTCCATGAGAGAAAAGAGGAAGGGAGTGCAGAATTGTTGGGGAAGGATGGTGAATGTTCCGGTAAGATGCTGGAAGAGGAGGAAAAAGAAATAATTTGCAGGTGCCAGTTTTAGCATGGGAGCATGTTGCAAGTTGTTCGCAACTTGGAAGAGTAGTTCTACTACTCAGCTCCATTTTTTGTGAGCATCAATTTTGTAATAAAGACAATGATCTAATTTAGAATGCTTAAATCCCAAAATCAACACATATGTATCAAACTTTTGGTACCACATCCTAGGACTCTATTTTAGGCCATACAAATATTTCTTCAATTTGCAAACCAATTTACTTTTACCTTTCACCATGTAGTGTTATGGTTGTGTCATATAAATATCCTCCTCCAAGTCACCATGAAGGAAAGCAGCTTTCACATCCATTTGATCAACATCTAAATCATAAGCAACAGCAATAGAAAGCAAAAATCTAATGGATGTCATTTTTGCAACAGGAGAAAATATCTCACCATAATCAACACCCTCGACTTGAGAGTAACCTTTTACAACCAACCTTGCTTTGCACTTCTCAATATCTCCATCTGAACGAATATTTTTCTTGAACACCCATTTTCAACCAACAGGTCTTTTTCCTTCAGGAAATGGTACAAGATCCCATGTATCATTCTTTTTCAAAGCTACCATTTCTTCATCCATAGCAATCTTCCAAGATTCTTCATCATTCATATCGAATTCCTCTTCTATCGATCTGGGTTCATCCATGTTAGTATTCAAAGAAAAAATACATCTCCAATCATCAAATGAATACCTTTCAAGTGGTTGTCTATGCCGTGTAGACCTACGAACAAGTTAAGTTGGAGGTTCGTCCTCCTCTTAAGATTTAGAGCTAGATGAGCTCTCCTCAACTTCTTGTCTATCCATGGGCCTCGATTCAACTTTCTCAAATGTAGAAGGAAATTGAATCACATCTTCCTATTTACTTTATTTTGGTTGCAATGTAACAAAAGAAGGCTTAGTTTCTCTAAAAGTAAGACTTCTACTATGTATTACCTTTTGTGCAATAGGATCCCAAAGCTTGTATCCTTTCACACTATAACTATATACAATGAAGATACATTTCACAACCTTGTTCTCCAAATTTGTTCACTTCTCTTTTGGCACATGTGTATATGCCTCACAACCAAAAACTCTAAGATGTCTTAATGAAGGCTTGTGACTCGACCATGCCTCTATAGGTGTATTATCAACAAGATTTGATGTAGGAGACTTGTTAATCAAGTAACAAGCAATGGAAATAGCTTCAACCCAAAACCTTTGTTCTAGACCAACACCACTCAACATACTCCTAGCCTTCCCCATCAATGTCTTGTTCATTATTTTTGCAACTCCATTCTGTTGTGGAGAATACAAAGTTATATTTTGTCTATGAATCCCACAATATTTACATAATCTATCAAAATCATTAGAGAAAAATTCACCACCATTATCAATCCTCAAACATTTTAATTTTTTTCTAGTCTATAACTACCCATTGCTTTAAATTATTTAAATCGACTGAAGACTTCAAATTTACTCTTTAGAAAGTATACCCATGTCCTTCTATTTTAGTCATCAATAAATGAAATATAATATGTGGATTCACCAATTGAAGGAACATCTATAGGACCAAACACATCAAAATTAATAAGATCTAATACGCCACAAGATTTATGAGAACTTGAGTAAAATTGAACACAGTTTTGTTTTCCATAAATGCAATGCTCACAAAAATAAAATTCAAGATTACAATCAAACAAAGTTTTCATTTTTCAAGGTCCTTAGACCCTTTTCTCCAATGTAGCCAAGTCTCTTGTGCCATAACAAAATTTTCTCTGTAGGTAACTTTGATTCGAAAGAAAGAGAACCCTTGGGTACCCAACATCCATGACCATCTATTGAAGATGAAACCCTTACCTCTTCCACAGAATTTATTTCACATAAGTACTATTGCACTCAACAGTGCATTCATCAAGCTTATATAATGTTCCATATCTGACACCTCTAGAAATCACCGTAGCACCTCTAACCATCTTGCATCCTACATTAAAAAATACTACTTGCACACCTACATCTATTAGTTTGCTCACAAATAACAAATTTTGTCCTAATCCAGGGATATGCAACACACCATTAATTCATTTTATTCTACTATCAGGAAACCTAATTCTAACTTTACCATGGAAAACAACATTTAAATGGAAATCATCACCCAAGTACACCTTATCTCCATCATATTCTTCATATTCAGAAAACCAATCTCTATTTAAGATCATATGGAAAGATTCACTTGAGTCAATTAACCATGCATCATTACCTACACAAGTTGCCAAAGTTGCAATGAATGCATCACCATCTTCCTTCTTGAACTTAGAATCATAATCAAATTTTTTATTTTCCTTCTTATTTTCTTCTTTGCAATCATTACAAATATGTCAAGGCTTACTGCAGTTCCAGCAAATAACTTTGGACTATCTGTAAGATTTGGATCTCCCCTTGGACTTGGATTTATCACGCTTCTCATTCTTCTTTCCTTTTTCCTTAGGTCTTCCACAAACATTTAGGGCATGCTTGGCACTGATCGATACCTTCCTCTTAATCTCTTCAAAAATAAAATAACCCACCACATCTTTAGTCTTCAATATAACAGAAGTACTCCCAATAGCGATAATAAGAGAATCCCACGAATCAAGCAAGAACAAAGCAGGATCTGACATTTATCCTCCTCATCCATTTTGACACCAACTAATGCCAATTGAGCCACTAGTGTATTGAATGCTTCCAGATGGTCTTTAATTTTTCCACCCTATTCCATTCTCCACGAATATAATTTATTCCTTAAGGACATCTTGTTCACTAAATATTTGGCTTGATACATCTCACCAAGCTTCTTCCATAGTTTTTGTGTTGAGATCTCTTCATGGACATTAATTAAAAACAATCCTGCCAAGCACAATCTAATTAAACCCTTGGCATTACAATCCATAACATCATATTGAGCAGCCTAAGTAGGATCTACAAGCCTTGAAATATTATCATCAACAGCATCCCACAAATCTTGATCTATCAATAGATCCTCCATCTTCAGCTTTCACATTTCAAAATTATTTCCAAAAAAATTATCCACCTCTATTCTCTCTGATGAACTTTCCATCTAAAAATATCTACAAGATCACGAAGTATCTTCTACACAAGTTCCCACTCAAATCTAGATTAATTCAAAAAACTCAACAACCCACAACTGAAACCAAAGGTGATCAAGCTCAGATACCACTTGTAAGGAAGCTAAGGTAGCGAAACTTCCTACACTAATCTTGAGAGGAGGATAATGCAAAACTTTACAAATCTTTAACAATTATAGAAACTTAAATAGAAATAAACATAAATGTCATGCATACCACAATACCACAATACAGTGACTTACATGGGGGAAACCCTTTTGGGAGAAAAAACCCACATTCCAAAAGTCATCCAATATATTATTCAAAAATCACAAATATTACAATATACTTGTAGATCAAGCTTCTCACAGGAGTATCACCAACCAAAGATCCAGAGGCAACACGGCCGCTATTACACTCTCAGAATACATCACAATACATAGTTGTAATACAACACCCTCATAAAATAGGGTTGCTATCTAGGGCAATTCAAGCTAATAAAATGTCGACCATCGGATCTGAGACTTAATGATGGACGGTTTAGATTTACAATAATAAAATATAAATAAAATTTTCCTTTCAAGGGTGTTTACATCGAGCCCCCGTCGAGTCGTGCGGCCCTTAGACCCCCGACCAGAGGGATGATCCCCCCAAACCCCTCATGGGGGGTAGTGCCCCCACGCCCCCTTTTCACTGACATTTCAATAGTACCTTATTTAATTGCAAGGTTGAGACACATTTTCCCAACAACATCAATTGTCTACACCAAATCAAACCTTCTTGCAACCAAGCACTAGATTGATATGTTCAAGCATGCTCAAGCTGTACAAAATGAACTACACAATGATCTTCATATCACAACACATTGTTGACATCAATGACAACACTTTATCAGTAAACTGTATAACTTGTATTCATACCTCATGCTCATGCTTTTGGTAAGTATATCAATGATAAAATTCTTATTCTTCCTACAAGATTAAGGCCCGTAATCCATCTTCACTACAAGAGGCCATCAAGAAGGCTAGGGACATGGAGACTTCTATTCTTAGAAACAAATTTCACTCTAAGAGTACCCCTCATAAGAAGGATAAGGATAAGAAACTATTTCACAGAGAACCACACCAACCACATAATGAGTCCAATAGATTGGAAAATGAGCAGCTTAATGACCTATGAAGAAAGAAATTATGCTTTTATTATAGGGAGCCTTGGGACCCATCTCACAAAAGCAATGTGAAGGCAAAGGTGAAGCAAATAGAGTATTTTTCTACTAATGAATATGCATCACAAAATTCAGATCAGCAATCTAATTCAAAGAGTAGTGATGAGGAGAATTTGTTAGATGAGGAACCAAAGAGTGATGGGATCATCAAGCCCAACTCTGTAGCATCCAAAAAGTACTAACATTCAAAGTTAGAGGGACATTATAGGGGCAGCGAATTACAACACTCATCAATACAATTCACTCATAACTTCATTGGTGATGGCTTTGTGAATAGAAGAAGGTTGCAAATAGAAGAACATGAGGGGTTTTAGGTCATGGTAGCCGATGGGTACAAACTCTCTTGCACTCGTAAGGTTTTCAATCTCAACATCCAATTGGGAGAATATGAGTTGAAGGACGAATTCTATGTGGTGAACATTGGAGACACTGATGTGGTTTTGGGGATGCATTGGGTGAAATCCCTTGTGGATTTCTCTTTCAATTTGCAAAAGATGGAAATGAAATTTGAAGAAAATAGAAAAAATACAGTTCTTAGAGGATTATCAAATGGGGGTCCTAGAGTTGTATCCTTCAAGAGGATGGGGCGATTAATCAAACATGAGCATGTAGAGTGGGCAGCAAAGTGTCTTATCATGCCTACAGTTGCAGATCAGTAGAAGAGAAATTACCATCTCGATATCCAAAAAATGGATATCTAAGAAAAACAAGGTGTTTGGTAGTATCTTTCATGGAGTACCACCAAAGATGGGAATAGAGCATGTCATAGAGTTGGAGAAGGGTTCCAAACTGGTAATTACTACGCCATATAGACATCGTAAGAGACACGGGGATGAAATTAAGGAATTACTAGAGATGGGGCACATTAGACCCAGCAAAAGTCCATTCGCATCAACAATAGTACTAGTAAGGAAAAAATATGGGAAAATGTGGTATAGAGAATTGAACAAAAAGACAATAAAAAATAGATATCCTATTGGGCAGATTGATGAGTTGATTGATGAGCTACATGGGGCTTGTTACTTTTCCAAAATAGATTTGAGGTTAGGATACTATCAAATTTAGATGAGGAAAGAAGATATAGAGAAGACAACTTTCATATACCACTTTGAACATTTTGAGTTCTTAGAGATTCCTTTCAAATTGATAAATGCACCAACCACCTTCTAGAGTTGTATGAATCAGGTGTTCAAGAAATAGTTAAGGAAAATCGTTTTAATATTCTTTGATGGCATCCTAATATTCAATAAAACTTGGGAGGACCATATGAGGCATCTCAAGGAGGTTTTTAGCATATTGGAGAGTGAGTCCTTGTACCCCAAGGAGTCCAAATGTGATTTTGGCATGACAGAGCTTCTTTATCTTGGACATATTATTAGTGCAGAGGGAGTGAGAGTTGATCCTAAGAAGATCAAGGCTATTGTTGACTAGCCTACTCCTAGTAATCTCACCGAGCATAAGGGATTATTTGGTCTGTGTGGTTTCTATAGGAGGTTCATCAAGGGCTTTTCACAAACTACAACTCCACTTACAAACTTGACAAAGAAGGGAGCTTTTGAGTGGTTTTATTTAGCACAAAGTTGTTTTGAGCAATTCAAATAGTTGATGTCTTCATGTCCTGTGTTAGCAATACCGAATTTCTACAAACCTTTTGAGTTGGAATGTGACACCTCAAGAGAGGGGATTGGAGCGGTCTTGATGCTGGAGAACCACCCCATAGCATTCAAGAGCAAGAACTTAAGAGGTGTGGAGAGGAGTTAATCTATCTATAATAGAGAGATGTGTTGGCCAAATTCAGACCATATCTAGTAGGGACAAATTTATCATCAAAATGGACCACAACAATATCAAGTATTTCATGAACCAGAAGGACCTTAATGATAGGCAACAGAAGTGGGTTAGTAGACTACAGGCATATGATTTTTAAATTGTATATGTCAAGGGGAAGAAGAATGTGGTTGTTGGTGCACATTCCAAGAGGCCTCACTTATGCTCTCTATTTGAGATTGATGTTGATTGGAGATAATTAATTTCAGCGAAATATGCCAAGGATTCTTGGGTAGCGGGAATCATAGAAGGCACTATCCAAGATGACAGGTATACATTGCTCAATGAGTTGATCATTTATAAGGAGGGGATACATTTGGTTCCTACGCCATAGCTTAAGGGGAAGATATTGAGGAATTTTCATGATGCACCCATGGGTGGTTATCTTGGGTTCTTCAAGACCTACAAACAAATCTGGGAAAGATTCACTTGGAAAGAACTTAAATGAAGTCCTTAATTATGTCAATGACTATCCCACTTTCCAGTAGAATAAGAATGAGAACACCTATCTAGCTGATCTACTTCAGCCCCTACCCATTCCTAATCAAAAATGGGAATGCATCTCCATGGATTTCATCACTAGGTTACCTAAGGTGCAGGGCAAATATTGAATATATGTTGTGGTTTATAGGTTAACCAAATTTGCGCATTTCTTTGTTATTTCAGCAACATATAATGCGGCTCAGGCGGTTGATTTATTTTTCAAGGAGATATTCAAATTGCATGGGATGCCTAAGAGTATAGTGAGCGGTAGGGACAACAAGTTCCTAAGTCTCTTTTGGCAAAATCTTTTCATAATGAGTGGGACAGAGGTCACTCCTAGCACAAGTTACCACCCACAGACTGACTAACAAATAGAGATAGTTAACAAATGGGTGGAGGGGTATCTCAAGAATTATGTATCTAAGAAGCAAAGAGCTTGGATTAAGTGGTTGCACCTTGGTGAGTACTGCTATAATTTGAATTATCATATGTCCACCAGGATGTCACCCTTCATGGATTTGTATGGGTATGAGATGCCCAACTTCTTGAATTTTCTCTTTAGGGACAATAGAGTTCCTAAGGAAAGGGCTTTATTATAGGAGATTCAAGATGTTAAGAAATCTTTGAAGGAGAACTTGCAACAAGTGTAGAATCGGCAAAAGTTATACGTTGATCAGTATCATGTGGAGTGCATTTTTAAGGTTGGGGATATGGTGTATTTGAGGCTTTAGCCACATGATAAATCTACTCTCAAGAAGAGCAAAGCAAAAAAACTTAAACCCACATTCTATGGTCCTTTCAAAGTGTCCAAGCGAATTAGTGAGGTTACCTATGAGCTTGAGCTACCAGCTACTAGTATTTCATGTATCCAAGCTCAAGAAGGAACTTGGACACAACATAGTTCCCTCATTTGAGTTGCCACCATTGGGTGAGGAAGTTAAATTGATCCTAATTCCGGAGGCCATTATAGACTCTAGACAGAGGAATATTCAAAAAAGGGTTATTAAGGAGTATTTAGTCAAATAGAAAAACTTACCAGTTGAGGATGCCACTTGGGAGAATGAACAAATTTTGCAACATCCAAAATTGAGATTTCTTGAGGACAAGCAATTTTGGGAAGGGTGGACTATAATGTCCCTTTCCTAAGTAGTTCAGTAGGGTGGACAGTAAGCCTGTTCAACGGATTCTCGTAGGCCAATGTGTTAGGGTTAGGGAATCCTTTGGATTCAGTTTGGTCCTACAGGATGGTGTTATCAGATTTTTATTTTTTTACTGGTGTTTGAGTTGGCAAAATTCCACTTTCTAGAGTGGTTTTGGGTGTTTTCTCCAGTACTTAATATTTTTAGTAAATCCTTTTCGAGCATCAACTAAGCCAGTTGTTAGTATTGTTATTTTTAGTTGGTCAACAGATTCAGCATTGGGTATTATTTTGATGTTTGATATATTCCAGTGGATTTAAATTAAATAACGATAAGTTATTGATTAATAAACTTAAATTAAAGATTTAACTTTATCATTATTTTTAATATATTAATGAAGGACTATATGGCACCCAACTTTAAGTGGAAATGTTTAAAATTAAATGAGTGGGGCCTTTTTTGGTTTTGGATGCCACATTGGGGAAATAAAAAGGTACTTTTAATTTAAATCAAATGCAAAAGGCGCATTTTTTTATCAAGAAATAAATCTAGAATTTTCTACTCATTGTATCTCTGAATATTGTGAAATTTCTAAGTTATTTCTTTGCTACAATCTACTTGTATTTTTGTTCATTGTTTTTCAAAACACACCTACATTTTCATCTCTTCTCTCAAAAAACACATCAAAACACAAACAAAATAAGGACAGATTGAAGGTGCATGTTACAGCTAGCCCTTCAAATTTTATTTCAACCTTGTAGCACTTCTAGTTGTGAGCACAACTAGAGTTTTCTTGATGCCATTCACATGAATAAGTGCAATCGGTTGAGCCAACAATACCTCAGTGATCTCGATTTTTGTGCAATACAACTTTTGGCTTCACATAAGAAAGTTGGAGGACGAATCTAATGCAAGGGCATTTAGGTTTTCCTATAACCTACTATCATATTTAGTTTTTCTTTTTTCTTGTTTTGTTGTGTTTGTAGGTCATAACTTTTGCTTCAGTCTAGTTCTCACTCCTAGTGTCTCATACATATTTTTTTTCTTTTGAGTTGTGATGTATTCACTCTTAGCAATCTCCTATGGCACAAATATGGTCTCTACGCTAGTCTTAGGTTTTATATGGTGCAAGATGTAGCAAATATGACCTAATGAATAATAACAGTATTTTTATTATAATCCTAGTAGTTGTTGATAGTTACACTTTGACTAGTCACTGATAGTTTTCAATCAAGCGCACCTTCACCTTAAAATAGGTAGCAATTACATGTGTCATATGCTAGAAAATCTTGATGTCAACTAATCCTACTAAGTGGTCCTAACAACACCCCTATGCTAGATGAATTCAAAGAATAAGGAATATTAATGACTACTCGATGTGGTAGCTCATAACACTCCATACTCCTAGGAAAACCTTAATAATACTAATGACTATGCCTCCTCAATCTTTGTATTTTCCACTCTTGAGTGGCAACATCAAAGCCTACCCTTGATAATGTGAGTAATTATTATTTGGAGTGGTCATAACAATTAACATAGTGCAACTAGTAGTGAAACTCCCAACTAGCACAACACTATCCTAGACAATTGCATCCCCCTAACTGTTGACTATCACCATTAGTTTTCACTTTTTTTTTCTAAAGTGGGGTATGTTGAAAATTAAGCAAGATGACAACTTGGGAGGAATTCTAGTTTTTGTATGTGGCTAGGTGTATTCCTAAGTAGTTGAGTCTAATTTTATTAATGTTGGTTGTACCTAGACATTATGCTTGTAGGTAGCTAGGTAAAGTTGATGTTATAGGTTTTCTAAGTATGTTGTACACATGTGTATAAACAAGTTTTTTTGTGTCATTATAAGGCCAATACCTTCGACAAAGTATGATGCAAGTGGAGATGTAATTGAATTTTTCTTGTATTTACTTGTTTCTAATGTTTGAGATATTAGATTGTGTTACTATCGGCTACTATTGCAATATATTTGGGTTTGTGTGTGGTTGTACCTTGATTCATCTATCCTTTAGTGGGCACCTAAATCCTTGACTACACTAATAGACTACACAAAATGTTTCAAGAGGAAAAATACAAAGGATACTGATGCAATAGAAATAAGAGAGATTGGATGGGATCAATGTATATGATGCTCAACATGAAGCAAAGGAGACACTACCATCTAGTAGCAAGATGAAGCCATAGGCACAACTTTCTAGGCCGAGTAAGGAGCCATAACCAAGTGTGAGGACTAAACGCTCTCCCCAATTTTTCACTAGAATTAGAAAGAAGAAATTATAAATTCTTATAATTTGTAACTTGCCTAGATATACAACTTATGGTGATGATTTTCAAAGACAATTATCATAAATCCATAATAGTTATCAGCTAGCTATTGTATTCACATGATGATACAGTTTTGTACTCTATTTGTATTCAAAACTAATAGAAAACACTTCCCCAAAATTTCTTAGAGATCTTTAATACATTTTGTAACTAAATTTTGCATAAGTTTGTGCTTTTTATAGAAACTTAAGTAATTTTTTTAAGTTGGGTTTTACCAAGTTGAAATTTTTTGGTTTGTTGAGTCCAAGTCAAGCCCAAGTGTGTGAACTATGGTATATTTTATACTCTATTCAAATGTAGAGTTCACACTAATAACTTTACATTACATTGATAATATATGCTATGTATTCTTCTACATTTTGTTACAATATTCTTCTATCTATTTACTAATTATTATATTCATCAACTATCTTTAAACTGTAATTATTGTTTGTCACAGCAATTTCACAACACTATAACTTATCAATCCCATGATTCATTAGGAAATTTTTGGGCTCCAGATCATAAGCATGGCATAATATTGATATCATTCAAACTAAAAATAATGGGTTGGTACAAATGAGTAGCAAGAAGACTTCAAGATCTTTCCAATGTTGGATAGGTTCTATAATTGTCTACATATTTTTAGTACTCTACTTCCTACCACATAACATTTGAATCTTATAAATACTACATATGACCATCTCTTGTATTTCACATTTATGATTCTTTGATCATGTAAAGAGATCAAAAAATTAGTTAACCTCAATGTTTCTCATCTTGCTTTGCTAAAACAATAGCATAACAACTTGCACAAAACACCTCAAGTAAGAAGGGGTTAAATATATAGTGGGAAGTTGCCATTTTCAAGATAGCTTGACTCCTAAGGGATTAGAGTTAAACAATGGCTAAGCAAAGGAGAACATAGGAGAAATATCTTTGAGTTTAAATGAGCCCAAAAAGGCTAAAGTTAAACTAGGAGTGTAGAGTAATGGTACATTTTCTAGGGATTTTAATGAAAATTAGACCGACTTTCGAAGAATGCTTATATATTAACTTTTCCATTTCTCCATTGGATAAAGAAATCCATAGTTTCTACTAGATATAAGTATTGGTTTAATGTTCTTGCTATGCTTTCTTCCTTGGAATTTGAAGAGATTACAAGTATAGCACCCATATAGGAGGCAATAATTGTTACTTGGGAATGAAGAAGATAAATCACAAAATGTGATTTGGATTCCAAGAGCAATCTGAGAGACAACACAAACAATTGTAGAAACCTATTGTATTATACAAAAACATTTTGTGTTAGTAGCTTCCTTGAGATAAGGCTTTCCTTTGGCATTGTAGTCACTATCATATTGTGTATAAGAGCTCATATATATGAGTGAAAACTCACCTATGTGCTTTAAGTGACCAAGGAATTAGAATTTGTCAATGGCCAAACAAAAAGAGTTGTCAAAGGAGAAAAATATGTTATATATCAAAGAACAAGAATCAATTGATAGTGTAAGTGAGAAAAATTAAGATCTCATCCTTTAGCAAAAAAATGATCACTCAAGCAACCCACAAGGTCATCTTCGATAGTGGCTACCACACATCCTTTCTTTGTGGCACTATCTTTTGAATAAGAAATCACTTTGGCTCATTGAATAAGATATTTTAGAATGAGGTAAAGGGCAATGCAAATAAACACATTGCACATTGTATTTACACCAATGGGCTTACTCTCAACTTAATGAGATCACCATATTGGTAGGAAATGGTTGAGGCAATCAATCAAACACTCTTAAGTTACACATGTCCTGGGTATGAGAAAGTGCACACCGCCTTATTGGCAAAAGAAAAATATTTTGTAGAAACATCACTAAAATCAATCAAAAGTTCAAGGGTTGAAACAAGAATGTTTGTTGTTTCTTATGGATGGAAATATTGTAAAAACTAGTCTTTAATTAAAGTCATTGCAGTGTCCCTTAAAGGAGCTATGTTATTGAAGGTAGTTGATTGTGAGGGACAAGTGAAGGAAACAATCAATCAAACACCCTCAAGTTACACAAGTCCTAGGTATACGAAGTTGTGAACCACCTTATTAGCAAAAGAAGAAAAAAATGTAAAGACATCTAAAACCAATCAAGATTCGTGGATTGAATCAAAGGTGTTCATTTTTTATGGATGGAAAGATTGTGAAAACTAGCCTTTAATTAATGTCATTGTAATGTATCCTAAAGAGAAAAAAAAATTGAAAGAAATTAATTATGATGGGCAATTGGAGGATACAAATTTAATTTCAAAAATATTCATTGAGTCAATTGAAATAGTGGGTGCTAAAAAAGTTATCCATCATAATTAAGAATGTTAAAAATTGTAGGGTTACAATTTTATTTGATGAGGAAATATGTGTGCATAATTTTTGGACACCATATACTATCTACTCCCTTAACTTGGTGATGAAAAAGATTGGTGCAAAAAATAAAGTGCGTGAAATAAACATACGCCATGAGTGAGGAGATTCAAATGTTCATGGCAAACCATTTGTCACAATACATCCTTAGAAGCTTCTCCAATTTGGAATTGTTGAAGGTAAATTTAAGCAATTTTAATATTTTTATTTTTTAATTCACCTTTAAGTTTGCAATAAAAAAATTATAATAAATTTATATAACATTGTCTGCGTTTTTTAATTTTATTTTGTTATGTTTTACACTGCATTTGTTAGAGTAATAATTTATTTCACTTAATTAATTTAATCATATTGGTTAATTAATTAAGTCACTTATCACTTTAAATTTACTTAAGCTAAACTTAGGCACATTAATAATTAATTATTTATTAATTATTAAGTGTGCACACTAAGGTTTCTTTTAGGGTTTGATCTCCTTTCTTAAGGATTTATCTCATTGTAATTATTCATTCTCTTTAATGCATTTTTCGTTTGAGCCTTGCAGAGCATCTTTGTTGTTTTGGATATCTTTCTTTGTGACAAGTTATTGCTTGCAGGTGTTCACTGGGGTGTGTGAGCTTGGTTTATCAACTTCAACATGGTATCAAAGCTTCAGATCTACAGCTGGTTGTTTGTCTTTTAAAAGATATTGTCTTACAGTGATTTTTTAAGTGCAAGGGTTTCAAGCCAGGCATTTTTTTGCAAGATCTAGGGGTAGGCAATTTTTTGGGCATTTTTGGGCAAAACAGAGGCCACCATCACGATCAAAGTGCCCAAAAATCCAAGGAACACCTGTCGTTTTGTCAATTTTGGAGCTATTGAAAAAAAGGCAAAAAAAAAATTGTCAGGGAAGTCGTACGGCCTCCCCCCCCTACACGCTTCACGAGGCAAAAATTTGAAAAAAAGTTCAAAAAAAAATGCTTTCAAAGCGCTTTAAAAAAACCACGGCCAGTTCACAAGCTGAGTGCCACCATCGCGCCACCAGGCAACACCCCTCCTCCACCACTGCCAGTCAGCTCAACCCCTACGGGCTCTTCCAGTGCTTGTTGTCAATCACATTGGTGACCAGGCGCTCTACACCCAGCCCCTGACCGCCTCCAAACCCAGCCCTGGTCACGTGAATGACCAGGGGGTGCGCCGACATACCCAGATCGCCAGCCCCCTGGTTGCCGACAGGACTAGGGGCTTATTTTTTTTAGCCCCAGGGGCCTGTTGAAGGGCTTATTGGGCAGTTTGGAGCACTTTCACGAAATCAAGCGTAACTTATGCGTACAATCTTCGTTTTTTGAAAACAAATAGGCGTCGGAAAGTTGGTTTCGAGCACTATCCAATGGTGCAAGTTTGATTTTCAGATTTTTCCATCTTGATGTGTTTTTCGCCTGTTAAAGTCAAAACTGGCTATTCTCACTCTGGGAGGCGTAACTTTTGACTCCGGACTCCATTTTTCGCCATTCTCATGGCATCAAAAAGCTGACTTCGTCCTCTACATAGATCTCAGACCTGTTTTTTTCAAAAAAGTTACCAAAATATCGGATTTTTTTGTCAGAACTCAATTTTTTCTTTTTTGGTTATTTTCTTGGGAAATGTGCAATTCAAAATTTTTTTTAGATCAAAGAGATTTTTTTTGCATTGAGAATATATAGAGTTGTTTTTTTATCATGGATTGACATAATATTGCACTCCTTACTCCATTCAACTACTTTGGTTGGAAAAAACAAATGGAGATTCATTTGATGCATAAAGGGTTGTACAGAGTGACCATGGGTACAGAAGTTGAACCTACAAGTGTTGCTGAAAAGAGAAAGTGGTTGAATAGGTGTGATGAGGCTTTTGGTACTTTATGTCTCTCTATTTCTCCTAATCTTCTTTTTCATGTTGAGTCTTGCACTACACCCCATCAAATTTGGACTACTTTAAGGTCTTTGTTTGGAAAGCAGGATACTGTGAGAGGATTCCAGTTGGAGAATGAGCTTGTTGGCTTAAATCCTAGGGATTTTGATAGCATCCAGGAGTTCTTCACAAAACTCAAGTCTCTTGGATTGCAGTTGACACAATGTGGTATTCAGAAGCAGGACTCTCAATTGATATTGTCCATTCTTTCTAAGCTTGGACTAGATTATTCAGTTTTTGTATCTACCTTTTATGCCACTAGGGATGTTCTTGGTACCAGATTCACTATGCCTTCCCTTGATGATTTTGCTTCTTCTCTCACTCGGGAGCAGGCCAAGTTGGTCAGCATGGGCAAGTTGAAACCTTCTACATCATAGGCACTTATTGCATCACAGGAGCCCAAAGATCAGAAGGCTTCTTCTGGCAAAGGCAAGAAACAAAAACAAAAGGATTCCAAATCTCATGAGCAGCAAAGGAGTCCTCAGATTCATCCTCCTCTTCTAAGGGGAAATCATCTAAGAAGGAGAAGGTTACATGTGCATATTGTAAGAGGGAAGGACATGTAGAACATAGTTGCTATAAGGATATTGATGAGCTGAAGCATCTTCTTTAGAAACATCAGATTGATTTGCCTTCTAGGATGTCTACATCATCTCTTTCCCCTCATTCTTCTTCTTCAGAGCAGCATGACAGGGGCACAGTTGGTTTACATACTTCATCAGATATGAGGGGACATACTCTTTGTGCTTATTCAGGTCTTGGATCAGGGAGATGGCTTCTAGATTCAGGAGCCTCTCATCATATGGCATCTTCACAGTTTATGTTCACTTTCTTTGAGCCTTGCACTATGTCTTCTATTTTGATGGGAAACAATACATACATGAGTGTTACAGGGAAGGGGTCTATTAGTTTTGGGGACAACACTTTTTAGGATGTCTTGTGTGTTCCTCATTTGACGAACAACCTTCTTTCCATATATCAAATCACACATGGAAGCAATGGGAGATTTATGGGGTTCACACCTGATTCAGTTATCATCAAAGACTTGGATAGTAGAGCAGTTATTGCTACTAGGGTGGTGGATCACTCATCTTGGTTGTAGTCCTTTGTAGATTTTGCTACTGATGGTGTTTTTGTTCTTACAGTTGTTCATCACACTTTTAGTGTGCATCATCTTACAAAGGAGACATTTGGCTTCTTGAACATTGGTGTTCTTACTTCAAATCTCGTTCTTGAGCCATCCATTCCATCTCCTCCACCTATTGTTGCAGTTGTTGATACTTCTATGGCTACAAATGTGGTTTCTTTTGTTTTAGTGCAACAGGACCTAGTTGAGCATTTATCTTTGGAGGTTTCTCTTCAATCTTCACCTACTTTGACTTCTTCATTGGTTGAGGTCACACCTACTTCTGTGGAGACATTTTGGGCTACACCTGATTCACCTTCAGAGATAACATTCATGCGGCTTCTTGCCTCTCACTTCTTTCAGGAGATGCGATTTCTTCAATCTTTTTGGAGCTACTTCATTATGGGGGGGCTATGTGGTCTCTTTATTCCTCTCTTCTAGGGGGGTCATTCATGTATCTTTGTGATGGATGGTGTCCTTGGGGGGTCTTATGAAGTCCTCCATCTTTCATCACTTAGTTGTTTTTTGCATCCTATTTTTGGGGAAGAGTTTTGTTCTCATGTGGTTTTCTCCTTTACCCCATTTGGTTTAGTTTGCATTGCATTTGTACATGGGCACCTGATCAGGCCTTATTGTCGGGACCCATCTTTGCTTTCATGCATCTTTTCCTTAATGTTTTAGCTACTTCCTAAGTTCATCTTAAGGGGGGTTGTTAGAGCAATAAGTTATTTCACTTAATTAATTTAATCATATTGGTTAATTAATTAAGTCACTTATCACTTTGGTTTTATTTAAGCTAAACTTAAACACATTAATAATTAATTATTTATTAATTATTAAGTGTGCACACTAGGGTTTCTTTTAGGGTTTGATCTATTTTTTTAAGAATTGATCTCATTGTAATTATTCATTCTTTTTAATGCATTTTTCACTCGAAGTTTGCAGAGCATCTTTGTTGTTTTGGATATCTTTTTCTGTGACAGGTTATTGCTTGCAGGTGTTCACTGGGGTCTGTGAAGTTGGTTTATCAACTTCAACAGCATTAAGTTGTTACAACTCAACTCACATTGCACATAATTGTTTTGAGATGACTTGTGAAGTTAAGCACTATGGTCATTAGCAACCAATGAGTGTGTTGTGGCAAGCAAATCTATACAAAGCCCAAGAGGTCAAATTGTAATGTCCCTTTCTAAAATTTCCTTATTTTTGCCTTAAATAAATATTTCATTCATGATAATAATTACATAATGAATTATAAATATTAATTTAACTTTAAACTTATAATTTTGATAATTATAAACTTCAGATTTGAAGCTTTAATACAAATTTGAAAATATTAACTCTCTTGAAATGTTTCATAAATTTCTATCTAAAGTTAGGGGTTTCCGTCCACTAACTTGGCAAGAAAAATAAAGGGTTTTTGTTCTTAAATCTTTGAATCTTTGAAGGGTTTCATCTTAGGTGGTTGAATACTTCACAAAGAAAAACATATAATCTTTCTTGATGCTTATTTCCTCTTGATTTATCTTCCTTCTATAGCATTTTTCTTTAATAGACATAACTCTTCATTTAAATGCCTTTTGACTTTTCATTTAACTAAACTTTATTAAATTTTATTTTTTTTACAACATTGATTAGTCTCGTTAAGTGCTCCCTTTATTATCCTCCTTTAAGGAAATTGCAAGAGAAAGGAAAGATTGGTGTAGCAAAAATAGAAATTTATTTACAGAGGGGGCATTACACAAAAAATCAATCTCATGTGAATTGCATCTTGAGTTTCATTGGGTCCATCACAAGTATGATCAAATTTGCTAATATAGATTGGTTGTGTTTAAAATAAATATATGATGGCATGGACTCCATAATAGAAAAAATAAGTCATAGTAGCAACGAACTAAAATGACCCCATAGAAGCATTTTTTGAAAGGCTGAAAAGAATCATTGTTGAGCATTGGAACAAGAGGACTACGCCCTTGCATCTCATTGCATTTGAATTCTCTAAAATATTAGAACACAAATATTTTTTTATCTAAGAGAGTCAACATATAGAGACTAAAATTGCTAAAAGGTAGAAGGCTACCACTCAAAAAAATCATCTCAAATCTAAAAGTGGGGGATACCATTATGAGTTTGGTAGTTTCATCTTGTTAAAGAATCACAATTGTGGCACTCTTCGAAACAAATATAGAACTCTCATACATGGTGGTACCTCCATAGGCAAGATTCTATTTTCCTCCAACCTCACACAATCAAAATTTTATCATAAATAAACATTTATTACTTTTTTACATTCTTACTATTCTTTTATAGCTATATATATTGCTGAGACATTAAATTTCCACAGTCCATGTTCAATGAGAGTGCTTATTTTCTAATTACAAATATTATATTGACCATCTCCAATTGTAATGCATTGCAAGTTCTTCTAAAGCTGAGTAGAACTAGAATGCATATTCTTTAATCCACTCACTAAAGTGAAACTGGTTCACTTAAAAAAAATAGAAGATTTGATCTATGTGCATTCCAACTTGCACCTCCTATCACATAAAGAAGCTTACCACAAACAAGGGGCAACAAAGAATTAGGATGTAACCCGTGCATGTACCAACTTGGATGCATCTATTGTATGGCTTGCCATAGCCATTTTAGATGATGAAATGGATCTTACATAGGATGTAACTAGTGAGAATGACACTAGAATTGCTTGTGATTCAAATGAACCAATTGATGACTTCGATGAAGAGCAAGATGTGAATTATTGATTGTACAATTGTATTTACTATTTTGTAATGATTTGACATATATGATACAACATTGAATTAATAGAATTATCAATTATCTGTATCACTATCAATTGTGTTTTAAATTCTGTACATTTCTTTTGCAAATTATGGAAATATATATATATATATATATATATATATATATATATATAATTTACAACACAATTGATATATACAGCCATACCCAAAGAAAAAAAATCGTCATACCAGCATATCCAAATCTAGATTAGAAGTTTGAACCCCCAAGACTGTTAAAACTTAAAATACATATTTATATAATTATTGTTGAGAACAATGAAAAGGAACTGCTATGGTAGCCAGAATGGATCATATTCTGTCAGTTCAGGTTCCTAGCATCACTATCAGGCTTTGGCGTCATCTGCCGGCACTGGGACAAGCGTGTTCGTCACAAGTGCTGGGACTGGCACTTGAGTCATTACACTGCTGCTGACTAAGAAAATACAACTGATGTTTACACTGATTATAGCATTCAAGTTGTCACCTGTACCAACATGAGCATGGTCTGCCTCTTGAATACAAAAGCCATAACAGACACCACTGGTTTGAATCTTTTCTATATCTGTGAAAAGGACTTGGCTACAAAGTCATTCAAAGGGATCTAATGTCAGAATTATCAATTTCATTTCCAAGGCTTTAACATAGGCATGACAAGTAATTGGTAATTATTGCTCTTTTGGAAATTGCTTATAAAGTGAGGTTCTAGCAGTACAACAGAAAGGGCCACCATGAAAATTGTCAGAGTTGAACAATGAAGCCCTTGCTAAAGGAAGATCTTCCATGGCAATCTGAATTCTACCTGGGAAGCCAATAAGCAAAAGCAGAAAGTTAGTGTTTTGAAAATTGATTTTGATGAAGCCTATAATCAGAACCCTGGACATGCTCCTTTGGCTTGGTTTCAGTCTAAACTCTAAAGTTGAAATCTGTTAAATACTCTATTTTGCAATTTTGCAATGCCTAACTCAAGATTCAATAGAAAGGACAATTGTCTTGTTCGCCTCAGAGATTGATCCAGCACAGATGTCTTGTTGCATTTTTGCTATGTGCAATCATTGAGGAATCAGGCTATTTGACAGAATTAGATTTACCAAAGACTAGGAGACGATTAATGTTCATTTTGCTTATGATTCAACTTTCCCTTGTGAACTAGCATAGAGCTTCTATATAACTTAGTTACAACACTTTTTTGTTGTTCATCAATGCTAAATGAAAGTGGAATCCAGAGGGTAACATAGTGAAAATATTAATAATGTTCATTTTGCTTGTGGCTCAACTCTCCCTTGTGAATTTGCACAAAGCTTCTAAATAACTTAGATATAACACTATTACTTGTTGGGGGTCAACCCAAAATGGAATTGAAATCCTACAGGTAACATAGCAAGGCAACATGGGATTCCCTTTCAAACTAATGTCTCTCTAAGGGTATGTGAAGCTGAACCCTTGCTAAAGTTGAAACAAGAACCTAAATCACTTCCAGACAATCTTACCCTTGTATTTTGAATCTTAATAATCAGCCATGTGTTAGTTATTTTCTTATGCTACCTCATAAATGGAAATAAAATACATAGTGTGCCAGTATCTTTGACATTTTTAATGTCTTTGCCTGTTGGAGGTCATGTTATAAGATCAGTGCGTACATATTTTGGCAAATTTTGTTACTGTGAGTCATTAGTTAGTCTTACAGTTGAGCATTAACAAATGTCAGCACAAGATTGGATGTAAAGCTTGCATCAACTATGTGTCTCAAATCCCCTTGATAACAATTCAGCAGAGTGCAAGGTTATAATATTTCCCTATAGCTTGTCTATGAATTCTAGGCACATGTCAGGCATGTCACTGTCAGTAATTTTTGTCAAGATTGTCTAATAAAAACTTTCAACGAAAGTCCTCACTCGATTTTAGCCCTATAGTGGAAAATGACTCAGATCTACATTTAACAGGTCCAAACAAGAAGCAAAATTCTCAAGGTTTGTAAATTTGTAAATAGATGATAATGCGACACCTCCACTAATATAGAGGAGGAACTATGGGTCCACACGCTGTCACTATGTCATTCACCTCCTGACAAATTCCAGTGCTAACACCATGATTACCTTCCTTTGAGTTCCCTTGTGATTACTGGGGGAACAAGAAGTTCACCCCTAGTCTCATGGTATATTTGATATTTCTACAATGGACAGAAAGCAAAGAGGCTGGAGATTATGGATGTGCGAGTAGAGATCCGGATTTTGGTGACCAAATACATTGTTAGCATTATCCATGGAGAGAAGCAATGTGAAAGGTTCTAATCAGACAAAAACTATTGTCAGCCAAAAAACATCTTTGGCATTAAGGATCATTTTTCACTTCTTAATCTGCAATGATTTTGATTTTAAAACACAATGAGCCATTGTTTTGAGAAGAATCCAGAAGGCCCAACAACCAGTTTCTTCCTGCCTATGGCAATATGTTCAAGGTTTTGCACACGGTATAGGATTTGGCATTGTAGATTTGCCAAACAGTTCTAGCTTAGTCTTAGTAAATGGTCCCCAGGTATTTTTTGCTGGTCTGTCTATTGAAGACAACTCTTATCTCTTGATCCTTCATTGAGTAGACTATCTGATTGGATCCTTCTGTATATGATCTAGCTATCTGCCCTCTCCTTCCTGTGATGGGTGAAATGATCAAGAATGGACATTGTAACATGAACTTCTTATTTGATATAGGTACTTAAGTTCAAGGTAAGCTTCCATTGCTTATGGAATATGGTCAATATGCTGTGTATGGAGCACAATGATATATGCTCTCTTCCAAACTGGATAGGAAAAGATGGTCCTATTATGCCCTGTTTTTTATATACGTTATTTACTGATGTAATACAACTCTCAATTTTCCAACAAAAGAAAATTCAACCAGCTAATGTCATTGTAATATTTGATAAACCTCTTTCGTGAAGTTTTCCTGGATGCACCTAGCAACCTTCTTGATATGACAGTTCTCTAAATTAAGAAGCATCCCAGGATCTACAGAATGCTGTTAAACGAATATGATATATTGTAATGCTCAAGCAAACAGGAGGTTAAAACTCCAAAACTCTAGACCAAAAATGAGAGGATCCTGTGTAACTTTTGTTTCCAAACTCCAGGCAAAAAAATGAACCTTTTGCATAAAATTGTATAAAACAAAATCTAAATACACTAACCAAAGGAATCCATATGTTTAAATGCGTTCACGGAGATGGGACCTGGGCAGTAGACTTATCTCCACTTTCTGTAAACAACATCAGAAATAATGTGGATGAAAAAGAAAAGTATATTATGCTCACAATGTACATTGTATCTAAATAAAGTATTGGACTTGAGCATTATTATGCTCACAGTTCAGTGTCAATTATATTTTTCATTGTTTCATTAGGAAGCAGGCCTTCAATTCGAACTGCATCTTTCTTACGATCTGGGCTGATAAAGATCACAGTGGGAAGACCACGGATCTGAAAACCACAGTTGAGGAAAAAGTTAAAACAAGTAACTGCATTTGAAAATAAATCATTTCTAAGTGATTCTAACTTGCAAGATATGGAAGATTATAGACAAATGTATATCTTCCTGCCATATAAAAAACACAAAATTACCTGCAATTGACTTGCAAGTTCATATTCTTCATCAGTGTCTATCTTGACAATTGTCACTGAATCACCATATTCCACTGCAAGCTGCAGCAAATAAAAAGAATGATAAGTAAACTTGACCATAAGTAGAAGTAAAGATGATAATAAAGTTCTGGCTTCAAAAAAGGCACAAGAAACACAATCTGTTAAATCCTTCACAACAGCAGATCTTCGACAATTGAGAAGAATCCCTAAATATCAAAGGAATACAGGTGCTTGCTGGAGAATTTGCTTACACATCTCAGTTGGGAGAAAAAGAATATCAGGAGAGTTATTTGTTGTCTATCTGTAAGAATCCTAAGTCCTATTATATTCAGAATATGTAAGGTTCTTACTAAATATTTAATTACAAAGTATCCCATGTAAACCAATTCAATTTTTCCCAATTTATGTGGAACTCTTGGAAGATCCACTGCCAGATGACAGAACACAATAGCAATTGATTAAGCACTACATTTAAAATTGATGTCTATGACCCTACTTCAGCCAATCAACACATGAACCTCTTGAAGTGCTCAACATATAACTCCTGCTCTACAATGGCAAATTGGGAATGATTTCAACAACATTCTTAGGCCAATGAGAAAAAGGAAAGCAGGTCAAGATCACCTCTTTGTGATGGATTTGGACCTTTTGGATACTTCACATGGTGCAAAAATCTGGACAGTATTTTCCTTGTTGACAGATGATTGTACACTATATCTCTGTCCAGACCAGGATTTTCAAGGTCAGTAGGTCTCATCATTGGCCAGACTGGCTGATCATTGAAAGGGATCCCACCCACAAGGTATTCCTCCTTTAAATGAGCTAAAGTGTCTCAAAAATTCAAAATTCGCTAATAAGATAAAAGATGGGTGAATAGCTCCTCCCTTCCATGAGGATCAAAAATATTCAATCTTCCTTCAAAACTAAAAGCACAAGGATAGCCCTCAAGGACAAGAAGAAAAATTACTACACAAACTTCTTCAAGACAATAAGGGAACTTGAGGTCAAAATGAAAGAAATCCAAAACAGAATACAAATGGAAGGAGCAAAGGAAGGATCTTCTCCAGGCCAAACAGGTCATTGGGAGTGAAAAATCCTAATGGCCAAAGAAGTAGATTGGAAGAAAAAATCAAGAATCATCTAGCTGAAATTTGGGGATAAAAACATGAAATTCTTTCACAAGATGGTCATTGTCTATACAAACAATAATAGGATCAAATTCCTAGAAAACTCGGATGGAAGAAGAACCACCTGTCCTGGGGAGGGAAGACAACAAAATCAATTTATTTCTTCAGAAGCCTTCCCTCGGAATCTAGTCTTAATAGAGAATATGAACTAGATAAAATTTATGCCGGCATTCCCTAAGTTTTCTGTAAAAGACAAAATAATGTCCTTATGGCCTCTATTTCTTAGGAATGATCTTCTCCATGAAAGGGGCCAAGATCCATGGTCCAGATTGTTTCTCAGCAAAGCTTCATTCAGAATTCAAAGATTTGGTAGCAGCGGAGTAAGCATGACAATCTAAAGATATCCTGAAGCACCTTAATACCACAATCCTTGCATTTATTAGAAAAAGGCATAATACATAGTCCTACAGCCTAATCTCAGTATGCAATGTTTCCTACAATATCATTTCCAAATTCATACAACATTTCCTCGATAGCATTGTTCTCATCCATGAACTGATTCATTTTACCACTAAAAATCAATGGATGATGAGGGCCAACGCAACCTGGTGAATATAGAAGGACATATACATATTATAAAACAAAGTCATCAGGAGAAAGCATTTGGATGAGCCCCCGTAGACTTTTCACTGTTGATAAAAGTCCCAAGGGCTTAGTCATTTGGAAATTTATCTTGAGATAGGGAGATCATGTGTAGCCACCAGAGATACAATATGAGAACAAGAAATTCAGTAAGATTCCAGGAGAATACCTGGTTACCAAATGGTCCTTTAATATACTCAGATATCCAAAGAGGCCTTTACCTTTACATGAGACAAAGAAAGAGACAAAGGTCAAGCACTATCTCATTGAAAGGGAAACACAGACCTACACTCTAGAACCTAGAAACAAATCACTTTTGAAGACATTATTCTTGAAGAGCATTGGAAAAGTATCCATGCCATCCTAAGTACAACTAGGTCCCCTCCCATGATTGGCAAGGACTCCCTTGTTTGGAGGAATGATAAAGAAGGCAGTTACACAGTCAAGGTGTTGTGTAAGACTCTAGTTGAAGAGCTTGGTCACAAGGAAACCATTTGGGCATTGACTAGAGATGACAAGGTATACCCAAGGTCATCATGTTAAGTTGGCTAGCTGCAAGCATAACAATCCTTACACAAAACAAATTGAGAAGGGGGGATTCTCCATGAACTTCAATCATCTGTCTTGACAATCAACAGGAAGAAGAGTAGGCCATCTGTTGGCCACCTGCCCCTTCTCACAATTGATGTGGTAGAAACTGATTGAACTAAGTGGGGAACAATGGCCCCTTGCTTCCATGGAGGAAATCATTCTTCTGAAAAAAGGGGAACCAGTTTGACAGAACAAAAATACAGCATCGAGACATTTTAAGAAGCCTAATGACCATGGTAGTCAGGATATTAACAAATAATAAGATTTAGTAAGAAGAAATCAGAAGCAAGAAGGTAGTGTGAAATAAGTTTATTATCTAGCTAAACGAATTGGTTACCATCTACAACCCCAAGGACAAGAATTAAAAGAGATAGAAATCTGACAGAAGGTATATTAAACGAAAAACCCCACTGGAAGGAACATACATGCTCAAACTTTGATAGCGTAGGTAGGAGCAACCTGGGACATGAGGGAGGTATCTGTCGAAAAGAGAATGGAAAAGTGGTATTTGTTTTTAATTAACATGTTGGACAAGCAACTAGTAATCAAGCAGACAAGGCACTCATAATGGGACTCAGAACAGTTATGGTCCTGAACCACATTGACATAGATCACCACTCCAATATCATTGTGGAGAAGAACAGAAAGAGGAGAAACCAGTCAGAGGAGAAAAAGGAGACACTCTCAATATCATTGGAGGCCTTGGATGTACAACTGGAGCAGGAAAAGCTTCCACACAAAGAGGAAGCAAAGCAGGCAGCAAAAGCCAAGGAAGCCCAAGTTTTGAAGAAGAAATGGACTAGGATGGAAGGAAGAGAAGTGTCAGTGGCAACACAACTCACAATCATTGGGGAAATGCACACCAACTTCAATGGGGATATCAAGCAGGCACAAGATTCAAACTGTCACCACCCAATGGCATTTGTGTATAGATGCATGGCTTGCCCAGAAGCCAAATAAGCAAGCTACAAGCAAATTTGACAGAGAAGGATCTAATAGATGGAGAGATCAAGAGCATAGAGGCACATGTTCAAATGTAGATGATTCAAATCAAAGAGAGCCGTACCCACAATACAACATGGTTGAAGGAAATTCCTCCCTTGCTGCCTGCCACAATTAAAAGTATAGTCAAGGAAGCACAGAACATCCCATCCAATTTTTGCTGAGATTAAGTGCCAACTTGGCAAGTTCAGCCTGAGGAGGAGGATGTCCTTGAGCAGATTGCAGAAGTTGTACGGATTCTCTAGGACAGAGTGGCAGGTGCATGCAAGCCATGGCAGCAGATTATGGATGCGTAGATTTGAAACTCCTGCCCCTTAAGTTTCCAGTCTACTCTCTAAAGAGAGTTATTTTCTGTTTTGCACTGTTTTGTTTTTGTCTACAATTTGGCCATTTTGAGGACCATAGATTACAAACCTGGCAAGTACTCGCCGGGTCGCCGAGTACTTGCGGGTTTCTTGCCTATGTGAGCAACTCGCACTTTAACTCACAAGTCAGCCTGTACAAAAACTCGCCGGTTATTCTGATAAAACTCGTCGAGTACCCTGCAGCAACTTGCCAAATACCCCACGACTCGCCACACTGAAATGCACTTTTGACACGCCGTTTTTTTGCGTGATTTTGACACATTTTTGGCACAATTTGGATGCGTTTGGGACGTGATTTCATGCCCTATAAAACACCATCTGGGATGACAAAAATGGTGTGAAAGATGAAGCTTTGTGTGGTTTCAAAGGCCTTAATTTGGGCTTGGTGGCAGGGGTGCTGCCCCTCAACCCCACCCTGTATCGTGACAGGGAGCACGCCGGGGTCGCTGCCCTCGGACCCCACAAGGGGCACTGCCCCTCAACCCCACAGGGGGCATTGCCCCCAAACCCCCACAGCCCCCAAACCCCTGCACCCGACTAGAGGTGTTTCCCCCAAACCCCCACCTGATTCATTTTGTAGCTATCCTTTGCATAAAGTTTATATTTTTTGATTTTTCAAAAAATTATGTTTTTTTCAAATATTTAAGCGTTTTTTAAGGTGTCAAGTTTTTGCCAAGTGCTCTCCGAGTCAATTTTTTTTGGCTTGCTGAGTACTCTCCAAGTCCGAGTTTGCAAACTATGCTAAGGAAAAAACATGAGATTGTGCCACAAGAATGATGGTGCCAGTTTTGTAACAGTTTTTATTGTGCACCAAATATAACTAGTTCATAACTAGTCGCAGCAAAAATAGATGAAAGCACATAATAGGATGATAGAATTTCTAAAATTTGATAGTTTGGGTAGATGTAAATATGGATTGCAAAAGATAACGTTGTGCAACTATCTTTAGGATAGACAATGGAATTTTGGGCCTATGAGCTCATGCATGAATTCTAAAGATAGAAGAATGCTAGGTTAGGTTTAAAGCAATACAAATACAGTTTGAGTTGGATATGAGGAAAATGTCTATATAATTCTGTCATTGTAATACTTTGTTAACAGAAGAATTAATATAGCAAAGATCTAGTCATAAATAACATCATGTGACAAACCTAGCTTAGTAGCAAGTAGCAGAAAGGAGCGCTCTTTTTTGAATGAAGAATCCTGATCAAAAAATGTCTAACACTAAAGTAGACAAGGCTGATGCAGCTGAGATGTAGGCATCGATGGCAGCAAATGTCACTTCTGTCAACACATTGAAGTATTGAAAACAATTTTTAATGGAGATATGCCGATGCTGGGTCCCTCCGTAGAGGGTTCAAAAGGGCCAATGGCTCTTGATATGTCTTCCAAGGAAGTGTCATTTTTGCCCAAATCTTTAGCAAGGGAACAAGGATTGCTTCTTGATAGCAAGGTGAAAACAAAACTAGATATGCAGAACAAAACAGGAGACAATGTAGGAGGGTGGTGCACAAATTGTCCCTTGTATAGACACGCCTCCTATCCTGTTGCCTGTTAAGGTGTAAGATACCCGATCCTCACTTCACACAGCAACACAAAATACTGATATGGAGAGCACAATACTCAGATCTCAGATTGGAAACCTGGCACTCACTCTTACACAGTCACACAATTCTGATTGTAGAAATCACAAATACTCAGATCTGAAATTTAACACCACAGTACTATTGGTATGTAAGACGTTTAGTTCTGATACAACCCACTCAGATTGTCAATGTGAGAGACTATTCAGATTTTATTTCACTGGCAATAGAAATACAGTGAGCAATGGAACAGCAATGGAATACACAGTCTATTATCAGCTGGGTTACAATCAGAATTACATACTCTAGAATGAATACTTCCGGGAGGATCTATTATTGCTGATCAATTGACTCACAGTTCATAAGCCTTTGGTTGCCCAGCAACACTTGACAAGTGCTTCAGATTATGCTGTAGCTGTGGAAGCAGATTTAATGTTATGATTGCTCAATGTCCAATGGAATGAGGATCGCCTGGTGATGATTGCCGATATAGTCAGTGCCCAAGATGGCACCTCCTGACTCCAATAGATGAGGCGATAGCACTAACGGGAGCACAATAATCTCTGAATACGCTGCCCCAAGGTTTAGCTCAGCCTCGACGCTCCCTTAATGAGGTTTCCGTCTCATTCAAGGCACTGTGATAATTCGTCCAATCGCACATGCATCCCTCAGTGTTTCGCGTCCAACATAGCCCCTTCACAACTTGCCTCCCTGAGATATATTCGCCCAAACCCGAAATGAGAGATGAACCGGCAATAAGGAGTTTGCAAAGTGTGAACAGATTCACGGAAGGCCTGATGAGGTTTTTGTCCCACCAAGGCTCGGCAGCAAAGGTTTCCATCTCAGCGTGCCATTGACTTGATTCGTCCATCCATGATGAATTAACCGCTACAAGCTTATGCATATAAATACCAAATCGAGATGCCTTCCCAAATGGATTGGCCAAGGCTTCAGAGTTTAGATAAATTTAAATATTATTTATTCAATAATTTATATTTATATTTAATATTATTATTATTTATTATTAGTTAATTTCAAAATAGTGTTGAGGAACACTCTTGGCGCCAAGTTAGAAAATAGGACCCCATCAAAAAACGGGGACATAACAGTCCTCTGGTCCCAAGAATTGCTTGCCCTCAAGCAATTGCAAGCTCGTGTCCATGAATGCCGAGACGGCCAACAAGTGATGAAGGATATGGCGTTTGTACCCTAAACCTATGCTGCTCAACTCCGATGTAAATGTCAGCAAGCCAAGACTTGTGTCATGATCCCAAAGAAAGAGTGCAGAAAACATGTCAATTCCTGGATCCAATGTCATTGCACTATCACGTTCAGCAAACACTAGAGGATGGATGTATCTCCAAAGGCCACCAACTCCCATCAACTTTCGGAATCCGAGTGCTCTACCATGGATGTGGAGAACAAGGGAAAAAGGCTTCGTACTATCGCCCTCAAGAAGCAAAACCCCACATCTACTGGCCCAAATCAAAAAATCAGGACAGCTATCATACATCTCCTTGGTCCCTTCAACCACTTCCAACTTATCCTTCCTCATTGCTTCATGCTTAAGTGTAGTGTCTTCCTCAAACTCAATACACCCATCTCGACCCATTGTGTGCACATCCGACATTTCCTTCTCAGGATTACAGATTAACCAATCCACGAACTCATCGATCTTGGAGCAAAGGAACTTGAATGTTTCTTGATCCACCTCCATGGAATTTTCTTCTCTTATTTCAGTCATAACCTTTACCATTCCAATGTCATTTGGGTTTTCATGATAAGCTTGTAGTTTCTCCTCACGAGGGCCAATTTTATGCATATCATTCTTCACAACAGTGTAACTAATAACATCATCATATGGTTCAATTGCCTCCATACCTAAAGCTTGGCTGGCTGCTTCTTGGATATCACTTGAAATCAAAGACACCTCTTCAAGCTCTTCAATAAATGGAGTCTTTCCCATCTTCACTCCATCAACTTTCTGTTGGTGCACATAATCATTAGGAATCAACAAGCCATCTTCATCTTCAGCTTGCTTATGGGGTTCCTCTTGTTGTTCTGTGATGTCTTGCAGCTTCGAATTTTATTCCTGCTCTATTCTCATCCCATCTTCCTTGACCTCCTCATGCATAGCTGAAATCTTCTCCACTTCAAGCTCCACTTCAATGTCTTCAAGGGACTCAATCAATTCTATGACTTCCTCCTCTTGTGCGTTTGGCTCAAGTTCCATCACCTTGGGCTCTTCTTGTTTCAAAAATGATTCTTCTGGCTCCGGCCCTTTAATCCTTTCCTTGGCATTTTCTGAATCTTCCTCTTCTTTCTTCTTTCATCTTATGTAGTCATATAGTCCTCTTTTGTGGGGGTAGTGGCACTCAAGTGCCTTCAAGTACACATCAAGGGGAACACAAGCCTTTGCATGATGACAACAGAGTTCTGGATATTTCACAACCTATCTAGCCCATACTACCCACGAGCCAATGGCCAAGCAGAGTCTACGAATAAGGTGCTAGTGGCAATCATTCACAAGTCATGTGGTGTAGAGGAAGCGGATTGGGAAGAGCGGCTACCAGCCGTCCTGTGAGCATACCGTACGACATACAAAGTAACAACAGGACACACACCTTTCCAGTTGATGTACGGCCAGGAAGCAATGGTACCAATGGAATAAATGGTACCCAGCCTAAGGATAGCCGTAGAGAACCGGTTAGGAGATACGGAGAGTTTGAAGGAACGGCTATACGAACTCAACAAACTGGACGAGCGGAGAGTGATGGCACAATGGGTCATGGAAAATATGCAACGGAGAAGGAAGCATTGGCATGACAAACACCTCTGGTGAATGAACTTCCGACCAGGACAATTAGTTTTGAAGTATAACGACCGTAACGAGATCAAACCGGGGAAGTTCAAAGTACGATGGTTAGGACCGTTTAAAATCAGAGAAGTATGCGACAACGGCTCTATAAAACTGGAGAACTTGGATGGATCATTCCTGCCTAATGCAATCAACGGATCAAAGCTGGAAGTATACAAGGAGAGAAAGGAAGCAAAACACACAATAGCCATCAATATGCTCGACTACGCCACCAAAGAAGATTGGCCTGTGCAGATGGAGGCACCGAGGGAGCAAGAATGGGGCTTGGGAGGCCTCGGATACGCAACAGAGGGAGTCTGGACGGAATCAGGCAGAAACCAGATAATGGAAGAGAGACTGGTGGAAAAGAAAGTGGAAGGAATTGCAGTACCACGGATAAACAAACATCTGACCAATGCAGTGTTCGGGACACCGACACTATGGAAACGAATGGGTGGACACTGGAGTTACGTCGCACCATACGAAGGCATACAGAAGGGGTATCTAGCAAAAGAAATAGATGAAGAGGCACATAAGGATAAGGAAGAACAAGCGGCAAGAGAACCCTAACCTAGAGATAAAGACGAAGAAAAGGATGAATGGAACGATGAACAATGGGAGGCATACTTCGAAAAGACGGCCCCTTGTTTAAAAACAGTGGTCATGACAGAGGATAAATTCATATCACATGTAGACGGGTACACAGAAGAAATACTCAAATTAATGAGAAGAGAGAGAAGGAAGGTACCGAGGATAAGGAAAGTAGCAACAAAGGACGAACTCTGGAAAATAATACCCAATCCAGCCAAACCTCCGACAGTAGAAGGCGAAGATGTTACGTGGTACCAGCAGTGCGGAGGAAGGTATGTTGACGGCGGATATAAAGGTACTGGTCCCACTCCCTTGCAAGACAAATGGTTTGACGTAAAATACATAGGAACTTGTTGTGAAGAAGAATGTTATAAAAGATTTCCGCATACATGTAAATGGTATTATGCATCTGAATTATAAAAAGAAGTCAGGGGACGAAACAGGAACAAGAAAGAGGAAAAGAGAAGATGAAGAGGAAAAAAATTTAAAGAAAGTGGAAAAGGAGAGAAAATTAAACAAAAAGAAAATAAAAGGAAATTATTAAATAAAATTTAAAAAATTGAAAAAGCAAAAACAAAGCCGACTAAGGAAAAAGCAATAAGCTCGGCCAAAGTGGAGACCGTACGACCTTATAAAGCATTCAAAACCGTACGGCAATCACATAGGAGCTTCAAGCAATTTCATGAGCAAGGGTTTTTCACCGTACAACGATTTCATGAGCAAGTTTTTTTTACCGTACGACATCCACAGGGTTCTTTTGTCAAGGTGGTTCACATTGTACGGAATATACATGGTTCCTTAGTCATACGGCGTCCACAATACATTCAATTCGCACGGCATACTGAATACAGGGAAGTTTGCACCGTACAGATGGTTGAGAGCTTGGAATTTTGCAGCGTACGGCTTGTTGTCCACAACGTGCGATGTACAGGAGGCACAGAGTTTGACATCGTACGGTCTTCTATTTACACCGTACGGTTTTCTGTGGATGCAAGAGCTCACATCGTACAGTGTCCATCTGAGTATTTTCACACCGTACGGCCAAGACATAAAGGGTTTCAGTTGCATCGTACGACGAAAAGAAGACATAAAAGTTTTTCCCCTACGACGGATTGAAGGCACGGGTATTGGCACCATACGGTGAAAGGAAGACACAGAAGTTTCAATCATACGGTGAAGGGAAGGCACAGAAGGTTGCATTGTACGGTCGGCTGGAGGAAGAAGAGTGGACATGGTACTGTCTATTGCTTACATCGTATGGTTTTACATTGTACGGTTCCTTATTCACATCGTATGGAATGTTAATTATTTTGAGCATTTTCAAATCGTACAGCTGAGTAAATTCATAGAAGAGCACAATGGCATCATATGGCAGGGTTGTGCGACAGAAGTGGACATCGTACGGCCTGGCAGGTGGACAAGGGAATTCATACCAGGCAGGGATACAGACAAGATCAGCGTACGGCCTGGTAGAGAGAGCATCGTACGGCCTGGCAAGGAAGCAGGGTACACCGTACGGCCAAGCAAAAGCATAGGGAATCACACCTCACGACTAGCAATTACAGTGCAACTTGGCAAGGTACGGGATTGGTTGAATATCAATTTTTGTTACAACAGTTGCCGCAATTCGGCAATTGCAGCAACTGTCAGGAAGAGGGTAACGGTCGAGTAGAGGACGATAAAAACTCGAGGTGATTATCGAAACAATACCAAAATGGATAAGGAGAAGAAAACTGTGCAACACAAGCCAAAAGTGGCGTCGGCAACAAGAAAGAAGAGAATGGACACAGACATGGACGCCATGACCTGGGAGAGCTTGACTGGTAATGAGTGCAAGCAATGGTCGAGGAATACAGCCGACGATCATACGTTGAAGGCTGCATTAAGACAGGCTCGGGTGGACAAGGCAATGTTGGTGCCGCACTTCAATTCCCGTGATTTTGAGCCCTGGCTAAAGGCCATCATAGAGAATTACTGCCAACATACGCACAGGTCCATTATAGATTACAGGGGTTGCTCGATTACAGTTTCCTTCTGGGCACAGGATTTTGAGAGAGTATTTGGCATTCCAGCCACAGGGACAGGAGTCAACAAACCCGGAAAAATGAGCCTGAAACAAAAAGAAATACTTATCCAACGGGTTTGCAGGAACGATTTGACAATGGAAGAAAAAGACACCATATGGAATGCTGGCAATTGAGGGCTTCGCAAGAGCTACTTGGCAAATGCAGAATGGAAGTGTTTGCTGGATCTAGTAAAATGTCGATTGACAGAAGCCAGTCAAGCATCCGATATCACCCTGTGGATGGTGGATTACATGGTGGGAATCAGCATGGGTAGAGTATATAACTGGGGGCGGTTGCTCTCAGAACGGATGAGGGATTTTTTAGCACAGCCGCACAAGGCATTCTATATAACATAGCACACGATTGCCTTGCTCCTAGATGCCATCCATACGCAGGTTCCAGAGGGTAGGTGTGGCCGATTGCAGCCACTCAAACATCTGGATCCAGGATTACCAATAGCATTCTACTGGACGACATTGGAGCTCAAGCGGGTTGGTGAGGGCTCTATGACAGGAAAAAAAAGGAAAGGCCGAGAAGCATCCACAAAAGAAGAAACATCGGCACAAAGTGGGGAGGAAGGAGAACACATTGAGGTGTCTTCCTCAACCTCAACAGGGAGTTTGTCGAAGGACGAAGAAGTATCGGGTGGCTGTAGGTGGGAAAAACAGAATGGAAGTGGCAGAAGCAATTCCATTTCAACCAACAGGGTTCACCTTGCCAGCAACACCAGCGGGCCAGGAAAGCTCGCCGACAATCACTTTCACACTTCCAGCATCATCCATTGGTGGCGGACGCACATTGAGAGTGGCAACCGCAGTACCTGGCGCATTGCAAGAATGGGCACCACTAGGAGACATGACCACCATATCTTCGAGTTCAGCAGCCTCGGGCGACACAGCACCACCACCAAGATTCACAACTGCACTGACAGGGTCGGCAGTTGCAGTAGAGACAACGCCAGGAGTGGCAATGGAGGGTCTACCAGAGACATCACCAGCAGCCCCCACCGAGCCGCCAGAGGCCCCAGGGACTTGGGGAACCATTGAGCCTCAAGAACAAGTTCCCTCGGTTACACTGCCAGGAGCGCCAGGAGTTGCTCAGATCGATAATTGGTTAGGGGCATACGGCCTGAGAGTGGAAGTGACGGAGACACCAAATGAGAATTCGCCAAAAGGGTCGGTGGGCGATACGGATGTGGCAGGATCAACCATACAGACCCAAGGAAGCGATACGTCGAAGAGGACAGAGGGGATGAATGTAGAAGAGGAGACAGTAGCTGCTCTAGACGAGGAGGTTGCACCAGATGAAGAAGATAATGAGGATAGTGAGTCTAACGGATATGTGGTAGAAATATCACAACCAAATCCATCAGACCCTTCGGGGATAGTACAAAGATACGTGGAGGAGCTTCAGCACATGGGGCGAGTCATGATGCAAGTGGGGCACATTTTGAAGGATCTCAAGATTGGCCGATCCGCATTAGTGGGCCAAGAGGTGCAGCGACTCAGAGGGTTTGTGCAGATGGGATGTGAGCCAAAGTTCGCTCACATTTTTACCAGCCAAGGTTGGCCGGCAAGCAAAACTGCAGCCATGCTCAGAAATTGGCGAGGCAACCCACCAAGGATGGCAGGAAGGGATGTGAAAGTTATAGAAAGCCTCTATCACATTGAGCTTGCATTCTGAGATGTTTTCTACAATGTGAAGAGGCGGATACTATCTGTCGAGTTGGTGGTAGCAGGAAAGGTGGAAGCCTATCGCATGTTATAGAAAGTGGAGGAATCCGCCATGACCATGAAGAATCTCCAAACCCAGCTAGCAGAATAGGCTCAAGTATCGGATGCACAGGCAAACCAGATAGCCACCTTGGAGTCCAGAGTGATTAGTTTGGAGGAAGGGAACTGCCGGAGAGAGGAGGAGTTTAGGCAGAATGAGGAGGAGACTCAGAAGCAAGAACAGATGTGGAGGGAGAAAGTCAAAAAATTGGAGGAACAGCTGGCAACCACAAGCATAGAGGCAAACAAAGTCAAGACCCAGCTGATGGAGGCAGCCCACATGGTGAAAGCTGCGAGGGAATGAGAAATTCATGCCGATCGCCAGCTTCGAGTACGCACGAAAAAAGTCAAGCGATTGAAGGGCCAGCACTCTTCTGCTACTACTCCCGCGTCATCAGTTCATCCAGGGACGTCCTCACTTCCCCCTTCCTCTCAATAAATTTTGTACAGCATCATTTCTCATTTTTGTTGTCTTGTCGTCTAGAAGGCGACCTATTTTGTGGGGGGGATGATGTAAGTGGTTAAATATCCTTAGCGTAGTCGGCCGTAGTCGGCCAAGTTATTATAATGCAATAAAACTATATTCTTAGTAGGAATAATTGTTGGCATGTACATTCGGGTAATTAAGCCCCAATTAGCTGTAGCGGGTTGTTATGGAACGTCACGACGGTTGGTTGCTCAACCAACCGCCGAACGTTATATGTACTCAGTTTTGTAGTCGGGGACACTACTATTATGATTATGATTCCATGATTAACAATACGGAGATACTTGGTGATTGTACATGGTGATATTTATTGGAAATGAATACAAACGTCTCATGATTCTAGCATATTGTATTGTTCTGTGTTGTGTGTTACATATAGTTCCGTTTACTTCTTGTGTACGTAGTACGTTGATATAAACACTCCGCAAGGTAAACACCCAGCCAGCAGAAACATATTTATACCTGTTTGATTTAAAATTGACACCCAAAAAAAGGAGTTCAGGTCGGCCCAAATAAGAAATATTATTATTTTTGAATTAATATTAAATTATTATAATATTATATATGTATTACTATTTGCTAGTGTTTAAAAACACTTTTTTTTTGCTGCAAGTCAGCCTCGAGGGGTTAGGGACATGACAGTTACGTGTTGATAGTTCATGCTATTTAGTCTTTATGTTTATCTTTGTTTAGATGGGAGAGAGCTCCTTAAATTGAACCTTCATGTCTTCATCTATAAAAATATAGCAAAGCTCTGCTGGTTTTCATATGTGATGTTTTATTATCTTATGCATGTGTGTTCATGAATGCCTTGTTAGAGTTAGATTGACGGTGTGTAGGTCTGTTCAAGGATTATAGGACTCTCCCATGCCTCAGGGGAGCAATCTGTGATGAACTGCTGGTGTGCAGGACTTATTAAGTGCTAGCCATTAAATCTTAATGCATGCATGGGGATTCTAGCTAAATTTCATTGCAGAGAAAAACAGAAATAAGAAAATTTAGGCTTGGCACCTATAAGGCAAGTTGGAAGAAAGGATTTGATCTCTTCAATACCTTGACAGAAACTAACATTAAGCACATGTACATGGAAAAGAATAAAACTGCAGACCAAGCAGCCAATGAGGGAATTGGCCTCAGAGGCATTGAAGGGGGATATTGGAAGCATTGCAATCCTATGTAAGAGGATATATGGGCAGCAGTAAGAAGGGAGGTCGACCCAGAAGACCATAATTCTGTCACATGAATTGAATATGAAAATGAATAGCAGACTTTGTAATGACCCGTTTAATTCCTAAATGTCTGCTGCCTATGTTTCAAAAGAAATCAATGAAGATAATTTATTAATTAATATTACACCAAACTGGCATTAAATAAAGATTAAGTTGTTAAGAATGGTCAACCAGCATAAGGTTGTGTCCTTTGAGCAAGATAAGTTATATAAGGAAGGTAGATCTAGAAGGATAGGGAATGGGGAGGAACTATTAGGATTGATTACAAGTAATAGACAGCAGCACTAACAAATTAACTTATTTAAAATTAAATTATTAGTCTCCAAATGCAGCGATGAAGAGTTGTAACTATTGAAAAGGCAATAGAGGTGAAGAGGTGTGACTCCCTCAAACTTGAGATATAAAAGGGAGAGCACTTCATTTGAGAAAGACATCCATAACATCATTCAATATTTCAATTGAGAATAGAACCTTATGTGACTTTGCAAATAAATTAAATCATGTTCTCAAGAGTAGTGAAAAAGGATGTGACTCCTAATGTGAAAGGTTGTGACTCTTTCAAATGTGAAAGGTTGTGACTCTCTCAAAAATAAGATATAAAAGGGAGATCATTTCCTTGTAGAGAAATCATCAATGGGGAATAAATCTATGAGTCAATTTGGAAATAAATTATTATTCTCAAAAGGAAGCAATGAAAGTTGGTGACTCATTTATTATGAAGGGTTGTGACTCATTTATTGTGAAGGGTGGTGACTCCTTCAAGAAATGGATATAAAGGGTAAATCAGTTCATTGACATTCATCCAGTAATCACCACTCATCTATCCATCAAGAAATCAAGCAATAATCACTCATCTATCCATCAAAAAATAAAGCAATCAAAATATCAAAAAGATCAATCAAGCAAACAACAATAAGTCTCTCAATACATTGAATCATCAAATCATGCAATCATCAAATCACTCAAGCATCCAATCATTCAAGCATCAATCATTCAATCATCAATCCATCCAAGTAACACACATCCAAATATCAATTCAGCATATCAATCAAGTGGATCAGATTGGAAAAAGGAAAATAAGAAATTGAAATATAAGATATCTATTGGAAATAAATATTATTGGGAAGTAAGTTTAAAAGATAATCTTAGAATATAAATTAGGAATAACATATATATATATATATATATATATATATATATATATATATATATAGAAGTGTTTTGCAAATAGGAAGGCTGATCAACTTTTTGAGTTCACAAGAAGTGAAATACCGGCCTTTCCTTTTCATCAAGAACACCACCCCAAGATGGAGCGCTCGTAGACTGGGAGGCATATGAGTGCTCCTAGGCTTGTTGAGGAAGGTAGTCTTCATGCATCTTATCAAGCATGCCACCCCGAGATGGAGCGCTCATGGGCTGGGAAGTGAATGAGTGCTCCTGGGCTTGATCAAGGAGGATGGAGCGCCTCCAAGGTGAATTGAGGGATGGAGTGGACCTGAGATCCTGCCATATTCATGGGCCAAGAGGCGGATGAGTGCTCCTGGGCTTGAGGGTCTTCTCAAGTATGCCACCCTGAGATCTATGTTACCGGGTTCGGCCCTCTAGCTCAGGGTCCTAGTCCAGGTTCACTCCGGGTACCGATCCTGGTCTGGTCCCTCTGTGGGTTCGACTAGGGTCCATGATTTGGAGGCCTGGTTTGCCAGTGAAGAACAAGAACCCAGGTCGAACCCGGGCGAACTCACGGGTTTGGGCACCTAAAAAGCATTTTTTTTTGCATTTTTTAATTAATTTCTGCAGTTTGACTTTGACCCACACCCAAGGGAACCCTAAAAGTGACCTCTAAAACACTTTAAACACCTAAGCTACATCATTTTTATTCATTTGTTTTGCAAACAAGCATTTTCATTACAAGAGGCTAAGTTCTTATTTTTGCTTGCTGGATTGACAAAAGGAGTTGAAAATTGATCATTGAAGCTTCTACAAACGATTGCATTGCCATTCCTACAGATTTGCAAGTGTTTACTGGCTGCCACAAAGATTGTTGAAGGATATATTTGCAAAGAGGTAAGTTTTTCTCACTTTTTTTTGAGTTTTTTCATCCATTTTTTTGTTTTACATTTTACAAACCAGAAACTTTGTTTTGTTTCATTTTATGATTTATATATGTTTTTCCTTTCCATTCTTCTATGAATGTATGCAAGATTCAAAAGAGCTAGGTTTTATAAATCAATATTTTGTTTTCATTCAAATTTTGAGTGTGTTGTTTGCAAAACAAATTGCCATAGGAATCACAATGTCAATGGGTTCTACCTCTGGCTCTATAGCTAAACCAAACTCAAAGTTCAAAACAAATCCTAATTCTCCTCTATGGAAGTATGCTGAGATGATAAAACAGATTCCAAGTGGTGGCGGTTATGTTTGGAAATGCAATGGGTGTGAAGTTACATATTCTAGTTCATACCATAGGGTGAAAGCACATTTGTGTGGCATGAGTCGAAAAGGCATCACGTCTTGCCCTGGAAAAAAAAGATGAACCTATTCCACCTGAGACAGTTGCAAAATACATTATGGAGCAAGATGCAGCAGATCAACAGGAAGCCCAAAAAGGAAATCACCCTTTGTTAAAAAAAAATCAAAGGGAATGCAGCCCCCATCTAATCCCAATATTGTGGTAGAAGACCACCCATTTATTGCCATTCTGGATCTTCAAGCTCGAAGTGCACAACCTATTGCAAACAAGAGATCAAAGAGGCCTTTGCAACTTGCATTTCAAAATGAGAGTAGAGCCCTTGCCGACCAATGTGTAGCAAGATGCCTGTTGTACCCAAATCAATTTTTTTTTGCTTCATTAAGGCATTTTGGTTGAAATGGTCTAAACCTTGTAAAAATGGGGTCAAAACTCAATTTTTGGGTAAATCAAGTATGGGCTTTTGGTCAGTGTGATGCCAAGAAGATATTGGCAAAATTTGAAAATTTTGAAAATTAGGGTTTCCGAACTCTATTTTTAGGTCAAACCCTGAAATATAGGAACTTGTTAGAATTGGCTGAAATTAATTTTGATTGGCTTATTTCACATCACAATCACAATGGTGAAGTCAGTTTAACCCTGGTGGGTAGTTTTCACTTTTTCAGGAGAAAAGTTAGGACCTCTGAGGTCATCAATGGCAAATGGCCAGTATTAGGTGTCAAAATCTAAGCCTAAAACTCAAAGCAGAACATTCTATGGTGAAAGATGTTGAAAAAGATGCCTCTTGATGGAGGGGATTTTCAGACAGGGAAAAAGTGCAAAAATATTCTAAGTTTGGGAACACTTTCACTATGTAACGTAGTAGACACTTGCACAATCAACGTGCAAATCAACTTTACAGTGTTCGTACATGTGAAAATGATGAAGTGTAGTCATACACACACCTCGGCAATCGTAGTATTTCTACATGGTCAACCTCAGTGGCTAATACAATGTTTGCAGAGCACAAAATGACGGGAAATATGAATTTCAGAGCAAATCTGCGCCCCTGTAGCTCAAGGGCGCCCTTCCATTTGAAGGTCAAGATTTAACTGCTTTGGGTTGCAAATACATTCATTCTCTTTTGTTTTCAATTAGCTTTTCGACTAGCTATGGAGCAAGTTCATCTAAAATACAAAACTCTGGCAAACGAAGGCAGAAGCAGAGGTTACAAAGAGTGTATACATCATGAAGACAGTCAAAGAATGCAGATTTGTGCCCCTGTAGCCCAGGGGCGCCCTTCTATTTGAAGGCCAAGATCTGAATGCATGTGCTCACTGATGGATTCAATCTCTTCAGGATCAATCTGGCTTTCCAATGAGCTATCAAACGGAGGCGTACATAGTGCAGAACTTCGATTATCAGTGTCGAAAGCTGAGCCTACAGGCAGGATACATGTCACAAGAAATTGCCAGTTGGTGGTTTGAGCAGCTCTGTAGCTGAAGGGCGCCCTTGAATATGGCTACCCAGATGAATGAAATTGCAGTTGAGATCTTCCTAAGATCTTTTCCAGCTCAGTCCAACTTCGCAACACACCCGTTCGCAAGGTGATCCAACATTCTGAGTGACCATGACAAAGGTTCCACCGAGCACGTAAAACAGAGGATGGTGAAACATAGCTACACACAGCTGCATATCTGTAGGCTAGGGGCGCCCAGCCTTTAGGCCTGCCAGATGGGGTTATTTGCAGTAGTAGTCTTCACGAGATTTGTGTACAATTACTACAACTATCCAACGAGTTCAACCGTTAGCCTCCGGGATTTGGCAAACACTCGTACGTGCGAGGTCAAGATGGTGATGCTGAAAAGTGAAAGTAACTGGAGACAACCAAAAAATGGCTAAGTATGGCGAGTACCAATCTCCTTGAAAAAGGCACCCTTCTCTTTGAGGCCTTAGAAGCAGTTTTTTGGCTTCGTCATCTCCAGAGACATCTCTTGTAAGTTGACTCAACTGTGTAGAGAGACAGACGGCACGCAAATCGAAGCATTCCAGCTCCCAATATCAAGGGTCAAAGTATGGTATTCAGACGAATGTCACACTTTTGTCAAAATGGTATTTGTGTCTTCACAGGCCAGGGGTGCCCATCTTTTAGGGTTCCTGATACAGCTTTCAGATACCTTATATACAGTCATTGGATGCAGAGTACTTTCAGTAATGCAATGAATTTACTATTCAGTCAGCAGGGTTCATCATTCACCATCAGCGGCAGTTTGAAGCATCAAAAGGCAATACGAAGAAATGACAGTCTGGAATAAGTGCATCAATTTAATCAAAGGCGCCTAATTTTCCAAGGTGTCAGATGTTGATTTTAGCAGTTGTACTTCTTAGCAAACATTTCATCCTTGTCATGCAGGCTTCACAGTGGATATCTCAGATCAGTCGCAGGTTCACTCAGTCACCCGGAAATCAGAGCTGAACATGGCCAGATGTAACTTTGCAGTTAGCTATAAAGTAGGAGATACTCACAAATCTCATAACTCTTGCAAATGGACGCCTAGAAGGTCAAAAGTGGACTTTTTAGAATCAGTGAAGTTTGTCAAGCACATCCAGACGCTATTTTTGGCAAAATGATTAAAATAATTATTTTGCATGCAGACCATTAAAAATGATGAATTTCTTCAAGACATAAATATGGTGCCTCTTTTTAATTTGAATGTTTCAAATTAAAATACTATTTTTAGTCAGAGACTCGGAGTTAGTGGCAGTTCATCTGGTGAGAGGCCAATCGAATTCTTTCAGAATTAGGGTTTCAACATGCATGCATAATGGTATGACTTTGTCTATTTAACACAAATGTGGCACCATTTCTCATTCACACAGCTTACAGAATTCGAATTTCTTCAAGAGATTGGCGATTTTTTATCAAACAGAAGAGTTCGAAGGTGACAAAAACATTCTTTTGCAGGTACAGTTTCAGATTCAGCATTAGCTTCAAGGCAAAGTGGTGATTTTGAAAGAAGACAAAAATAATTAAAAAATAATAAAAAACGTCTTTTTCTCTTCTAGATTTCTTCCATTTTCTCGTCTAGATTCTCTCACATGTTCGAAGAATAGGCAAATTTTGGCAAAACAAAATAGTGGGTTGATTTAGAACGATCTCCTCGGCAAAACCCACGTGCTAGAATTTTCACGAAAATTTGTTCCAAAACATCAATTCTCGAAGCTTTAATTTTCTCAACCGAAATTCCTTTGTATGACTAAGTAGAGGCCAAATTTTTACATTTCTAACATTTTGGGTTGTCTTAGAATCATTTTCTGGACAAAACCCATATCTGTAAATTTTTCGACTTCCAACGAGCTATTTTTAGCTTTCCAAAAAAGTTGTCAGAATATAGCCGTGTTCACAGTCAACAGGGAAGTTTTTCAGAATGCAGTTCACATAGCTTGATTTCAAGACCAAGTCAATTTTGACTCATGACTTCATCGGAATAGTTGATTCGAATCTACATAAGGTGCTTCCAGAAGCAGTTTTGGATCCACTCAAGATCAAAGATTCGATAATCAAGAACATTCAGCAGTCTGGGTTACTTGAGGCCGCTTCCATACCTATCTCAGTTCATTGCGTAGAGTTTGTAATGTCTTGCATTAAGCATTACAACTCTGTTGCACGAGAGATACAGTCAATAGATGGGCGTGTCATATGCAGTCTCAAACCCCTCGACATCGAGCGAAGTCTAGGTATTCCTCAACATCCAGATGGGTTGGTCATTTCTATGAATCAGAGCGAGCAAGCATTCAATGCTGAATTGGATAAGTGTCAGAGTAAGATGACGGAGAGGTGGCTAAAACAGAAAAAGACCAAGTTGTCAAACAACGTAGGTCGTGGCGAGTTCAAGGATAAGTATGCTATTTTGATTACACTGCTTAATCGTGTCTCAGGTCATGCAGATGGAAACAAATTTCACCCATGGATGTACTATATCATTAGTCGAATCATCTTTGGGCAAGAGCATTATGACTGGGCATCCTTCATCAGTGATGCTATTCACGAGCAAATCACCGATTTCCTAGTTGCACACCAGTTTCATGTGTTCCTACCTTGTGTACTTGATCGCTTATCAGGGTCAGTTTAACGGGTTGAACATGGTGGGCATCCTTAGTGCACAGAAGGTCTATAGTTATTATGATCAACTCGAGTTCACGAAGGTTGAAAGTCATTTCAAACGTGTGCAGGAGGCTTTCTTAACGTAGACAGTGAGAAACTTGGACCGGGAGTTGCACATTCGTATCTCAGCAGTTGCTATAGCAGCAATGGAGAATTGGGCAGACTGGTACATTCAATTCCCTAAATACACCTATATCCATGTCTATGGATATACAGGAAATCTAGCTATGTTACCATGTTATCCTTCGGATAAGACAGTGTTCATGGAGTTTCTAAGGCAGTTGTATGAGGTTCACAAACGTTTGCACCACAAGCGTAAACAAGCTGCCAACTTTCCTTTGCAACTCGGGATATATTGGTGCAAGACGGCAGTTGATGCTAAAGTTGCAGGATAGGAATTGGAGAATTGCAAACTCAAGTACTTGGTTGACACACGCACATATGATCCTTGGGGTCATTACGCAGCACGCCTTGGTAGTCACTCTTATCACAAATCTACACTAGAGGACTACTAGGTGAATTGCGAGGATGACTTCGAAGTGCGTAGACGCAACTATAGTAGGTTCTCTCTTCCGCAGATTTTTGTCTTCTTGGCAGAAGAGGTGGAAGGATTATCAGAGGATGAGGGAGATGCACTTCCTTAGTTTTATAGAGAACAGGTTGATGGACAGCCACTGCCATTAGTGAATTGGTATGCCAAACAATTCTCATCAGTGAAAGAGAGATCGAGCAGGGTCATCCAAAATAGTATGCTTTATCTAGAAAGCAGAAAGATCAAAAAGGTATCCATGCCTAGAGCAGAGCCGCCACCAGTAGGATTTATACTACCCTCCTCGTCAAAACCTAAGCAAAAGAAAAGGAGTAATCCTCCTAGAAAGAATCCAGCACCTAGTAACTCAAAGGGAAAAGCACCGGTTGCTATTCCACATATAGAGCCTACCAGAGAAGTTGTTCAAAGTTCACCACAACCTGAGGTTCAGCCACATTTGTTGTCGCCGACACCAGAGCAGCCTCCAGTTCCAATTCACATTGATTTGGACGTAGATTCACCTCCTCGCAATAATACCTCTACACATTCGCTTTCATCAGATCCTCCTATGACTAGTACAAATCATTCCAGTGGGATTAGTCGGGATTCGTCTTGGCTTGAGAGTCAGCTGGGAAGAAAAAGGAGACAGCCATCTTATGTACTTGATCATTCAGATTTCGATCATGACCATCAAGATGCGCCTGACAAAAGGATCAAGAAACAAGTCCACATTGAGAGGAATGCAGGTAAGGAGATCATTGTTGAGACCGTTGCACCTCTAGAGGATAAGAGTCTGGACGAGATGGAAGCTCAAGACTTCGAAGTGATCATAGTCAACTTCGGTAGAAGTACTCGCCAGACAGACATTGACCTCCTACAGGTTGCTACAGATAGCGCGAGAGATAGAATGGTGAAGGATGGAGAAGATAAGTCAGCCCTCAAGGCTGAAATACAGCAGCTTCGCCAGTATATTTCTAGCCTCGTACATAGGACAGGGGATGTTGTTACCGCACTTCCACATATGTTAGAACCACCAGCAAAACAAGGTCAGCTTGATCACTTGGTTGCACATGGCAAGCAGTTAGATGAGTGGGAGGAGGAATTTGTTGCTAGAGGCCGCCTTGTACTTTCGGAGTTATACCAATTGCGGTACAATGCACGCGAGCATCGCCTAGAACTTCAGGATGAGGAGCGTGACTTGGCTACTAGTAGACCCAGGGATGAGATCCTGATTGCTAACCTGGGGTTGTCATTTGTCTCAGTCACAAATGCAGAAGATAAGGAAGATGTCTACGTTTGGAGAACACAGTTGATCTTCAAGGCTAAGATAGAAGAAACGATAGCATCTGAGTTGGCTAAGAGCAGAGAGCATGTTACCCGTGCACTCCGCTATGTGAGAAACTTTGTGTCTCAATTACCATGCCAGTATCAGCGTGTGGGTGGTGACTATGTTGAGCTTGCTGGCGTTCAGTCAAAGCTCCAAGCACTTATTCACAGTATTTTCAGTGGTGAGACCATTGGTTGTAAGATGAATCAGCTTACAGTCATGTCAGCATTGTTTGACGAGGCAATTAGGAGTAAAGGCGAGTTTCAGTGTCAGATAACTAATGGAGAGGACATGCTGCATAGACATGGGATTCTTCAGCAAAGCTTCAGTTCCCCAGAAGGTGATGCAGTCAATAACCTCGTGGATGGGTTGATTGCTCGAGATCAGGGCCAGTAAACTTCAGTTCCAACTTTCTGGGATAGACTTCATGCACGGCAGTTAACTTGATGCTTGTTTCCAAGTTAACTCGCTGTTTCACATCTCACACAGGTCTATCTTGGAAACATCTACATTCACTTGGAGTTTCTTTTCTAGGATTTTACGTTAACTGATGGTAGTATTCTAGTTAACTTGTTTTCAATAAGGACGTGCATGCTTGCACATTGTCCATTTAGATTAAATGTTTCAGTTAACTGATGGTAGCTTGCCAGTTAACTGTATAGTTTCCTTTATTAGGGTTTAGCAATAAGATCTTGCATGCACTGCAGGACTGTAGTTGACTCAAGGTGATTTTAGGGTTGCCTACACCTTGATGTCTATAAATAAGAGCATTTAGCTCATTTGTAAATAACTTTTGCACGCAATAGCAATATATGCTAAGCCTACCTTGCCTGTAATATTGTTGTTTTGTATCTGTTCATGAGTGATTGTTGTTATAATAAATAGATGAGCCCACTTTGCCTTCATGTTATTATCATGGTATTTATTCAATCTTAGTTAAATAGGGTTGTTGGTTTGATCGTTATTGCACGCGTGTTTTGTCTATACAATACACTGTCCCAGTTGCTTACCTTATGTTTTGTTTATAAATAAGCCTATTCAGAAGAGAAGATAGTTGAGCCCACCTTGCCTTCATGCTGTGAATCTATACTCAAAGCTTATCATTTGATGTGTGTGATAGTAAACTCATTCAGACAAGCAGATAGTTGAGCCTACCTTGCCTTCATGTTGTGAAGTTGTACCAAGTTTACCGTATATTCGTTTGTTTTAATAAGCTTCTTCCTGAATAAGCAAATTGTTGAGCCTACCTTGCCTTCATGTTGTGAACCCGCACCTGAGGTTTATCGTGTAACACATTCCTACTCCATTTCCTCATGCTTTGTTTTCTTGAGGAACTGGATAGATTTAAAGTAGTTAGCTTAGTTGTAGTTAAATAATCTGCGAAACCAAAAAATCCTTAGCTGCAATGTTCTAGGTTTTCTTAACCTTGTGCCTCTTCCAGCTGAGAACAAAAAGATAGGATTTAGTTTACTTTTCTTTTCCATGCATTCCAGCACAACGAGGGAGCTTCCCCTCCTAATTTGAAGAGCACTCATTACGCAGTGTGCATAGTTGTCCGTACAAACTTACACTCCAGAGGTGTTAGTTCTTACGCCAACAATGCCTATATGCCAATGGATTATCTTTTAATGTTGTTCGTTCTCCATATTGGAAAGAGATGTTCAAAACGGATAATGAAGCTCCAAAAGGGTACAAGGGCTCGGGATATGAGAAGGTGCGTAGCACTTTATTGGAAAAGGAGGTTGAGTTGGTTGAAGATGCATTGAAGCCTATAAGAGATTCATGGGTTGAGACAGGTGTGTCCATTGTTTCGGATGGTTGGAAGGACTCAAAAAATCGGCCTTTGATCAATGTCATAGCGGTGTGCCCTAAAGGGGCAATGTTTTTGAAAGCCATGGATTGTGAGGGCCAAGTAAAAGATGGAAAATTTATTGCTAATATTCTCATTGCAGCCATTGAGCAAGTGGGACCCCGCAATGTTGTTCAAGTTGTAACGGACAACGCTAAGAATTGTAGAGCAGCAGGGTTGTTGGTTGAGGAAAGATATTCACATATCTTTTGGACACCTTGTGCGGTCCATTCACTCAATCTTATGCTGCAAAAGATTGGGAATAAAATTGCATGGATCAAAGAATTGTATGCTGAGGCTGAGGACATTCAAATGTTCATCACCAACCACCACTTGTCTCAAAGCATTTTTAGATCATTTTCAAAATTGGAGCTATTGAAGGTAAGTGAAGTAATATTTACATTTATCATTTTCTGATTTTCATAATTTGATTGTGCATTCTAATTTAAATTCTTCTTTAAAGTTTATTTTTAAATTCTAATTTATTTATTTTAATTTGCAATAGGTTGCAGAGACCCGCTTTGCCTCTAATACAATCGTCTTAAAGAGGCACTTTCTAGCATGGTGATTAGCAACAATTGATCTATATGGAGGCAAAGTGGCACTGAAAAAGCAACAAAAATTAAGAGCATGATATTAGATGACTCATGGTGGGATCATGTGGAGTATCTCCTTAGCTTCACCGAGCCCATTTTGAGTATGATTCGCTATACTGACATGGACAAGCCATGTATTGGAGAAATAAATGATGGTATAGACTCAATGCTTGAGAAGATCAAGTGCACCATAAATGCAAGAGAGCAAGACCTTGAAGAGACTTTCTTCAAACAAGTGCAAACAATTGTTGAAGAAAGATGGAACAAAATGACAACTCCATTACACCTTCTTGCCTTTGCATTGACTCCAAAATACTACAGTAGACAGCTTCTTTCACAGCCAGGAAGGCTTCCTCCATATAGAGATTTAGAAATAGCTGAAGGGTACAAGGCAGCATTTATGAGACTCTTCCTTGACCAAGATTTGCGAACTATAATCACGAATGAGTTCACTGATTTTGTGCACTCAAATCATCTAGATGTTGATGCTTCTCGTGATAGGTTCTTAAAGGATGCTCATAGTTGGTGGTACTTCCATGGACAATACTTCCAAAATTTGCAGCCCCTTGCAATCAAAGTTTTATCGCAAGTAAGTTTAATAAATTTTCATATTTTAGTTTTCCTTTTAAAATTTAAAAGTTTCATAATTTCATTTATAATTTTAAATTTTGTAATTGTTTACTTTGTCTTCATAGGTTGCTAGTTCATCTGCATCTGAGAGGAATTGGAGCACATATTCTTTCATCCACTCAGTAAAACGCAATAAATTGCTCTCAAAAAGAGCGAAGAACTTAGTATATGTGCATTCCAACTTGCGTCTCCTTTCACACAAACAACATGACTACAAGGAAGGGGAGAAGAAGTTGTGGGATATAGGGCCAGAGGATACTGACTTGGATGCTTCCACTTCCCACCATGTTGCATATGAGGAGTCTGATATCCAACAAGAGCATGGGCACAATACTAGTGCTAGTGATAGTGCCATTGGCACTACTTGTGATTCATCTAGTCTTCCCACTTCATCTAATGTCAATGTTGACTTTGATATAGATGATTTAGAGAATCCATTGATGATTAAAACTTTAATAGTGTTGTAATATTGAACTTGAAGTTTGAAGTTTGAACAATGAATATTTATATTTATCATGCATGTTTAAAAAATTAAATGTTTTAACTTTTAAATGATATTCAACTTTATGGTGGTTTTGTTGTCTATATGATGTTATGTGATGTTCTAATCCTAATTCATGCTTCTAGGCTGCATATGTATATATATATATTTATTTTTATTTTTACATGTTTTTGTACTAACAAACCCAAAACGAACCGAACCCACCCCCCAAAAAATTTAGCCAAACTGGCGAACCGAACCCCCGAACCCGAACCAGTAACTTAGACTGAGATGGATGGACGAGGATACACCCATGCTCTCACGATACAAGGACAACCATCTTGAGATTGCAGTTTGCAAACATTTCAAGTGAATTCCTAATATGATTGGCTATAGGAATATGCCTTGGAATAATCATTAATGGTGGTAAGATATTTTGAATTCAAATATTGATAATGTTATGAACTATAGATCTAAATATTACGATGTTTTAGCTATGATGTATTGCTCTCGATATTACAATATTTAATATATTAATTTGAATATAACCGTAAAGTTGATACTTGTTATTACTAATATCAGTTTTTAGTGATTTTTATTGTTTTGCAGGCCTAAAATTAGGAATTTCCCAAAAGGGGACATTACAGACTTGTAATGAACTTGGTAAATATCAATGGTTATCTTGTTACATAAAGTAGGTCTGGTAATTATGTTGAAGAAATGTTTGTGACCAGAACAGCAATAAGAAGAATGACCTTGGGCCAGATTTTGCCATGTTTTGTAGAAATTAGATAGAGCCTCCTTTCACCTTTGGCAAAGAAAAAAGTTCATCAACTTATTGAGTTCTACACTAAATGCTTGACACATGTTCTTCCCCTCACAAAGTAAAAGAATAGAACTCTCTGCAATCTACTTGAATTTGTATGCAAAGAAGATATAAAGACAATGTCATGTACCAGTTCCAACTGTTGTGCAAGCAAAGTACAGGGACCACACCATGTTGCATAGAAATCCACCACTAGAGGAGTTGTTCTATCAGAATTCAGGAGATCATTTAACTCCTTGCCAGACACCTTTTTCTGTTCCAACAAATACAACATAATCAGTGCCACAACCACCTCAATCTTGAATAAAGTAAAATTACGATGCAAGATCAACACTATATAGTTCTATTACCTTTGGCAGATAAACAGGAAACATAGCATTTACCCTTGGCAAATTGTGAAAGAATTAGCATAGCCCTTCTGGAGATTGTGGGCTATATTTTCAAATTTAAACATTTACGAGCTACTATTGGAGTAGTACCTGTGATGTCAGATTGCATAATGGCTCCATGACATTAAGCTAGTAGGAAATAGTTACCAAATATCACTAAATAATTATAAGACCCCAACTCTAACATACAAAATATCCAATCAATGAAACCTGCATCATCAAATCATAATAGATTGATTTCACCAATAGAAGGCATAATAAGTGTGTGACTCCCCAAGTCAATCACAAAATACATGAAGTCTGTGCAGAAAGCAACCCTAAAAGAGCAAAATGGATCAAACTGCAAAGACTCTCCAAGTCTGAGCATGAGACTTGGCTTCACAAAACAATAGAGAAATAGAGCCCTCATTTGCAGGTCAAAAACCCCAGTTTGGAGTGGCCAGGTATATTTCTACATTCTGGGGGAAAAAATTACCTAGACTCAGTCATTTTGGTGTACCCAGCTTGTGGAGTCCCGTCCTCTCTAGTATAGAAGAAATTGTATTGACTTAACTACAGCGATTTCATGCTGAGATTGAAACATAAGTGCATGTCCAATGGACCAATCCACATTATTGTATAATTACTTGAAAAACATATGTGCCCTCTATACTTTTAAAAAGCATCGTAACAATGTGAGCTTCCAGACAACATCTAGCCAATCTCATTTGAAGAGGTCAAGCCCATTGTTGCTGAATTTTAGCCAGACTTTTCTTACCCGGCCCAAGTCATATGGTGTATCTGTATTGAGGAATCTGGAACTGTCTCATACAAAAGAGTTGTATTGACTTAACTAATATTGTTTCAAATGCAGACTGGAAACTTAAGGACCTCTCCAGTCAACATTATTGTATCACTACTTGAGAAACAAAAGTGCTCTCTAAAATATTTTTAGAAGGCACTGTAATAATGTGAGCTTCCAGCTAATATCCCATCGCTTTAGGGCGAACCCTGTTTGAGATTTTACTGTCAAGAATAGTGGGTTAATTTCTCCGGCAATTAAGTGCAATTCCCAGGTAACATGGATTGCCTGCCTTCAGAGACCAGTGTAAATAGCCTAGCAAAGAATTTCTCTGTAGCCAAGGTTTGAGCTCAGACATTCTAATAAGTGCAGGTTTCCTTTGCACCCTGTAACTCATCTTCTGTAACAAGGAGCATAATGATCTTTAGCAACTATCATCACCTATATGGCACATAACCTGCTAATATATGTCACATTGCAAATTCCTATTGCAAAAGTTAAACATAAGGCCAATGTAATTCACTAACACAAATCATATATAATCACCCCCACTTAACTTAAACTCCCATTGTATTCATATGTATACCGATAAGCCCACTTAACAAAGAACAGCAATTGAAATTAAAGACATAAATAGCGGCATTAAGCATAGTAACACAATTGTGACCTAGAAGATCCTAAACAACCCATGGCAAAAGATCTCTTATTCTTCTGTGTATGCAGACAGTCTACTCTAAGACCAAAAGGGATCATTAAGAGAAATCATATAAAAGCAACCACTCAAGTAAAACTCCATTGTATGACTATGAACTAGTATAGCTAATAAGGCCACTTAACTAAGAACATGGAATAATCTCAAAGAAATAGACATAACCATTAAGCATGGTAACACAAATGTGAGCTAAAACATTCTAACAGAACCCAGAGTAATAAAATCCCTTATTCTACTATCTTCAAGACAATCTACAATGAGACCAATGCAGTTCGTTAATTAAAATTTCATTGCATTTAACATGTATCAGTATAACCAATAAGGCCACTTAAAGAAAAAGACAAGGATAGATGAATTAAGCACAGAAACACACATGTAGCCTGAACATCCTAAGATCATAGCAGCAAAAATCATTTGGGGAAAAAATCAGCAAACCCAAAGTATAAATTTTTTTGAAAAAATGGGGGTAAAATCGGATATAGAAAAAAACATAAAATTTTGTAGAAAAAGAGACAAACTATTTTTTAAAAAATTTAAGGGCATTTCCATATCAAAGAGATATAGAGAGCAAATAAAATAGAGAGTTTAGCACATGAATTGTAGAAAATAGGATTTTGTTGTTTATATTCATATTGTTGATTACATTGCATTGCACAAAGCATACTTCATAGTGCATAAATAATAACTAGATGGTTACAGTTGATAAAATTTCAATTACAATATAGTTTGTATAAAGTTAACCTATAAACTAAGGACAAAGTTCCAAAAAATCAAACATATCCAATGACTCTTGCTACTATAAATAGAGCTATGCTAGAGGGCTGCAAGTCCTAATGATGAAGCTCTAGTTTAGAACGTCTCCTAACTCGTTCAACCTCGTGATATCCAAGTTGGCCTCTAGGATCTCAAAATCCTCAAGCTCAAGAAAGTCATTGAAAAAGGCAATATTTCTTTGCTAAGCAAACATCATAAATTATAAAATGGGAATCAACTAGTTCATATTTGTGATTTAACAGTACTTGCAATTTCTAGAACAATATCAAAGAGAACTATATGAAGAGTGTGAAAAGGAAATTATATGACAAAGGAAGCAATTGCAAAGTTCAACTTAATAGGTTTTGAATTAAATACCTCAAGATAGAGTAATAGAAAATGCTTTTGAAACAAAATCTTAAATCTCAAAAGACCATAAATGATATTGAACTGTTCTCATTGATAACCATTTAGCAGATTTGTAAAAGAGTAAAGAGAGTGTTAAATATTTTTCCAATAGATAATAAAGCCCTGCTAGTACAAAAGACGAGAGAAACTATTTGAGCCACAATTAGCTATTATTATTCAAGTAAATTTTCCTTGATTTTGCATATAAGTGGATGATGGAGTTAAAAACATTGATGGACTTTGAATTGAGAATTTGAGAGATTAATAATTATAGATACAAGTTTTAATGGAAAATCAAAGCATGAGGAACATTCCCTTTCAATGGGGCAGTTGTTGCTGCAATCTATTTGGATCGTTAGAGAGAAAATATATGGCCTGCTTTGGGAGGGATTAAGATAAGTCCACGAGACTAGGGCATGAATTCTCTCAAGGCATGTATTAGTTTGCCTGATACCTATTTAACATGCAAGGAATGCTACACTATATATGTCTTAAGCATTCATGCACTGCTATTGTACTCTTGCAGGCCTTCTGAACCTTCATATATATGACGATCCTAAATGGAATGTAGTTCCCAAACAAATGCAGGGCATGATTTGAGTAGTGAGTTCCACCAATTAACAAATCATTAAACCTGCGTAATATATAAGAAATTTAAATATAACCAAAACAATCCTTCATTTTGATATAAATACCACTACAGTTTATTTTTTTCAGCACTACAAGCTGATTTTTATCTCTTTGATAGGAACCATTCTGCTTCTAGTTCCACAATGTCTATATACTTATGCTTCCCACTTGATTATACAATTGTCACTACTCTACCCATTGATCATTAAAACTTGATGACCAGTGTCAAATTGAAGCTCCAAATTAACACACTTTGTTAGCATTTGAATAGGAAATTCACCCCAACCTAACCTTGATAATCTAAACAACCACCTTGGTATTATTGTTGAGAATTGAAATGTTAAAATTCTCTTGAATAGTCAGGATCACAAGAATTCAAAGAAAACAAACCTCTTTAGGTTGATATCAAGCCAATAGAGTTTCACTTTCCTTTCAATTTAGTCTGGTTTTCTATATTTAGTTTTACTTTTTGAAAGTACTTTTATAAGGTTCAGATATGTTAAAAAAATAAGATAGATGCTTTAGTATTTATGATATTGTCTACTATTTCCCACTAAATTGTGTCTTTAGATTTATATACATGAAAAGCATTACTATGAGCCTAAGGCAATGCATCTCTTAACCATTCCTCAGCATCAAATGTAGAAGCATATCAAAGAACGTGTCTCTATTTTAATGTCCTTAACATCGATTAGAAATATACATCCATTCAAGGTTGCCTACTTGTGATTTGCCTCATCAACCTGATGAAATCTAGTGAATCTTTGATGGTGAACCAAGTCCCAACGGCCAAAACTCAGTTTTGTGCTAAAAATCAACGAAAAACTCAATTAAATAGCGATTTTGCACGGTTATGGTTTCATGATGGGTTGGTTGGGCATTTTTTCCACAATTGTTACATGATTTAAAGCCTTACAAATTGTTAAACATCGTTGAAAATCATGGCTGATTAAATCAGGATTTTTTGGGGAAAAAATCATTTAGGCCAAAGATTTTTTAAAAATCAGGATTTTTGCGAACTTTTGAGGATTTATGCTTCTCTACCTAAGACAACCAATGGCATGGAGTATCTCCTGCTCTTCTGTGCTTACACACAATCTGCTATAGGCACTTTTTTTTAGTTTTAAGAAAAATTTATATTCTTCTGTGCTTGCAGACAATATGCTATAGGCATTGTTTTTCTAGTTTTTCAAAAATCGCATATTCTTCTGTACGTAAGCCTTGCAGAGAGTCTAATGGGGGAGTATGTAGTCCAAGTTCCTGTTCTTATTCCATTAAGCTAGAACTAAAACCACAAGTAGGAAAATGCTTCAAAACAAGAATCTCGACAACTAATTCTAGCATAGGTGATCTAAACAAGAAAAAGCCCAACTAACCACTCAACCACATGGATAGGTTACATAAAATTATAAAGGACAAAATCCCACATGGCCAAAAGGGCAGACTGTCCATATCTGATTCATAGGATAACAAAAAAAACTACTTAACCAATTGTATTCGATACAGAACTTGGATGAAGAAAAAACCAAATTCTGTATAGTCTCTGTGAAGGAAGAGGACAATACTTGCATAAAAAGCACGAATAAGCTTCCTAAATCCAATAAGCTTGAACTCGCAACCATTGGTAGGAATATGCAAATAGAGTCATTGCAGCTACTTCTATCATAGGTTAACCAAGGAAAAAAAGCACGAATTATCATTCAAGTATGAATCGATTACCATCACCTATAGAGCGCAAAATCACAAATGGCAAATAGGTCATACCGATCACATTTGCTTAATCGGAACAATGTACCCACTTGATCAATTCGATCCTCAATCAAAGAAAAAAATCACCCACCTGATCACTTATATCTTCAATGAAAAAGAAAAGTGCCCATTTGACAATATTAGGAGTTGGACGAGGAAAACCCAATTTTGTGTGTACTGGATGTCGCGAAGAGAGAATGGAAGCTTACCACTAGATAGTTTGGTTCGATAGAGCTTGAGCTTGGTGTTGACCATGGTTCAAAGATCGCAGACACCTTGAAATTTTGTATGTATTGTTGCTTGTGTTTGTAAGGCGTGAGGGAGACTCCCTCTCTTTTGAATGAAGATATAGAAATGGGAAGGGACTGTCTCCCCCTTCCACGAGTTTGGAGTTTGAATGATAATGCTGCCGATGATGGAGCTGGTGATGGTGTCTCCAGATAGGCATGGATAGAAGGTGAGATGGAGGCCATTCTTTTCGGGTTTTCGCAAAACTTGGTATGTGATATAGAATATTTGCATGTATGAAATCGTGTTTATAAGATAATAATTCTCACTCTCGGGGGAAGCAAATATACTAGCTATTGCACTTTAGGTATGCAATTGGGTACGCCGAATAAATGGTTGAAATAGATAGCAATTGATATAATAAGAAAACGGAAGTATGAATTAAATTTGATGGAAATGATTAGTTAGCTTAATTGAGGTTGTAGTCGTATTGGTTGAAATAGAGCAGTTTGCATCAAACTTATGAGAACAACACATTTTAAAAATGAAATTGAAATAGTATAGAAAAATAAATGAGACTAAAATTATGTGAGATAAAAATGTAGAATAAGGATATATTTACAATGTTGAAAATGAATTTTTTTTTATGTAATTTATAATTCGCATTACAAGAATGTATGCAAGTGAATATAATAGTGTAACTAAATGATGTGTAAGCTTCTTATATAAACGAGGAAAATGAACCACACATTGTTGTTCATAATTGTATTGAGGTATTTTATACCAAAAAACGCATAATGATAACAAATTTAACCTTTGAAGTTTCAGACATAGGTTCTAATATTTTCAAAATTATGTTACCGAAACTTTTAAATATCTATGTACGTATGGATGAAATATGGTGGTGAAAATATAGACCAAAACACTACACTTAGTAAGTTTTATGTTTTAAACACACTCGCAGCTGTATTTAGATTTGTGAGTGTTGTACAGATTGGAAACGAAAAAAGATAGTTTGGAAAGGCAAGCAACTAAGCAACTTTAACTTCAATTGTCTTGGGTTTCTTGGGCTCTGGAGGAGGAAGCTTGGGAATGGTAACATTGAACACTCCATCTTGATATCTGGCTGAAATGGCCTCCATATTGTAGTCGTTGGGCAGGATAAATTTTCTTATAAATTTGCCAACCATGTGCTCCATACGAATGAATTTGACATGATTGTCCTCCTCCTTCTTTCGCTCTCCAATGATTGTCAACACATTCTCATCCTGTACTTGAACCTTTTTGTTATCAAACACACAACAACCACTTAGTTAGTCTTAGTGGCCAGTGATTAGAATCTTTGTCACTTAGTTAGTCTTAGTGACAGAGCTAAATAGGGGCTCCATCTCTTCTCACGGTTCTGCATTTCCGTCATTTTTCATCATCATATCATTCAAAATTATTGAAATGGTAAATAAATTCTTCAAAAATTACAAAGAAAACATAAATGAATACCCTTTAAAGGGGTTGGAGAGAACATTTACTAGGTTACTGATTGCAGTCGAAGGAGAAAAAGTACTCAATACTTATTGCTACACATACAAAGGTGGCAGGAAGAAATTATCTGTACTAAATGCAAATCAATCCATCTTACATTTCGACATCAAATATTTTCAAAGATTATAATATTTAAGGGTGGTAGTCAAATTTAATAAAAGAAAATCAAAGGATCTTTCACACACCTAAGCAAGCATAAAAATGGATTGTTTACTTCGCATAATGGATTGTTTACTTTGCATTACAAGAACGGATTTGTTTTATGGTATGGGATGCACATGGATGGGAAAATAATTGTACTAAAGAAATAAACAAAAGATATAGTTAGTATTTGAGAAGTAGGTAATAGAAAATGAAATGTTCAATTTGGTATTTCAAATAAACAATAAGTTACCTTTGGTCCAGTAGTTTGTAGTGCTTAGATAATGAGGAAATAATGTAAATGAGCAATAAGAGGAGGCTGTAGTAGAAGAAAAATATTAATATAATTTACAATAATTAAAGTATATCAATAGTGGTAGTGAAGTAAATAAGGAAGTGATGTACCTGTAGTAGGTGGAATGCACTTCAATTGTTTGAGGAGTTTGAAAGTGACATTATTGTCAAGCGAGTCTCTTCATTTTTTTGGTGTGCAACATATGGGCTTTGTTGCATGCGTGCATAGTGTTGGAACGTGAAGGATGGGTGTATGCAAAGGCTTGGTAGATCAGGTACTCATGAAAGAGCAGTGAATGTGAGGCCTTACCGGTCAATGTTGCTAATGTCGACTGTGGCCCTTGGAAGTGTTAAACCTTGTGACTTATGTATTGTCAGTGCCTAAGCCATTGTAAGTGGAATTTGACGGCGAAGGCCACGACTGAGCAGGGTTATGGGGACATTATTTGGATTGTTATGATCCCAAGGTGAGCCATTGTAATGTTTGAATTGAACAACAACAAACAAGGGTAGTTGAGGTGGTTTTTCACCTTCAATGTATACAATTTGTTTTACCTGACCAAGTGCACCATTCACAAGCCCTGTTTCAACCCAAATATTAGAACATAACATGACCTCTTGGCCAATAGACAAAAATAAATGAGCTTTAAGTTGCTCTTCATCTAGATTTGTGTATGTTGACCCCCTGAGTTGCTCTGCAGTGGAAAGGGCAACTGGTGTTGCCAAAGACACTAACATACATTTGTTGTGTAGTAAAACCATTTCATTTGTTGTGAAAAGGTGTATGGCTCACAAGAAAATAGAGTTTTCTACAGCGTTGAGCGATGAACTTGAGCGTGACATTAGAATTTCCCAATCTTCTTGTGTAGGCTCTGCATTCCGTAGATTTGATAGAAGTTACCGAAAAGCAATTTGGAAAGGAGCATCACCAACTTGTCGAAATAATCTGGTCAAAGTTACCACTGTTGTGAAGTTGCGCCATAGTATGCCACCATATGAAGTAGAAGCATACATGGGGATATCTTTAACTGGTGGTAGCTGTCCCAAGTCACCAAAGAGAATAATTGAGCGACCTCCAAAGGGAAGGTGGTTGTGGGCAGAGAATGCTTGTTGTAGCCACATGTCAATACGTTCTAGCAGCTTTGGCCCTATGAAGCTCATCTCATCTACTAAAATGTACCTAATAAAGTACATTCTTTCTTGGAAGGCCGCAAGTGTTTGCCCTTGTAGGGGGGGCTTTTCTTTTATTGGAATTCGAAGGGCAAAATGAATTGTTGATGCTTGAATGTTGAATGCAGCAACACCTGTAGGTGCTAGAAGTAGTAAAGGTGACTCATGAATTGGAGTTGAGCTATCGAGAGCAGACCTTATTTTTTTTATGAGGTGTGATTTTCAAGTCCCTGCAGTTCCTTGAACAATGAGCTTTAGTGGTGGTTGTAGTGGGAAAGTGGTTAGATGAGATCAAATTATATCAAATGCTTTCTGTTGCTGAGTAGAGAAAGTAGTAAGGTTGTGTTCGTTGAGATCACGGTGCACTTGATAGGTTGCCCGATTGCAATCTACGAAAGCAGTTGCAAGATACATTTGTTGTTGGGTGAAGCTGGTATGTTGTTAGTTGTGGTGTATGTCAATGTCATGTTGACCAAGCATGTCCAGTGCATCAAGTTGTATAGGATGGTTTGGGTGCAAACTTGAGAGAATCTACCATTCTTCAGGATTTTGTCCTTGTAACACATGTTCAATGCTCGAGCTGCTGCTAGCATTTGATTCTTCAACTAGATTTGGATTGTTGCAGTGTACGTGCCATGGCCTGTATATCGAAGAGAACCTTTCCCATTGTGATATAATTTGATGTTTGGAGGAGCCAAAGTCAATGTCAATGTCCCAGAATGGGTGGTATAGAATTAGTTCAGCCCAACAAAATTCATGAAAACTTTTGTGGTCTCTTGCAGGGATGCTTGTGAACCTAGGCGAGACGCAGACAATTGCTTCTTGGGCGCGTTGCTTCCATTGTTCATTTTTTCGGGATGCTTTGAAGGTCCATTTTTGGGTAAGTTCAATGAGAGGCATTGCCTCTAGTTGTATGGGGCGAGCCATGTAGGTATCAATGTATGTAGGTGAAGTGGTAACTGATGCAGATGAGATTGAGATACACTGAAATTTGTGGTGGTTAACATTTAAAGAGAAAAATGTCCTACTGGATATGGAGAGAGGTAATTTTAGTAAAAGGTGGCAAGTTTCTTGGGCACTAATATCACGATTGACAAGGCTATCAGTAAGCATTTTTTGAAAAGCTATTGGGGTAGGCATTTCTAAATCTAAATTGGTTGAGATGCGAGATAGCATAATAGAGAGTATAGATGGGTTGTGAAGGTTCAAGCGATCATCATTGCGAGCAGGTGTGTGCGTAGGGTAGGCAGTCTCCTCATTTGAAAGACTTGACTTGTCGTGCATGGACCATGGTGCTTTATAGCGACACATAGTGGTTGGCCCTTTCTTCCTAAGGCATGTCAGCAAAGTACACTTTATGTGTCGCTTGACACGATTGACCAATTCACAATAGTCACTTGAAGGGTCGCATGACAAGATCCTTCTTGTATCCATCAAACAAGGATCATCAAGAATAGAGCGGTGAAATGTTTGGCTTCTTAAATGGAGGCTACGTGGATTCCAGGAAGAGACATATCTATCTATGTAATCAAGTGAACTATCATTGCCTGATATTTCTATGATATCAGTTTGGCAATGAGGTAGTGCCATTCCTGGATGTAGTAAATTTGAAATAACACATAGTGTTAACTAAAATCATTATTTTTAAAACCAAAATGCAAAATAATTATAAACCACACTATAGCTAATACAAATATTTATAATTGGTAATATGTACAATTTAATTGAATAAGTACAAAACATAAAATAATACAGTTATTTTAGACATTTGAATGCAACAAAAATAACTAGAAGATGTAAAACTAAAGAAAATTAGAGTCAATTACAAACTTTGTCCTCTTGTAAAGTTAGTGTGATCTATTTCTCGTGATGAATTAAATTATCTTCCAAATTAAATTACGTTTCAAATCAAACAAAATAATTAAATGAAACAATACCAAAAGATTTCACATTTCAATTCAGGTCAATGTAAATAAATGTTTATTACATTAAAAATGGACAACATAAAAAAATAAAAAAATCTATAATATTAAAAACTTTATATTATTATTATTATATATTTTTTTTTTTAAAGTAAAATCTATAATTTAATATTTTATAATATTTTGAACACAACTAAAAATCTGTAATATTATTAAAGTTATAAACAAAATGATATTATTTATTATTTTTTAAAACTACTTGAATAATATTTTACAATACACTTTTAGAGAAAGGGAAAACCTGAAAATGTTAGCGAAGAATCACAAAAATGAAGTATGAATGGCTGAATCAACTAATATTTTTCAGCTGTAGAAGATATTGTAATAGGTTTAGTGGAAAAAGAAAATTAATAGATGAATGATTAAATGGCAATCTTAGTTCACTTGTCAATGAAAAGAAAAAGAAAATTTTAGAACACAAAATATTAAATATTAAATAGAATTATTATAAATGATATTATTGATTATTTTTTAAAGACTACTTTGTAATATTTGAAAAAATATATATATTAAATATACATTATATTAATTATTCTCATTTTAATGAACTGTAAAAAAAAATTTCCAATTTTTTTATTTATAAATAAAATTTCAGGTGCACTGATGCCTGTTTGGGCTTCTCTCTTGTTGGCAAATGAATTATAGAGCATAAACACCTCCGCCTGCGCGTCCAGACACTGCATATAATTTTCTCCATCCGTGCTTACCTCCAATTCCATAGGGGCACAAATATGGAGAAAAAACTAGTAAAAACAGGGTTCATTCTTGATTTGTTTTCTACAGCATACACTACATAGGCTATATGTATTCTTGTTAATTGAGATTCAAATATCAAAGGTAGTTGTTTATGATTTTCTATTAAAAGAGTTAATAAGCTTTGAATTGATCTTCTAGATTTTAGATTTGTTCAATTTGCAGAAGCTTGATAATGAATTAGATTCTTAAATTAATAATAGGATAATTATATTTCTCTACACTTAAGTGTCTTTCATATAAAATGACAAAAGAAGAGGATCCTCCGAATGTCATAATATTCTCTAACGATGACTTCATACATAGTTTCTTGAGAATGACTTCCCATGTAGGCTTTCCCTTGGACAGGTGGGACAACAATAAGGCCTCATCGACGGCGCAAAATCAATTTCACACTCCACTCTAGATTCTTCGCCAACTCTCAAGAAGCTACTCCTGCAAAATCCTTTAGGAGAATAGAGTAAATCCAGGCCAAGGCGATTGTGAATCACCACACCCATCACAGGAAGCAGAAAGAGAACAGGCGATGCCAGGGTGGTGTAGAGCCTGTTCCCAAGGAAGCACCATACCTGTCTTCAACACACCATCTCATCATCCTACTCATAGAAATACTCACGTTCCCCTTACATCTGTCCTCTTCAAGCCCAAACAAACTCAAAGCCTGTCCACAACATATTGCTTCAACACCAACAAGGATTTTCATATCAGAAAATCACTTCTGACAACTGCCCACATACCAAATCCACAGCCAAAGCTTTTCAGTCAGAACAAAGTACACGGATTTTGTGGCGTTTGAATGAACAGGCATGCAAAGGATCAGATGCTATGGATAAGGCGTCTAGTATCTACATTTGCTTGCATAGGTTGAGGCTTATAGCTTTACACGTGGTAATAGCACTTAAAAGTGAAGGAAAGTTAGAAACCACGCAGTCAAAGGAAATCGATGATCAAGGGTCAGAAATATTTCAATCACTGGCCAGTTCTCTAAACAGAGGGCAACCGTGGATTGAGAAATTCAGGTTGCTCTCTTTCAAATTGGATACGCCTTCAGCGTAAATAATATTATAATCATATCAAATTGTAACAAGTGTCATGATATGTCTTATAAATATCTTTAACAATTAAATTTGTTTTGTAGGGGAGAGATCTGAAATTTGTTTGGTGGTGTAGGGTTCTATTATGGGGATAGGAATTGATTACGTGAACCCCATTTCTTAAGAAAATAAATATTCTTTATATAAGATTAAAACAAAAGTATCTATTTACTTACGTAAAGATTCAATCCATGTTTAGGTAATAAATATCCATTTTCTTAAATATCTTAAATATAAGTGACTATTATTAGATATTTATATTTCAAATATACATATACTTTTTCAAAAATATGACATGAACAATTGGAGCTTACATTTTATTTATGTTTGACATGACATTTGTCCAACTTGTAAATACAACAACTTTATGTTTCATCATTTATAATTACAAATATAGTTGTTTCACTTATCAACCCTCCTACAACAACTTTATGTTTCACCATGTCTAAGTACTCCTTCATTTACTCACATAAATCTTGCGATCACCAAAAAAATTTCTCAAAATCACCATTATCAATTACAAAATAATATAATAGTAATAATAAAATTATAAACACCTCTGAATTCATAATGATACGTATTATTTTAATTCAAATCCAACTCAATTTAAAAATTCTTACACCTTTCAGATCATAATTATAAATGATATTAAATTCACATTTCAAATCACTTGTACCATTAGTTTCAAATACATCCTCATTAAAACATTTTTACAACACCTCTTAGAGATGGTATTGAATTTAGATTTCATATCACTTCTACCATTAGTTTCAAATGCCTAATATGAATTCCCTCCATGAATTCAAATACATCTACTTTCTCTACATATTATCAAATCAAATGCACTTAATTTGAATATCAACCAATTAAATGCAACCACATAGGTCAAGATAAAAAATTTAATCGCATAAATTCAAATTAAAATAATCAAATGACTATCATGCTTATAAATACAAGATATCTTCTATATTGTAGATTTCACATTTTCAAACATCTATTGCAACTTGAAACACAATTGTTGCAACTTCAAATGTATGTATCTTTGTAATCATTTCATACATACAAGTATATGACCAAGTTTTATGGATGGTTATATGTTTATACTTCACATATTACATGTTTTGATACAAAAAGTTGCATATTTCTATGAAGTACAACAAATCCGAATTCTAGACAATGTATGCATATAGCAAAATGAGCATGTTTTAATGTTGGATATATGTTTATGATTCATATGGAATATTTTTTTAGAAATATGTGTACAAATACATTTTTTATGAATAAGTGTGCATTAATCATTTATAAAAAGGTAATAGTACACATATTCACTTAAAAAAGTGGGTGCATATGAAATCACACCCAACCAGTCCACACGAGGTTAAATTTTGGATTAAAAAATATATAGAAACCAATCGCTAAGTGGTGACACAATCGCAGAGGGGGGAGGTAGATGGTCCCAATCATCCAACTTGCTCCATACATTAGCAGGGTCTAGAGTGTACATAAGAGGGCCTCTTCTTTCTTTTTATCTTGATCATCATGGGCCAAAGAGATGACCAAAGCCAGTCAAGGAAATTTGTTGGAGTCAAACCAACTAGAAGCACCACTAGAGGGCCACCTAGGAGCTCCACATGTAGGAGGAAAAGAGGTAGAGTGTCACCTTACAAGTCACAACACACTTTATTGTCCACAATCTCCCTTGCCAACTAAAGGAAAAGCTTGTGAATGAGCAACATGGGTATCACATACATTTCATACCATGTATCATTTTGATCTATGGTCCTTGTTAGATTTGGAATTGTGATGACCCTAGCATTCAAGTTGGTAGAAATGGGACAATGTGGGTGCTCACCAAAAAGACAACAAAAGTGGTTTCTACATAATACTGAAGAGTCAAGAATGGATCACTAAACTATGTTGTGTGAATGTTGCTAGACAAAAAAAATCTTGGTTTATACTTGTTTAAGAGTAAGAAACAACTAAAAACTTTCATTGTTGATTGAAAACTAGGTGCATGTATGTTTGCTCAACCCCATGCATGGATGACAAAAGAGTTATTTCTCAATTGGTTGCACCATTTTGCAAGATATGTACCTAGGGGTGTTTCACTCACTAATAGAATCTTTTTGATATTTGATGACTGGTAGTACTTGTGCAAATTTTAGCCTTATGAGCCATTTTTATCTATAAAATTGTCAAAAACCTATGTTTTATAAGGGTTTTATTCAAAATGATGGATTAGGGCTTTGAAAAACCCTAGTCTTTGATAAAATCCCTAAGTCCTACTTGATACCCTTTCACTTTTTTATAATTCATTGTTGATTGATAGTCTCGATGCCCTAGCCTTGAAGTTATATCTTTAAGGCATTCACCTTGTCCATTTATCAGTCCCATTTGCTAAAGAATCTAGTAAGCCTACTACCTTTAATATATTTTAATTATCGCTAAAAGAATTATGTTTTATTGGGTCCCACAAGACACGCAACATCATTTTGTTGCAAGGTGTGCACCCTTGGTCTTCTTGGTTGTTTAGCGCAGTGCTTGAGGTTCATGGCATGGTTTAACCGCCTCCCATAGATCTTAACTTTTGCTTGTATCGGGCATTGACCAGTTGATCTTTTGGTGCAACGACGAGGCCAACAATTGGTATCAGAGCTGGTCATGGGTTTGAATCCCTCGCTTGCGTTGGGGGGGATTGTTGCAAGGTGTGTGCCCTTGGTCTCCTCGGTTGTTCAGCGTGGTGCTCGGGATTTGTGACATGGTTTAACCACCTCCCATGGATCTTAACTCTGGCTTGTATCGGGCATTGACAGGTCAATCTTTTGGTGCAACAGCAAGGCCAACACATTTTGCATAGCCTCTTTGGTTCATAGGAGCTTCTCATGTTATTACCTTCTTCCCATGAGCCTACAAAAATTTATTTTGCTTCCCAATATTGTTGGTGTGTATGGGTCATAAGCCAATCAAATCATAATCTTTCTTTTCACACAATAGCTTAAGTTTTTGAGTGAAACCCCCTTTCATTGTGCTCTATCGGTCCTCTTTTCCCTAGTAACTTTAATTTATTCATATGTGCACATGCTTTAAAGGTTTTTAAGTCACGTAAATAAAAGCTCATCAAGGGTCCCACCTTTATCCTAGTCAACACTAGGTGTCAACTTGTGATTAAGTTGCACTAGTTATATGCATTGTGGGGCCTTTTATTCCAAATAAGTTCTCTATGTGAGTGAATGAAATACATTTGTTTTGCATCATAAGAATGGATTATTCATTTTTGTGAAAAACTTAAACCTTTGTAGAGTAATGTAAAGTTGAGCTTGTTTTTCCCTAAACTCCCAAAATCATGCCACATGTCTTGTTTTGTTTGTTCATAATGTTTCACGGAGGAAAGCACTATTGGGGAAGCCCAAAATCTTTTCCTTTTGTTTTCATGAGTCCCTAAAATGGTGATACATGTTCTAGAGCTATGGAAAAGAAAGAAAGATTTCTCTTCACGTAAAGGATTTCAAATTCCCACGATTACCATTGATCTTCAACAAATCAATGGTCCATATTTAAAATGAGGAATGGCTACCACTAGTCACACATTCAAGCATGTGAGGACATTGATGGTGGATTTGATCTGTATCTACCAAATTCTTGAGGGTGGTAGATTAATTGTGTCTACTTTCATCATTCAAGACACAAAGCGAAGGAATAAAAGAGAAATTACTACAAATTTTTGGGCGAACAAGGGTTTTCAAGGTATTTTTAGGGTTTTCAACAAAGTGAAGAACCAGTAAGTAAATTCAAACTATCTATGTGAAATTTGACATAAGGGGGTATAATTTTTTGGTTTCTTAGATTTAGAAAGAAATTTAGGTCTCTAGAAGGGTAGAAATTATGTAAAATTTTATAGAAATCTTCTTCGAAGTTATAAAATTTAAAAGCCCTAGTTTTGTAAGTACTAAAACCCTAGAAAAAAGAATCATGGTTGGAACATTTAGGGGTGTGAAGAGGGGATTAGATGATGATATCATGGTCCAATTCCCTGGGTTAGCCAAGAGACCTAGAATGGCTCAAGGGTCAAGAATTTTGGCTAGTAGAATTATTGATAAAAATGAGAATTATAGGGATTCCATCATCCCAATTCATGGGTACATCCTTTTCAAGCACTCCTTTAGAAAATGCCCAACAAACAAACCAATTTGTAACATCTGGAGATTAGGATTGGGTAGGTTGGTAGTGACTAATTTTTTCATTGATGTTGACCTAATTAGAGGGATTGCACAAGCCTACAACCTTGAGAAGAGGGGATTATTCACCACAAGTGGGAAATTCTTGATGCACCTAGACAAAAGTTACATTTGTAAGGTATTTAAACTAAACCCTATTGCCCAATTACCAATGACTTTGGATCCCTAACCAAAGAGTATTAGAGACACCAAAACAACTATAGGTTGAAGTGTTTGCCATGCTTCAAACCTAGAGTGCCTAACAGAAAGTTGAGGAGGTTTGCTAGTGGAGAACTAGAGCCATTCAGTTATGAAATTTATTATGATTACTTTATGAAAACGTACTTCTCACTCTATCAAGTATTGGGCTTGGATTCCAATATTTAGATGCCAATGAACCTGATGGTTCTAGTATTTGGTATCTAGAGCAGAGATGTGAATAAACCTTATGATTGTGTTCTCTACATTACTAAGAAAATTCATAGAGCTTTGAGCTCAATCAAAAAGGACAGCAACATAGTACATTTCAAGTGGTACTCTTTAATGTGCCATATCATTTTGTTCAATGGGTAGACATTTGGTCCCTACACATGCAAATTAGGGCCTTGGATGAGTAGTAAAAAGTTCTGCCAATCCAAGAATGGAATTATATTTGGGATAAGGACTGTGAGAAATCCAATTATTTGATTTTCAAAGAATATTTTCTCAGAACGGTTCTCAAGAAATTTGGTTAGCTTGTGGATTGGTGATTATCAAAGAAAACAAGGAGATTTTTGAGACCAAGGAATCTTATCCTATAAGAAAGGATAAATCATAATTGGGGTGATTAGTTTTTCTATTTTGATGCCACTGTGATTAAAGCATATGGGTCCCTAGTAGCACCACATGTGCTTCCGAGGAGTGTGCCAGATAGAATTTCCTTTTTGGAAATCTTATGGAAATTGAATGAGACTAATGAATCACTTTTGAAATAATATGAAGTATGTCATCGTCCCCTCTATTGTTGTGTTTTTAGACTTTCAAGTCACGTCAAGGGAGGGATTGGAATTGATTTTCAATAAGTTGCTTCCACACAAAATGAAAGTTGACAAGGTCGGGAGATATGACCCAGAGCATTTCATTAATGATCAAAGAACAAGTTTCAAGTTGGAAATGTTCTTGCATGAGCCTGACAATATTGAAGATTTGATTAGAAATTGCTCCATAGAGAAGGAGGCCACATAAAAGAGAGAACAATGGGTTAGGATTCAAATATTTAAAAAATAAAAGGAAACAATTGATCCTTCTTTTAAAGGATCATTTTCATACATAAAGGACCTCATAGTAATGACAATGTTGGATAATGTCAAAAAGAATAAAAAAATAATGTGCATGCTCCAACACTAAGTACCCCTGGCCCTTCTATTTCTTGAGGGGATGTACTACAAAGTCCACAAAAAGTCACCCCTTTGAAATAAATAGCTCCAATTGTAGGACCTCTGGTGGACTATCCCATAGGCCTAGATGAAATAATGGATGATGCAGAGATAGCACAAGATATGAATCCCCCTACTAAGGTGTTAATTGAAATACCCTCAGATGATAGGTTACTCATTAATTTTCAGAGTGGAGGGAAAGTAGTGGATAACATAAGAGCACAAGCCTTCTCAAAATTCATGGAAGATGATTAGTTCATCACTACAAAGGAATTTAAGGACTTTTTCCTTAAGAATAAAGGAGAAGAGTTGCAACAAACAATGTAGGACAAAAGCCTCACAGAGGAAAAGAAAAGAGAATTTTAATTGTAGAGTTTTGGACTAAGGTCAACATAGAGATGGAGTCTATGACTCCTTAGAGAGGTAGAGAATTGGTAAGAAGTGTTGGATTCTTACTTATTCCAAGATGGGATATGTCATCTACCATTGCATTTGATACCATCAAGAGAAAAGGAGGAACTGACCCTATTTTGCAGTCAAAAGAGCAAGTTGATGCTCTCTATTTTGGGTCAAGATTTAATCCCAGGCATGAAACTCTAGCAATATGGTCTATTTTACCTGAGACCAACAAGCCTTAAGTAATAAATGACCCTAGTGAGCTTACTAGAAATCTGATAGTTAAAAGAATAGGGGATACAAGTGCCACCCATGTAGCCTCCCTCACAGTCAATACAAACTTTTTCATTGAAGCAATAGTAAAGTGGTTGTAGGGAGATTTGGATAAAGCCAATGCCATAAATTTAAAATTATAGGAGTAATCGAATATGGTTACAGGATTGATGCATCCTCCTCAACTAGCTATTAAAGACAAGGGACCACAAGAGAAGGAGAATTTAACCCTTGAAGTTAAAAACTTAAGAGAGAAGCTCAAGCAGAGAAATAAAGAAGCTAGAATAGAAAAAGAGGCATATGTGAAGAAGGTGTCAAATTTGATTGACAATATTTTCGATCGTAAGTTGTCAAATATTTTGAGTAAGGTAGATAAGGTATGGGAAAACTATAAGCTTTTAAAAGATGCATTTTCCAACCATGCTCAAGTAGGAGTTAGGTTGAAATGTTTTCAAGTTAGTTGGGCCCCTGAACTTGCATTGTTGAGAATTATTGCAAAAGGCTCTAGTTTTGATTATAGTTTGGCATTTGATATTCTTTCTAGGTCAAAAATATTGGATGACATCATTATCCATCATATTAGATATAAGGCACTCATAAGGAAAGAATTGGGTACTTTTGAAGGCTTTGAAGAGTTTCAAATGCCTCCCATTTTGAATGATGAGGGAGAGATAAGGCTTTGCAAGGAATGGAGAGAAAAGTTTCCTAATATTTTATCTCCTATATATGAAGAAATAAATAAAGGTTGTGAGATAGATATAGAGTAGCTAAATCTTTGTTTGGATATGCTTTCTAAGCTTGAGTACAACATGATAGGCTTCTTTAACATGGTGAATGTCTTAATAATTAATGACTACAAGGATCATATGGTTAGGGTGAACCAGTTTCTCCCACTCAAAGGTGAAATGTCATCAAGGCGAGATGATGAAAATGGTGTAGAAAGTTGAGTTGCTTTTCAATCAGCTTTCACCAACCAGCATGAATGCAACATTCACAAGTCAAAGAAGGAATGACAGAGATTTCTTATTGACTTAAAGAAGCAACTTTTGGAAAATTAAATCCATCCACAAGTATAACTACTCAAAAAGGTCTCTAACTACTTGTGTAATGGTTGCATCCTCATGTATAAGTTTTTTTGTCCTTTTGTAAAGATGTCACCACTTAAGTTTTGTCTTTTTGTGATAAGAGATGGAACAAGGCTTTTTGATTATTTCTCCCTTATTTTTTATAAAAGGGAATTTTGAGCCTTATTAAAAGGATTCTAATCCTAAGGGTTAAAAAACAAGTCTTTGTATAGAATTAGTCCTATATAGTTTGGTCTTCTAAAATTTTAGAAAGAGATGTAATTTTGCTCTATAATAGCAACAAACAACACAATTTTGTTGTTTGTATGAATACAAGTCATGTTGTTAATGTCTCCATACTTAATACAATATCTTTTGAATCTTAATAATCAAAGATCATTCAAGTTACTTGTTGCATATTTGTTGTGATGAATGTTTGATAGTTAGCTTTTGTTAAAGTAATAGATTAAAGTTGCTTTCAATTGAATTTTCAAGATATTATGGTTGTATTAGGGATCTTAAAGTAGATTAATAGTATTGTCATTCACTGGTTTCTTATTGTAAGGCAATGAGAATATGAAAACCATTGAATTGGTATTTTAGCTTGTTGTTTAGAGGAAGTGCTTCATTCTTGACTCTATAATGATAAGGCACTAGTTAGGTTGATCCAAATAATTCAAGACTAGGCAGAATCAACCTAAATTTGAAATTTAACTTTACTATTATTATTATTTTTGTTTATGCTCACTTCACACCATTAAAATATAGAGCTATAGAGTGTTTGAAGATGATTTAGCCAATTAGGCTCATCCTCTAAATTGTCACTGTGAAATTATAATATGTTTTAAAATCATTAAAATCATTGTTGTAATTTGAGAAATGATGTTATGTAGAGGGGAACCCACATTGGTTTTGCAAAGCCTAAAGTGTAGAGGAGAACAATTATAAAATATATCTCTTGTTTGTTGGCCACTGACCTAGGGTTCTTAATTATAGGATCTAGCTAATCCTAAGAGAAACCTAGACAATCAGTTGGAACCACCAAAAATGACCATGGAAGCCATGTTTCCTTCACAAATATTCAAGAGGCAAGGTCACTTGGTATTGACCTACTAACCCTACCAGCCCACACATCTCACAAGTTGTAGCCACTAGATGTAAGCGTCTATTGAGATTTGAAGACATATTTTAAGAGCCAAAGAGTATCATGGAAATTTAAGTATCCCAATTTAGAGATTAAAAGGGTAGATCTAGCAATACTTGATAGCCTAGCATTTCAAAAAGTATTGGTTATTGATAACATAAAAAGGGCATCGAAAGAACAAGTGGGAGGAGTCCTCCTTGCAGTAGCCACAAAAAACACAAACAGATGGACCCTGGAAACCTCGCTTAGGAAGATTATCCCAAATCAAGCATCTATTCCAAGCCAAATTCCACAAGAAGCAGTTACAATTGGGCCAAGAAAACTTATTCCAGACATTTTCCACCAAGAAACTTCTAGCCCTCCATACTTCTGAAAAAATAAACTCCCGATAACCACTAGCCACTATGTAGACCCCCTTAGGGTCGGGGCTCCATGCCAAAATATCCCTCTCCTTGATTAATTACACTCTCTACTAGCTAGAATATTACCTAGCTCAGCATGGTCCTCACCTAAACCCCTAGCAGGCCACTCCCTAGGGTCCTTCCATTTGGACAGTTCCACCTGCCCATAGAAATGGTTAGATTTGAAATCTTCAACTTGAGACCAACTAGCCTCCAGGAAGCAATGACAAAGATCCTGCAAATTAGGATGCCTGGTCAAGATTGGAGAAAAACCATCCCAAGAGTCAAACCAAAAGAGTATTGGACCCCCTGTTGCAAATCTAGAACAAACCATCCTTAATTAGCTTAGCTCCTTTTTTAAGTGTTTCCCAAATCATTGAACCTTTACCCAAAATCAAAAACCAAGGGACCTCCTCCTTCGACAACCCCTTCAGATACTTGTTAGAAATAATCCTAGCCCAAATGTTACACCCCATTGTGTTATTGCCTATTTATCATTACCTTGTTGAGTTAAAATGCTTTAATATATGATTGTGTTTTGTATATGTATCTTGGTAGAAAATGTAATGAATGAATGTGTAATTCAATATGATATTTCAAATGATTAGAAGATGAAAATATATAATACATATGAATGTAATGTTATTGGCTAACTATTGTTGTGATGCACTAAGTTGGATGCAGGAACAAATTTGAACCTCCAAAAGAGAGGAGGAGTATCACTCAGGAGAAGAACTCGGTTTGGTAACACTTGATGAGCTTAATTGAGCATACACACACTCACGTCCTAATTTGGTCAAGTTGAGTCAAGATAAGTTTGAGAAGTGGTAAGTAAACTTTAGTCATGGTTTGGGAATGTTTTGTTTTGGTTTATGGTTAGTCTTTGAATGTTCTTGATTGGGTATATGCGATTGAGTCTTTGTGATAATTATAAGTCCTTTTTCATGTATTCATGTTTATATATTAATCAATTGGTATATACATAGTCTCTGATAACTAATACATATGAATATATGCATGCATGTGTGTATATGTTAGTAGATGTACTTACGTATATCCATGTACATATATATCATATGCATGAGAGTATCGATTGGACATACGAGGCATATATATACACATATTTTGTATATATGCACCAATTGATGAATATGTAAATATATGTGTTTACATATGGATATTAAAATAATATTATATAATATATATTAATATATATAAATACATATAAATACATATTAATATGTATGTATATGATAATGTTAATGTAAAAATATATACATACGTATTAATATACGTATATAAATATATATATATATATGTTTCTAGATATTTGATTGGCACATTATACATTTAATAAATCATGTGAATATATATATATATAATAAGAATTATAATATATATAATATATTATGTTGAGTATTCAAAAGAGTTTTGAAATAAACTAAAGTGCATATATAAAGCGTTGCCATGTAAAATGAAATGGCTAAACTCGTTACTATGCACATATGGTGCATGGGAGAATAAGTCTTAATACATTTATCAATGCATAAAGTAATATAAATTGAATCATATACAAGAGTTAGTGATATTCATACGTTGTTGACTTTGTCAAACTTGTGCATGAATAAAGGGCGCATAAATATGAATTGTTGGTGGCATATTTTGGGAAGTATAAAATAGAAAGAAGTATTTTTGTTGTGCCATAATCCAGTACACAACCTTTTGAGAGCATGAGACTTGGTCTTTTGCATGAGTTGTCTGAGGTAGTCGACTTATATTGAAATAGGGAAACCTGTAGGTTGCATTTTTGAGTTTAAATCATTGTTGCCACCAAGATAAGAGCGACTCATATTTAATAAAGAAGTTGGACTATATATGTGTTTGCAAACTAGTGTTTTAAGAAGCCACATCTCTCTTCTTGAGCCTAGTCGATGCAATTAGAATATGAAGGTGGTGGATTTCGTAGCTTATTTGTAGCATTAAGATGCTCAAATTTTAGTATAAATAGAGGCATCCTCTCTCACTTTGGTTACACTTTTCCATTCTAATTTCTTCATTCATTGTTCTACTATATTTTTACATACAAGCATATTTTTGAGAGCTTTCATGAGAAGGAGAGTTGTTTGTGAATTTGCATTTGTTGAGAGTTTTTGGTGAGAGGCTAGAGTTTGGTGATAGGTTGAGTTTAAAAGGAGTAGCAAGAGGGATTGTGGAGATTAAGCTTGGAAAGCAGTAATATCAGTTGGGCTATAATTCCAAGCATGTTGATTTCTATTACTCTATTCTTCTGAGTTAAATGTTATTTGTTTGAGAATGCATTTGTTTGGGAAAGGATGATTTTAATGCATGTTATGTTGCTTTTATGAACTTGGTTTATTTATTACTTTGGATAAGCTTGCATGATTCTTAAATGAGTCAAATTTTGATTAAACCCCTTTAATGGGATATACATATATATTAAATATATTAGATTTTGAGTGGTTATGTAGTTATTAGGAACTATACTTACTTAATATTATATGAATGTTATATAAGTTGTAAAGTATGAGATATGTTTCTGCTTTGAGGTACTTTAGTGGGAATGTCAGTGTGAACATGGGTGGTTAGCTTGGTTATTCCTGGGGTTAGGATAATCCATGGGAAAGGGTGTAACCTAGTTAGTCAATATGTCATGTCGTCACCTTTTTAAAATGGAATTTTTGTTATGTAAGAGTATGAATGGTCAAATACCAAATCAAACTAAGGGTGGGTGAACATACGACCTGCACTCGAAGTACTGGATGTTCAATTCTTTGGCCAAAGTAATATAAGTAGCCACTATTTACACTATCAGTTCACTATGATCTAGGAATGCAAACTAGGCAGGGGATATCATACATGTAGGTTGTAGCCAATGTATGGTAGCTCTAGATTTGTAGGACACAACACCATGATCATGAAAGCTAGTATTATGAGGTTACCAAACCAATCTCTTCATTGAAGGGTAGGGCCATCTTACTAGTTAGGTAGATGTGCAGGGGATCGCAATAAGTTTGTGGTTGGAAGAAAAGCACTTGAGTGATGCTCTCCCTCATACAGTTGGTGGCTAGGATTTGAGGATGTATGCTAGTAAGGACATATGGACCATTTATATCTCTATTTCATTAAGCTTATGGAAGCTATGTATGTAATCATGTATCTCTATTCTTATTGAGAAATTGTAAATGAAAATTTGTATCATGAAATTATGTAATATGGATTCGTTACATAGAATTTAGTAATATTTCTTTGTAATGCAATGGAAAAGTTTAAAATGGGATCATATCAATTATCCATCTTGTTATTCAATTAGAAAAGAAAAACGTTATTGCCTAAATGTTACTATCATAAACTGTTCACATGTGGGTAAAACATAGTAAAATCAATGGGTAGAACAATGGCCACATTACACCAGACATGATCTTGTTCAGTGCACCATCTCTAATATATCTTGGCAAATAAAGCCTAACTAGAAAGTCTAGCTTGCCACAACCCAAGGCCTCCAAGTTGTTTCAGTCTACAAACTATCTCCCACCTCACAAGACTCCACTTTGAGGATAATAAGCTACCATCCCATAAAAATTTCCTAGCAAGGATTCCAAATCCTTAATAAAACTCAAAGGAGCCACCTGAAGCATACACCTGTAATTGGGAAGAGCTTGCACCACTGAATTTAGAAGCAACACCTGATCCGTAAAGGATAACCACTTGTGAGTCCAGTGGTTCACTTTCGCATGAAACTTGTCTAAAATATTATACCAAGAACCCTTGGGCAAGTTACTATTGGAAAGAGGAATGCCAAGATAGGTCAAAGGAAAATGACTAGTCTAAAATATAAGCATACGAGCAATCTATTGTTGAATAGGTACATTAGTTTTGAAGAAGAAAATAGAAGATTTACCTTCATTAACCTATTATCTTGAAGTTGTGAGGTAAATTTCCATAACCTTGCAAAAATTAGTAGCCTTTCTGACCTTAGCCACACCCATCAAAGTGGTATCATCAAAAAACTATAAGTGTGACTGAGGAGGTAAGCCATTATCCTAGTTCCACCCTTGGATTAAACCTTGATTAACATGATTCTTAATAGTTCTCCCAAGACCTTTAGCCAGAAGAATAAATAAGGAGACAGGGGACCCCCTTGACGAAGATCTCTAGAAGCCCTGAATAAGGGGGAAGGCTCTCTATTAGCCAACACAAAGTAAGAAGTGGTTGTGATAAAGCTCATCACCCACGCAATCCACTCCTTAGCAATACCAAAATCCCCAAGCACTTTCTAAAGAAAGAACCATTTAACCCTGCCATAGGATTTTTCCATGTCCAACTTGATGAACATAGCCTTTTCTTTAGAGGTCACCATAGAGTGAATAGTTTTTAGCCGCAATAACCACTCAATCTAGGATTTTCCTATCAGCCACAAAGCCTCCCAATCCCTTTGAGACCAACTTTCTAATCCATCACTTCAATCTTTCTGCAATGAACTTGGAAAGAATATTATAGACCACATTTACAAAGGGCTATGGGCTAGAACAAACTCAGCCTATCGACCTCTTCATACTTGGGGATGAAGGAAAATAAAGTAGAGTTCAAAGCCCTCAAAATCTATTTATTCCCCTAAGATTCATGTACCACCTCTAATAAATCCAAATTTATCATTTCTTAGAATTTCTGAAAAAACTCTATCAGGAACTCTTTAGGACCAGGAGCCTTCCCTTTCTTAATTTGAAAAATAGTGGCCTCTAGTTTATCTAGAGAAATAGAGCTCATAAGATTCTCATTCATTTCCCTAGATACCAAAGAAGGAATGCAGTGGTAAAAAACTATGAAGCCTCGCTAGAATATCCCCATGAGAGGTCAAATGATCACCCCTAGAATTCACAAGATATGGGATTGAATTACAATGTCTCCTGGCCTTCACATAGTTGAAGAAAAAGGTAGTGTTTCTATCCCCTTCTTGTAGCCACTGAACCTGCATCTTTTGTTTCCAATAGATCTCCTCCCACAACTCATACTCCTCCAGAGCTTTCAAAGCCTTTGACTCCTCCATGAGATATTCCTTAAAAAGACCATGCTTCCCAATCCCATAGTAAAAGCATCCAAACTAGCATGAGAAACAACCTTAGCATGAAATATATTACCAAAACACTACCTATTCCATTGTTTGAGCTGATACTTCACAAACTATAATTTCTTGACAAAATAATTCATCATCATACCAAAATATGTTCTACCATGGTGCCACCACTTAGCCATATGATCCTGTAGAGAGGGGTCTTGCAACCACATAAGTTGAAACTTGAAAGGAAAACTATGAGAAATTCTAGTCATTGAAGCTAAAAGCTTGATTGGCCAATGGTCAGAGCCCATCCAATCTAAAATCTTTGAGCTAGTAGTTCAAGATCCACCAATCCAAAAACAAGAAACCAAGAATATATCTAGTCTCTCAGCAATACAGTCGTTACCACACCTTTTGTTGTTCTAGGTGAATTGACCATTTCTAGGTTTTATATCCACTAGATTTAAGGAGGAAATATTGTCTCTAAGAAGATAGGTAGATAGCTCCAAACTTAGCATTTCCTCCCCTCTTTTCCTCCAACTCAGTAATAACATTAAAATCTCCAACAATAATTCAAGGATATAGAGGAGAAAAAATTTGAATAACCCGAATATGAGACCATAGACTCTCCTTACCAAGCATGTTAATTGGAGCATAACTATTAGATAAAAGTATTATCTCTCCCGACTCCAAACTCGAAGCAACCACAAAAATAGAAAACTTACTAGAAATACACCAGAGAGGGAAAATCTTCAGTGGGTTCCACGAGCAATCCACACCCCCAGCATTACCATGTGCACCAATACAATAATCTTAACCCTGCTATAAAAGTTTAGGTACAAGACTACTCATACTCTCCATAGAAATTTTAGTTTCCTAAATAAATAACATATCAGATGAATGCCTTCACACCAAATCATAAACAAATTTTTGTCTAGGGACATTGTTCAATCCTCTCACATTCCATGAAAGAATAATCATCTTTGAGAGTTAAAGAATGGGAGTCAAGAGATTTGATAGACCCTGACTCCACCAAAATCTCGTCTGTCATCTTAATTTTCTCTAAATCCTTCTTTCTCCCAACCTTGGTGGTTTCTCATTAACCCCTTTCTTTAGAATTTTCTAAAGAAGCCCTAAGGGAAGAGAAGCCTTATTTCCATTGTCTAAATCAAACACCAACTTCTCCAAAGGGGAAGAGTTATCAACCTCAAGCCTTTCCTTAGCACCATGCACCACAAGACCAGTTGAAATCACAATGTTTATATTTGTATCCATTTGGGTAAGTGTCATACCACCCTCCTGCATGCTTTGAAAACCATCAGTCTTAGTACCCTCTTGAGCTTCCTCCAATACACATGGTTCTAGAGCCATCATATCGGGATTCACCTCTTGTTGGCTTAGATCATCTAGCACTTCAAATCAATTAAAAACTTCCTCCTCATGTCTCTACTTGAAAGTTCTTTTTTGACCATGATTCTTGTTGCGAGCCTTGACAGGAATAAATCCTTCTTTATCTACATTGCTCAGAATAGGAGCATTACCCTTATCCTCCTTAGAAGGATTATGAGGTGGTTAATTAAGATGTGGCTCTGAAGGGAAGATCCTAGGACATCTCTTTTATATATGACCATACTCATAACACAACCAACAACAAAAGGGGAAAGCCTCATCATCAAGTTGTTGCACCCAAGAAGAAGAACCCACACAAATTTCCAACAAATCAAGAAGAGGAATGCTCAAATCTATTTCAACATAAATTTGTGCAAAAGTAAGAACCTTTTTGTCCTGCATTTTCTGAGAAGGACCCGTCGGTTTTCCCAACAATAGAGCAACCATATGCAGTATGTCATTCCGCTAGAATTCAATCAGGAACCTAGGGAGGCACACCCAAACGTGAACACCATTCAAGGGATCCTTCAAAGGGTTAAAACTAATATGCCACAGCTTAATGAACAAGCCAATCTAGTTATGAAAATAATGCCCTCCCTCAAAAACTATGTTGCGATCAACCATGCAATTAAAAACAACCATAAAAAAGTTGTTGACCATTAGCATCTCCTCCATTTCACCCTCAAGTTTCCATGTTTGTCTAGCTTGGGAATCCAAAAAAGGAAGAGAAACTTGCATCCCCATGAACTTGAAAATTAGAGCATCCTTTGAGTAACTCACTCAACATCCTCGACAATTTACTCTAGTTGAATCACCATGACAAGCCTAACTTGGCTCCTCTCCTAAAATCCATTAGTTTTTGGGATACGAGGACCTCCAAATGGAGCCATACCCTCCACACCAAAAGCCTTATACAAGAAAATACTATCAGCAACAAGCTTTGATGAAGACGAAGAATTCACATGCAGAGATTCTCAAAAATCCATATTTTGTTTAAAACTACTTGCTTCTCCTGAAGTCATCAATGACAAGAATGGAGACTAGGAATCCTCCTTATGCCTCCCCAAAACACCTTCACCTTATACAGACACCAGTAGAAAAAGCTTCACAAAAAAGAGAAACAAAGGCAAAGAAACCCCCGACACAACCCCTTGAAGGAAAAAAGAACCCACCTCGAGCTTGCAAAGACCCCTTACACCCCAACTGCACACTCAACACACATGTACTAAGAAGATTTGACATGCAAGTTGTGGCTTGCTACAGGTCATGGGCCTGCATCCTTCTTACCCATACGAGTGCCATCAAATAAATGTTACATTAATAAGATAACATTATTAACATATAATACACATTATTTATTTGTATATTTATATAATTACATAAAAAAATATTATATAATAATAACAAACCTTGATTAACTGTAGTTAAATTGAAACTAAATATTCATATATCTATAATATCTATCATATAAACACTATCTATCTATATATAGTACTAGACACATAGCTATATATAATATAAGTTAGAAAGACTTTGTTGACATTACTAGCTTATCATAATATTTATAATATAATATAAATTTTAATAAAATGAAATTTTCTTTAAATTTTTATATATAGAGTGGCTCCCTTCCATTAAAACATAGAAATTATTATAATTTGTTTTAATCTAGTACAAATATCACGAGCCTTATGACTTCAATGACTTCCTAAAGCCTTTCAATCCGAGCTGGAGAAAAGAGATTTTCCTCGTGGTTGATATAGAAAGAATACATCTACATGTTTTTCCTCTCTAAACCTTCTCTCATAAGGGTTATGGCTTATTTCATATCCTCTTTCCTTCTAACTACTTCGATATAAATGGCATCCCCCACCATTCCCTCCTTCAGATCACAACCGAGTTTTGCCAGTACTTGCGCCACTCCATCTGTATACTTGGGGAGAATGTAATAATTTCCTGCATTCCCCACTCAAAACTCCATGTGGTATGTGTATGACCTCAAAATGTAATGATTTCAAAAGCATGAAATATAAGCAATGAATAAATGAATTATAATCAAACAAGATCAAAATAATGAAGTAATAATACAAATTGAATTAAAAATATGCAATCAATGAAAACACAATACAATTTACCTTAGTACAACTTTATTTCTCTCCTCTATTTCACCTTTGGAGAAATGGTTTGATAGTTTGCTCTTAGATTTGTATTTTAGCACAATAGCATCAAAGGCATTTGCAAAATACGAGTATAGCTTTCCTACGTGATCTAGAAAAAATAAAGGAGAGGATGGTTGCATTTATAGATATTCGATGACACCGATCAACAATCAAGATCAAAAGAGTGATTAAGAAGATCAATGGTTGATAATTGATGGGAGGAATTGATTGTTAGTTAACTAGCTGCATGATTTTAGACGTTAACTGAATGCATGATTCAGTTAAGAGGATTGATTGAAGCATTAAATAAGACTCAAAGATAACAAGTTTCCACAATCCATATTGATAATTGTTGAACAATTTTTGGATTCGATTGTGTGAAAAAAAAATTGCATCAACATTTCGGAACACACTCTATGTTCCATCATTAGGATGAGAGAAGAGCACAAGGATAAGACTGATAAGTTGTAGACCAAGAAAGGATAAAAAGGAAGAGAAAGATAGGAGGGAAGAGGAGTTTCACGCTGACCAAGGCACAAGAGGGTCAAGACTAGAAAGAAGACAGAGAAACAAAAGAAAATGGGGGAAAGAAACAAAAAATAAAACAATAAAGGCTAAGAAATTTTGAAAAAGAGAAATTAGAATCAAATTAACCAACTAATAAAGAAACTAAAGAAAAAATTAATGAAGGTTTGAATAATTCAATAATAAGATTATAAAAATGAAAAAAGTAAATTAAAATAATATAAAATAACTCAATAAAATAAAAAATGTAAATTCAATATTCAAGTAAACTTTATAATTTACTTCATATTATTCAATTTATGTGAATAATATAAAAGAGTAAATTATAAATTAATAAAAAAATAGCAAAAATGACAAAGCCAATCAAAAAATTAAAATAAGAAACTTAAAAACACTAATAAAAAATTAATTGAAAAGTTAACGAAAAAAAAAAGATTAATACATATGTAGGTATATACTAAGATACATATGAATAAATGTAATAAAAGTTACCATATGAAAGAATATGAATAAATGTATTAAAGATCACAATTAAGATACATATGAATAAATGTATTAGAATTACAAACTTATATTCTAAATACTAGAAAACTTTATAATTTTCCATTTATTAATCTTATACTTAATAAGAAACACCACCGAAAAAATAACCTACTAAAATTATAACAAAATTAAATAAAAATCTAGTCTACTTGATAACTTCCTTTATATCATTCAATTTATGTGAATAATATCAAAGAATAAAATGATTAATAAATTAATAAACAAAAAGCAAAAAATGAAAGACATAATCTAATAATTTAAGCTAGAAACTTAAAACCATAAATAAAAAACTAGAGACAAAAAAGAATTAGAAGAAAGGATTTAAAATATATTTATAGGTATGTATTAAGAAACATCAGAATATAAGTATGAAAAATACAAACGATAATAATTAAGTATTCAATATAAATACATAATAAATATGTATTAAATATTACCATACATATTCGAAAGCAAATTAAAAGACCATTGAAAAAATAAGCAAAGAAATTTAACAAAGATAATATATAAAAGAAAAATTAGAACCAACTGAAGGAAACAAAAAATAGAAAGACAGAACGAAAAGAATGAAACAAGAAGAAAAAACATGAATAAAACTCAAAAATGATAAAAGAAGAGAAAATTAATGAAAATAATCAAAGAAAAAGGGAAGAATAAAGCCAAACTTTAAAAAGCAAACCGAAAAAATAACTCAAAGGAAAGAGGGAGGGAACAGGGGCACCAAATTGTACCCGAAAGAAGGACCAAACAAACAAGGGCAAGAAACTAAAAGATACAAATCATGGGTAATAATATGTACCAAAAGGAAGGATGAATCAACCGAGGGAGGGCACAGAAAGAGAGGGGAAAGGAGATGATCGAGGGAGGGAGGAAACAGGGGTACCGAGATGTACCAAGAGGAAGGACAAAGCCAAATGAGGGAGGCCATGAAAAGAGAGAGGAAAGGACACGAACGAGGAGGGGAAGAAAACAAAGATTAACGATCAAGAGGGAGATGACGGGTACCCACACTAGCTAACAAAGGATGCCAAGACAAGCTTAAACTCCAACCTTCATCGCGATTCAAATTATGGGGATGGTTATTGATTTTGATGGTTTCTTTAAGTTTCCTCTTGGTTGTCTTCTTTAAAAAGGATTTGGGTGCTTTCAAGACAGATGTGATTCTTGGGTGAAGATGAGTGGTCTGCAAGGGATGACTTGTGGACCCGCTCATGTCTGATATCAACACCATGCTCTTTGATTCTGGTGATAAAAGAGTGATCTGTTTCATCTATGTATGGGGTGTCGCAAGAACAAACAACTTTATTTTTCTCTCCCCCATTTTCTTCTTTTTCTCTCTCCTTTCTAGTCTTGACCCTCTTGTGCCTTGGTCAACGTGCAACTCCTCCTTGCTCCTATTTTTATCTTCCTTTTCATCCTTTCTTGGTCTGCAACTTATCAAGTCTTATCCTTGTGCTCTTCTCCCATCTTGGTGATGGAACACAAAGTGTGTTCTAAAATATTGATGCAAAAAATAAATCACATAATCGAATCTAGAAATTGTTCAGCAATTAACTAAGACTGATGGTTAGTTAACTAAATTGATTGATTAGAAGACTTGAAATGAGTGAGAGTGAAATGGATTTGATTGAGGGGTTGACTAATTAGATTAATTAGTGAACTAAGAGTAAGTGAGTTAACAAGTGAGGTGGGATTGCATGATATTTAATAATTAAATAAATTTAATTATTATTTACATGTGTAATATTGAGTTTATTAAATAAATGGAAGAAGATAATATCTGAGAAATAAATTAAATAATTAAAAATAATTATTTAATTCAGGAAGTGAGAATTTGCATGAGTATTTAATAATTAAATAAATTTAATTATTATTTACATGTGCAAGATTGAAAAAATATATATTTATAAAATAAACTATTTTACTTATTTTTAGAAGAAGATAATGTTGAGGAATTAAATTAAATAATTAAAACTAGCAATCACACCTTGTTGTGCAATGGGTACACCAAAGAGGTGTGGAAGGTCAATTAATGAAATATTTGGTCTATTTTTTGTGTACATTTGTGTAGTACATGAGGTCAATTGGTAGTAAATTTATAAAATGATGTTGTTTGTGCAATAATGGTCTTAATGGATAAGTTATAGCTTCAAATCAACTATCCATCCACTTAAAGTGATTCAAACATGATTGAAACAAAACCTTTGAATCAGGAAGATAATCAGAATCCATTGCCAATAGGATCATGTTATATTTGGAGCAGGGAGAGAGGGAAAGAGAGGGAGAGATAGGGATAGAAAGAGGGAGAGATAGGGGGAAGTGTCAGAGAGAGAGGGGTAAGGAGATAGAGAGGAACATAGATATATAAATGGATATGGAAATGGAGAAGGAGAAGCAAACATATATGAAGGAGAGGGAAATATTAATAGAGAGAGGAGAGATGGATAGATAAAGATGGAAGAGATATGTATATAGAGAGGGAGAAAATGAGAGAGGGGAAGATAGAAAGATAGATGTAATATGCCCATTGTTCTACTCCATAGAATTTGCATTGTTTTAATCACAAGTGAAATTATTCACGATACCATCATGTATAGAAATAAAAAAAATTATCTTTAAAACAAAGATATTATGCACATTTGAAATAAACACTATTCCAAACTTCCATTGCATTACATTGTGACATAGAAAAAAAAATAACCTTTCTCATTTCATTCAATGCAATGTTACAATCTTAAATGATTTTGTAAACAAGATACAAAATACACTTTCTATCTTTTCATAGAAATACATAAAAGATACATACCTAACTCATCTGAGCTCCATTGACACTACAAATATAAATGATATGAGAATTCCTCCTTCAAATCTTGGCTCACTGGTTGAGAGGAGAAGCATCACTCAAGCACTTTTCTGCCATCCTCAAACTTATTGAGGTCCCTCGCACATCTACCACATATGGTAAAATGGCCCTACCCTTCGACAAAGAGTTCGGTCTGTAAGCCTCAAAATATTAGTCAACATTGAGTTGGAGTTGTGTCCTACATAACTAGAACTTTTCCATACAGCTTATCTATATTCTACGTGTGTATGAAAATCTCAAACTAGCATGCTAAAAGGTAACATAATGAACTAACAGTGTAACCAGTGGTGAATTACACCACTTTGGCCAAAGTATTCATTACCTAGTACTTCAAGTGGATGTAACACATTTACCCACCATTCTAGCTTGATTTGTTAAGACCATTCATATTTTATGCATAGGCAATTCCCTCCATTGGTTAATCTTTAACCCCAGGTACAACCTATATATACTAAGTTCACTAAGACTCTTCTAATAGGTTAAACATGTGGTTCTATAACCTACCAATTCAAATCTAGCTTAGCTATCTTTCCTCTCACTAAAGTGGGGGCTACACTTTTTGTGACACATTTAGCACCCAATTTAGTGAGAGGATGAACTTGCTTCAAACTCACACTAAACTAGCCACATGGAGATGGTAAAGGATGAAAAGGTGAATAAGGCGGTCAAGCCCCCAGGATTTCAGATTCTAATTCAAATTGACATTAGTGCAAGAAGACACATTCAAGGGTGAATGATATGCAGCAAAATGAGATACATGATCATGCGATGACAAGAACTAGAGGAAGAGAAGAATGGAAGTAAAAAGGTGAAAGGTGGATCAAGCTTTGACCATTTGTCCAACTAGTTCTAGATCAGATCTAGGCTATTTGTCCAAAAAGATGTGTACTCACTCTAGGGCGACAATACTTTTGGTTGTTTGTTGGGTGAGAAGGCCCAAAAGGTGAGAAACATACACTCAACTGGTATGTACTCAAACACACATAGGTGGCTATGGGGAAATTCATGCTGCTAGTTGGGCTTCCTGCTTAAACCATACCAAATTTATACCTCTTGATAACTTTGATAAGGCACCACAAAAGAGAACGATGTTTGATTGTGTAAGGATTGTTCAAAGGGATTTTTATCTGTTCGTGCAATGTCTCATCTTAAGGAACATTATGCATAATGTCTCAAATAGAGGAAAGGTGAAAATGGTCTCATATTGTTTGTAAGAGAGGACAAGTGCAAATGTCTCATCTTGTTTGCAAGAGAAGAAAACTGCAAATGTCTCATCTTGTTTGCAAGAGAGGAAAAGTGCAAATGTCTCATCTTGAGCAACATTGTACCTAATGTTTCCAAGAGAGGGAATCGTAAGAAAAAGAAAATCACGTAATGAAATGTGAGTGTGGATGTATGCCCCCACTTTAAAGTGGTTGCTAACACCATTAATGTGAGCAATTTCTTTAAAGTAGAAGAAGGAGAAGACATGAGAGCTTGTTAGGAAAGCCCTATGCCAAGTTATATGTTTCTAATAGGCTACGTCATGAAAAAGGGAGTATGTCACATGAGAGTCAACTTAAAACAGATCGTCCACATCCCAAGCTTGCTCTAATATGTTCATGAAAGGTTAATGACTAGTCAAAAGAGGTAGTGACATATGAAGACAAGGATACCTAACCCCTTGCCCCCACTTAGTGCAGGACAAGAGTGAGCCGAAAGGATTAATGAAAGGCAAGGTAGAGTTAAAAAGCGGTATCAATTAGAGGAATTAGGTGCCCCTACACAAGGAAGAACACCAAAATCCTTAAGATGTTGGATTTTACTACTCAAGGCCTTACAGTCATTAGTGGAGTGGCCATTGAATCTGTGATAAGAGCAAAAGGAATTCTTGGAAAAAAAATTATTTTGAGTGCGGGGAGGAAGAAAGATCAAATGATCTTGGAGGAGTCTTGACAAGATACCCTCTTGATCGAAGGTAGAAGGTGTTCCTTTAGTTGGTGAGAAATAAGTGTCTTGCTTAGTACAAGATGTCATACTTACACAAGGCACTTTAGATTGTGAGATTTTGTATGCTCCTTTAGAGGAGTGTGTAAAATCTAAATCAATAGTGTGTTGCGAGATGACATTGGCATTAAGCGAGGATTTCTTTGTATTTTTTTATTGGTGCAAAGGAACACTTTCAAGACCACTAGTGTCCATCATTTCAGGATGTACTAGTGTGGAAGGTGGTTTAGAAGAACGTTTTAGGATAGTTTTGATGTTGGATGAAGGCTTGATGATTTCAATGAAAGGACAAAAACCAAGACCATGAGTCATTGTTTGTGTGTTAGGCTCGATAGGGGTGCAGATACCTTGTTTGTTAGCACCACATCCTTTTCCACTATATCCAAGTTGTTTTATGAGATCATAACCTTTTCCATAAATATTTTTCAGTGCTTTTGGATCGGGTGATTGTACGTTGGTTGCTTCTTTGTCTAGAGTGGTTGAGGTGGATGCTTGTGAAGGATCTGTCGAGTCTTACATTGATAATATTGTGGTTCCCTTATCAGAGTCTTTGTTTTTTATCTTGGATGCGTCCATTAATGGAGGTGTGAAGTCTAAGAACCCTAATCATCATCTAACGACTTTTATTTTATGGGTTCCACTTGTTTGGTGGGTGTTAATGTGGTGAAGGGTTTGGATATATTTTTCTCAAGTTGTAAGGCACTATAAGGCTCAGGATTAGTGTCAAGTGTCTACACTTTATTGTTGTAGATGTATTTCATCTTACGATGAAGAGTGGAAGGCACTCCATTCATTTCATGAATCCATGGCCTACCTAAAATGAGATTATATGAAATATCTTGTGGCATAACATGGATCAGTGTGTCTAATGTGGCCATTCCAACTGTAAGAGGCAAAGTAATCACACCAAGCGGTTTTTGTCCTACATTGTCAAATCCACTGATAGATAAAGAGGTAGGTTGAATGTTTGATTTATCCACATGCACCCTATCTAGAAGGTTTGCACTACACCCATTAACAACAGAGCCATTGTCAACAAGGGTTCTCTTTATCCCTATTCTTTTGTATTGAGATATGATTACAAAAGCTTCAACTTGTTTTGCACTTCCAAAGGAGGGAGCTCACTTTGGTGGAAAATAATGTCAACATTCAAGCCTTGAATCATGGATGCTATGTCATTTGGTTGCGAATTAGAAGGGATAGGAATTTGTTGCAAGGTATTTTGCATCATGTTATGGTAGTGAGGGGAGGCTTGAAGAAGGTCCCATAATGATATCTTAGTAGGAGTATTCTTAAGTTGGTCGACAAGATCATACTCCCTAATGTATGAATTTAGGCAAGGGGTAGTAGGTAAGATGGGATTGGGTGAAGGTAAGGGCGTTGAGGTTGGTTGGAGTGGTCGCAAAGCATTTCTAGTGTAATGTGTGTGAGCAACAGTATTATAACTCGACTGCTGCAACACATTATTCTTAGGTGGGTAAAGGGTAAATTCAGGTTTAGGTTGAGGTTGAGGTTTATGTGAAGGAGGGTAAAGGATGAGTTGAGGTTGAATAATATTAACATCCTTGAGCAAGTGAGAGGATAATTTTGCCTCATCGTCTTCATCTAAGGGCATAATATTATGATTGTCTTGCATCATGATATTTGCCCTAGGAGGAAAGTTTTTAGGAGAATGACAACCCGCATGTTCTTGAAATTCGAGGTTTATAAAATGACTTCATCACAAATAGGGGAATGATCAATGATGGGATTATCAATAGTGGGAGGATGAGGAGAGTGTTCTATTTGATTATCCTTTGTCTCTAAGGTCTCATTCTCTTGTTCCATACTATCTACCCTAGTGGGAGAGCTTGTAATATGGTCACCACTAGCTTCATCACAAGGAGGGGAGGCATCAAGAGAAGGACCACTAGGATGTTCAAATAGATTGTCCCAAATGGTAGGAGCATGAGGGAAGGGAGGGTCAAGATTCACATGACTCTTAAGAGGTGTATCTTCTAACATCAACTTATCCTCTTTGCATTGAGGAGGGATATTAGGAGAAATACAAGTGTGATCATCATGGTTAGAGAGACTAGGTAAGGCAATGTCAAGAAAGGTGTCGATGATCTCATTATCTTGTTGTTTAATGTCTTCAGAAGGGGGATGAGGAGAGGGACAATAAAGACCCTCAATGCTTGTATCTTCTTGCACCAAATTACCTTTGTCACTAATAGGAGAGGTATAGGGAGAATTACAAGGATGATTATTATGATTGTCTACACTAGCATCCTCATCAATGGGAAATGCAATGTTAAGGATTGTGTTAATGGCTTGATTATGTTGTAATAAAAATTGAAATCATAAGAGGGAATATTGTATTTATGCAATATATTTATAACAAAATCAAAGCCACATCTATGGAAATAAAACATGCTATGATTAAAAAGTAAAGAAAGTACAATGCAATGACTTAAAGTGAAAAGTTGAAATGCAATTTTTAGATGTGAAGCAAAGGAATTTTTTGATTACATTATGCAACAATCTGAAAAGGAAATGTTGTAAATGAAAATTTGAAATGAAGCAACATTAAATGAGGTAATTTAAGCTAGATATCATGAAATGCATGCTACAAAAACTCATCCAATTGATACAGATAGGAAAGGACAACAAACAAAAGCTGGAAAATAGGGTTTTCAGCTCTGTAAAGGGCTATTTTAGGGGTGAAAAGGGACTACGTCACCCAAGGTGGCGAATTAGTCCTGCTGGTGATTTTTTTTAGAATTTTCAGAGTTTTTGGATGGGTTTTGATGGTTTATGTGTTGTATGATGCATGCCTAAGATGAAAATGCATAATTTCAATTTTTTTGTAATGATTTATGATGCAAAAATGCAACCTATATGCACTTTCACTAATGCAAAATTGAAACCCAAGAATGCACTTTAACTAATGCAACATGCAATGCAATGCAATCCTAGGATAATGGTGGATGCCAAATTAGAGAGGAGGGGTATTCAAAGGTCAGGTTCACCAAAATGAACCACAAATTTTAAGGGAAAGATAACTCTCTTTGCACTTTTAGGGTTTCCCACCTAAAAGGAGAGAGATCTTCCACACCAAAACTTGGAGGGTTCATTCAGAGATTAGGGGTAATTGGATTGAGGAATTTCTAAATAAGGTGTTCTGAATGCAAAGGATTGATAAAGGAAGCTTACTAATAATGCAAGACCTAGAAAATGCAACTATGTTTGAAAACACATAATGATATGCAAACATGTACAAGATGACCTAAACATGTATGTAAACTATAACAAAAATTTGTAAAATAAGAAGTGTGCAACTAGAGGCTGAAGAGGGATGGCATGAAGGTCTAGAATCCTGATAAAACTATTGCAGAAGCTGACTAGGAAACTTTGCCAATCTGGGCAACTTAGTCCCAGATCTGGAAAAATAGCTTTAAAGCCTGTTTCAGCCAAATGGGTATCCAGATCTACCAAAATCTAAGAAATACATGTGCAGTGGGACTAAGTCACCACTAATGGTGACTTAGTCCACTTTAACTTTTCTACAAGTCCGAAAGTGGAGTCAGGAGCCCTCGGTCTACACTTTCTGTTCCCGCAAGTATCTGGTTCTGGAACTTTGATTCTCGACCTGTAAGAGAATTTTTGTGAATGTTTTTCCCTAGCCAATAAAGAGGTTTCTCCAACAATATTTCAATCCATTCTTCAATGTACCTAAATTTGCAAACACACAAAGAGAGAGAAATGTTGATTGTTAGGGCATGGGGGTTTGCCTTGGTCAAACCCCTTTTAGATAATTAAATCAAGTGATGAAAGAGGATAAGAAAGCATGAAATGTGAACTAATGGACTTAGTACCTTTCCATGAAGATACATCTTGAGTTTCTACAACAATGGTTGAAGATTTAGCCCCTGAATGCTTCAGAAAGATGTCTTGATGACTTAAAATACCAAAACCCTAGCTTGTTTGAGAAAAGTAGTGGATGAGTGAATGCATGAATTAGGTCTAGAATGAATGGGGGTCAAAATGAGGTGTAAACCATTTATTTATACATGTTTTTCCCTAATTTCCCTAAAATACCTCATCATAGGTCGACCTTAGGGTTTAGGAGATAATATCTTGCCAAAATTTTGAGTTAATTTTGATTTTTATGCCAAATGGGACTAAGTCGCCCAAGGTGATGACTTAGTCCACCTGGGAAAATTTGAGTGGTTGTTAAGGATTAAAATACGATTAATGATGTTTCATGGGATTGTCTTTTGAAACACATTTAAGTTGAACTTGTAAGAGCATTAAGGGGTCATTTTAACATAAGAAAGGGTTGATTTAGTGATGAAAAGTCTATGAAAGTGTGAGGGTTGGTTACAAATCTTACAACACTTTGAAATAAGGCTTGGAAAGGGGTAAAAATGTTTTTTTTAGATGAATTATGATGAAAAGGTCTTAGAAAAGTGGGAAGATGTGTTACAACACTTCACAACACCTTTACAAGACACCGTTAGGTTATTATTTATTTGCAAGCATTTGAGGTCTAATGTGAATGTGTTGGCCACATTACAACATTAGTTCTAAGCAAAATCAGGCCAAAATCCAAGGGAAAAGGCCCAAATGAGTGAAAAGTGTCAAGGCTACACTTTTGGTGACACGACTATATAGTCTCCACTCTATTGAAGTACTTAATACTATATATAAGCCAATCCCTTCATTGGGTTAACCTAACTCCAAGATTAACCTATTAACTCCTCATGGCTCTAACTTACAAATATCTTCATAACAAATAACTTCATAATCTAAAGTATGGCTACATAAGCTTCATTTTATCATAGAATAAATACTCATCATTAAATGACTCCAATCAAGAATATGTCACATAAATGATTCAAAAGTATATCCTCATCAAATAATGACCTTAGTTAAAAGGTATGATCTCAACAATAAATGGCCTCAATCAAAAGAATATTCATATCAATGAATGACTTGAATTCAAAAGTATAGTCTCAACAATAAAGGACTCTTAATCAAGAGTGTAAAATCTCATCAATAAAAGGGTATTCAAAAAGTAGAATCACATCAATAAAATGACTTCATGTCAAGATTATAAAATGAAAAACTTGGTAGCGTAATCCCACCTATGGCTCCAATCAAATAGTAATTCATAAATTCAAGTGATCAACTTAATCACATAGGTTTACCTCATCCTTAGTTTACCCTAATCATAGGATAATACTAGCAATCAATGATCAATTTGATCATGTAGGATAATCTCAACCCGTGTGCTCCAAAAAAGGATCAAATAAACAACCCAATCAAGTAGGTTATTCTCAACCTATGGTTTCAATCAATAATCAAGTAAAGCAACGATCAAATGATCATTCTAGAATAGACTAACAACATAGTTTGCATGATGTCACATTCTATCAACGATGACACATCTTCATACCATTACTATTATTTTGTTGCTAGCCTTATTATTCCCAAGGTTTTCCTAGCATTAAAAGCTAACAAATTCAAGTAATCTCAACACCTCGTTATGTTCTACGTTTCACATTTTACTCTTCTTACGTATAGTATCAACTAACTTCACAAATTCTAACTAGAAACACATCATATAAAATCCCACGTAGGGTATATAAAAGCTTTAACCTATTAGATAGGTTACATCAAGCAAGAACATTCAAACATAATCAAGTATCACAACTTATTCATACTATTCCTTTCTAATATAGTATTAAAATATATTTAACCTTTCTGATATAAAAGTCAAGGTATATAAACTAGCATGTCTATTTATGCAAAGCTCCAATTGGATAAACTAGGTTCCTAGCATAGCCCTCTTCCAGAATCAACTTGCAACTTTAGCAATTGTCACTATTTCTCTAAAATATACTCTTCCCAACCTTCTCACAAAATATCTCACTAAAACTCCTGCAAATATCTCTCTAAAACTCTCTCACAAAATGTAGAAGAATAAAGCAAATCTCAAAAAATAACAATAGAATGCAGATATGTGTCCCTTTGAGGTAAATAATGCCTCTATTTAGACACAAAAATCAACATCTACAAGCTAAAAACAAGGTAATAAATTGAAATTTCTCAACTCATATGGTTCGACTCAATATAGTAAATAAAGGTGGCAAATTTCTATCTTAAGACTCAGCAAAACAGAACAACAAGTTGCTTCTACCATGGACAACAAAAACACTACTCATAAATGCAAGGTAAATAATCACACAAGTCGACTCTTATAATGGCAGCTTCTAATTGACTTATTCTCCAGTTCAATTTTGTTTTCATCACTGGACAAAGCTCATAAAATAGTCTTCTAATGCAGTTATTCATAATTTTGTGCCACATAAACTTCGTACATGCTCTTTTGGCGATTCAGATAAAAGACCAAGTCAAAGCTTGTTAATGGGTTTCTAATTGCTTTCAATATGTTTGACTATGTCTTGAAATCATTTCCACATGCTCTACCTAGCGTTGCTAGCATTTTTCATTGTATGTTAATGCTTATACACTGCCTTGTTTTTCTATGCCCCATTCCTTATTTCATGCTCTATCAAGGTATAGCTTTCAACATTTAAAAGCTTCATGAAATGTTAATATCTTATGCATTTTTTTGTAGTCATGTGCTTATTATATACCACACGCTTTAACATAAAACCAATGCTATAAACATTATATTATAATATATATAATATATATTCATATACATATATTGTACGTCACACACTAATATATATGTATATATATATCAACTTACAAATTCATGGAATACATCATTCGATATTCTAATGCATATAAACTCATATTATCATTTTTTGTAAATAAAATTGAATATGTGTATATATACACATACACACACACACACACACACACACACATATATATATACGTATTAATATGCTTGTATGGACACCTCTATTTTCATCAATACACACACACACATTAATATATATATCTATATATGTGTATACCATATATATGTATCATCGCTTTGATATTTAAACTCATATATATGAACATATGTTAAAATAGTCATACATATATATGGATATATAAAAATATTAATATATATGTATATACATTTACATTAGCGTGACAAAATAAATATACATTAATATATGTATATTTTATATATTTATACACAGTACTTTATCATCCATGCTTGAGTACATATACTCATATATTCATTGATCGTATATACATATACTTCATTGATTAGCATAGAAAGAACATATATTCTATCTAGATATCCAATCACATAATTCAATCCACGAAGACAACCTATCTCAAACAAGGATGACTACCCAATTATTCCATTAAGTCAAGACTATGACCAAAGGCACTTACCCGATTCATGGACTAATCCAACTCAAGTAGACCAAATTGGAATGTGATTGTGTGTGATAGCTCAATATTGGCTTATTAAGGGTTACTGGACCAAATCCTTCTCTTGAGTGATACTTCCCCTCCCTTTCAGAGGCGTGGACCTATACCTGCATCCAACTTGGCATATTTGCGATAGTAGTTAAACGTTCACATGAAATCCACTTGCATCATAAAACATTTGCATTGACAAAGCATTAGAATTTTCACATTGCAATTCCAATTCATTTCATTGTACTTCATCAATATAATCATATTGGTCCTTCAAAGCAATAACATCTTAATACCTATTTCAGTATTTCATTCATTTATCAAACATATCAAAATCATGATTTATATTTATCATCCTATTTACCCGTGAAGGTAAAAGTAACTCAGTAGCAACAAGACAAGGTGTAAAAATAGAGATAGAGATAGAAAGTGACTTATAGAGAGAGGTGGAGAGAGGGAGAGCTATAGGGGTGGAGAGAGATGGAGAAATAATAGGATATAGATAGAAGGCAATATGGAAGAAGAAATATGGAGAGATAGAGATCGAGAGGCAAAGAGATATAGATATAGAGGTCTAGGAAGAGGAGAGGGAAAGAGATGGAGAGATGTATATATATATAGAGAGAGAGGGGGGGTGGGAAGATAGAGATAGAGATGAAGATGGAGACAAATGGATATAAAGATAGAGATAGACCTAGAGGGAGAGATAAAGATATAGAGAGATAGGGAGAGAGAGAGTAAGAGATGGAGTTATATAAAGGAATCTTGAGAAAGGAAAATAGAGATATGTAGGAAGAGGGAGAGATAGAGAGATATAGATGGTGAGATATAGTGATATAGAGATAGATATATACGAAGATATAGTGACAAATAGATAGAGATATAAGGAGATACAAAGAGAGGGGGAGAGGGAGACACGGAGAGATAGACAAATAGAGACAAGTATATATAGACAAATAGAGATGGAGAGAGGGAGAGAGAAAGAGGGAGATACATGGGAAGAGAAAGGGAAAGACATAAATATAGAGAGATAGGAATATATGGGAAGAGAAATGGAAAGACATAAAGATAGAGAGATAGGGAAAAGAAATAGAGAGGGAGAGAGAGAGGGGGAGGAGAGATAGAGATAGGGAGGAAGAAATAAGGAGTGTGTGTGAGAGAGAGAGATAGAGAGATAGAGATAGGGATTGAGAAACATGGATTGTGTGTGTGTGAATGGGATAGAGATAGAGGGAGAGATCTATATATAAATCGATAGAGATGGAAGGAGAGATCTAGATAATTAGAGAGGATAGAAGAAAAGTGGATAGATATATAAAGAGGGAGTGATGGAGAGATAGGATAGTAAGAGGGAGAGATGATAGATAGATATAGTGGGAAAGATAGAGGGAAAATATAGAAAGATGTAGGGAGAGCTAAGGAGATAGAGATAGGGGAGAGACATAGAAAGGAAGATAGAGATTGAGATGGAAATGAAGATAGAGATAGAGAAAATCTTTCACATCTTTAGTATACACATTGCCTAGTAAATGTGGCTTTTAAGGGGAACTATAATATGTTTTAACAAAGCTATAAATGGAGAATTGATAGCTTCAAACAAACTATGTATCCACTTACAAGGGTTTAAACACGATTGAAACAAAAAAATGAATCAAGAAGATAATCAAGATCGAATATAAATTTAGGATCATGTTATGTTTGCGAGAGAGAGAGAGAGAGAGAGAGAGAGAGAGAGAGAGAGAGAGAGAGAGAGAGAGAGAGAGGGGGAGAGAGAGGGAGGGGTAAGGATATAGAGACAAAGAGGAATATAGAGATAGAAATGGAGATGGAGATTGAGAGAAACATTTATTTATTAAAAGAAAAATTATCCTCAAGGCCCATCATGCATTAAGTAATAGAAATAGATTGATGAGCATAGGAATTTATTACACGATGAATTGACACTCGATGACGTTTTAAAGGTCAATAAACCCCATATTTATGTAATCATGTTTTTCTATCTTTTGTAATAAAGTTACCCTTTGAAAATAATCTCAACTCCACTTTTATATGGTAGGGAGTTGGAGTTATCTTTTCAAGTGGGTCCATTCTATCTTTCAGACCCCTAAATAATTTATGTCTAGCTTTTAGAAAATTAGTTGTATTTAAATAATGAGAATGATTTTTTTTTGTATTATATCATTCATCAAGGTTTAAGTTTTTGGTATGATTGATCTTTATTTTTACCCCTGAATAATTTTGATGGGTTGGATAATTTAGTTGTGATAGTTTAACCAAATGATAACTTCTAATTTAGATATATTCTCTCTCGTACTATTATAATTTGACATATAAAAATAAAAATTTAGCATATATAAGATATATATATATATATACATTTTTTCCCCTTGATTAAGTATATCAATTATTTTAATTTAGTTAAAATATTGATTTAAAAAAATAAAATAATTAAAACCAAACTACAAATTGAAGAGTTTCCAAAAAAAAAAAAAAGGTAAAATTATGATTTATATTATAAGTGAGATGCACATCCTTTGTTTCTTTAAAAATAATTATAATTTAAAAGGGAATGTAAGAGCATATAGATATTTGATCTCAAAAAAGTTGGTTTTCTAGTATTGATTGTATCTCTTATCACCCTAGTGAAGTCATCATTTATATCTTGATCCTCTATATGTTCTTGCATGAGATTCCACAATTTTTTTTTCTCTATATTAAGACTTAAGCATTAGCAACAAAATAAATACATTTAACAATATTATCAGGCTGAACCATTTATAATTAATATAAATAGAAAAAAATATAATACTTATAATAAATTTATGAGTTAAAAATATATAATTACATTAATTTATAAAAAATCTTAAAAATTAACAAATTGAAACAATACTACAAAATAAAAAATTGAAAAATGAAAGTAAAACTATGGTTTAGATTTTTATATTTTGTATCTTTAAAAGTAATTATAAATTAAAAAGGATTGTAAGACATGTGGAGATTTTATATCCAAAAATTTTCAGCTTTTTAAAGTAGAGATTTTATTTCTTGATACTATGCATGTTCTTGCATGGGATTCTATGTATTTTATTTTTTGTCAAACGTATGCATTAGGAATAGAAATAAAACTATCAATTGCACCTTGGTGTGCAATGGGTATGCCGAAGAGGTGTGAAAGGTCAATTTGAAAAAAAGTCTATTTTCTGGATACATTTGTGCAATAATGGTGTTATTGGAGAAGTTATATGCATCCACTTACAAGGATCCAAAAACAATTGAAACAAAATCTTTGAATCAAGAAAATAATTAAGCTCCTTTACCATAAATATCTACATACATGGGTCCATTTTGTTTGGCATTGCTATTTTGGAGAAGTGATATGTAGTTTAAATGTTTGGAACATTTGATTAATTTAATTATCAAATGTATAATGCCAAAAACATCATCCAATAGGAGTTCAAATAAAGAGGCATAAATTTTTCAAAACACAACACACCAACAGATGAAAAAAATCTCTCATGCAGTGACTTCCTAAAATGAGACTATTTGAGTTGATGTGTACCTTGACAAAAACTAAGAAACGGGGAGAGGGTAATTTCTAGCTGTAAAAAAATGTACTTACCTTTTTTCCATAAATTTCCATACCCTTTTCCAAAGCTCTCATTTTTTTGCACACCAAGTAGAATGCTGACAAAATTTATGATATTTGACTTTAAACCTGCAAATTGCATTTTCTTAGAAGTTTGTTGATTTTTTTTAACAAATTCATATTGTGAAATTATGGAAGGTCATAAGGCAATATTTGTTTGAGGCATTTGTCAAACATTTTAATTCCTAAATTATTTTCAAAATTCCATTTCTACAGTCTTGCTTGTTGGAAATTTCTAAAGCCTTTTCAACAAATCCATTTTTTGCATATCCTGCAACCATTGCAATCCACAAGACGACATCTATTTGAGGCATCTTATCAAACACTTCACATGCCTTATCTATGCTTCCACATTTTGCATACATGTCTACCAGGGCAGTTACAACTACAACATCTAACAAATGGTGGGGTAGTGAAAAAAACATGTTTACTATTGGGTCGAAACATAACCTACCCTTGGCAAGGGGTCAAACAATCATGGTGTTTGACAACGAAATCAAAGAAACTATTAAATATCAATCTACAAATGTTTTAGGAAACAACAGATCAAATACCAAATGACAAAATGTAAAACAACAATCAAAAACAAATATATAGTTTGCTCGGCAATACATTGACAATTTGGAAACTAGATGAAGACTACAATCAAACTACATCATTTCCAACTATAAGAATAAAAGAAATAAACACACATTTACAAAGATAGCTATTTACATTTCAAATATATAAATCTTCAGACGCTAGAGGGGCGAAAATCAATTTCTATCCATGACCTCATCTCAGATTTTGAAAACACTGGACTTCATAAAAATAGAATGATTGACAATCCAAAAAGTGACTATGGTCAATGCTAATTCTTATTGTAATTTTGTTTAAATTAGGTGGTTTTGTTTAAGATGCTGCAAATATATTCCATGTTTGTTGATTATAATAGGGACAAAATAGGCAATCAAATCCTAGTGGAAGATAGTTGATCAATTCCAAATGAGTACCATAAACTAAAGTATTTTTAAGGACTTTATGGCAAGCAAAGTTGCAACAAAGAGTCTCTAAAATCTTTGATGACATCAAAATGTTTTTGACTAGATCCTAGTCATTATAGAAGAGTCAAGTTAGATTAAAATAACATATTCAAGACCAAAATCACTAGGGCCTACCTCCCAAGATTGGATTTTAAAAACCACTATCTATTAAGAACTTAAGTCCATAAAATTGAGTAAAAAGATTTTGAAAAATCTTCTACACAGATTTTCCCAAAAGCTTTTATTCAACCACGATCTACTCATCTAATAGCTCATTGCATTTGGAAGCCAAATTTGAATGAAAACACAAGGTGATTAATAATTATAATACCATCGATGCAAATTATCCATAAAAACTTTAGTCTATATTTCACACACACGAAGAGAAACTTTTAAAAGTCTGTATCACTCACACACACACACAAACTTTAAAGTTTGTAGCACACACACACATTCACACATTCAAATTGAAGTTTAATGCATTTTGAATTGTCTATCCTTATAAATCTAATGCTTGAAATTGAAATTGAAAAGGAAATCCATGGTTACAATTGGTGTAACACCCCGCCGTAGAACCCAGAAAATGTTATGACAATCACATAAAACAACGGAATAATTTTTTCTTTTAAAAAAAAAAAAAAACTAACATGTGACAACAACTATCATAATCGTTTTAGGGTTCCACAACTATGCAACAAAGAAAAACAACAAGACAATATAATAGCCATAAATTTAACTTAATCAAGAGAAGTCATGACCAGATATACATATACAATAAGAGACACATACAATAATTGAGATTGTGACAAATCTCAGATTAATACAAGTATCGATACAAGGCATCTCATGTACATCATGAGTGTAATACAATAAGGAATAAGATGAAGAAAAGAAGACGTCCATGCCACAAAATGTTCAAGAACCATACTCCGCAACTACTGTGCAATCTGGATCCAGTCGAGAAAACCTATCACAAACAAAATACCTATAGGGGACCCAATGGAGTTGTGGCACGTTCCTCCCAACCGTGTGGTTCTCGAAAGCCCAACCCCCATGCTAGGAGATAGAATGAATCCTCATGTCAAACTGACCACAAAAGTGACAATATACAACGCAAGGTCGACAATCATGACATCACAATAGTCAAACTCTCAGTACCTTAGTTAAGGTTTTCACATAAATACCAACTTTCGAGAGGTTACCCATGCGACCTCATCCAGGTCTAGCCCCTAACGGAAGTCCCTCCTCCTAAGGTACAACTCCTCATAAAGATAAAACAAGAAGACAACATGCATGCAACATGAACTTCTTACACAAGGACCTATAGTCAACCGATCCAATGAATAACCATAATGACATAACATGCATGGCGAAACCTCCGCAAATGCGTACTCACATTTCAAGGAATACAAATGCTCAAAATAGTAACACAATGACATAATGTGCATGGTCCACGTTTCAACTCAAAAAAATAAGACAAAGTCTCCATAAAGATTTAAGCATATCTCATACTCCTAGACAACGATTCTAAGTCCATTGGGGAACAATACATTGAACACCAAACCCTATTACAAAGGATATTAACAAGGAGGAATTTTCAACATAAGGTACAAATCATACTCAAGAATTTCAATAACACATTTCCAACCTAACATATAAGTTAAATGAATAACAAGACCATAATAAGATTCCTTCACCATTGAAACTTAAATACACACTCATAAATAGGATAAAATTAAATAAAAATATCTTTATTAACTAAACACATATATAATTGATCAATGAACAGAAACAAATCAAATATCAAAAAATCCATCTTTAATCATTTATTAAAATAAATCAACATTTCATATAACCGTTACCATTTTATCTTTTATAATTAACACATTCATCAAATTCTCTATCCATATAACTTGACATACAACTACATCTATTGCATTTGATCAAACTAATTTATAGTACAAAAAGACTTATGCAACATTTATTATTAATAGAATTATATTTTAAATTCTAAGCATATAAATATTCTTATGTACACATTGTATTCTAGTTTAAGAATCTAAATATACCGATTTACTTTATTTTCAAATTAAAATTTACTTAAAGTATAAATTGACATTTCAGTTTAATCACCTTAAAATACTATAAATAAGATAGATACTATTAAATGATTCGATTGCCAAATACAAAAGGAGCTATTCAAAACCTAATTTACTACGGTGACAAGGTAGACCATAGTTCTAACTACACCGACCACTAATCAAAGTGAATCTTAATGACTCAAGGCTATCAAAGCATATACCAATAAAATAAAAGGATTTATTCCATACTTTCCTTATTAATTCACAGGAGAACGATTCGGCTCTAATTCCTATCGACCACTGACACCAATCAAAAAGAAGTCAACTACAAAATCTTATCAAGACATGTAAGGTGTGATTAAGAGACTACGACCATCAATTAGTACAACCAACTAAAGAGCAAGTTTATGCATGCAAAAGGAGTTAATTATTATCATAAGTGACGGTTTATACTTCGGAACGGAGATAACCAAATCATACTCAACTACACCCGACCCGAGGAGGGATAATCACAAAACTTAAAACACGACTGATAGTTATGATCAAACGATTAAACATCTACATGGAAGGCGAAAATCACTCCAAACCCAATGTCGACAACGAAAACGCATCAATGATAAAAGTTTAGTCGATGAAAACACCAAAGACTAAAACATGTAATTGATCTAGCTTGCATTGAACATGCATCTGCCGCCATGGAGAGGGAAAAACACTCATTTGCACAACACTAAGGTTTGACAGTAGGTTTAGGGAAGCTTCATCGACGCACAATACAACCACGGGTATGGCTTCAGACACTTGACGCCAAACGAGGGTTTCCCAAAAGATGGACAAACGAGACAAGAGCTGGGTGACCAAACAGTGACAGCTTGGACATTTCCTGATAATCTCCAGTAACTGGTAACTATCCTAAATACGCCAGTTCACTGTCAAAGAAGATAATGATTCCCTACATGTGGTAAAATTGCTACCTCAGCCAGACCGATACATAAATTACCATTCCGCCCTGACTGCAAACACTAACTCTGATACCTGAATTGCTAACATAGGGTATACAATAATTGTGCTCATTCCAGAATTGAGATTGCTAATTAAAACCAGTCCATGCAAAACTCGCGCAAGCAGCAGGACTCAACACGAACGACCACAAACTGAATCAATAGAACTTTAATAAAGGACATGCTTAATGAAAGACTCTAATTAGGAAGATAGAGCACAGTATAACAAAAGTTAACAGTTGCATGGTAAGGTCGTGTTCAGGAGAACAAGAATATGCAGGAGTAGTATCTCTCATCGGCCAAGAATTCATAAATCAAAGATTGACAAAAGACTCATTCCTTAATTCGTAGCAAAAAGGGATACTAAGAAGCTCAAAGCATAAAGATTACGAACGCATGCAGGAGTAGAACCGAATCGTGACCATGCAGATAGGTAGAAGTGTGGAGAAACAAATGAACAATAGATAAGACTTTGCATGAACGAACGACTAGCATGGTGAAGAGTACAACGTCAACAACCAGAACAGTAAACAAGATACAAAAGAGAAGAAAGATGATACATGCTCAAATCAATGCATCTAATACGACTAAGAATTCTAACTTTTCGCTACAGTATCAACCATGTATTCTTCTATACCATCTTTGTAAACACAATCAATTTTCTAATATTGCTTTCATTTCCTAATCGTTTGTGCTATATTTGCAATTGTTCAGATACTAACATGTTTCATTTTTTTATTTTATTTTTCTATGGTGTAACAGGGATTGAAGACAAAATCTTTATAGCAGATTAACATGTTCACAACAAATAATTTTAATCTAAACATGAAAAGAACCTGAAAGCATTTCCATGAAAATGGTGAATGAAGTCAACAAAACCCCGCAAATTCAAACCTTTAACCTTTCAAAATATGAACGCTGACTTTAACAACAATTTGCAGCTTCAATAATCAACTCCAAATCCAAATTTTCCAGAGAATATCTTTGGTGAAAAATAAATTTTTATACTTCCTACTGTTCGAATATCCAAAAACGTGTGTGCAAGAATGAACAATTTCAAGACTATATCCTTTTCCATTCTTACAAACTCTCAAATTTAACTTTCAGTTATAGCATGCAACACATGCATTAAACTCAATAGACACAATAGATAACCAGAAATTTCAACTTAAGATCACAACCCCAATTCCATTTTCGAAAACGTCAAATTGAACAATGAAATCAATTTTAACAATTAAATGCTATTTTTGAAATAAGATAATTTAATATTTTAATATAATCACTTAATAAACTAAAAATAACTTTTCTAATTTAATTATATCTTTAAATCAAATAAAGCAACCTTAATAATAATTAAAACATTACAATAATCCAAATTAACATAATATAAGCAATAGAGACTCAATCAATAATAAACGACTGCAATCATACGACGAACAAGAGACACGACATGAGGGTAACAACAGATACTCGTTCTTTTCAGAACGATGGCTAAGGACAGAGGACAAGTCTATCTCCCATCAATGATTCCATTGGGTCATGGCATGCTCAGACCTGACAAGCAGGTGGAGTCGATGCCTGTACCTGAAAGCTACATAACACTACACGATTAAGTATCAAACATGTAAATATGAAAGCATAACGTGAAGAAGAGTCACGACATAGCAGGGCACTCGCTGATGAGTACTGCTAAATCGTCTTCTTCACTGACTAATGTAAACATCTAACTAATATACATCATCAAGAATAAAACATAACAGCATAGATGATCGTCATTAAATGTCATCTCATAAAGGTCAACATCACATCAAATAATAAAGAATCTTAATCTAACATACGAGCAAAATAGAGGGTTGTTACAATTGGAAGATGGCATAAGTATGAAATCCTTGAGACAAGCTTGCCAAACATCAAGTAAAAGTTTCCTTTTCTTGGAGGTTCTAAAAGGCATGTAATTGGTAGGATCCCAATTTAACTACTACACATGACTAACACTGGAGGAGAAAATAGTTGAAGCATTTGCAGAAGAATTTAAAAAATTTCCAGATATCGCAAGTACATAATCACTTTTCACTTTTTAAAGACAAAGGAAATTCTATTGTTGATTACGTGTCTTCCTTTTTTATGCTTAGAAAATATAAATTGCAAAAACTAAGAAAGAAATAATATCGTGAAAAAGAAATTATTGCCTTGTTATAGAATTGAGCAAGATGACTTGATTATTAATTCCAATTAATACAATTTAATTGAATCAAAAGAATTTCCTCCTTGGTTGAACCATCTAAACAATATGGGTACATATAACATACATTTAACAATCAAGTTTTTCAGACTAGAGGATCCTAAACCATAGGAGAGACCAATAATTTGGACAACAAAGAAGCATGCATTTGCCTTAACGAGTTCAAATGTGAATCAACCAATCATTGAAAAAATTAAAATCATTTTTACCATTCAAATGGATATATAAATAGGAGAAGATATGTATTCTGAATTGATAGAGACTGTCCCTCCAAAAATTGGTTGAATTGATGACTAATTATTTTCCTTGCTCTTTCATACTAGAATAAAATACCCTCATTTTAAAATTTGAAGAGGAATTGATACTTAAAAGTATAACTAAAAAGAATTCGTGTAAATTGCATATAATTGACATTAAATCATCCAATTTTATCCTTGAAAAAATGCTTTTTTCATAAATTCAATGCAAAAATGGATAGACAATGTAGATGAGACAAATACATTGGGAAGCTAAAATAATGTGACTTGCAGCTAAAATGGTCAGGGTACTGCCGCTTGTTTTCCCTTCTGAAGGAGACATGGGATTCAATTACCCTATTACTCCACCATATGAAGAATTTGAATAGGGCATAGCCAAGGGTGGAAAGACAACAAGAGTTGTATATGAGGATGGTGGATTAGGAGCCACATTACCTTTTTTGCCCCTACAAATGATGCATTTTTAGATCTTCCCCTAGATACAATGCAGGGGCTTACACCTGAAAATAAGGTTGTCATTATCAAGTACCATGTTTTGCATTCTTATTACCCTCTCGACTCTCTATAATCTATACAAATATACACTTTTGTGCCTATGATTTTTATGGCTCAGTGAAGTTTGGTACAGTTGTCTGGGTAAATATCTTATGCCATCTCACATGATATTATGTCAAATAGTTCACATGTCATTTCTATGCTTCCACATTTTGCATATATTTCTACCAGAGCATTTCCAACTATAGTATATGAAAAAATTCCTCCTTCCATGATGCTTTGATGGATGTCCATACCCTATTCCAAAGCTCCCATTTTGGCACAGGTAGGGAGGATACTGGTGAAGGTTGTGGAATTTGGCTTTACACCTACCAATTACATTTGCTTGAAAGTTTCTAAAGCCTTTCCAAAAAATCCATTTTGTACATATCCTGCAAAAATTGTAGTCCATGAGATGATATTTTTTCAAGTATTTTGTCAAACAATTCACGTGCCTTGTTAATGCTTCTACTTTTTGCATGCATGTCTATTAGAGCAGTTGTGGCAATAATATCATGGATGTCCATGCCCTGCTCCAAAGCTACCATTTTGGTATGGGAAGGGAGGATGCTAGCAAAGGTTGCAAATTTTGGCTTTAAACCTGACAACTACATTTGCTTGGAAATTTCTAAATATTTTTCAACAAATCTATTTTGTGCATATCCTACAACCATTGAAGTCCATGAGACAACATCTATTTTAGGCATCTTGTCAAACACTTCATGTTCTTTGTTTATGCTTCCACATTTTGCATACATGTCTACCAGGGTAGTTGCAACTATAGAGGTAATAAAAAAAACATGTTTACTACAAGTTTTTAGTATTTTAGGCACTAGACTAGTGGCAAATGAAATACTACAAAAATTCAACGGTGTAGATGGTTTTCATTGTCTTGCATCTGCTGATGAATAGTTTGCATCATGGACTATGGAAGTCAACATGCCTCTGTTCAAATAGGAAAAAATTACTCCCTCATTTTTTTAGCTTGACAATCAATGGATGAAACAACTTCAATCATCTTGCAAGGTACGACAGACATACTAGTCGTCCATCACCCATTTCAGGTTGGTCTTCTTCAAATAAGGATACACCTTCAGTGTAAAAAATAGAAATATTATCAAGTTAAACAATTTGTAATCAATCTAAATAAAAAGTAGATATAATAACTATAATCTATTTATTAATTATTTAAAATATATAATATTGCATTAGTTTTAAAGAATTTTTTTTTAAATTGAACAATTAAAATAATACAAATGATTTAAACAATATAAATAAATGAATTAGCAATACTATCAAGTTAAACAAATTGTAATCAATCTAAATAGAAAGTAGATATAATAACAATAATATATTTATTAATAATTACATTAATTTTAGAGATAGAAATTTCTTAAAAATTGAACAATTAATGATTTGTAATGAAAGTAAGCTATGATTTGGACAATGAGTTATATGTTTATACTTTGCTTCATTAAAAAGTATAAATTAAAAAATAATGACGATGTTTCTTACAAAAATTAACCTTTTAAAAGTAGTGATATTATCTTTTTGATTTATTAGAAAAAATATAACTTAAAAATGGGAGAGCATATAGAGATTTGATTTTTTTTAAATAAGCTTTTTAAAGTAGTGATATTATCTATTATTATTAGTGATATTATCTATTATTATCATTCTAACACATTTTGAACTATCTATCATGTTAGTCGTTTAAATTATTTAATCTTGGAGATAAGAACTGGATAAGGAATTTGCATGATTATTTAATAATTAAATAAATTTAATTATTATTTACATGTGCAAGATTGAATTAATAAAATAAATGATTTTATTTATTTTAGAAGAAGATAATGTTGAGAAATAAATTAAATATTTAAAAACAATTATTTAATTCAAAAAGTGAGAATTTGCATGAGTATTTAATAATTAAATAAATTTAATTATTATTTACATGTGCAAGATTAAATTAATTAAATAAAATAAATAAATGATTTTATTTATTTTTAGAAGAAGATAACGTTGAGGAATTAAATGAAATATTTAAAATAATTACTTAATTTAAGAAGTGAGAATTAATTAAATAATTAAAATAATTACTTAATTCAAGAAGTGGGAATTAATTAAATAATAAATTATTTAATTATTTAATTAATCTTGGAAATAAAAGAATAATTAGTAAATTAATTGAATAACCTTATTTATTTAATTAATATAGAGGAATATATAATATCTTTTTAATCAAATAATATGAAATTATTCAATTATCATGATGAAGTGAAAATGATCATTAATTTAATCATTTTGTTAGAATTAGGTGTCTACATTTTACCCCTATTTGAGTCGATGCATTTTTATAGCATTGTTTTGAAGAAAGTGAAGACATGCCCTAGTTTGCCCCAACTAAATGAAGAAATGAATGTAGGATGCACCCTTGAGAGTTTGATAGAAGAATAAAATTGTTAAGTTAAACTCTCAAAAAGTATAAGAAAGATGTGATAGATGTGATATTAGTATTAGAGAAGAATATGAAAAATTTGGAAATAGAAGAAAGATTAGTATAGAAGAAAGATAGTTATAAGATTGTGAATGTTGATCAATGAATGATGTAAATGGAGAGAGATGGATTGATATAGCAGGTGCTTTCTATTTTGTGCTTTTTTATCATCATATAGTGGATGTATGCACACTAAGGCATGAATTGCTATAGCAACATCTATTTTTGTTTGCCTAAAGATATTGATAAGAGACAAGTGGATATATGTACACCAAGTTGAGACAAACCTTGGTGACTTCGGTATTCATTGTCAAGACTAAGACACAACAAACAAGGATTGTTCTTAAATATACTATACATAATAGAACCTTGTCAGAATATGTAAGTGAATATAGCTTCACAACATGATAACCAAAATGCATAAAGGTAATAGATGACCTTATATACATAGGGAAATTTGTTAATGCTCGAATCTAGTTCGCTACACACAAGGAAAGATACCTATCATAATATTGCTTAAAAACATTCCAAAAACATGGCATATTAAAGAAATGACATTGCCCCATTTTTTCTCCTTTAAATCATTTTAAGATATCCTCGAGGAACATTGGAATAGGACAAAAAGATAAATCAAGTATTTAAAAGACTCAAAGATAAAACAAATCAACAAATATTAGATTTCTTGTCAGAAAAGAGTTGCTCAATAGTTATAAATGTCCATTGTTGGAAATATTTATCTGTAGGACATGATTGATTTGATAAGATTGTTAAAAACTGGATTTGACAATTAATCTGTAGTTTTGTAGATAGTTTAGCTAGAGTATCTGATTCCTTATTCTTTCATGAATGTGCAATGTGTCAGGAAGTTATGCAGTTTGTGTTTTCTTTAAAACCTTGTGTCTAGGCAATAGATATTTATTATGGATATGGGAGATGATGCTATGTTTTTAAATTTTTGGATATTTATAATGTTTTTGGTGTTTTGGAAGATTTTTGAATGTTTTTTGATCTTTTAGGATCTTACGATGGATCAGTATCAAGCCATGATAGGGGTGATAGGTAAATGAAAAAGGATTTGATTATGGATGGATGAATGCATAAAAGCACTAACAGATGGTGGAATATGGCTTCTACACATGGCGCTTATAAATAGGTTTTCCCCATGGTACTTACCCAAGGCACCACCAAAGTGGTTTTCACCATAGTGCAAATTATTTCTCTTGACTATTTTCGATATTTTTTCTATTTTTTAATTTGATTTTTTTGTATTTTTCCACTTAAGATACCCTGAGGAGAAAGCATAGAATTTTCTTATGTGGATGCCATTTATGGGCTCCTCAAGTGGTTCACCTTTTGATGTTGACAGCTGATATGCTCCTGATTCATAAGCTATAGTGATAACAAAGGGGCCTAACCAGTTAGGTTTGAACTTACCTTTCTTCTCACATTCTTGTTGATTTTTGTGGTTTTCCTTAAGCACTAGATCCCCTACTTCAAATTTGCAGGTGACAGCCTTTCTATTGTAGTCATGCCTAAGATGATTTTGATATTCTTTCATGTGATTTAGGGCATTAAGACATCATTCATCTAACAATTCAAAGTCATGTAGTCTAGTAATCTTGTAGTCTTCATCATCTATCAGATGTAGTAGAGAAACTCTAAGAGGAGGAAGATCGATCTCTATCAACAAAATTGATTCAACGCCAAAGATGAGGGAATATGGTGTTGCGCTTGTAGGTGTTTGAATGCTAGTTTGATACACCCACAATGTAGGATTGGGTTGGATGTGCCAATCGCAACCAAGATAATTGATAGTTTTCTTTAGTATTTTCAATTTAGTTTTGTTTGATTCCTCGGCTTGATCATTGCTTTGTAGATAGTAGCGAGTGGAAAAGTGATGTTGGATATGAAACTTATTGTAGAGATCATGGACATCTTGATTTTTGAATGGTTTACCATTGTCGGTAACAACAGCTGAAGGGATTCCATATCGACAAATGGTGTAGTTCGAGATAAATTTGGCTATTTGCTTCTTGGTAATACCAGTAAGTGGAATAGCTTCAATCCATTTTGTAAAATACTCCATGGTGATAATTATGAACTCATGTCCATTAAAGGATTGAGGATTAATTTTTCCCACAATGTTAAGTCCCCATTGTGAAAATAGCCATAACATGGCAAGAGCTTGCAGTTCCTGTGTAGGTGTATGTATAAGATTCTTGTGTTGTTGACACTTCATATTTTGCATGTAAACTGGTGGGAATCATATTCCATCATCAACCAATAGTAACCAGCTCTAATTAGTTTCTTGGATGTGTTTTGACTGCTAGCATGTGCACCACAAACACCATCATGTACCTCCTATAGGGTAGTTTGTCCATCCTTCGAGTTAAGACACCTCTAGAGAGCACCATCAAAACTCCTTCAATATAGTGTATCACTAAGAATAAGGAAGTGGGATGAGCGTCTAATGAAGATTTTTCTTTGCTTATTAGATAAGTCAATTGGTAGGGTTTGGTGATGAAGGTAATTGTATATGGCTTGATATTAAGGGGGTTTGGGATCAACAATTTCACACACAAGTTTAGATTCTGGGACATTGAAGGTAGGGATCAAGAGTTTCTTGACTATGAATTTGCATTGTTGAGTATTTTATGGCATACCAAGGAGAGATCCTATGGTAGCCATGGAATCTACTACTATGTTGTTTAGTCTTGGGACCTATTCAAATGTGATATTTATAAAGTACTAATTAAAACTATCTACCATTTTCTTGTAAGGTATAAGTTTTTTATCCTCAGTTTGATACTCATCATTGACCTATCTTAACTAGCTGAGAATTTTTGTAGACCTAAATTTGCTTGAGTTTCCATTGTATTATCATTCTAATTCCTATGCTCAATGTTTTGTACTTTGTTATATTGTTTGTGCAAGGGAATGCCAAATGATATGATTTGGGTATACAATCACCTTGGGGGGTGATAAATAGTATACCTACTCCTAATCCATGTTGTGTGTATAATCCACCAAAATATAATTTCCATATTTGTTTCGGGGTGACTATGAATATACCCTCATCTGGAAAATCTTACACTATCGGGTGATCATCTAGAATTGATGCATCTGCTAGTTGATCTACAATTATTTGACCTTTGATTACTTTTTTTTCTACATACTTAATGTCAAACTCACTGAGGATCATTACCCATTTGGTTAAACGACCTACAAGTGCTACCTTATTCAATAGATACTTGAGAGGATCTAATTTTTGCAATAAGCTTGGTTTTATTGTTAAGCATATAATGTCTCAGCTTTTGTGAGGCAAAAAAAAATGCTAGACAGGCACATTCAATTGATGAATAATTAAGTTTGTAACCAACCAGAGTGTGACTGATGTAATAGACTACCCTTTCTCTACCCGTGTTGTCATGTTGAGCCAAGAGTGTACCTAGTGTTGTTGGAGTAGTAGAGATGTACAATAGTAGAGGTCTACCCTGAACCGGTCCAACATTAATACTGTAGGAGATGCTAGGTAATCCTTGAGTTTTTGAAACACCATATGACAATTTGGATCCCATTTAAAGCTAACACCCTTATGCAAAAGGTGTGTAAATGGGTGTCACTTATCTACTAGTTGTGAAATAAAGTGGAAAATAGATTGGAGCTTTTCTCGTAGACTTCACAACTGTTTGAGAGTAGTAAGAGGAGGCATGTCAATTATTGATTTCACCTTCGTTGGGTCAACCTCAATGCTTGTTCTTGATACGATGTATGTCAGTAACTTTCCATATGTTACCCCAAAGACACATTTCTTGGGATTTAGTTGAAGTTTGTATTGCTCTAGTCTATCAAAAATGTTAGCCAATATGTCAAGATGTGCTTCCCTGGAGATTGATTTTGCAAGTAGATCATCAACATAGTCTTCCATCAAGATGTGCATCATGTCATGAAAAATAGTTGTCATAGCTCTTTCATAGGTAGCTCCAACGTGTTTAAGATATAAAGGAATGAAATTCCAATAAAAAGTCCCCATGGACATATGAATGTTGTTTTATGTTGGTCTTTAGTTACAATAAGAACCTAAATGTAACTAGAGAATCCATCCATTAAGGATAGCATCCTATGCCCTGCTATCAAATCTATGATCATATCTATGTTTGGTAAAGGGAAGCCATCCTCCAAGCATGCTTATTGAGATCTCTGAAGTTTGTGCATATGTGCATGCCCCCAATGGGTTTAGTGACTAGAACCAAGTTTGATATCCATTCAACATAATCAATAGGTCGAATAAATCCCACATTTAACAACTTTTGGAGTTTTTCTTTGACTAGCAATGCTATTTGTGGGTGTATCTTAAGTAACTTTTGCTTCATAGGTTTTGCCCTCGATGTAATTGTTAGATGATGTAGTACCAAATTAGTATCTAATCCAAGCATGTCCATGTAGGACCATAAAATTTTATTTGTCTATTCTTGAAAAAATTCCATGAAATTGATCCTTTCTTCTTCACAGAGAGAAGCTGCAAAATATGTTATCCTGACATTGTCTATAGTACTGATATTTTCCTTTGTAGATTTCTCAACAAGAATTGGAGATCTATCTTGATCCATTGAGAGATTGTCAAACCTTCCATCCTTGGGTGCCTCAGAAAGGTTTTCACTTTCAGATGCATCCTTTATTTTTACTATTCTCTAATTTGAAAGTACCGCATGGCGATTTTCACTATGGGACATGTTTATGCATTTAATGTTTTTGTGACCAAAAGGTTTGACATTCTCCCTGAAGTATGCCATTGTGTCCAATTCTATGACGAATCAAGTTATATGATCCCTTAAGGGTATACCATCTCGAAGGCCCATAAACTCAACTATAACTTCATCGTTCTGGAATATGTCTAAACTAGGTGGATCCTCTTGGTCCAAATCGACAAGTTGGGGGTATATAAGCAATAGTTGCTATTGGTAGTAGGTGAAGGCTCATAAGACATATAAGATATGGTACAAATGTTTATATCAAGGAATAAGTCAATGATACACTCAAAAGAGTCATTGTCGGTATCCTCATTAGAGAAATTATTAGCGAAAAAAAGTTGTATTTGTGTCTATAGGTGTACTTTTGGTAGTTGTAGACACCTTAGTCGGTTTCACAAATCAAAGTCCTATATATTTGAGCTTTATAGGTATTATGATAGGCTCCATCATTCACTGTTTTTGTGCTCCAAGTCCACTATGTCCATCATATCTGATATGTTCCATTATCAAGAATCCTTTTGTGTACTTTTCTATTGGTAATATGACAGTATCCTCTTCTTTGTTGTTGTAGATCCACTTGGAAATGTCTTCATATACAAACTCTTTATCTAGTTCCCCCCTTGGAAAAAGTAGTTGGGTTACATCTTATTATCAAAGTTGATGTTGTCTGAGATTTACCTAGTTTTCCATGTGATCTAGGTGATAAGGGAAGCTAACCTACATAGAAGGACTGTGCCACATCATATTCCCCACACTCTTTGTCTTCACTTTTAATCTTAACTCTAGGAGTAATTGTGGTGGATGCTTGAACCAATTCTAAATAATCTATGTGGGATTTAGAAGAGGATGCTTCAGTGTTGTTAGGAACATGAAGTGTGGTATATCCTTTAATTTTTTGTAGTTTGAGAAACTATCGAGATTTTCCAAAATTGTTACTTCATTTCCTTTATGGTAGAATTTGACACTTGTGGAAATTAGAAGGTATGACTTGCATGGCATGAATCCATGGGTGACCAAGAAACACGTTGTAAGGTAGTTCAAGATCTAGTACTTGGCAGACTGTATCTTTTATTGTTTGTCCCACTCTGACAGAAATAGTAATGGTCCATTTGGAGGGACACTCAGCCTCATCATAAGCTCTGATCAATATCTTCTTAGTTGAATCTATTACTTACTCAAAGTATCCTAGTGTTTTGACTAGCTTTAGAGTACAAATATTTAAACCAACACCACCATCTATTAGGACACGTTTTATGTGATGCTTATGAAAAAAAATATGTAGGTGAAGGGCCTCATGTGAATAGGTGAATGGGATACCATGTCTCTATAATAAAAATTCAAACAATACGAAGAGATGATATTACCAGCCATAGCTTGAAATTGGTTCGCATTAAGATTTGTTAGTACCGATGATTCTCTGAGAGCTTTATCTAATATATCCTTGTGAGTCGGTGATATGCACAAAAGCTTGAGAATGGATATTTGGGTTGGTATTTTATTCATTTGATCCATTAGATTGTATTAAGGTACATAATGGATGTTCTATATAGTGCTCCTTGAAGAGTGATTTTGCTTCTATACGTTGTAATGTTACATTCAAGTTTTGGGTTCCTCATAGTGATTGTCGATACATGGTTGTCAACTTCCTCAAGATGGCTAACAGTGTAATCATAGTTAACAATTGTATAATTGGTATTGTTGCTTGAGCTACCACCTTGGGTATTTCCTTTTCCATGATTATGTAAAGGATATTTAAAGATCCAATGTCAATATCACCTTTGTCTATGAAGTCTTGAATAATATGTTTTGATTTAAAATAGATGGAAGTTTTATTCTTTCTACTTTGTGGTAATCACATAAATTAGTGCCCTTCCACCATGTTGGTTTGTCCTATGGTACATATTGAGTGATTTTTGGAAGAGTGACCATATTTTCTTGAAGTAGCTTGTGAAGCACAAACTCATCATGGATTGTTGGTCAGTCTAAAGGGTGATTGATGTGTGGTTTCCTATAGATTTTTCAATGTTTGAACACTGCTTGGTGTTGGTATATGTAAGGTGGGTTAGATAGTTTGATCCATTTAAGCATCAACTATACCGTCATTGACAATGATTTTATTCTTATTCCAATAGCGGGACTTGTCATTTGAATTGTTTGAGTAGGTTTTGTTTTCTTTAAAGATTTTAACAACTCCTTCGACAATTAAAGCTTTCTTTATAGTAAGCCCCTTTTCAATGAATTCATCAAAGTAATTTGTACATATCATTTTCAAATGGAGACCCACTTTAGTGTTCATGTTTTGAATGAACACCTCAACCAATTTCTTCTCTGGGATATGGCATGGGCTCCTTCTAGCTAAGCTTTGCCATCTTTATAAGAAAGAGGCAAACATTTCTTGTCATTTTGTTTGTTTGTACATAAGTCATTCATTGTAATCTCATGGTCCATGTTGTAAGAAAAGTGTGCGACAAAATTATCAACTATTTCGTTAAATGTTCTTATGCCCTAGGGAGTCTAGAAAACCACTCCATGGATTGCCATCCTAAGCTTCTCGAGAAGAGGCACATCAGATAAGTATCATCATGCATTACCTCTAAACAAGCTACATATAATTATCTCATGTGGTAATGAGGGTCTCCCTTTCCCTTATATTTATCAAATTTAGGCATTTCAAAATGATGTGGAAAGGGTGGCATGTATAAAGTTCTATCAAATGGAAAGGGACACATGTTTTCTACTGCCTAGCTCTTTTTATGTGGTCCCATGTGGATGTTTTCCATTTATTGTTATAAAGTTTGGATCTAAAGAGATAGATTGTTAGGATCCATTGGATTGTAAGTTGGTGTGGGTTGTTGTGATTGTTGAACTTGGAGGTAATTTTTTGGTGTTGGATTCTAATAACCATATGAAGGATTTTGTGGATTAGGATTGATGTATTGTTGTAAACGATGTTGGTATTGTGGAGGGGTGTTTTTTTGTGGATGTGTGTAAGTAGGGGGATTAGTATATTATTGTGATGTGATGGGACTTGGAGTGAAGTAGGTATTTTGATTATGTTGATGTATGTTGTAGTTAGGATTGCAATTGGGAGCTTGTGGAGGTTGTGTCATGGAATTGGTGGTGTTTTGAGTAGGGGGTGTTTATGAAGGATGAGATGACTGTGGATTATGTGTTGAGGTAGCTCGACAATATGATAGCCTATTGTAGGGTTGGTGAGAGATCGAGTATAGATAGGTGGTATAGTTACTTGTGTGGAATTTGTAGGAATTATGGTTTGTGGGATGCTTGTAGTTATTTGTGAAGAACTAGCGGGTGGATTATCAATGGTTTGAATAGTGATTTTGTATTTTGGTCTAATTGAAGGTGATATGTTATTATCAGAGCTGGTTTCCCCCAAGGTCAAGGATGGAGTGTCACTGGTGATAGTTTGAATTTGTGTTATGTAGAAAGTGGATGGTAATCTAGCCCCTTGTTGGGAAAGCCTTAAAAAACCGATCTGGGTCAGTTGCTAGAAGTGTGTTTATTAACCTTATCATATGTTCATCTTGTTGTGCCTCAGCTAACTCTTTAGGTGTTATGTCTCGCACATACCCATCCATGTTTGGACTATTGTTAGGAATTAGTGGGGGTGGTTCTTTGACACCTCTTGGTTTAGACGTGTTTGGGTTTGGATTGTTGTTTTCTTGGAATGGATCTCTGAATTCACTTGTCATGTTTGGATCAATATTTTTCATTTTGTTTTTAACTTGGGATCTCATTTGTACTGGCATAAAAGGGATACTATGTCCTATTTTTTTGGCTGAGATGTGTCGATGATTTTTTTAATTTTCAAAATAGAGTTGGAAAAAGACACACTAAGTAGGTGTTTGAACCAAAGCCCTGATGTGGATAATTGATAAAAAAAACCTAAAGGAGACAATAGTTACCCAAATCTCAATTTTGATTTAATTTTGATTGATAAACCTTACTTGTACTAGACTAATGAGTCCAATCAAAGGAATATGATAAGGAACTTATAAACTTAGGGGTAGACTGATGACCACTAAGAAAACTTGTTTTTAGATTTTGATACTAATTTAACAACTTGAGATGTGCTTCAAGCAAATGACTAAACTAGGGGATATTGATAAGAAATCTAAAAGACGATTATCTAGTTTGGATTTGATAATGGATGAGTTTTTCTTTTATTGGTTCAACACTAATGAGAATGTGTTTCTAAGACTTGACCCAAGATGAAAGGATGATGTGAGATTATTTGTTTTATTGTTGTTTTTCAAAGAGGATTGTTTATGCCTATAGGTTTTTTTTTCTTTTTAGATTTGGCAAGTAAATAAAATAGTGAAGAATAACACATAAGATTGACTCTCATGATTTTTGGATAGATATTGTTTGTCTTCCTCAACAAGATCATGCCAATTGATGTCACGAGTAATTTTAACAATGTACACACACCATGGATACACAACCTAGATTTATCAGATAAGGAGTATTTATTTGTAGTAAGCCCACCTCACAATAAAGTGATAAATACCCTTGAAGATTAGATAGTTAAACAATTAAATTAATTATTCAATACCTTTCTATACGAGAGTGGATAGCTAGACGTCGTAGTGACATGCTCAATGGCATGGGCACACCTTCTTTCTCTCTTTGAGAAATTATTGCTAGTGACCCAAAAAGATTCCATCTCAACTTGAAAGGGAGAACATGGTGAGTAGCTTTAGGAATTGATACTTGCACCTTGCACCACTACAAATTAATGACCAAAAGGTTCATAGGTTACTAAAAACCAGGTTCCTAGTGGAGGTACTCTATAAACACTAATGCATGTACAAATATAAGATTGAAATCTCATCTCCCTGTGTTTGAAATCACTCAAGACCATAGAGGAATGTCTAACATGCCATGATTGGATTGAGCTATAGCTTTCACTCTCACCCCTTTATATAGCTCGTCAAAGCAAAAATGTGCTTGAGGTTGAATCCTAGGGTGATGAAATCCCTAGGCAAGCCTCCTATTGAAAAATAAAAAGGGAAGGATTAATGTTGCTATTTCTCATTACCCAATATTGCATGAGGGGCAAGGGGAGAGGATACATAGATAACCCCTTCAATGAACACAAAGAAAAGGTGCAAACTAGAGGTATTTCTTGTCACCCAAGATCGCACAAAGCACAAGGGGAGAGTGCACGTACACTCTAGCCTACCAAACACAACAAACATGTTAATTTTAAGATACCCAAATGTAAATGCCAGTTCAATTTTATCTAGAATTGAAAATGCAATTTGTATTGTTCATTTTTAAAACCCAAATTGAAAGATGATAGTTGTAGGTTATTTAATGCACAAAAACAAAATATTTGAATTATTATGGTAAATTTTAATGCACCAAAACAAAATGTTCAAGTTGTGGTAAATTTTAATGCACCAAATGAAATGTGAAATATATTTTAATGCACCAAATTGAAATGTTCAAGTTGTGGTAAGTTATAGTGCACCAAAATGAAATGTTCAAGTTGTGGTAAATTTTAGGAGCACTAATTTGAAATGTGATTTTTTTTCATTTTATAAACACCAAAATCAAATGTTAGACTTCTCCCAATTCCACAAGTTGTACAAATTTTAGCCCAAAAGATTAAAAAACAAGCACACATTAGAAGTTAGGCAATTCAAAAAATATAGAAACAAATGATAATCAAAGATAATCCTAGATTTTGATTTTTGATTTTAAGAAACGACCTAATTCACAACATGCACATCATAACCAACTTTCCAACCCTTGCAAAAACTTGACAATCTGATTAGCGGTTTAAAAGTTATGCATGTTTTACTACAGGTTGGTATTTTTAAAAAATGCAAAGAGAAGGAGTAAGTAGCATCACAAAGTGATTAAATCTTTGTGAACTAATTCTCTAATTAGAAAATGAAATCAAATTCATTACTAACAACATTTTTAAAATGTTCAACAATAAAATTGCACTCCAAAAGTAGAAATTTGTACAAATGTATGGATTAACAAATAAAGTGCTTGAAAGATGTGTTTTTTAGCTTAAAATGTTATCCTACACCAAAATAAGGGTATTATATATGAAAATTCATCCCTTGGCCCTTCTAGACACAATCATGATGTTTATTTTTCCTTAAAAGGCTCCTAAAAAGGTGATTTTCAAACTCTCTTAAAAGCACCTATTACCTACAAGATAGAAAATACCAAAAACTTACAAATAACAAGGTTAAATTAAAGAAATGCTAAATTAGCGATGTGGGGTCCCACAGGGCATGCTAGAATGTATGACCTTAAAATAGAATGATTGCAAAAGTATGACATATAAGCAATGTATAAACAAATTATAATCAAAAAGAGCAAAATAATGAAGTAATAAGATGAATTGAATTAAAAAGATACAATCAATGAAACACATAATACAATTCACCTTAGTACAACTCCATTGCTCTCCTCTATTTCACCTTGGGGGAAATGGTTTGGTAATATTTTCTCTTAGATTTTTATTTTAGCACAATAGCATCAAAGGCACCTATAAAATATGAGTATAGTTTTCCTATGTGATCTGAGATGAAAATGGAGAGGATGGTTGCATTTATAGATATTCGATTTCACCAATCAACAATCAAGATCTAAAGAGTGATTAATAAGATCAATGGTTGATAATTGGTGAGAGGAATTGATTGTCAATCATTTTGCTACATGATTTTAGTTAACTGAATGCATTATTTAGTTAAGAGGACCGATTGAAGCGTTAACTAAGACTGCCAATTAGTTAGCTAAACTTATTGATTAGAAGACTCAAAGTGAGTGGGAGTGAAGTTGATTTGATTGAGGAGTTGAATAATTAGACTGATTAGTGAACTGAGAGTAAGTCTTAGTTAACAAGTGAGGTGGGATTACATAATTATTTAATAATAAACAAATTTAATTATTATTTTTTTCTCGATAAATATGTGGATTAGGGCCCACTCCCAATGAACAAATAAAAAATATAGACTACTTCATACCCATGAATGGGGGAGGACAAAGAAGACTTAAAAAATAAGAGAAACCTAAGACAAACTAAGAAGATCAACAAAGAACACAATGCATTCATAAACATTGGAGACTACAACCAAACTCATGTCCATCACCCCCAAGAAAAAACTCACGTGGCCTTCTTATCCATCCCCTTCCTCATGCTCCTGGTGAGGAGGGCATCCATAGTCCATTGTGTTCCCTCTTCAACAATATCTCTGCCTTCAATTCATATATTTTCTGCTTCATATTTGCAACCCTTCTTCCCTTTGGTAGGGAGGTTTGGTTTGGAGATGGCACTAGCCGTTTGGGCTAGTGAGTACTCATTAACAAGATTTGCATAATAAATTTAATTATTATTTATATATGCAAGATTGAATTAATTAGAGGAAAAGAAGGACGAAAAATGAATGAGTCTACACTCTGCTACACAGGCTAGGGTTTCTCCTAGTCGCACTGGTTTTTTTTCTTTCTCTTGGCCTAGTTGGTGTTCATGTGTGGGGGGTTTATTGGTGTTGTGTGATAGGGGTGTGATAGAGTTCATAGCCGATAGTCTCCTTTGTTCTTCATGGCCTTTGTTGTTGATTTTTTGTGCCTTGGTCCTTTTGTTGGGTCGCATGAGCTGTGTGCGAGCTTCTTTATTTTTCTTTTGCTTTATTCCTGGGTTGGCCTCTTGTTATCAGGGGCTTGGGTTGGTGTTTTTTCTTCTTTTTGTGATGGTTTTGTGTAGTTTCTAACTTAGAAATGGAGCAACGGGGTGTTTCCCAGAATTCAATGATGTTTGGAAGCTTGGATCAGGCAAATCCTTCCTCTCTTATGCATGCTAAAGCAATGGCACATCAAGATAAAGCTTCTAGTGGTGAATACTCTTCTGTGTCGAAGGACATTTCTAGAATTAAGAAAGTGAATGGTTGTTTAGCGAGGTGTGAGGTACGCCTCATTTTGGTGATTCAACCTGAGTCTGTTGCGGAGGATGTTGCTTATTGGAGCAATCATGCACTAATATGTAAGTTCTGGGGAATCTATCTCTCTTTGCCTATTTTGGAATCGTGGGCTCAAAAGGTGTGGAACCCTGAAAGGGATATGAAAATTAAAGTGGTGGAAAACAATTATTTCATAGTTGTGTTTTCATGTATGGAGGATAGGAACATGGCTTTTGAAGGTGGGCCCTATTTTTTCAATCAAGTTGGGTTGTTCATGAAGCCCTAGCATGTAGGTTTTAATGCAGCTGAGGAACTTCCCTCAAGGGTTCCTGTCTGGGTTCACCTTCCATGACTTCTTTTGGAATGTTGGTGTTCGATATCCTTCATATGATTGCTCTCCTCTTGGGTAAGCCTATTGGACCAACTCAACAAACCTTGGATCAAAAGGTATTAACTTATCCTCGTATTTGTGTGGAAATAGACTTGAATAATCCTTTTCCAGACTCTGTGGAGATGTGTCTAGGTTTCATCTCTTATATTGAATAGCTAGACTATGAAACCCTCCCATTCAGATTTCATTTATTTCATGAGCATGGGCATTTGCAAAGGAGGCACCCTTGGTTTACTTAGGCGGCTGGTACTTCTAATTCCAATCCAATCACTAATATTAATAAGGGGAAGGCTCATATGGTGGAAGAGGTGGCATACAAGGAGGGTTTCATCCCGGCTAAGTCTCACAATAAAGGGAGAGGCTTAAAGAGAACCTTGTAGGATAGACAATTTGATGAAATTTTCAATCAATTTGAGGTTCTAGATGAGTTTTCCCAAGAGGAGGGGTATCCTATTGTGCTTCCTTCTGCTAGAGAGTTAGTGGGAGTAGAATTATCTAGGGACAAAGGGAATGATCTTCAACACTTTCCTTTGGGAGATGCATAGGCTGATTTGATGGTCATGGATGGTGTGTCTCAGATTTTGGTTGGTTTAGATCGAAATGGATTAGTGGGTTTGAATGGGGTTGATACTGTGAAGGTTTTTGTTTCTTCTCAATCTAATGATGGTTTGGATGTTGGGAAAAGTAGTGGGATTGTGCTTGTTCCATGTTTACAACATAAGTCCTTGAAGAAGGGTCCTTCGAAGAAGTCTTCCAAGGCGGGTCGTAAGAAGGACCTGGAAAAGGTAAAGTTGCTTGGTGAAAATTTGGTGGATTTGAGATTAGTGAAAACCATTGATTCCCACTTATCCCAATCCTAGAAACAATTGATCTCTCATGGAATGTGAGGGATTTGAATAACATCCCTCGACAAAAGGCTATTCAGGAAATGATTGGTAAGCATGGTCTTAATATAGTTTTCCTTCAGGAAACTAAGTTATCTGTGGATGGTATGATGAGTAGAGCGCCTTGTATTTGGGCTTGTGGTTTGTGTCAGTGTGTGGGGGCTCTTCGTAACTCTAGTGGGGTGGCTTGTCTTTGGGATCCAAGGAATATTGTTCCTCTTTGGTTGCGGTCTAGTCATTCGACTTTGTCTGTGGTTGCCTCTTGCTTGTAGTCAGGAGAAACTTGTATTTTCACTAATGTGTATGCTCCCACCCATCTCTTTGGTAAATTTATAGTGTGAGCTCATGTTATATATATCAGATCTATGGCTCCCCTATTTCCATGGATTGTAGTGGGGGATTTTAATGTTGTCTCTTGTCTCAAGGAGAAATATGGTGGGGTTTCTAGGCTTGACTAGGCAGCTTGCCTCCTTAGGGAGAATATTGAGCTTTTGAACTTGATTGATGTAAAGTCAAGCAATGGTGTCTTCACTTGGAACAACAAAATATGTGGGAGAGTGCTATTTCTAAGAGGGTGGATCACTTCTTGGTTTCCTATTTTTGGATGGTGGATAGGTGGTCTACCTTCTCAGAGATTCTAGATTGGAAAGGGTCGGATCACTGGCCAATAAAGCTTTTTGTTACTATTTCTAGAGTTCCTAAGAACCCGTCTTTCAAATTTCAGCTTATGTGGTTGCAGGAATCCTCTTTTTATGGCCTCATGGTTGAGTGGTGGTGATTGGGGAAGCCTTATCATGGTAGGGATATGTATTATTTTGCTAAAAGATTATAGTTTGTGAAGTATAAGCTCAAAAAGTGGAATGACCAATGTTTTGGTAATCTTCATCACAACAAATTGTCAGCTCAAACTGGTTTAGATGTTATCACCTGTCAGATCCATGATTATGGTCTTATTGATGATATGATTAGGAAAGAGTCATGTGTGGTTAAAGAGCTTGAGGAGTGGGAGCTGAGGGAGGAGATTTATTGGAAACAAAAGTCTAGGGTGGATTGGCTTCAGGAAGGGGACATAAATACGAATTTTTCATAACTCTGTTAAAGCTAGAAGGTTGGGAAATATTATTACCTCTCTAGTGGCATTTGATGGGAGGCATTTATCTTCCATGATGGAGATGTCAAGGGAGGCTACTTGGTTCTTCTTAGCTTTGTTCATCGAGGACTCGACTCTGGATGATAATCAAGAGAACGTGGTTCTGGATTGCATTCTATCTTTGGCTTCTATTGAGATGAATGTTGCTCTTATGCGCCCTATTCTGTTGTCTAAGCTGGAGGAGGTTAAGTTTCAAATGAAAAAAAAAGGTAAAGCTCCTGGCCCAAATGGATTTCCTATTGAATTCTTTCAAGAGTTTTAGGAAATTATTAAATTGGATCTACTTGAAGTGGTTCAAGAGTCGAAGTGTACTAAGCAGATGCTCCAGATCATGAAATCTACTTTCTTGGCTCTTATTCCTAAGAGGGAGGGACCTAATTCTCTATATCAATTCTGACCCATTGCTTTATGTATTGTGGTTTACAAGATCATCACTAAATTGATTGCGAAAAGACTTAATTCATGGCTCAACTGTCTGATCTTTGTTGAGCAAGGTGGTTTTGTTGCTTGTAGGAAAATCTTGGATGGGATTGTGATTGCTTCAAAGGCCATCCATTCTATGGAAACTTCAAAGGAGAAATCCAATGTTATGAAATTAGATATGGCAAAGGCTTATGACAGGGTCAGATGGGCATTCTTACAAAAGGCGCTTCAAGCTTTTGGTTTGGATAAGGAGTGGATTGAGTGGGTAAAGAGTTGTGTCACTTACTCCTCCTTTTTAATGCTTATTAATGGAGAACCTTCAGAGTTGTTTGGTGCTTCCAGAGGCCTTCAACAAGGTGACCCTCTTTCTCCTTACCTTTTTATCATTATGGTTGAGGGGTTGGGAAGATTTATCAAGTCCCGTGTTAGGAAAGGTTTGATCCAGGGTTGTTGTTGGGGTGGTAGGATGTGTCCCTATTCTCATTTATAGTTTGTGGATGATACTTCTTTGATGGGCATGGCCAAAATTTAAGAGGCTATGAATTTAAGAAAAACTTTAGATATTTATTTAGATGTCTCTAGATAAAAGATTAATGAGGATAAGTCCTCCATCTTCTTCTTTAACACTCCCCAGCTCATCTAGAATAGGATTTCTTGAATTCTTACGTTTCAAATTGGATCACTCCCCTTTTCTTATCTTGGGATTCCCATCTCAATGGGTTCTCAACTTAGAGATCTTTGACAAGATGCATTGGAGAAGTTTTGCAAGCGGATTGGTTATTGGACTTGTCGATGGCTCTCAACAGCTAGTTGTGTGACTCTTTTGAAGTTAGTGATACAAGCTCTCCTTATTTATAGATGTTTTGTGTAGGTTTCCCCCATTGCTTTGTTAAGGAGTTTGATGCCTTATCTCATTAATTTATTTGGTATGGGAATTTGTCTTCTTCAAAATGGAGCCTCGTCAAGTGGGATTTTATTTGTAGTCCGAAGTAGGAGGGTGGTCTTGGCCTAAAGACGACAGGTTTGATTGGTCAAGTTTTAACAGATAAATTATATTGGAGGTGGTGTACTAGCCAAGATCGGGATTGGGCTAGGATTCTTCCAATTAAGTATCTTGGGGGTGTGTGTGTTGAGGATGTGCCTCGCTTTAGGCTTTTGGGGAGGGGATCTATGATTTGGGAGACTCTCAAATGAGGGGAAAATCTTATTAAGAAGGGCCTCTTTTGGATTTGTAATAGTCGCTTGGATGCTCTCTTTTGGCATGATTCATGGGATGGACATCCCCCCATTGTGGCTATGTACCCTCATATTTTGCCCCTTTGCAATAGTTTTCTTGAGGCAGGAGTAAGGTGAGTGATTTTAAAGTGGTGCAGGTTTTGGATCGGGTGGAGGTGGCGTGTTGGAAGGATCCACAAGAGTGGTTCTTGGGGGGCACTGAGGAGGATCGTCATGAGCTTGCTAAGATTTTGGTTGATAGATTGTGTAGTTCCCTTTCTGGGAGGGATACTCTGGCTTAGGGTCCTTCTCTAAAGGGTACTTTTATGGTGGCCTCGGGCTACCTTGAGTTGGATAGACAGATGTTTGGGAAGCAGGAGGTGCCTTGGTGGAAGCAGGTTTGAAGTGAATTCTCTTGGCCCAAATGCAACTTTTTCTTATGGTTGGTTGTGCAAAATAGATGACTCACCTGGGATAATTTACAGAAGAGAGGCTTTCATGGTCCCTCTCTTTGTGTTCTTTGTAATAACAGTGAGGAAATCTCCCATATTTTCTTCTTATGCCCCTTTGCTAGGGCGATTTGACACTATTGGTGGGGGGCTTGGAAGCATTCCTATGTTCATGCCAGTTCTTTGGTTGAATTTTGGAGTAGTATGGGGAGGTCGCCTGCTCAAACATCTTTTCTTAAGTTTGCTTGGTTCCTTGGCCCTTCCCTTATTATTTGACAACTTTGGTTGGAAAGATACAAGAGGATTTTTCAGGGTGTGCAAATTTTTGTGGCACAACTTTGGCTTAAGATCCTCAACAGGGTTCAGGAAACTATTTTTTCAAAATGTGACATGTCTGATACTGTGGTTCTTGGTGATGAAGCTATCATAAGGAATTTGAACCTAGTTGGGGAGGGTTGGTTTCTTTGGTAGTAGGGGTCCTTGATGTACTAAGCAGAAAATTCAGCATGAAAGGAAGTGGAGCCCTCCTCTTCTTGGTGTTCTAAAGGTAAACAATGATGGTTCTTTTTGGGGGAATCTTGGCCATGCTAGGATTGGTGGTATTTGGTGTAATAGTGTTGGTGATAGTGTGTTTTTCTTCTTAGTTTATAAGGGGTAGTAGACTAATAATCTAATGGAGGCCCTGGCTATCCTTTATGCTTTGGAGAGAGGTTACTTTCTTTGTTGGAGGAAGATTATATGCGAATATAATTCATAGATTGTTGTGGATATGTTGAATAACAAAAGGTTGGAGGGAGCTAGTTGGCAACTAGCTTCTCTGATTAGACAAATTTTGAGATTGTGCAATTCGTTGGATTATATCTTATTTCAGAATATTCCTAGGGAGTGGAACAAAGTGGATAATTGTTTGGCTAAATGGGCCTCTAAGCAAGAGGATAGGTGGGATGTGGGAGATTGGGGTCTTCTGCCTCCAGACCATGTGAGGAATTTGGAAAAGGTTATTATGGAAGACAAAATATGTAATTAGGCCCTTTCGAGGTTCCTTTGGGGAATCCCTATTTTATTTTGGTTGTTGTTGTACTTTTCCTTGAGTTTCTAATAAAGTTTTTACCCCTCTTTTTATAAAAAAAGATTGAATTAATTAAATAAATAAAATAAATGATTTTATTTATTTTAGAAGAAGATAATGTTGAGAAATAAATTAAATAATAAAAACAATTATTTAATTTAGGAAGTGAGAATTTGCATGAGTATTTAATAATTAAACAAATTTAATTATTATTTACATGTGCAAGATTGAACTAATTAATAAAATAAAATAAATGATTTTATTTATTTTTTGAAGAAGATAATGTTGAGGAATTAAATTAAATTAAATTAAACAATTAAAACAATTACTTAATTTAAGAAGTGAGAATTAATTAAATAATAAATTATGTAATCTTGAAGATAAGAACTCGATAAGGAATTTGCATGAGTATTTAATAATTAAATAAATTTAATTATTATTTACATGTGCAAGATTGAATTAAATAAATAAATGATTTTATTTATTTTAGAAGAAGATAATATTGAGAAATAAATTAAATAATTAAAAACAATTATTTAATTTGAGAAGTGAGAATTTGCATGAGTATTTAATAATTAAATAAATTTAATTATTATTTACACGTGCAAGATTAAATTAATTAAATAAATATAATACATGATTTTATTTATTTTTAGAAGAAGATAATGTTGACAAATTAAATTAAATAATTAAAACTATTATTAAATTTAAGAAGTGAGAATTGATTAAATAATAAATTATTTAATCTTGGAGATAAGAATTAGATAAGGAATTTGCATGAGTATTTAATAATTAAATAAATTTAATTATTATTTACATGTGCAAGATTGAATTACTTAATTAAATAAAATAAATAATTTTATTTATTTTAGAAGAAGATAATGTTGAGAAATTAAATCAAATAATCAAAACAACTACTTTTTTTTAAAAACAAGTGTGAAAATTTTATTGATAGAAAAGCATATAATTACAACAGAGGGGGCAAAAATCCCCAAAACTTTAGAGTAATATTAGAGTCAGGCCCTAAGGAGAAATCATGGGTATCTAAAAGGCCACCACGCCAACTATCCTCCCAACACCAAAGAGCATACAACCAAACTAACCCAACACACCTAATCTTTTTGATCCTCATGAAGAAACTGTGCAAGCTGCTGATGTTTTTGCTGATCTAACTGACCTTAGCTTCAAACTGACCACACCCCCATCTCATCAGAAGCCCATTTATCTAGACAATCAACCACTTTGTTCCATTCCCTAGGTATATGCACAAAAGAAATAGAAACAAAATTTGAGGCCAAATTAAGAATCTGTTTAGCAATATAACCCAATCTCTATGAAGAATTCTAGAAATTATGTTTGTTTAGCATAAAAACAAGAATCATAAAGTCCATTTCGCAAATCACCTTCCACTAACTCAACTCATAAGCTTTCTCCAAAGCTTTGAGAATAGCCTAGGCCTTAAATGATTATTAGAATGCACCCTCATGTAAATGGAGAAAAACATTGAGCACAACCCCTACTATCCTGACTCACTCCACCAATACCAACAACGCTTGGGTTACCTCGATTAGACCCATCTATTTTAATTTTATAGAATCCCATTGGGGGTGGACTCCACTAACCCACCCGATTCAGCTTCTTGAACACCTTTAACTTGGAACTTGGTTGAAAATGAGCCTTTACGGCCCTAGAAAGCCCCAAGAGGGGAAATAACTAGAATGAGTCAAGGACAAGGGCTCCACTAGATCAAACTTAGCCTTTATAGTCTCTTTAAGCATACTTTTAATCTTGAACCAAATCTGGAGAGCAACCTGCCTACGCTATTGGAAAATCTGCCTGTTTCTCTCTAGCCAAATCTACTAGATAATTAGGGAGGGGCCTAAAATCCCAAGCAACCACCAGGAAGGATGCAAAAGCCGGAGTGAGGCCCAAGTTTACCCAAAGATCATGTAGAGATGAATCCTACAAAATGGTCTCTTCCACAACTTCCACCACAACCCCCAAATTTTTGATGAGAAGGAGCACTGGAAGAAAAGATGGATAGAGTTTTCCTCACCATTTCCACAAAGAAAGCAAAGCAAAGGGCCACAAGATCCTCTTTTCCTAATATTCTCCCAAGTGATGCATTTGTTCAAACTCAACAACCACACAAACATATTACACTTGGGCCATCCATTTTTATTTCAAATTTGTTTCCACCAGGGACTCGCTTCTAAGTCCCTATGTTGACCAAGCAGAGAAACATACCCCTATGCTACCATGTACTTCCCTTTAGGATCATTACCTCAGGCCAAGACATCTCTCTTCTCAGAATAACAACAAGGGCGCTCGACATGGATCGAAGCTAGGGAGCTTCTCACCTCCTAAGATCCCCCTCTAAGATAATTCACACAATGATGCCACTGATACAATGAAGAGATAATCAAACCAATTACTTAATTTAAGAAGTAGAAATTAATAAAATAATCCTGGAAATAGAATAATAATTAGTAAATGAATTAAATAACCTTAATTATTTAATTAATATAGAGGAATAAATAATGGGATTTTAATCAAAAATATGAAATTATTCAATTATCAAGATGAAGTGAAATTAATCTTTAATTTAATCATTTAGTTGGAATTAGGTGCTACAGTATGCACCAAATTATATAGATATTTCTTCATAAGTTCCAAGTTTTGCGCATGCACATGTTGTAAGTACTTCTCCCCGATGATGGTTTTAGTTACCAATTTTGCTACATCAGACTATATTAAAAACACCTCTCATAGTTGCACATATATATCGGCTTGGCTACATTTGCACTTGTAGCCTATTCTCTCTATTTATGAGAAAAATCATGTGTGACTTTCACCTCATGAAGTCCTTCAAATTTATATATTAATTATGTAATAATAAAAAGTATAATATAATATAAATTTTAGTATTTGAACTTTTAATTAAATAATTAAATTTATAATTTGAAACATAATTAAATTTATATAATAATTATGTTAGATAATACTTATAATAAATATAAATTTTAATAATTTATTTTTAAATTAAATAATTAAGTAATGATATAAGAAAAATAATATTATTTAAACATAATATAAATATAAATATAATATAAATTTTACTATTTCACCTATAGATGAATGCTCACAATAATCCATATGATCACCAAATTTTATTTAAAGTATATTAGATTAGATTATATAATATGATATAATATAAAATTTAATATGATATTATATACTATTTAATACTATATTTATGTTAGCTAATAGTGGCATGGTGTGATGGTTAAGGTGTTGTGTTATTCTTGCCATCAACGTTCAAATTCCATTGGGGTGTAATTGTTGAGAATTTATATTGGGGACGAGGTCCCCCATTTGTGACCTCATCATTTTATAGCTTTAGATCAAAAACATTTACCCCTCTTAATAAAAAATACTATATTTATATTTATATAACTTTATATGTATATTTTTAATATAAATATTATTTATATTTATATATTAATATTATATTTATATTATGTAAATTATTTTTTTATTAATTTTTTATATGATTTATATTTATACTACATTATTTACATTTTTATATTATTCATGTTATTTTTCTAATTAATTTTATTTATTACACCAAGAAGGTGTCTACAATGACATTAGAATCAACAAATCCGTGTACATAAAAATATGAGATTAAATCTTACACTCAATGAAAATCATCACCATAGTTAAATAAGTTACTATAATGTGTAATGAACATCAATAGAAGAGGTTTCTCTATTGAATAAATCAAGCATGAATAAAGTGGCATGAGTATATCATGCATGCAGATACACATTGTTTTTCCTTAACCACAAACCACATCTGTCGCATCATTTCATTTGTGATTCACAATGTCTTCTCAACGCTTTTTCCATTAAGGCTCTGAAGGAGAGGAGCTTCAAGTGAAGAGATTGAATCTTGTAATGGATCCCATTGATGTTGGTGGTAAGATTCCTTGAATGGAACCTTCTTCTACTTTAACAAAGAGAGCAATTTGCAACAAGACTTTGTTCTCTCTCTGGTAGTTGTCAAGAAGATCATTCTCTTCGATGTTTCAAGCACCTTCACTCTTGCCTGCAAGTGGATGCATTTCTGAATTTGGTGGAAAATGTTAATTAAGGTTTTGTCTTCAAATTTTGTTCCATAGGACTCTTGTTGGCATAATTTGGATTTTATAAAAAAATCCAAGGTTTGTTAGGCTTTTATGGTGGTGGTGATTATTTTATTGTGTAGAAGTGATTGCTAAATTATCATTTTTATTTTATAATTAAATTTGGTTGTTGTAGTTTGAAGCATGTTCTAGGGTTTGTTGAGAAGGCCAAGGGTGTGGAGGACATAATTCCCATCAGTGGTATGCATGATTTTACTAGAATTCTAAGATGATCTCATGCAAATTATAACAAGTAATGTCACCATGCAGCTATTTAAAGTAGAAAGAAGGGGTGGTGGTCTTATTTTAGCAGTTCCATCTACTAAGTGGATCAATGTAGAAGCAACCATATTAAGCAATTTATCAATCTTAGTAGGAAGGGAGAAGAGTTTTGTCGTAATGGAAATGGTAGAGGTAGACACATCAGTATTTTTTATGTGCATTATTGTTTACTATAATTTTTTAGGAAACTTCTTTAGATATGTAAGATTCATATCATTTACCTTAATTCCATTTCCATTTGTATGAAAATGGTTTTATTAATCCAGGTTAAGGATATATTGAAATGATGTGTGGGTGGATGTGTACTAGAGGATGCAGCGGGACAATAGTGTTTAGCAAACCCTCAAGAACCTGATTATTTATTGTAAAGTGCACTAGATTGGGTTTGTTTGTCAAGTGAGGCAGATTGCATTTCCATTTAGCCCAGCAAGGTGTGATATCAACTGCACAATCTGGTAGCCCATGCCTTTGTTGCATTCAACGACTACTCATAGAAAGAACTATAAGTAGCATGGGGTTTTTATTATTTCGACTTTGTAACATTTGTAATGGAAAATGATCCAAATCTGTTTCTTAATACAAATGTAATATTATTGTTTTTAATGCTCCAAGACATGGCATGACCTATACACACAATGCCCACCTTATATCTTTGTAGCCTATCATTAAAAAAAATTGTTAATAAATGTTTCATCAAATTATAGAAGTGTAGTATTTAATAAAACACATTAAATGAGAAATTTAATTTATTGTTCTGGTTGAAAAATCAACCATTAAACAAGTTAAATTTCCATTATTTGAAATACAAAGTAGGGGATCAAACATATGGCTTCCATGCTGAAATTCTCATATCTGAGTGCTTTTTAGTTTGATTAATCCAAAATTTTGTATGCATTTTATTCATTACATTCCAATAGTGAGATTAATTTTTTTCAAGATTTTAACAATTTTACCAAAAGATTTGCCAAGTCCAAGCAATGATAATATGATTGACAAGGATGAGTACAATGGTCATATAAATCATAAGGAATTTCCAAGCAATAGCAATATTAATGATAAGGATTGTCAAAGTAATAGTTATATTACTAGCAAGGATTTATCAAGCAATGGTAATACTACTAGCAAAAAGTTAGTAAACAATGATTTGATGAATTGCAAGAATTTAAGATGATCATATGGATTGCAAGGATGGATGCAATGGACATGTTAACAATGAGAATTTGTTAAGAAATAGTAATACAAATCCAATGGAAATATTAATATGAATGAATACAATGACTGCAATGGCTCATGTAGTTACAATTAAAACTTAGTCTATGGATGACAAGTATATGCATATATAGTTAAAAATAAGAATAATTTTGTTCGAGTTCCTAAATTATTTTGGGTTGAGCTTATTGGTTCTATTCCATTGCATAATAAATTTCATTTTGTGAAGTATGGTTGATTAATGAACCAAATATGGAATGATGAGCTAGAGGTGAATGCTAATAATGCTAAAATAACTTAATTAGATAAGTTCAATGTTTTGACAATTTACAAGTATAAGGTAGATATATCTTACATGTATTAGATACATTTGTTTATGTTGAGAATAAAAACCCAAGGCCTAATCTTGAGATAACAACCCTTTTTGTTGATCATACTCATGGACAACAAAATGGAGCACACCCTCCGCCACCTACAAACAATTTTATGGGAGCATTTGCTAAAACAACACCCGTCCCCCCACCAGTAACTAGTCATACCGTAACTGAATCTGGACCTATTTTTATTAAACTTTTGAGAATGATGTTTATACTAACTTTAATTTGTTGTATGTTTTCATAATGAATTCTATTTGATATTCTCTTGTGCGTGTTGGTAACCAGCCATTCCAGCTAATGCCTAATAATCCTTCTATTATTTATATGATATGTCAAGTTAAAGACAATGACAATTTAAAGACATAAATATATTTATGTAATGATACACAATTCAGATAATATAATAGTTTAATATAATATAATATTCATATAATACAATAATACTATAATATAATATTAATATAATAATACAATCATAATATCATCTAATATTAGTATAATATAATAATAATATAGTAATATAATAAGAATAATAATACAATAATAATATGATATGATATTAATAAAATACAATATTAATAATAATTCAATAAAGATAAGGTATAATAATAATATTATAAAATAATTAAATATAATTTTATAATAATAATATTTCATGTAATATTATTGAACATTATTATTAAATATAAAATTATACAATATTTTTATATATTATTAAATGTAATATAAAAATAATTATATTAATACAATTCCTTAAATATTGTTCTTGTTTTTATATTATATTAATATAATATTAAAATAATAACCTAAAAACTGTAACTACAAAATAAACAAAAAAATGAACAATGCATTTTATTTTAAGCAAAGAGCTATAATGTTCTATTGAACATATGACATTGTAATAATAGACTTACAAAAGGAAAAGAAAGATTATTGTATAGATTAATATATCTATAACCTTAAACCTAACACTAACCATAACCATAATCCTAAACCTACATGTGACTAAAACATTAAATGCAAATTTAACCCTAAAACTAATCTTATTTGTAAAATTAACATTAATTATAATTATAGCACTAATGATAGCCCTATTACTATAATTATACTTGAAGCATAATACTATTATTGATAAAGAGGCAAAGGTCCTAGTTCTATTGCTTTATTGCAGGTAAGAGGTCATGACCCCGGGGTATTGGAGGGTGTGTCGTGGTAGCGTCACCCGTCATGTGGAAAAAATTACTAGACTCACTACTGTAACATAGTAAAAACTAGAAAATCCAAGAGGTTAAAGCAATACAAACATTAATCTAAAACTAGCCTACACTAAACAACAAAGCACAAAGGAAATAACTAAAATATGAACAATCTCACCAAATTTCGATGTAGTTCCATGAATTATCTCTATTGTCCTTCTCCATTTTGTCGTGATAGTATTCTTGCGCTCAAATTTTTAGTATGCATGCAAGTATGGCCTTGATGTATGTGATTATAGCAAAATATAGAAGATTAACAAGTTGCTTCCAAAATTATATCGATTTCAGGAGGAGGAATAATGACAATGACAGGTCAATTTATAGAAAACTGGTTTTCGAATGATTGACTTAGATTCGAAAGAGAGATCAATGATCGAGATTGATGAATGCCATGCGTCAAATATTTGTGTCAGTTACAACATGAGTGAATAAGTCTGCATGATGAAGATTAAATTAAATAATAATTTAATCTAATGTTGAGACAATTCAAAAATTGGAAGAATAAAGATTGTATGTGAAAGATAAAGTAGAGACATTGTGTTCAAACACACGAACGAATGAATGAATTAAATACATTTATTTAATTAATAATAACTTGCACACAAAAGAATAAGACTAAGCAGAAGATCTGTTCGTCAGGAATAAATGATGAGATAACTAACTAATGAATAATTAGATAACTAAACGATTATCTAATCATAAAGGAATATTCGAAGAATAACAATATTTATGAATTAAATGATTATTTAATTCAACATTCGAAATTCAGAGTTTTAATTAAATAAATAAAGATTTATTTAATTGATTGTCTAAAAGGTTATTGAACAATTAAATAATTTGAAATAAATATTTAATTATAGTCTGAAATGTGATAAAGGATAAATTATTTAATTTAGAAAGGGGATTAATTAATTAGTGACGTAATTAAATAAATAAGATTTATTTAATTAATAAAGAAAGGTCATCATGAGTTAATTAAATAATTAAAGTTATTTACTTAATAGAAGAAACGCGACTTTTAGAAAGTAATTAAATAATTAACATTATTTAATCATGACCATGAACATTAGAAATATGTCTAAAATGGTACTCATAGGCCTAGAAATATTTTTAGTGTCTACAATTTGCCCCTCTTTGATACGATGCAATTTATTGCATTGTGTCAAAGAAAAATTAATCAAAAATATGCCCCAATGAAGGAGAATGACGAGGAGCTAGTGGTATGCCCCCTCGAGAGGATAGGTGGGTTCAAAGAACACGAGTGTGCTCTCGACATGGATGAGAAGAAATGTTAGCGCAAAATAATCTAGATGTTAGTTTAAAAATGGTTGTTTAGAAAAATGTAGAATCTTCAATATTTTACCAACTATAAACTAAGCCTTGAATTAAATCATCATTGGATGGGACATGACACAAATGGATAGTAGACACCATGATATGAGATAAACCATGATGTACGAAGTCATCCACTTGCGAAAATAGACAGTCGCAGGCAAGGAGTGTCTAGACGCACACTAAATGCCAAATTGCCCCAGTCTTTTTTGTCAAGACGAACCACAGACAACAATCAAAGAAAAAGAGAAAGTCGGGATACATTATTGCTCCTCTAAATCCTTCATGGGACATCCTCAAGAAAGCTAGTAATCTAACTTGAAAAACCAATTAAAAAGATAGTCTAAGAAAAATAGTCCTGAAACATCATTGTTTCTCTAAATCCTTCACGGGATATCCTTGAGAAAGCTAGTAACCGAACTCAAAGATAAAGCCAATAAGATAAAACCAAATAAGCCATAAATGTAAAAAATTCAATAGAAATATTTGCCAAAAAATGATCTGTTGTTGTTTGTTTGATAATTTGATTGTTTGACATAGCTTGATGTCAGGGGTGACACATATCGTATAAGGCGTTGGGTTTGATTTGACTTTGTGACTATATGTGTAAGGCATGACAAAACCTGGTTTCAGAAAGACACATACCGTATAAGACATTAAGCCTGATTATGTTGATGTGACAAGCTGCATAAGGCCATGATGATTGATGATGTCCATTGTCAAGAAAGACATCTTGCATAAGACAAAAGTTTGATTGTATTGGCAATTCTTTTTATCTGACTTGATGACATTGTTGGCATGTTTTGGCTTGTTGATGTGTGACTTGTCTTGATTTTTTGACTGTTATATGTGTGTGTTGACAATGTATGACACGACGTACCCTAAAGGACTGACCTAGTGCGGCCTTGGGGGCTCATTGATTGATGGCCTTGCCTACATTATACATGCAAAGACCTCCTAGTTCGACTAACTTTGACTGACATGAATGATTCAATGTGATGACATATGACATGTGTGATAGTGAATTTGTAAACCCTAATGGACTGACCTAGTGTGGCCTCGAGGGCTCATCGATTGATGGCCTTGCCTACGTTGTACATGCAGAGACCTTGTAGTTCGATACGACCAATGACTTTGACATGTGCGAAGAATAAGTCATGATTTGATGTGTGTGATATGTGACAAACCTAGAAAGATAGAGCTAATGCCTCGGGGGCACATCAATAGATGGCCTTGCCTACGCCCAGTCGCAAATGCAACATAGTTTGACTCTATCTACGACTAACTTGACACAACTCACTCTGACTCTATTTTTTTGGGAATTTTTGATATGTTTGGATTTTTTTGTCTTTCTTTTTTGTTTTGATGTTTTTGGATTTTTTCAAGACATTTTATGATGTTTTTTCAGGACATTTCCTTACATTGGATGAGTGAGTGCAAGGTCCAAATGACTTAGGTCGAGGATTTTCCCCCAGTTAGGTATAAGACCTAGGTGATGGAGTAGGGAGACGAAGTGGACTTGATTTCAATTGTTTCAAGTTATGGATAGGACAACCATTTATTATGGGTGATGGTGAAAATTTTTGATTGGAATGATGATAGACAAAGGAGCGAAGTCGACTACTCATGGCACTTGTTAGCCAGGTTTTTCACCATGGTACTTATCCAAAGCGCCACCAAAGTGGTTTTCGCTATTGGACGAATTATTTCTCTTTATTATTTTATGATTTTTTAAATTTTTTTGGTGTTACAAAGATTCCTGTTTGCCAGGTTTTCATCAAGGTAACAATTTTTTATTTTTTTTTTGTATTTTTATGATTAAGACAAGGATCTCAAAAGCTATGAATAGAACCTCTTCAGATGAAGGTTTTTAATCAATGAAAAAAGTGGTTCTCCTTAGAGGGGTTGAGAGTTGATATGCTCCTAATCCAAAAACTTTTGTAACAATGTAAGGTCCTAACCAATTTGGTTCAAACTTGCCCGGTTTTTCTCTTTCAGCTTGATTCTTTGGGTTCTCCATTAAGACCAAGTCACCAATGTAAAAATGTCGATTCAAAACTTTCCTGTTATAGTTGCGACGAAGACGATTTTGATATGCTTGAAGATTATCTAGTGCCTTTTTTATTCTTACATCTAGGAATTCTAACTCATGTATTCTTAACACATGGTACTCTTCATCATCTATATGACCTTTCAAAGATACCCTTAGGGAAGGAATTTCAACCTTAATAGGTAAGATAGCTTCTGAACTGAATACTAGTAAATATGGAGTGGCACCGGTGGGAGTACAGATGCTTGTGCGGTAAGCTCTTAAGGTAGGATTTAGCTATAGATGCCAGTCACGACCAACGTCATTGATAGTCTTTTTGAGGATTCTGATGATTGTTTTATTAGACGCCTCTGCTTGGCCGTTACCTTGTGGATAATATGGAGTGGAAAAAAGATGTTGGATATGAAATTATTCATAGAGATGGCAAACTTCTTGGTTTTTGAATGGATGACCATTATCTGTGATGATGGATTGAGGAACACCATACCAACAGATTATGTAGTTTAGGATAAACTTGGAAATTTGTGTGTCAGTAATATAGGTCATAGGAATAGCCTCAATCCATTTGGTGAAGTATTCAGTGGCGGTTATGATGAACTTATGGCCATTGGAGGATGGAGGGTGTATCTTACCTATGAGTTCAAGTCCCCATTGGGCAAAGGGCCATGGTGAAGTTATCAGTTGAAGCTCCTGTGCTAACGCATATATCAAGTCTCCATGTACTTGACACTGTCGACATTTCTTACGAAGACATATGAGTCCTTTTCCATTGTAGGCTAATAATAACCTAATCTCATAATCTTCTTGGATAAGGTAGGACCGCTATAATGGGATCCATAGATACCTTCATGTATTTCACATAAGGTTGCTTGTGCTTCTTCAACATTGAGACATCTCAATATGGTATTATCTAAGGCACGTCTATAAAGGGTATCTCCGATGATGGTATATTTGGAAGACTTACGGATAAATGTCCTACGTTGGTTATTTGATAGATCTAAGGGTAGGATTTGGGCATGGAGGTAGTCATATATATCCTTGTACCATGGGGAAGTAGGACCAACAATCGTACACACCATCACAGAATCATGGACATCATAGGCAGGGACCAAAAGTTATTCGACCAAAAACTCGAATTTAGGCATGTTGCTAAGAATATCCAATAATGAACCAACGATTGCCATAACATTTTTTGCCCTATTCTGAATGCAGGGTATTTGTTAAAAGTTGATGCTATCAAATTATTGCTTAAAATTGTCTGCCATACGCTTGTAGGGGGCAAGTTTCTCATCTTTAGTTTCATACTCATCATTGACTTTCCTGACTACTAGCTAAGAATCTCCATAAACATGTAAATGTTTAATCTTCCATTGGACTGCCATTTTTAATCTTGTAACAAGGGCTTCATATTCCACTATGTTATTTGTGCAAGGAAAAACAATTCTGAAAGACTTGGGAATAGTGTCACCTTGTGGTGTAACAAACAGTATACCTACTCCTGAACCACGATTAGTATGAGACCCATCAAGTATAATTTCCATGTGGTTCGTTTGTCAATGGTGAAGATGAACTCATCAGGAAAAAAATTCACTAGAGGATGGTCGTCCTTAATTGGTGTGTCTGCTAGTTGATCTACAATAGCTTGCCCTTTTATAGCTTTCCTTTCAACATACTGGATTTCATATTCACTAAGTATCATTACCCATTTAACCAATCAACCTATTAGTGTTGCTTTACTTAGAAGATGGGTATGTGCAGGATCATGATGGGCCAAAAAGTGGCAATAAGAAAAAAATCACGTTTTGGATCGACTCAAAAACGCGGAAATGCCGACTTGACTTTTCTAGGTTCGGGTGTCAGTACATTTATCCGAACCAAAAACCAAACTTAGTTTCCACAAATCGGATATCCGATTTCTGGAAACATTATATAAAAAATAGCTGACTCTTACAACTTCATTTCTCACAGTTTGCACGCGGGCACACAAGGAAAAACCAAAATCCGATATCCGCTTCGATCAGATATCCAATTTCAAAGGTAAGTATTTGGTTTTTTCAATCTTGTAATCGATTTTTCAAGTAGATTCTCTTAAGTTTAAGTAGGTTTTATTAAAAAAAATTCAAAAATAGGGTTTTCTATTGATTTTAAAAAAAAAACTAGAGTTTACATTGATTTTTTATTAAAAAATAATGTTTTGAAATGGATCTTGATTAAAAATTAGTGTTGTTGATGTATTTTTATTAAAAATTAGAGTTTTTTATTGATTTTTGTGAAAAAGTATGGTTTTTTGGGGATTTTTATAAAAAACTAGGGTTTTTTTACAATAATTTCATTTATATTGTGTAATTTGAATTTGTTTAATTAGTTTTTAGCTTTAATCAGGTATTATGGTTGCGAATGAAAATCCACAAATGCCAAACACTCCACCACCTCCGTAGCCAAATGCTCCACCACCTCCGCAGCCACCAATTGAAGACTTAATTGATTAAAAATTGGGGCAATTGAGGGGCATTTGTGAAATTTATAAGACAATGCCTTGATTGAGAGATATGAAAAACACATTGAAGGAAATAATTAAAAATATAGAAACCCTCTCCACCCAACATAATTCCTTTTATTCATGGTGAGAAGACATGAGAAATATTATCGATGTGGATTATCTTACGATGATGTGAAAGATCTCCAAATAACCAAAGCCCAAATAGCCTCTTTATTCATTGACCCCCGCACCGGTTTGCTAGTGAATGTTAATAAAAAAAAACTTTCCATAAAATGGTGCATGCATGGGGACATTGTAGCTAAATTTTGGGATCGTTGGTGTATGGTTTTTGATAAACCACCGAACAATAATTCCGATATACCATTTTACTTTTAAAAAAAATTATATGTTGAGTTTGTGTTAGGGTATCATGTCAATTACTTTGACATTAAACCCTTCCAGGTCGTCGGTGGAGGTATGCCCCAGGATAGACCGGGGGCAGTTAGAGTAGTCCCACACCCAAATGTTCCCCTTCCTCTGCCACCTCCAATATATCATCCAGAGATTATCCAGGATGCATCCACACAAACTATTCAGGCTATTCACTCTTTGAGTGGTCATTTGGTTTCGCATGCTTCTATAGTAGCTCAGCCACATTTTGGTGATGTTGGTGAAGGCTCGAGTGCTGCTGCATCATCCTCCTCAGATCCACATATTTGTGTGCCACATACTTGCACTATGTGTCGCCAGATATGCTTGGGTCCTCTTGTACAACCCGCTGAGCATCCCTTGGACACTTTTGATTATGACCTTCATGATGTGGACATTATAGATCAGTCGCAAGGGAGTGGAGCGCACCCTACAGAGTCCTCTCCTGCTAGAGAGGGAGATGCTGGAATAGTGACACAGGTAAGATTTAAGTTGTAATTTCATAACTTGCATTTGTTTTTAAATGAATATTAATAAGAGATAGTATCAAGTACTAATATTTATTTACATGATCTATTTAACAGTTGATGTTTGAGGAGGAGCTCACACGGGTGACTGATAGCACCCTTAGGGCGATTTCATTTGGCTTAGACACCCACACAATATATATTTTTGCACTCACTCGTTTACATTTTATATTATATACTTGCTTGTCATTTGAATTGTCATTAATGAAATTATATAATAACTTATATGTTTATCTTATTTTCCTCTTGTAAGAAATACCTAGTGCGAGTGAAGTGCAACCTCGTCCAAACTATGGAGGCGCAAATCTAGATAAGGGGAAGGTAATTGAACTCAAATTGGATTGAATTAAGATTTTTAAGATCTTATATTGATTATACATACGTCGACATAGATTGGTAGTTTCATATGTACTTATCAATTTTATGTACAAGCAATTATGAGCTATACAAATATGTTGACAAGGGACACACCGCCTAAAGGAGTAGGTATTGGAACACCTCTGCATAATGAAGTTTCACAAATTGAATATCCGATTTGTAAAACATGTTTTGCAACGGTAAGATTTCACCTCTGCATAATGAAGTTTCACAAATTGGATATCTGATTCAAATCAAATATTCGATTTGTACACACATAGACCTAAGGGTTAATGGTAGGGAGAGGGAGAGGGAGAGGGAGAGTGACAGAGGGAGAGGGAGAAGGAGAGGGAGTGGGAGTGGGAGGGAGAGAGAGGGAGAGAGAGGGAGAGGGAGAGGGAGAGAAAGGGAGGGAGAGGGAG
>CM021104.1:24895624-25277622 GCA_007115665.2 Sequoiadendron giganteum
CTATATCATGCTCCTGCAAAAACTCAAAAAAATTCTCGAAACAGTGTTGGACATACTCGGACGAGTGAGATCTATCATCACGCATATAAAAATGATACTCTTTGATTATCTTTCGATCCTCCTTTGTACTATTAGGTCCATGTCTAAACGTTATGTGGACAAAATAGCAATCTGAATGGAATTGTAATACTGAGATTGTACATCATTTTGTTGTGTGTAGTTTTCAGCAAAATCAACCATTGATATAATAGTGCCAATCGAAAAAAAAGTCCTTACATATCCTGAATTGTTGATCCAACCACTGAGACCTATGACTATGCCTTGCATATTTGTAGAAAAGATTGTCCTTCGAATCTGAAATAAAATCAGCAACACTGCATTCTTTTGTAACCAACTCACATCTAGAACCTTCACCTCCACTTTGCAAAGTATATTTGACTATCTCATATCTCTTTTTCTCAACAAGATTCTTTCCAAATTCATGTTCGGAACCCTCATGAAAACATTGAAAAAACTTTGACAAGCCACCACATTGTGAGCACTTCGCATTTAAACAATCATTTCTATAGAAAAAGGAACCATCATCCCTAGAACATAAAAATAGATCTAGCAAGTCCCTTGATGATTTCAGAAGATGCATTACACCACACTCCTGCAACATTTCATTAGTATGCAAAGTAGAACGGATATAGCATAATAGTTCATGGTACATTAAAAACTCCACATGGTATTTGCAACAACAAGTATTACGAATCTTAAGAGGCACACAATAAAATGGCTTCAAACCTTCAAAAGTTCTTTGTGAGATTTCCATATTTGGACGTGTTTGAATAAATTTGTTGAACAACATTGTTTGGCTTGATTCCAAGAAATGTTTAGGATGTGGTGTACGGTCTCGACTGCCAATTCTTAACTTTAAAACATCCTTTGCATTGGGTGATACTCTAGAGTTATCATGCCAAAATTGTTGAATTGCCTACTTTACATTATCGGTTAGCTTCTTATCAACACGTGTAAGCCTTCCGAAAAAAGCCCATGTATCATTTTGAAGAGGATCATCTATTCTTTTTCTTCTTGCAAGTGCTCTATCCAAATTTTTACGATTTAAGTCAAAATCAATACAAGTTTGTCTCATAAAGTGAGCCTTTTTCAATTGATGGCTTACTAGGGCGGTGGTAACGACTCTCCGAGCAACTCTCTTATCTTTTTCCTTGTTATTTTTCCAATAGACTTGAGAGCATTAAAAAGATTTTTGACAATAATAGAATTTTTTTCGGTCCTCTTGTTCAGACGAATCTTCAATTTGGCTAGCAAAGGTCTCATCTTTTGCATCTTTAGCAATTGTACAAAAAGTTGGCATTGCTCAGTCAATGTCTTATCACTAAAATATTGGTTGAAAAGTATTCTAGCCCACAACCGAATAGTTCGTGTTGACCTCTTGCCTTCAAAATTGTTTATAATGTTATCATCAATTTCAACTAACCATTTAGGGGTCCTTGAAGGTCTTGAATTTGGAATACATCTTTCTTCCACACAAGGTTCTTCATTTCTTGTGTAATCTGGTGAAACATAATTTACACTTGCTTCAATATTATGTTCAACATCTTCATTTCCAACATTTTCACCTTGGACATTTTCAATATCAATTTGAAAAATTTCATTCCCAATTTCAATATCATGTTCAACATCTTCAATTCCAGCATTTTCATTATCAATTTCAATATTTTCATTCCCAATTTCAATATCATGTTCAACATCTTCAATTCCAACATTTTGATTATCAATTTCAATATTTTCATTCCCAATTTCAATATCATGTTCAACATCTTCAACTCCAACATTTTCATTCCCAATTTCAATATCATGTTCAGCATCTTCAATTCCAACATTTTCACCTTGAAAATTTTCAATATCAATTTGAACATTTTCATTCCCAATTTCAATATCATGTTCTACATTTTCACCTTGAACATACTCAATTTCCTCTTCACTTGAAAGACCATAGGGCTCAGGTTCACCAGTATTTAACATACCTTGTCTTTTCTTCCTATGACCTTCTCATATCTTTGTCTATATCCTTCAATTTGTTCTTTTGTCAGCTTTCTCTTACGTTTTTGCTTTCAACGACTGCTGCTCCCCATTATACCTAATAAAAGATGCTAAAAAATCATTATGTATGACAAATTTGAGTACAAGATGCTCCAAAAATTTTATCTTTGTCTCTTCCTGTCTGAAACCACGCATTTGTCGCCTGCAAAGTGCTGCAAACAAAATTGAGGGTCCGTTGGAATGCACAAAAATGGCCCACAAATCTGATATCCGATTTGTAAAACATGTTCTGCAATGGTAAGATTTCACCTCTGCACAATGAAGTTTCATAAATCGGATATCCAATTCAAATCAGATATCTGATTTGTACACACATAGACCTAAGGGTTAATGGTAGGGAGTGGGAGAGTGATAGGGAGAGGGAGAGGGAGAGAGAGGGAGAGAGGGGGAGAGAGAGGGAGAGAGGGAGAGGGAGATAAAGGGAGGAAGAGTGGGAGGGAGAGGGAGAGGAGTGGAGGAGGAGGAGAGGAGATGGAATAAAGAGGAGGTGGGGGAGAGTGGGAGGGGAGAGGGAGGGGAGGAGGGAGGAAGGAGAGTGAGAGAGAGAGAGTGAGGAGGGAGGTGGAGGGGGAGGGAGTGGGAGGGAGAGGGAGGAGGGAGGGGGAGAGAGAGGGAGGAGGTGGGGTGGGAGAGGAGATAAGAGGGAGGGAGAGAGAGAAGAAGGAGAGGAGGGAGAGAGAGAGAGAGAGTGAGAGAGTGAGAGAGTGAAAGGGAGAGTGGGAGAGGAACAGAGGGATAGGGATAGGGATAGGGATAGGGATAGGGACAAGGAGAGAGGGATAGAGGGAGAGACAATGAGGGATAGGGAGAGAGATAGGAAGAGGGAGAGGCATAGTGAAGGGGAGAATGAGAGTGGAAGATGAGAGAGTGAGAGTTAGAGTGGGAGAGGTACATAGCATTTAGAGTTGAGGGAGAGAGAGAGAGGGATAGGGAGGGAGAGATGGGAGAGGAGTGAGAGGAGGGAGGGCAGAGAGAGATTAGGGAGGGGGTGGGAGGAAGTGAGATGGGAGAGGGAGAGTGGGGAGAGTGAGAGAGTGAGGGGAGAGGAGAGTGGGGTGTGAGAGAGAGGAGAGAGTGGGAGGATAGGTGGGAGAGAGGGAGAGGAGGGAGGGATAGAGGAGGAGAGATGAGGGAGATAAAAAGTGAGGGAGAGTGGGAGAGTGAGAGAGTGAGGAGAGGAGAGTGGGAGAGGAGAGTGGGAGAGAGGGAGAGAGAGGAGAGAGTGATAAGTGAGAGAGTGAGTGAGAGGGAGAGAGAGAGAGTGACAGGAAGTGGAGAGAGAGGAGGAGAGAGAGAGAGAGGGAGAAGAAGAAGGAGAGAGGGAGAGAGGAGAGGAGATAAAAGGGAGGGAGAGAGAGTGGGAGGGAGAATAGGAGAGGGAGAGGGAGAGAGGAGAGAGAGAGAGGAGAGGTAGAGAGAGAGAGAGAGGGAGAGGAGAGGGAGAGGGAGGAGAGAGTGGGAAGTGAGAGGAAGTGAGGGAGAGTGGGAGTGGGAGTGGGAGAGGGAGAGGGAGAGTGAGAGTGGGAGAGTGAGAGGGAGAGTGGGAGAGAGAGAGGGTTTAGAGTTGAGGGAGAGAGGGAGAGGGAGAGGGAGTGAGAAGGAGAGGGGAGAGTGAGAGAGAGAGGAGTGATTGAGTGAGAGACTTGAGAGAGATAGAGGTGGAGAGAGCGAGAGGGAAGGAGATAATATTTAAATATTTTATAAATTGGTAATATATATATTTAAATATTTATGGATTAACTAAAATATTGAAATAATATTAAAATTTTTATAGATTAACTAAAATATTGAAATAATATTTAAATATTATACATTTAATAATATATTATATATTAAATACATAATTTGGTAAGAGATTATCATAAATTGTATATTAAATATATTACATTATAAACTTTATTGGATATTATATATATTAAATTATAAACTTAATTGCATTATTAAATCATATATTAAAGATTGTATAAATTGTTTTAAAACTAATTTAAAAGATATCATATATTGAATTCAAATCCGATATCGGATATCCGATTTGAATAAGATATCCAATATTCTGATACAAAATTTAATGCCTAGGGATTAGGCTTGGTATTAGGCTTGGGATTTGATTCGGACCTGCCAATTCTAAAAATTCAACACGTAAAACGTGTTTAACAACTTACCTTGCTTTTCCAGACTTCACCCATGTGGCTGATGACTTTAATTTTAACTAAAATTGATGAAACGAAAAGGGTTTGTAAAGGAGCTTCTCAGCTTTCTACCAATATAAATTATATTTTACTTAGAATCTAATAAATAATAATTATTTATTTTTTATTAGAATTATGACTAAAGTCCTGATTGATAGTCTGATAGAAAAACATCTATAGCTTTCAAACAGTATCACATTTTTTGAATCCAAAACATGTGTCACATTCTATGCTTTGCATTCTATAGGATTAAAAAAAAAAAAAATGAATTCCATTAAATTTTGACCAAGTTAAGGTGGTCAGACATACGAGTTTTTATATTTTTAAAAAGTTGTAATAAAAATTCATAATTAATTATTTATTTGAAAAAAAATTACAAAAAAATATGCATCACATTCGGACATGAGTCCTCTACTTATATCTAGAATCTTATACAAAAATATTATTATTTTATTATGGTTAGGGTGGTCAGACAAACACCTACTTCTTATTTTTTCCCTGAAATTTTAGTACTATTGCATTGAAATTTCAAATTTTCACCAAATAGATTTTTTTTTTACAAAAATTAACCTAGTAGTTTAGAAACTCCATTCAATTTGCCACAAATTCTATTCTTACATATTTTTGAAATAATATAGATAAATTATTCAAATTTTTATGTCAAGTTGCCCAACTCTGATTTTCTGAATTTTTATTGTCACTTAAGGGCCTGTTTTTTCCATGATGATCCTGCACATACCTAGATATTTCAGAGGATCTATCTTGGCGACCAACATGGTTTGGCAGTTTAGCATATAGTGCCTTAGTTTTTGAGTAGCAAAAACCACTGCAAGACAGGCACGTTCTATGTTACTGTAGTTTAGTTCATATCCCACCGAAGTACGATTGATATAGTACACTACCCTTTCATGACCATCATCATCATTTTGTGCAAGTAAGGTTCCTAGTGCTGACTGAGTTGCCGATATATAGAGTATCAAAGGTCAGGTATCTATACGCGACATTAATACAAGTGGTGTAAGTAGATAATCCTTGATCTTTTAAAAAGCTTCTTGGTATTTGGGTGTCCATACAAATGGTACCCCCTACTTGAGAAAATGTTGGAACAAATGTATCTTGTCTACTAACTATACTATGAAGCATTTGATAGATTGTAGTCTCCCTTGTAGTGTTCTTAGCTGAACGATGTTGGCTAGTGGAGGCATGTCCATTATAGCTCTTACTTTTGTGGGGTCCACTTCAATGCCTCTTCTAGAAATGATATATCCTAGAAGTTTTCCTGATTTTACGCCAAAGACACATTTTTTTGGATTTAGCCTTTGTAATTTTCTAGTATTTGGAATATCTTATCTAAGACTTTCAAATGATCTACTCTTGTCAATGATTTGGCTATTAGATCGTCGACACAGTCTTCCATGAGAGTATGTACAAGGTCATGGAAAACAATCATTATTGCACGTTGATATGTAGCTCCAATATTTTTGAGCCTAAAAGGCATAACATTCCAACAATATGTTCCCCATGGACATGTGAAAGCAGTCTTGTGTTGGTCCTCTATTGTAATTTTGATCTGATTATACCCGAAGAAACCATCCATGAGGGATAGCATCTCATATCCTGCTGTAAGGTCTACTATCATGTCAATGTTCAGTAAAGGAAAGTCATCTTTAGGATATGCCTTGTTGATATCTCTGAAGTCTATACAAATGAAAATGCCCATAGATGGTTTAGTTATTGGCATAAGATTAGAAATCCAGTCTGCATAGTCTATGGATTTGATGAATTCGACATTGAATAGCTTCTTAAGTTTAGTTTTGACTAGTAAAACAATTTGTGGATGCATTTTTCTTAACTTTTGTTTGACGGGATTAACACCTGGCTGTAATGGTAGATGATGCAATATAAGGTCTGGATCCAACCTAGGCATGTCAGCATATGACCATGCAAATTTTATCTGTCTCTTTGTAAAGAAGTCTCGAAACTCTGGTTGCTCTATCTCTGTCAAAGATGTTGCAAAGTATATTACCCAAGGGTTTTCTTCAATGTTTATGTTGATCTCGATAGACTCTTCTACTAACATTGGTGAATTTTCCTGAGCAACTGGGAGAATGTTCAAACCTCCATCCTTGGGTGCCTCAAAGAGGTTTTCGCCCTCAAATGTGTCCTTTATTTTTACTATTTCTTCGTCCAAAGGCGCCTTTCAGTTTTCGCCTAGGGACTTGTCATTTTCATCATTTTCATTGTTTTTCTTTTTGTTTTCATTTTTGCAACTGAAGGTGTGAACAGACTCCCCAAAATATGCCATGTCATCCAAGTCTATGGTAAATATAGCTTTATGATCCCCTCTAGGTATGCCTTCTCGAAGTCCCATGAACTCAGCTATCGCTTCGTCATTCTCAAATATGTCTAAGATGGGTGTACCTTGTTGATCCCAATCGATAAGTTGGGGATATACGAGGGACATGTCATCATTGAAGTTATCAAATGTGGAGGCTGACAAGGTGAAGATAAAGTGATTGACATGGTTACAAAAGTTTTGGACTAACTCCTTTTTGTTCTTCTTCCTATGGATAGGTAGACTTTGGGGTGGGACCACTGTAAGGGCTAGGTCATCAGAAGATGGTTCATTAGGGGCCCAAGATTCAGGATCAAGGGTTTCCCAATAATAAATTTTAAGCCATTTTTCTTTTGATAAGGACATTTTAGGACAAGGGCTAGATGGATTTGGTGAGGGTTGTAGCATTTTATCAAGTTCCCCAAATAAATTATCTAAGTCCATCATGCTGGTAGAGGAAAGGGAATCCCATTCATATTCATTCGAGTCAGGGGAGTCGCAGTAGAATGGGTCAAATGGTTCTTGAGATATATCGATGTCCTTAGAAGCACTTACTTCCTCTTGTGATGATAACAAAGTACCAGGAATACCAATTCTAATCGGTTCAAAACCCTAGGCCTAGTCCTTTTGGTCTTTGTGAGACAATGATTGGTTCGGTCCTTCCATTCTGATGTAGCCCTAACCCACTATGTCTGTCATATCCTTTTCTTTGCATAATTATGAAGCCTTTTCCATATTGATTCTTAGATATTTGAATAGACAGTGGAGGGTTTTCATTGTCTTCATTATACAACCAGGAGGTGACATCTTCTTGGTCCATAGCTTCCTTGCTTAACTCTCCCCATTTTATGAATGTCATCATAGGAGGGACATGTATTGTGACAAATGACTATTTCCTATCTATTGTGGGTAAACCATATGAATTAGGAGGAACTAGCTGACTAACACAATAGGATGCTTTCATGTGATATTCTCCACAACCCTTATCTTGGATCTCAACCTTAGGAGTGGATGATGGTGGTTGTGATGGAATGGAGTTGGTAAGAGTTGATGGATTAATATACAAGGATAAGGTGGAGGATGAAGCCTCTTGATTGACTGGCACCTGTCGTTGTCATATTTCTCGTAGGCTTATGCAATATTGGAAAGGATTCAAATCACCATCAATTATGACCTCTGTGCCATTATACGAAAATTTTAGGCATTGATGGTATGTAGAAGGTATGAATTTCATAACGTGTATCCAAGGTCTACCCAACAAAATATTATAGGGAAGGGTGAGATCCAAGACTTGGAAACTAGTGTCCATAACTGTAGGGCCAATCCTGATAGGGAGTGTGATAACTCCTTTAGATGATCTTTCCTCATTGTCATATGCCTTAATGACTATACTCTTAGTAGTGTCCACACATGCTTTTGATAAATCTAATGCTTTAACCAATTTCAAGGTACAAATATTTAACCCTGCTCCTTCGTCTATCGAGACTCGTCTGAATTTGGTTTGATGGACAAGAACTTCAAGGTGTAATGGGTTGTTATGGTTGGTCTTCTCAGTTGAAGAATCCCGTTGAGATAATGTGGCATGATGGGAATTGGTTAAGTATCCTACCATTTCTACAAAATGATTGACATCTATGTTGGTGGGGACTGTTGTGCTTTGCAAGGCTTTGTCAAGAATGGCTTAGTGATCTGGTGATATAGTCAACAGTTCCAAGATGGATATCTATGTTGGGGTCTTCCCCAATTGGTCAAGTAAATTATACTTAATCTTGGAAGACTATGTTTGTGGCTCTGATGAAGGAACTGGAAGGGTTATCTTAGTTCTACATGTATTGACAACACATTCAGGATGCTTCTTTATGGTGATGGTATGGATATTTTCATTAGCAACTCGGATATGATTGATGATGGTACCGGGTTTATAGTCGTACTTAGCACTGGTATAATTGGCCGAGGTATTATTCTTAGTTCCCGAACTGGAGGCCTTTCCTTTCCCATGGTCATGTAATGGATCTGTGAAGACCTTGTGATCACTATTTTTGGTATGTTTTTTCCCATTGACTTCTATGGTTCCATCTCCAACAAAATCTTGTATGATGTTCTTTAGTTGTCAACATTGTTGTAGATTATGTCCCTTTGTTTGATGATACTCACAATAGGCATTATCATCTCACCATGAGGGTTTAAACTGTCCCAGATCATACTATGTTTTAGATCATATTGTTTTGGCTCCAGAGGTTTTATGAGGTTATGTTTAATTAGTTCTTTGAACACTATCTCGATTGGTTCCCCCAAGGGGATCAAATCACCTTTAGGAAATCTTCTCTGTGGTCGTTGTTGTTGCAAATTTTGGACAAAGTTGGCGGTTTGATCAACATCATTAAGCATGTCATTAGAAGGGTTGTAACCTCTAAGTGTGATGATAGGTCCTGCATATAGGGTCTTAGCATCAACAATACCATCATTTGTTATGTTTTTGTTCCTAGACCAAAATTTGTTTCTATTGTTGGGAGGGTTTTGGTGTTGAACAATTGGATTCCTATCTGATGTCTTAATTTCCCCGTTGTCAATGAGGGCTTTCTCAAGTATTAAGTCTTTTTGCACTAAGTCCAAAAAAGAGGTACAACAATGTACTCATAAGTCACTTCGCAGTTATGGATGAATATTTTCAAGGAATATCGTGACTTTTTATTTCTCTAGTATCTCAATAGGACAACGACTGGCTAAACTCCTCCATCTCTTAAAGAAGGTGGTGAATTTTTCTCCATCTTCTTGCGTGGTATGACATAAGGTAGCTATCGTGATTTCATTGTCTATGTTGAAGGCAAAGTGTTCCACAAATTTCTTATCTAATTCGCCCCATGATCTTATGCCATACAAAAGTTTAGAGAACCATTCTAGTTCTATCCTGACAAGGGTTCGTGAAAAAAGTCTCATAAGGTATGTGGAGTCATATGAGATGTCCTTGCATGTTGTGGAAAATTCTCTAATGTGTTCGAGAGGATTTCTTTTCCCAATTTACTTAGGTAAATTCGATATAATGTATCCCTGTGGGAAGGGTGTCATGTATAACGCTTTGTCAAAAGAACATGGAAATGCGCTGAGATAGTTCATTTGCCTGACATTGACATAGTGTCCATTTGTTGTTGGAGAGCTTGCATTTGGTTTTGGAGAACATCTACTTGTATGTTGGTTGCGTTGTTTGGATCGATGTAAGTGTTCTGAAATGCAATATTCTGTGACAGATTGTGATTTGGTGAGGGAATATGTCTTGTTTGAATATTTTGATTTGGTATAGGAATATGTCCTGTTTGTGTAGCCCCTATATGTGGGATGGCAGTACTAGTACTGATATGGGGTATAGTTCATGTTGTGTTCATGCCAACTTTGGGTCTTTTACCAGTGGTGTTTGTGCCAAAGGGGTTTGATGAGGATGCTCCCACAGTAAATGTTAGGCCCTTTGTTATACCAAATGGTGTTGTGTTTACAATTGATGCAGTTTGAGTGGGTATGCCAGTTGGTATTGCTACGGTAATATGAGGAATAAAGACACTCAATGTCATGGTTTGTGTTGGTTGCACAGATGAACGCTATATTTTGTGGATGTCAAATCCTGGAGGTAGTGTGGCACCTTCTACTAGTAGCTTTGCTATATATCTTTGAGGATCATTTGCCAAACACTCATCCATAAAGGATGCAAATTTAGGATCTTGGACAACAACGTCTACATCTTCTACATAAATTTTTCTATGTGTGTCTCTAGTGACAAATTTTTCAAGAAAAGTTTTGTGAGGTCTCTCTGTCCCTAATGGCTGATTTCCAAAAGGATTGATGAAGTCTTGTGAATCAACCATTTCTCTACGTTTCTTTTTAGACCTTGTTTCGACCATGAAAATGATTTGCTCAAAATGGGTAATGCAAAACTATGTCTAAAATGGTATGATCTAGTCTATATTTTTGAGATTTTCATAATATAATGAATGCTACTAATTTTTTGGCATTTTCTTGGCAAATAAAGTATGTCTAAAATGATGTATGCTTGGATGACAATATGCAAAATTTTAAGTAGACTCCTAAGGTAAATGATTGTAAGTGATTCTAAGAGGGTACTACCTACTACCTATGGATTAACCAAGGCTACAACGTAACTTTATCAAGGAACCTGATGTAGGACAAGGATCAAATGATAAGGTGAATCTCCAAACTAGACTAATGAGCTGGAAAGATTCACTAGTAGGACAAAATGACTAGGTTCAATGACTTAGATTGTCGAAGCATGGATTTGTCCAATAATGCAGAAATTTGACGTATTTGAAGATATGCAAATTCCTAAGTTTTGTAACTAAGATGTCTATCTCTAAACTTAAATGACTCCTAAAGATGAACAATGCAAGTTTTTGAGCAATTTTCTGGTTTCTGTCAAAGAATCAATGAAAATGATAAGTTTGAGATTGGTTTGAATGTTTGTTCTCGGTCTATGACAGTAAATTCTGGTTTTCTAATACACAGGCAAATGCATTGCAAAAATTTAAAGTTGTAGTTTTCTTTCAGCAAATGCAGTTTTATTTTCAGTAGATGTGACTCGGGATATCGATTGTGACTCAGAACTGATCAGATACAATTTTTCAAGACTCTGTGTATTGGTAAAAGTTTTGTGACAGGGGCATATGCGTCGTTCCAGACTGCACATGCAACTCACCTATTCAAATGCGTCACATAAGGTATCAATTGCAGGTTTCCAATACATTTTTTATGATATGCGTGACTGGTAAATCAGATGCGGTTTTCTACTAAGCAAATGTGAGCTATTTTGGTAGATGTGACTTAGAGTTAAACGAATGCGACTTAACTCAGATCCTAAATATGCAGACTAGACTAGTTGCTGACAAATGCGATAATATTTGTAACAAATGCGACTCTAAAGACATGCATTTTTTTGATGATCAAGTGCGACTCTGTTTTACAGTTGCGATTTTTTGGTGAACTGTTGCAATTTTTCAGTGAAACTGACTTTGTTTCATGACCAAGTTTTGGCAAATAAAGAAAATAATCAGAAGATAATGTATTTTCAGTTTGACAATCATGAAAAAAAGTATAATCCTAAGGCTGTGATGGACATTATTACTGAGTTCTCACTTGGGTTTCCCCAGCTACGTTTATTCAAGGCGGATGACTAGTAGCTTGACTCCACTGGCTCCCCTCCATGACACACACTTCTTGGGGCAACCAAGCTACAGTACCCATGAAACTCCCATGGAATACTTGTCATCTCTACAATGAACTGTAAAAATGTGAGACGACTTCACAGGTCTGACCTAATGCACCAGTAAATAGATAAGGATTTTGGCTTAACTATAAAAAATTGGATTTTTTAGTTTGGACACTTGTTCAAAGAGCCATGCGAGAGGCAATATCATCCCAGTTTGCAAAGGTTATGCTTTGTAGGTTTCGATGCACCACAAGGGTACTAGGGAATCAAATGCTTGTCCACTGGGATCTTCATAATATTGAGTTTCCTCAAGCATTAGAATTTCTATACTGGTTGGGAGTGGCTCGGTGAAAAATCCCGTCACTAGTTTGAGTCATGTTGGTTACTCTTAACCACCAACGTAGGCCCCATTTCTAGAGTCAGTAACAATTTCTCTTACACCCAGGATCGCATGAATGTGTAAGGGGAGAGGATACTTCTATATACTGAATCAGGATCTAATCTAAACATGTATAGGCATGAAATACACTGGTTACTTTTAAGCCCAAAAGAAAAGTTATCTAATCTACCAAACAAATTATTTCCAAAATTAAATTCTTCGACATAGGTTCTGCATGCAATTTTTTTAGTAGTTTATACATCTGTCTTCGTTAATGGTTCTAGAAAAAACATGATTTTAGTAGTTTTCAATTTCTTCTTTGTCTTCATCACTCGTCTTGTAGAAAAAGTTTCAAATTTATGTCTTCTATGCTATGTCCTGCAAACACTATGTTAGTTGCCTAAAACACACGCTGCAAATTGAAAGTTAGCTAAAATAAAAACAAAAACAAAAACAAAAATCCTAAATCAGAAATAAAAAATAAAACTCAGAAATCTTACCAGTTAGATGTGTTGTTCAAAGCAGCAGATTCATCGCGGGTTTCATCAGTTAATTGCGTCACTATAAGCCACAAATGCATCGAATGTTGTCAAATGCGTCGTTGTATTCATTAGTTGTGGTTCGTGATATTAGTTGTGTTGTTTCGTCTGTCAGATGCGTCGTTCCGTACGATACCTGCAAAAATTGAAAAAGCGTCTACGAATTTGTGAAGATCATGTCTTCATGTCGGGTTCACCAAATGTAACATAGTAAAAATTAGAAAAGCCAAAAGGTTAAAACAATACAAACATTAATCTAAAACTAGCCTACATTAAATAATAAAGTACAAAGGAAATAACTAAAATATGAATAATCTCACCAAAGATCGATGTAGTTCCATGAATTATCTCTGTTGTCCTTCTCCATTTCGCCGTTGCCCTCAAATTTCTAGTATGTGTGCAAGTATAGCCTTGATGTATGTGATTATAGCAAAATATTGAAGATTAATAAGTTGCTTCCAAAAGTATATCAATTTTGGGAGGAGGAATAATGACAATGATAGGTCAATTTATAGAAAATTGGTTTTCGAATGATCGACTCAGATTTGAAAGAGAGATCAACGATCAAGATTGATGAATGCCATGCGATAAATATTTGTGTCAGTTACAACGTGAGTGAAAAAGTCTGCATGATGAAGATTAAATTAAATAATAATTTAATCTGATGTTGAGACTATTTGAAAAATGGAAGAATAAAGATTGTATGTGAAAGATAAAGTAGAAACATTGTGTTCGAACACACGAATGAATGAATGAATTAAATAAAGTTATTCAAGTAATAATAACTTGAATACAAAAGAATAAGACTGACTGATTAGAAGATCTATTGTGAGGAATAAATGATGAGATAACTGACTAATGAATAATTAGATAACTAAACGATTATCTAATCATATAGGAATATTCGAAGAATAACAATATTTATGAATTAGATGATTATTTAATTCAACATTCGAAATTGACTGTCAAAAAAGTTATTAAATAATTAAATAACTCGAAATGAATATTTAATTATAGTCTGAAATGTGATCAAAGATAAATTAATTTAGAAAGGGGATTAATTAATTAGTGACGTAATTAAATAAATAATTAAGATTTATTTAATTAATCAAGAAAGGTCATCATGAGTTAATTAAATAATTGAATTTATTTAATTAATAGAAGAAAGGTGACTGCCCAATTCCTCCAGTCTAAAAAAATACTATTATTAAAAATATTACAATGATTTTATATTAATTATTTTAAAAATATATATGTTAATATTAATCTTATCTTAAATAATATAATAAGATATTTAATTAATGTTAGATGTTAAGATATATATATATATAGAGAGAGAAAATATCTCTCCATTTATTTTATTTTATATAGATTTATTAAAAAAATATATACTAATTTAACTCTAACAAAATTTTAATATATATATAGAGAGAGAAAATATCTCTCCATTTATTTTATTTTATATAGATTTATTAAAAAAATATATACTAATTTAACTCTAACAAAATTTTAATATAGTTATAATTTTCACTTTGGCTGTGAGGGAGTATTTCACCTTTAAACCCATAGATGAATTAAAAAAAAGATCCCAAATTTTTTGTGAGGGCTTTCATTTCTAATAAAACTTGACTTCCATTTATTAATTCCTTTGACAGTCAACGAACACTCTCTTAGAATTCTAAAAGCAAATAAAAACCATACAAATAGCTTCACCCAATCATAATCTTCCAAGTAGACATCAGTTCTACATGGCAATCACCCATTGGCTGAAATGCTGTCGATGAATTTTACCTTCCCTTTGTTTCTATGTACATATATACCCATATATTCATTAATCTACCCAATTTTTTCACACCACAAGATCCCATGCCAAAATGCCTAGCAATTGAATTGATGTGTTTTTAAAGCTCTGGATAATCAGGTTGCAGGCAAGGTGGCTCCTAAAGGAGGCTCTGCTGGAGCTTCATCGTCACTTCATCACAGGCGGTCCAATACTACCATTAGGTCAACAAGCACACCTACAAGGATTATATATACAGTTTCCACATCTTCTGGATTGCCTTTCTGGCAGCAAAATTGGTTCTTGATTACATTATTTGTGATGGGTATTTCTTTGCTGGGGATCGCGCTGCTTCTTCTGCTTGATCTGCCGTGGGATGAGTCGTCTGCATCCCCTGTCTGGGCGGCATCGTCAGACCCAATCGAGGTTTGTTGCCCTTCTTTTCAGTTATTTCTAGTAGGTGATTTTTTGTAAAGCATTCAGCCTATTTGCCACGATCAAGGGGATACCTCTTTCGTCAATTTATGTTTTTGAAGTCCAACTGTACCCTGTGATTTAGATTTAGAATTGTATTCAATTTTAACATTTTATCGCGTCTCTTACGATTTATAAAATTAACCTAACATTCTTCAGTTGGTTTTCCTGCACCCGCGGAGTTGGATGTTGCGTTGTGTCTAATTTAATATTTTATCATAACTCCTATGATTTATTAAATTCACTTGCTGTTCCTCGGTCGGGCATGCTGCACCCAATAATTTCAATAATGTGATTTTCTATCAAATTTTAAGATTCTACAATAGGGTATTTATTAAATTCAACCGGTGCCCTCAGTTAATTATGGGGACTGGGAAGACTTGTTCGTCAGACAAGCTCCGGTTGAACCAAAATACATTCATGAACATTTGTCACAGGTCAGAAACAGCCTAGTAAATACTGGTTTCTTGAGAAACTTTGTTTTGGAATGTGATGGCCCCTGGCTGTTCTGTTTCTGTTAACATAACTTTATTGCTGTCTTAGTTCTAAAAAATCAAGATTGCATACTGTTTAGAAGGTACTTATTTGGTATTAGCGGCAATAATTCATAGTGATCCTCTCATATGTATACATATATGATTTTGAAATTAAAAAAATCTGATCATGTTTTCCACATGAAAAGTACTGCATATTCATCTGGAATAGGTTTACAAGGAATCTTGTATGTTTAGAACTTAATAGCTTTATTGTGGTGTTAAATTTTTTTGGGTTTTTAGAACTGGACTGCATTGTAAGAATGGGTTTTAATACTGCTACATGTTGTACATGGAATGATATTGCTAAACTGCTTTATAGTTGACATGATACAGATACAGGATAGAGGATTTCTGTGATAATTTTGATCTGGGTTTTGCAGATTACATATGGGTCTGTTTTGAAGTTGATGCATGAACGCACCAAGTTCCGTTTACATTCACACGATGTTCCGTATGGTTCTGGAAGTGGGCAACAGTCTGTTACTGGTTTTCCAAATGTGGATGATGCCAATAGTTATTGGGTAAGTTACCGGTTTTTTTAAGTGAGTTGTGTTCAATGGTTCAGTGTTTCTTGTTTTCTTTAACAATTAGATCTTTGAATAGAGAGTCAAAGTAGACATAGATGCCTGGATGAGCAAGGCCTTGAGGTATTTAGTTTCTAGTATTTTGGGTCCATTTTTCCCATTATCTTTGTGACTGAATTATTGTGTTTTTAGTTTCAGTTTTGGTGCTACCTGCAGCTCTGAGCTGATGGTTGCTTGGTTTAGTTTTCTTTTAGAATTGTGGCCTTTATCACTTGTATGTGCAGAAGCAAATTTCCAACTGGAATTTACTCATGCGATTCTACATGCTCCCAAACCATGGTATAATATGCAATTACACCCAAGGCCTAATGTATTTGCTCGGGTGCCATATCTTAATGCATCCCTAAAATTTAGATATGATATATATGTAACGCCCATTTTTTTTCATTAATAGCTCATTTTGATAATGTTTTATTACCAAAAGTGGAAATACTACAGCACTAAATCAATCTTTCTTTCACACATGCATACAGTTAACTTCAATTCTCAACATATCATGTAAATTATTCTAATCCGTAATTCCATTAGCTGAGATGTTGCATCATCTTAAATTAAAACAATTCCTAATTAGTTGCAATCTACATAGGTAGAGGGACATTCTGCAGTCATTTGTGCACTAGACATGGTTTGCCATGCAATCATCTATATTCAACTACGCAACATTGGCAGATGTACATTTCATTGCATCGTTAATGCATTACCATGCCTATGTCCCATCCTCATCAAACTTATCCAGTGCCCTGTTAAGAAGTTACCTATTTTATAGTTTTAGTAAAGAAGTAATTTGGCTACACTCTCTCTCAAGGGCTCAAGAATCAATTATAGTTTGTGCCACCTTTGCAAGGTACTTAAGAGTAGGTCTTAGTAATAGGTCTTACTTCATCAGTCTCTAAACAGGATATGTAAGTAGCATTCCACAACTGATAAGATCAAGAAACGACTATTTAGCACAAAATCATACCATCATTAGTAATAATACAGTTCTTATACTCTAACTTGCAGGGACTCTTCAAGGCATAACCCTAAATGTGCTCAATAATATGTGTGTGTGTGTGTGAGAGAGAGAGAGAGAGAGAGAGAGGTCATAGTCCTGACATTGATGGTACTGAGATCAGCAAGTCTAATTTAATGGCATACAAGCGCTTGAATTTCACCAATAGAGAGAGAGAGAGAGAGAGAGAGAGAGAGAGAGGGGTCATAGTCCTGACATCGATGGTACTGAGATCAGCAAGTCTAATTTAATGGCATACAAGTGCTTGAATTTCACCGAGAGAGAGAGAGAGAGAGAGAGTCCTGACATTAATTGTACTGAGATGAGCAAGTCTAATTTAATGGCATACAAGCGCTTGAATTTCACCAATGCAAGAGAGAGAGAGAGAGAGAGAGAGAGAGAGAGAGAGAGAGAGAGAGTCCTGACATTAATGGTACTGAGATGAGCAAGTCTAATTTAATGGCATACAAGCGCTTGAATTTCACCAATGCAAGAGAGAGAGAGAGAGAGTAATTTAATGGCATACAAGCGCTTGAATTTCACCAATGCAATGTTTACAGATGTTTGGCAGGACAGAGAGGTGTCTAGATCTTTTGTTTAATTAAGTATTTAAAACAAGTACCCTTTGTTGCCAACAGGTTGCTCTTACAACCAACGACAATAGAACCACCCTTTGTCAATATCTAGTTTTCATACCCTTTGTTGCCAATAGGTTGCTCTTACAACCAACGACAATAGAACTGCCCTTAGTCAATATCTAGTTTTGAAACCTTATGAGTGCAAGTGGGTTTCCCTACCACTTTAGTAGCTAAATCTCCATACTTTTGATTGAATATATATAACCTTATCTTGTACAGTTTTGGTGAAATACAAATTTGAAAGGGAAGGAATCTCCTATATAGTGTTCTACTGTCTACACAATACCAAAAGCCATAATAACTCTGTTTTCTCATTGCATTCACATTATGGGGTTTCATAGCAATTCACATCATAAACATAATTTTTTTTAATAAGTGATGAATAGTCCTATACTTTTATATTAGTAAATCAAAATATACATTGTTCAGATAAAAACCTGGTGGAATGGCATCACACCCCAAAATTCTATGCTAAAATTAGAAACATAGATTTTCAATAATATGCTTCTCAAAAAAAATGTAACTAACCACAAAGAAAGTAAAGTGATACTTCTACCCTGTGTGACAATGTCACAGAATCAAGATTTTCAATGGCACTCAAATCTCCTTTGCAACAAGAAGTCTGACCTACTAATTTAAGATGTAACTGTGTGTATGCTCACCCACTCAAGCTTCCATATATATAGGGAGATGTGAGCACCCCCAGCAAGTCCTGATGGGGGATGAAGAAGTTAAATCCTTTTCTATTTTTATCTTTTCTGCCACCCATTCATGGGTTGGACTAGTGTCAGTCATAGTTCCTCTATTCTACAATAGAAAGTCAATCTCTTGGAATAGAACCGTGCTGTAATAGGTGAATGAGGTCAATAATAGATTGAAGAATAAATGGCGATCCTCTCTTTCAAAGCTGTATGCAAATCACTTCATTATTGCCTTCTCTGTACCATACAAAGTGGTACAAAACCCTAGTTTTCTCAAATAACAGGCTGACACCTTTTTTTCTTTTAGATATCAAAATCATGCCTTAGATAGATGTCCATTGAAATTCACTCTCATGACAACTCTAAAGAGAGCACTTGAGTGCTATTAAACACAGCACTCCGTGATAGCCCCTTGGTCCTATCAAGGTTAACAATTAGGATAGACCTTAAGTCATTGTTCAAAATTGGTATATGACATCATAGTCCATGCTGACACACATCAAATGGCACAAGGGCCAAGCAAATGCAATGCATAATCATCCTATTCATGCAATTATAAAATGAGACATTGGATGGTATCTTGTGTGTGTGCATGCTATCTCTTCCTCTACTCTGCATGTTGCTGACACTTCTCTCTCCCATGCGGTTCTTTCTCTCAAACACCTGTTACTACCTCTCCACACATGAAGGTTGAATTTGCTAGTTAATCACCTTCAACAAAATAATCAACATGATAATCCAAGGTTGATCACATCAAAGCATTAAAGTAGTCATGTCAATGATGACAACCTTTATGCAATTTAACAGGAATTTAATGCCAATAACCATCGTTACATCACAACATTAAAATATTCTTTGCATCAACTGAAGAACAAATTAATTCAATTAAATTATAATTTCTAGTCTAAGTTGCTGGTTCTGGTACAGGGTCGGGTATGGGTATGGGGTTTTGATACGCCAGTACGACAATTTTTTTTCTTGGGTATGGTATGTTTGGGTACGGCTGTATAGATATATATAATAAAATTGCAAATACATTTGATATATCATATAATATTATATTTTAAGATAATAATGACATTTGATCTTTGATAGTATGATACTTCATCATTGATCAATGATATTATGATAGTCAAAGATAATTGTCTAAGTTGTCAATTTTGGTCTCCATTCCTAGACCCCCTCATTGTAATCAAGTTTCTTATGCGGCAATAGATCCCAATAACTAGTGGGGGTTGGGAGTGGAGACCTTGATGGGGTTGAGGGTTAGCAACCCTCATGGGGGTTTGGAGGCAATGCCCCTAGTGGGGTTGAGGGGTAATGCCCCTTGTGGGGGTTTGGGGGCAACGTCCCCAGCGGGGTTGAGTGGCAATGCCCCTTGCATGGTCCGGGGGCAGCACCTTGAGTTCGTTTCCTATTGAAATTCAGGGCAGGGTTGAGGGGCAGAGCCCTCGCCGCCAAGCCCAAATTAAGGCCTTTGAAACCCACACAAACCTTCATGTTGTATGCCATTTTCACAATCTTATCTTCAAAAACACTTTTTGCATGTCTTTTTTAAGTGTTTTTTTATTACTTTTTGGTGCCTGCAAGGTGCTGGCACTTGCGGGAGCAGCTGTGAATGCCGAGGAGCACCTTGGACGCCTTGAGTCCCCTTTGGGTATGTGATCCGTGTACCCATAGGGAGCCCGGGGTGTTTGGGGAGCTCCCGGACCCAAAAGCTCTCGAAGCAGGCATGGGGGCTTCAAATGAAGAACCCGGTAACTTAGTTTCTAGTTCATCAATGTTTGATATTTGGGGATATGCTCATTGTAGGAAATAAAATATTTGTTCCTCCAAGGAAAAGCAACAATTTGTGCTATTCTTAATAAGTGCAAAAGTTTGTGAAAATACCAAGAACCGTAGCCATCTAATTTATTTATATGTGTTTTGAACATAGCCATTGTTATATCATTTTGGATTTCTGTAGCACCCTGCTTTAACATTTTATCCTCAATGCTTCTCAAGGTTGCCTTAGCGTCCATACCATGTTAATTAAGGTGAACATGCAATTTACAAGTTTATGCATCCAAATGCAGTATAGAGGCCATTGATCTTATTTGCTCCTGTTTGTAACTAGCACCTGGTCACTGCCAGAGCACATGAGTTTTGACTGGGAATCTGTTTCATCATCTTGATTAAGTGCACAGTCAATTTTAGAAGAACAATTCAATTTTATTATGTGTAGTTTTATAAGAATGGAAATCTACACAAAAGTTGTATTTTATTGTCTAATGTATATGTTAATGTCATTGTTTAGATTGTAAGTCCCATACCTGATACTTCTGCAAAGCAAGGTGATGCAATCAAGAGTGGGACAATCATTCGTTTTCAACATATGAGGACTCGTAAATGGCTACATAGTCATTTGCATGCATCCCCTATTAGTGGCAACATGGAGGTGAGTAAATTTTCTTCTTTTTATTTGAAAATGCCAGTAGAAAACGATGCATCAGAATTGCTTCCGTGATTGTTTCAATAATGCAAATGGCAGGTATCTTTTTGTTTGATGCCATTAATAATGGCTTTTTCAAGTAGTAGAGCGAGCCCATTATATATACATAAATAGGAATAATGGCATTAATGGCCCCACTGGCCTTTTTAGGCATTATGTCTGCATGAAATATATCTATGCAGGTATTGCATAAGTAATTATCCCACACGCATAATGCAAAAAGTACTAATAAATAGGTTCTTAGGCTTCAGAAATGACAATATGCTTTGGGAGGTAGTCTTTGTACAAAGGCCTGAGGATGCATTTTAGCCACAATAACCATACTGTTCTTGATGACCTTTTTGGCTTGAGTTGCTAATATTTTGATTCTTGAAGGAAAAGTTGTCTCCTTTTGTTTTACTGTGTACTGTGAATTTTACTTTCCAGCAATGGTATCGTTGTGTTCTTTTACTAGATTTCAAAAGACGATAAGTTTCAGATTTTTCTTCGGATAAGTCCCATTTTTTAGATTTCCAGTTCTGTAGTATTTTTTCAGATTTTAGATCTTTACAGCAAAGTGAGAACCATCTAAATACATTGTTAAATCTCAGAGCTAAGAGAGACTTAAATTGCAGATTATTTCAAAATCTCATTATTATTCCCAAATTTTGTTTCGTTTTTCCCTTTTATTAATAATGAGAGCTTCTGGATTCAACTGTGTATATGCTTATTTGATCGACGTTTCGGATCACACTCAGTAATTCATCATCAGGAAGAGGAAAGTGAAGAATTGGAGTGCAGATATGGCCTTAAAAGGAGGAAGAGGTGAGGGAGAGGGAGGGTAGAACAATTAAAAAAACAATAAAATAGGTGGACAATGAGTGAACAAAGGTGTCCCAAAATGCAAATAAAATAGAGAAACAACATGAGGGAGATGACCAAATAAAAAGAAAAAAGAAGAAAATTATATAAAAAATTCAAATACAAATGAGAGGAATGAATAAGAGAAGGGGACAAAAAAAGAGAATCTAAAAAAATATAGCACAAAAGGAAGGAAAAATATACACATATGCATGGAAACTATGTAAAAAATATAGAACAATATTCTATACAATGAGTTAGATAATGCAACTATATATAAAATAAAAATCAAAGAATAAAATAAAGAACAGTATATAAGAAAAAAAGAAGAAAAATGATGCATAAAAAGAAGCGAAGAAAGAAATGAAACTGAAGGACAAACATTGAAATTCACCAAATAAATAAAACAAGTCTAAAAGGGAACAAAATATAATAGAACTATATATATACATATATAGAAATGTATATAAACAATGAAATATTATATATATATATATATATAAAATGCAACTATATATATAGAATAAAATGCAACTATATATATAATGCAACTTGAATAATTATATATAGAACAATATTATTATTCTATATATTATATATAGAACTAAATATATATATATAATAGAAATATATATAAACAATGAAATATTGTATATAGAATTATATATATATATATATCAACTAGATTAAATTCCAAATGACATTGAAATAATCTAAAAATATTTGATGCTCTATCTAGTTAACTAACAGATTAATAAGTAAAGAAATACACGAAACATTGAAAACACAAGAAAGCAACAACACACACAGTAAGGAAAAAGTGAAAACAAGCACAAAGGAACACAAAAAAGAAAAAAGCACCAAACTTAAGAGTGAAGATAGGGAGGGCACTCAAGGGATTAAGAAAGGAAAGGAAGAGGAGAAGGAGAGGGACAGTAAGGAAAAGGGTGGGAGAGAGTACTAGGGTAGGGGGTTCAAATTGAGGGAGTTTAGAAGGGGTTGCCAAGCTGGGCTTATGTGCCATCCTTCGTCACGATAGAAATTGGTGGTATGGTTTCTATCATAGATTCCTAGGTTTATAGCAGCTGTAACAGCTAAATCTGGGCCAATAATAGCTGTATCAGAGCTGTAGATTTCTGATTTTTGACTCAGATTTGAAATTTTCAGATTTAATGGTATAGAGTTTTCCCAGCGATAACAGTAGGAACCAGTTATAAACTTTACAGATTTTGGTTTATAGGTTCTGTTTGGTATAATCTGGTGCATGTATTTTGTTCTGTTCAATTCTTTATATTTATGCTATTTTAGATTATAGTTTGGACAGTTCCATTTGTTTTTTTTGGCATTATCAGATTTCCAGTTCTGTAGTAGCTTTCAGATTTTAGATCTTTACAGCAAATTGAGAAATATTTGTTTAATCTCAGAGCCAAGAGTCGGACTTAAATTTACTGCAGTTATTTCAGAATCTCATTATTATTCCTCATTTTCGCTTTTTTTCCCTTCTCTTACGTTTAGATTCAGATTTGTTCTCCTCTATACCTCTGCTTCCTATATTAGGTTTAGAGTAGTTGTAACAACTAAAGTTGGCTCATAACAGCTGTATCAGAGCTGCAGATTTCAGATTTGACATGTTAAAGGTATAGAGTTTAACCAGTTCTACGGTAGGTTCAGGTTAGATTCTGGTAATGGATTTTTTTTGGTATATTCTGGTGCTCGTTGTATTTAGCTCTGTTGATTTCTTTATAGTTTATATTTATGCTTTTGTGAAGTGATATTTTGTAAGTGTTTTGTGCCTTATTCACAATAAATGCTTTTGCAAACTTCCGTTAGAGCATTTAAGGCCTTGCAAAGACAACAGTTAGAGAATTTGAAAGGACTTGACTCTTCATACTTCATTTCCAGTATTGGATGGCTTCAGTGCATGAGAAGATTATGCCACGACTAGAAGTAGGATGTTGGAAGTATGTTGAAGCTTCCTGGAAGTCTTGGAGAAGTGTGAGATACCATTTTTGAGCACCAAAAGTGCAGTGCCACTTCAAAGTGAACCAGACAGAGGGTTGAAACAGCTATCAGAGTTGTAATTCCTCCTCTAATTGTATTGATTGACAAGTAATATGATAGGTAGAAGTGCTATTGGCACCTACCAATCTGGGATTTCCTGCTCCAAATTGAGGGTTTCCTTGGTGAAAACTGAAGTTTTAAGTGTGCATGCTTGTGTTTTGCATTAATTTTCAACTCATGTGAACATAGTTGAGCTTCCAAAAGGGTAAAAGAACAGTTAGTAAATAGAGCTTAGTAAGATTTTGGTGATTATGTTATCCATAAAGCTTAGTTTTGTGTGCAATTACAAAACATTTTGGTATCAGAGCAGGATAAACCAGTGGGGAAAATAAGTGGAAGGTGGATTTGTAGAACAGTGACATGTTCTTCAAGCGGAGAAGAGTTTTTCCAGCAAATCTGGAGATTGGAACTCACCTTTGGAATTGAGAAATAAGAATTGGTTGACATTATTGAAAGAGTTGCAGTCCTTGAGAGTCACATGGAACAAGTAATGAAGCACCCATAATGGATCACTCATCAACAAGAGCGAGCATATGGCTAGACATCAAGATCAAATGAACCACGAGCATTCATCTACCAATACTCTAGTATGGGCTCTAGCCAAGCAATTTGGCATTAGGGATGACAAATATGAGGAAGGTGACGATGACCACAAATGGGAAGACAGAGAATCTGAAGCAAAATCTGGAACAACTACATTTAAGGTTGAAACCAAGGTTGACCATGATCACAAATGAGAAGAGAGAGAACCTGAAGAAAAATCTGGAATAACTCCATGAAAGTTGAAACCAAGGTTGACATCAAAACTTGAAGAATAAGTTAATGCAAAGATTTTAGACACTTGGATCAAGCAAATCAATGTGTATTTCAATGTCCATAGTGTGAGTGAAGCTCAAAAGACTTACTTTGTTTGCATAAAAATGAGCTGACACACTCTTGTATGGTTGGAGAGCTATCTTTCTTCATGTGTGAAGAAAAAGAAACCAGCAATCTACATTTGCGACAGTTTCAAAGACTTGCTTAGGAAAAATTTCTGTTCAATAGGCCATGAAAATGATCAAAAGATAAAGTGGCTCTACTATGGGCAAGGAAATGGTCAAAGTGTATAAGATTACACAAATGAGTTTTGTGGGCAAGGTATGTTGCTTAGCATGAACCCCATAGAAGAAAAATATATCCTTACTAAGTACCTTGGTGGTAGGAAAGTCATTCCTGCTAAGTCAGCTGATTTGGATGAGGCTTGTGTATTGGCATATTACATAGCCGACAAAAAGAAAGATGAAGGAGAATCTTCCAAAAAGAGGCAACAATAAAATAAGGAACAGCTTGAGGACAAGAAAGGCAAGCCCTTTAAGAAACGGAAAGGTAAGAAGATTGATGCTGCTGTCTACCAATGTAAAGACCCGAAAAATCATTGTTCGCAATTTGATATTGATAAAGCAAATGTTGGATCTTGAACCTAAAACAAGCCCAAGAACTCAAAGAAGTCCATGGCTATTGTTAAAGCAGAGGTGGAAATAGAGGATGACTTGGACATTCATAATAAATTGGGATGCATAGCTACAAGGACTGTCATGGGTGAACAAGAACTTGAGGCAATGAATCAATTTTTCACTCTAGAATTCCAAGTGAAGAAAACAAGGGTAGGGGCACTAATATAGCTCGGTTCTCAATGCAATTTGGATTTCATCTGAGATAGTTAGAAAGCTTGGTTTGAAGACTTATGATCATCGTTAACCCCCCTTGGGTTGGGTCAAGAAGGGTCTAGAGATTCAAGTAAAGAAAAGTTGCAAGTTTCAGTTTGCTATTAATTCTCAATGCGTAGATGAAGTAGAGGTAGATGTGATTTCATTCGATGCATTTGATATTGTGCTTGGGAGTCCATACTTGTAAGAGATGTTTTACTTATGATGGGGCTAACAAATACCAACGAGTCAAGGATGGAGAAGTACATCCAGGGACATCAAATCAAAGCATGGATTGCCATGTTAAGGTTCAATCAAGTGCTCAAGTTAATACAATTCATATCTGCATGCACTTGTTGATACTTTTATGAGTTTTGTCATCCACATAGAGATTCCTCAATGAATAAGTGGTTTGGTGAAGATAAAGCTTCTCTAAACATCTCATGCATACAAATTGCTTGTGATCTTGAACAATTGTAAGGCATTAGAATATCATTACCCTCTCAAGGTAGACAGTTTGTTTTTTAGTTTTTGTTTTGGAGTAAGGTGCACTTTATATTTTTTAAAATATTCATCCAAAGCCTTTTCACATACCTTGTTACAAAGGAATTTTTCAACTTCACTGGACCTCTCTATAAGCATGCTTTAAAGTTGTGACACAGAATCATTTCGATTCCCATATAGCTTAAAACAAATCAGGGGAAACTACAAATGAATAAGACAAAGGATAGCCAAGTTCTACAATTTCAATCCATGCTCTTGAGATGGAATGGAGTCAGTCCATTTTTTTATTGGTAGAAAATATATCAAAGTAGAAGAAGCCTGATACAAAATGCCAGTGCTCTATCGGTGAGAAGACTGCTAAACAAAGTACAAAAGCTGTGGGTAATCCAGAGATAGCAAGTGTAGCTAATAACACTTCGATAGGCAGCCATAAGGGTTTATAAAGATATAAGGATCACCATTTAAATTGATATGCAAAGTAGTCAAGAGAGACTGATGTGATCAATTAACCCAAAGAAGATAACGAAGAAAGTTTATAGAGTTTATATAGTAGTTGTAGGACTTGCCAGAACTTGTGAGTTGTGCTGATCACCACAGAAAAAGGACTCACCAGATTTGGTTTTAATACAGCAAGTTTGGATTTTATTTAATTAACCAAACATTGGATTGATTAGGGCACATTCAGGGGTACTCACTCATTCTTTAGTGAATATCTGTTTCGTTCTCTTTTAGTTCCTCAAACCCACCTTTTTTGAAGGGTTTGGAACTTACTTAAAAGCGTCAAAATGAAAGGCCTTAATTTGGACTCTTTGTGGTCGGGGCTCTGCCGCTCAACCTTGCTAGGGCCTGCTGCCCTCAAATCCCTGCAATGGTTTTTAAAAGCAAAAAATAAAATTGTTTTGGGCTGCTGCGCCAAATGGAAAAGCAGCATTTTCCCCCTCTATTTGGCTTGAAATAACAAGAACAGCATATTTGGCTTGAAATAACAAAAACAGCATTTCTTCCCTATTTTATTCAATTTTTTAGCGATTTTGTATTTCCTGATTGTTTTTTTTTGGAATTTTTCCAGATTAAGTTCCAAGTGATTGAATTAAAGTTATACTTCTGGTTTTCCATGTCAAACTTGATCCCAAGTCATACTATTGCAGCAGCAGCATTGAGGACCTATTTGAGAAACATGTTTTTGTTGCAAGGTGTGCGCCCTTGGTTTCCTTGGTTGTTCAGCGCGGTGCTCGGGATTCGTGACATGGTTTAAACGTCTCCCGTGGATCTTAACTCTGGCTTGTATCGGGCATTGACAAGTTGATCTTTTGGTGCAACGGCAAGGCCAACAATTGGTATCAGAGCTGGTCACGGGTGCGAATCCCTCGCTTGCACTAGGGGGGGGGATTGTTGCAAGGTGTGTGCCCTTGGTCTCCTTGGTTGTTCAACGCGGCGCTCGGGATTCGTGACATGGTTTAACCGCCTCCCGTGGATCTTAACTCTGGCTTGTATCGGGCATTGATAGGTCGATCTTTTGGTGGAACGGCAAGGCCAACAGTTTTTAAAAACAAAGTTGATTTAGAAAAGAGTGCATAGAAAACCATGTGGTTCCTTAAAAACTCTATATCAGATTTTTTTTTCCAAATTGTTGAGTTTGTGCTGGGTCCGAGTCTAAAGTCAACCTGTCAAATCCTAGTCTGGTCACTATGGTTTATTAAATTATGTATCCATATAACTATGCATATATAAATACTGCAAAAAAGCAATCAGAAGTCTCCAGAACACATAGTGCTTAGGCTGTGGGGTGTCTGAAAGTTCTAGCTTGGCTATTAATGGTCTCAATGTCTCGTGGGATTATCCTCCAAACAAAATTTACAGCTCTTGCAAAGGGTTTGAACAGATACTGAGAGGTTACAGCCCGGCAGATTTGCTAATCCATAGCAGAATTGGTCAGTGCTTATCTCCTTGTTCTTGTTGCATGGCTTCATTGAGCTGGTGGCTTTGCTTTTTTTATTTTATTGTGGTCAGAATGGATTCAATAGCCTCTTACCTACTTTGGAGACTTTTGAAATTGTGAGTCAAGTGATAGAGGTAGTCCACAAGCTTTTCATTTTGTATTTTGGAGTCGGAGGATGCAAGCAGATTGTTGATGTAACCAATGAATTAGCATCTTCTTCAAGCTATCATGCATTTCTCTGTCAATAACCTGGGCATCAGGTTTCTTTGCAACTTAAAGTATGGTTGCATTGGTGTTCAAAGAACAATCTGAAGATTGGCTTTGGAGTAAGCAACTTCTTGAGGGCTGTCTGATGGATTTCAGAAATTGTTCAAGTGGTTGGTGCTGAGGTAGGGACTTGCATTAGTGAAAGTGGGAAGATTTGCTTCAATTATTGTGGATGTATATGATACTGTTAACTATTTTGATTTTACATGAACCCATATTACCACCAGTTAGGTGACACACATCAAACCAAAACAAGTGCAAAACCATAACAATTAGACACAAACTTCATTCCATTCCTTGATTGGCAATATGACACTCTTTTTGTGATACATCTCCTTGGCTGAAGCTCATGCAAACACGTATTTAGTCAAAGCAATGCTCATAAATAAGTGAGCAGTGTCTTTTGGATCTGCTTCAAGCTCTGGTGAAGGTAGCTTTTGCCTTTAAAACCCCATGATACCTAATAGTTATTCTATGTTTCTTGAAACTACCCTTGCCATCATACTCAATTGTGGGTCTCATCAACCGAGGACTCGTATATTGCAGTATCAAGATGTGGATAGAGATTGACTAATGCTTTACAGGATTATAGCTTGAATAAGTAAGAGAGTTTTCAAAAGATGAGGTGGATAGAGATTGACTAATGCTTTACAGGATTATAGCTTGAATAAGTAAGATAGTTTTCAAAAGACGAGGTGGATAGAGATTGACTAATGCTTTACAGGATTATAGCTGGAAGAAGTAAAAGAGTTTTCAAAAGGCAAGAGTTAGAGAGAGCATTATATTGATTAACTATCTAAGAGATGAGGGTAATGGCATGGATGGTGGACATGATAAATTTACTTCCACCTTCTTGTTGGTTTATCTGAGTACAGTGTGAATTCACACCCACCCCCTGGGGAGGTTTGAAGTATTCACAAGCCGCCTTTCATTTGCAAATGATCCAGGGGATTAGCCATACACACTTCAGCAAGTGTTGCTGCCTCTTTCCTTAAAGGGATAGAGAACCAAATATCTCAGATCAATTCTGTACTTTACAGGTTTGCAGATTCACTGTTAGCAAAATATTTTTGAGGTCAGCTTCCAAAAATTCCAAATCTTCCTTTCTGCTCTCGTGACTCACTTGTAAAATATTTGCAGCTCTCATGAGTTGTTTATTATTGTCTGATTTTTTTTGGAACAAAGTTTACTTGGATTACTCATTTTATGAAACGTGTTTAATATCATTTGCTTTTAGACCTATTATGAGGAAATAACAACTAACATTGATATGTCAAACCTTTTCATAATTTTTATGAAAGTTTTGAGGAGTTTATGACTGGCATCGAGATTTCAGAAATGCCCGGAAAAGATCCTATGTGAATAACTAGAAGCATTCTGTTTTTCATGGAAAACAAGGATTCATTCTAAACATTTGGTGATTAGTATTTTTGCTCTCAAACCAGAAATGCAATGATCTGCATCTGTGATAAAGTGAAATGACACAAACCAACCATAAATCATCATAAAGTCTTTATGTTTGCAGTTAGCTTAAATTATAATACCTATTATCACCAATGTGTAGATTTGAGGCATTCCAAATATAGAATGCACCAAGTGCATGTTCATGGGGTATTGATGTTCTTGTAGAGCTGTTTTCTAATAAAAATATTTGAAATGTGTTTAATGCCTTAAATTTGTTATAGATATATGATTCATTTATTTTTCTTAGGTGCACTTTTGAAAATTGTCTCTCATACTCAATTTGCCATGTCTGTCTTTGGGCGGAAGAATTAGTCTAGCTTTAATACCACTATTACAGGGCATCATTATTGTTCACGTGAGTAATTGCCTTCTCAACCTAGTAAGGGACATGGTGATTAAGTCCTACCAAAGTCTGCTCAAAATAGGGCCTAGGAACTTGTAGGAAAGCTATATACTGAAACCAAGCTTCCCATATGGTTAGAATCACATAGCTAAATAATCACCTTTTTCAATAGGTGGGAAGTTTGCATGTGAATCCACATTGACACTATATAGGTACAGGTAAAGTATATTAAATTTTTCCCATTAGGGCTTCTAAACACAAAAGCAGGGAATTTAAAGATTAAATTTTAAAGCATATTGGCACAACTCCTATCTCTTAGCAGGAAATTCAGTTACATGGACTTGTGGCAAATTTGAAGCTGTGTGAATGCTTGGTATCATGAGCTCCTCAATGATGGTTAGCCAAAAAAGATAGCTATTGAATCTGGTCATCACTAGTGTTTGCACACTATTACTGGGAACAAACTTTGTACGGATGTCACATTTTGGTAGTAAATTGACATTCTATGTCATTCTGTTTGGTTGGGTGCTGAAGTCATTGTCCTTGTTCTCAATTGGATTCCTTCTGTCCATTAAAGTATCATTTAAGTTGATAGCTACATGGTTAGAAGTGTTTGCTCTCTACCAAGTTTTGATTTCCATTTACTATCCCCTGTCTGCAGGTAAGTTGCTTTGGAGGAGAAACTCAATCAGATACTGGTGATTATTGGAGGTTAGTTAATTAGTTATCAGCTCATAGGTGTGTTTTGAATACTTCCTTTCCTTTTGATGTTGCCTACTAAAGTGCTTATGTATTATTTCCTTATTGTATTTACAGGCTTGAGATTGAAGGTAAAGGGAATCTATGGATGAGAGATCAAAAGATAAGGCTGCAACATGTTGATACTGGTGGTTACTTACATAGTCATGATAAGAAATACAGTCGAATAGCTGGTGGCCAGCAAGAGGTGTGTTATTATTTTATTAAACTAATATTTTTTGTCAACAATTCTAATCAATGATCAAATAAAGATTAGGTGTAGAGCTGGTTCAAGTCATTTTTTAACTTTTTAAGTTATGGGCTCTGCTATTGAGGGTTTGAACATTGTATATTTGACTTCCGTATGGGCTAAATATACACAATCGTCTCTCTTGTAATTGTAGACTTTGCCTTCGATATAGAAGTCACAAACAAGCATATGCATTAAAGAAGGGGTCATTACTACCAATTTGTCCACTTCTTAAGCTCTGATGAGATGAGCATGCCATTTTAATCATTTGTATCTTAGAAGAGCAATCAGACATCGTAGATGCATGATTAAGTACCTAAGACAAATACTTTCATCCAGTTTCATGTGGAGATTTGCAGTTTTTCTTTTCCGTGAAGATGACCATCATTCTATTTGCCATCAAAATTCTATCTTATAATGATTTTTTATGCCAATGTGTACAATACATTTAGGAAGTCAACAAACAAAATTTGAATTCTTGCAGATTTCTCTTAAAGCTTTACTTAAGATTTTGCTGAAAACAGTTGGTTATATCTCCAGCATCCTTCGGTATAAATTGAAGGTGATGAATAGGTTATCATAACAGAGCATCATTGATTAAAGTTTTAAACCATAGTAGCAAAAATATTTATAGGGAATAATTTGGCAAACCAAAAAATAGTTTTCTTTTACAGTTAATCAGGGAAAAATTGGGTTATAGAAAAAATCAGAACAAATTGCTGCACAAGTGAGAAAAAAATCCAGAAACCCTAAAATTATGTGATGAAAAAAATCATTATTTTTCCTGATAAAATTGTCAAAAAGCGAGTCAAATTTTTTGTTAAGGTAAGGTACAGAGGAGTAAATGTACTGCCTCCTATTGACTTTTGTGTGAATGAATGCCAACATGTAGGCATAATATGTCAATAATGTGTAGAAGCTGAGGATGGTGAAAATTCAAACCTAATTCTTTTCCTGTAATGATATAGCTGAAACATCAGCTCTTTTCTTTTGCTTGAAAGAACGGGAGCTTTGACTCTGAAGTTTGCTTTTTTAATAAAATAATGCCTGGATGTCCTAAAAAATAAAGCACGTTTTAGGGAGGAAAGATGTCAGACAACAATAGGAATGCATTGTTTAAAGGAGTTGTAAACTTAAATGTTCAATTTATTTTAGAGAGAACATATTATGATTTCATAAAATGGTGGGGCTTAGCTAAAAATACAGAAAAAAACTTTAAATGAAAGATATTATTGATCTTTTTTTTCCTCCTTGGACGAGTTGATTCAGGTGATATAAATACTGGTTGTTGTAATGATATTTGCAACTATAGTTTATGAAGGTTGCTGTGGCTTTCTACACTATTATAATCATTTGAGAAAAAGAGTAATTAATCAATGGGATATAACGCACGTGTTGATTATAAAGTTGTAACAAAAGCGTAATCCAAACATACAAACATCATTCCCTGTTTATCTTTGGTTTTTAGATGCTTAGTACAGTTTTTACTTTAAAAAAGAATGATAACTTCAAGTAAAATGATGTAAAAGTAACACTCTTTTATGGTGATTTCTGTGGTGTCTGCGGAGGATGGTGGAATTACATGTCAAATGGTCTTGGAAATTCTGAAGTATAAATTGCCTGCACTTGACATTATTGTCCTGTTTGAAAGGATAATATTTTTCTGCAGAGATGAAATTGATTTGTTGTGTGTGGATATTCTTTTGTGGTCCATTTAATATAGTATTTTTCTTAACTGAAATTATAATGTGTTTCTACAGGTTTGCGGTATTACAAAGAAAACTGCAGACAATATATGGCTAGCCACAGAGGGAGTCTACCTTCCTGTGTCAAATAAAAATTAACCAGGTATCTGTTTATGCAATTGGTACCGAGTAATATTTGCAGGCGGTTCAATACTGAACTACACATAAAAGATACATAAAAGATGCCATTTCTCTTTTTGAAATAGAGAAATTGGCGACATCTGTTGCAGAGGCATACATCTTTGATTTCTGTCTCCATGCTTGACATTGTTACAAGAGATACTTAGGAAGTAATTTTCTAGTGCCATTTTAAAATTATTCATACCCTTCTAAATATAAATTGTAATTTAGCAGTGTAAATGACAATTTAGTTAATTTAGAATTTTTACGCTCAGAGAAGCCAAGCATCAAACTTATTTTGATTTTTGTACAAGAGATCCAGATTATATTTTTGCTATCTGTTTTAATGTTTTGATTGGTGAACTTATTTTCTTGGTTGGGGAGGGATCAAACTTATTTTGAACTAACTATCACTGTCTTTTCTATCAAAATTAAACAGAACAGGCACTCAATTTATGTTCCCACATTCCACAGCCCAACTAACTAGAGCTGCTCTTTATATCAAAATTGAACAGAACTGGCACCCAATTTATGTTACTTAACCCAGCTAGCATGCGCACACACAACTTCTTGTATTATTCTTATATGGTTGTACTCCTCTTTCCATTGTATTAAGTTGAACAGGAACTCATAAATTGTATTTAACTGGAAAACTGTATCACAGCTCTGCCAATCCTAGGCGAATCATTAGAAATACGTTATATAAGATCGTTTGAAGGATGTGCAAATTGGAGTGGAGGAAAAAGGACAAGCTCCATGGAAGGGCCTGTTATTGGACTCAAAAAGTATCAAAACACTCATAAGTACCCCATTGTATGCATATTCAAGATAAAAGTTACTTCAGAGTACTGGTGTTGTACAGATAAATAGTATATAACTAAGATACTGCGATTAGTATTGTTGACCTTTCCATCTTCCTCCTAGGACTAATCCTAGTAATATTTTAAGATACCTCAATTAGTATTGTTAACCTTTCCATCCACTCCCGGTACATGAGTAGGAACCTTTCCATTCCTAGGCCTAGTGCTATGGTCATCAAGAACTAATTGTTTTGTCAAAATCGTAGCAATTCTGAGTAATATAAGCTTATGTTCCCATTAAGATGTTATTTTTGTCATGGTAATTTACTGCTGGTTTAAAGTTTGCAGGCTTCTATTTAAAAGGAAAAAAAGCTAAATTTTGACATCAGTTTCAGAAATAAACTAGTCAATTAAATTTTTTATCATATAGAATGAACAAAATCTTTGTTAGATTCACAATACATATATATATCTGGTTTTCAAACATGTGCCATCTTTGAGCACAAGACCACTATCAAGGCCACCACTCATGCTTGCACGAATGGGAATATTCAGGGAAACCTCTGATGCTCAAGAGAAGTTTTAAACCCTTTAATGATCATGTTAGACAATTCAACAAGCATTGCACCAAAGTTGATGACTTGTACAAGCTACTTGCTTCTAAAAACTACAATTGTAATTCCTTTAATGCAATGGTTATATAGTCTTCTCATTAAATGGAAGTAATAAGACTAAATCCAATCATTGATGGTGTTTGAGACTTTCAAAATTATAGATTACTTTTTTCTTTTTTATATTAAGTTTTTATATATAGTCTATAGTATTGTGATTTTTTTGGTTCCATCTAGCATTTATTTGTTATATATGTTCACTCATATAGAGGTTTATCTATAACTGAATATTCATCTATACATGTTGGGATTAGTCTCACATGGATGAAAAGGATAAGAAAGAAGTGGCTTTATGTACAAGTTTGTTTTGACTTAGCAAGTGAATATCAAGAGGGAGAACGAGGTCATCTATAAGTCATTGGGTTCACCCAAAGCTTTGCCAACATGAAAAAAAGTTTTGATATTTATGCTTGTTGACATACTTATCGAGAATTGGAAAACACCTAGTGTTTTAGGTATCTATTTCAATTGGAGTGAAACATAAGTTCACTATTAAATTGTTTTAATATTTGTAGAAAAAAGTCCTATAAAAGATATGACCCATGCATGGATTTCAACAAGGTATAAATAATTGCAAATTAGTAAACTAAGCAATTGCTATTGACACTATTTTTTTTTAGTATCATTGAAATTATTATCAATGGCAGACATGTCTTAGTTTGTGGATGCCCCAAGCTTGTATTACAATAAAATAGTAATGATCTCGAACCAACAACGCTAAGCAAATGCTGTCAACATTTTACGCAACAAACTCTTTCAAATGTTTAGAATGGTTTGGAAATGTTTGGTTCTTGGTTACACCTAATCAAAAAGGTGTATAATATGATTTTTTTTAATTAAAATAATTTATTCTAACAATCAAATCTGTATTTTACTTTAAATAAACTAAATTTATTATATTTACCTGCAGAAATAAAAGATTCATTTAAAGAATCTAGTGTTTTAAATTGAAATTATGAATTGTTTTTATACTATAAACTTTTAAAGAAACTTTGAAAGTCTAATTTGAAGAATATCAAAATCTAATTACATTAGAAAATGAAAATATAACTTGAAAGGAACCTAGAGACAAGAGATGAAACTCTCTACCCAGTACATTAGCATGTTGTGCTGTCATCCTTGTGTCGCGTTGTCATTCTTGCATCACAATGTTGTCTTTCACCAATTGCTCTAGAATTTTCCAAAATGCTCGACTTAGACTCAAAAATCACACTAGCTTGAGAATACGATGAAATAGAAAAAAAATGTAAGGGTTGTTTAGGGGTTTGATTTAGTCAAACTCTTGTTTTGGTCTTTCAACCTCTATTGGTATCCAGAGGGAAAATAATTGATAAAAATAAATGCTTTTAAATCTTAAGCGCATTAAGGATTAAAATCAATGATAAAATGAAGTGATAATGGTGTTAACCTTGGTTTATGAGGAGAACCATCATTGCATGCAAATAAAAATAACAATAATTATAGAATGATTTGCGGTTATACCAAAGAGATTCTCACTTTGAAGAGTAAATATCAGAATAAATAAACTAATAGTATTGTAAACGATAGAAGCTACTTTCAATCAACGTGTCTTTTTTTGGTAAGTTCAACTATCGAAAAAAGAAAGCTAATAGCATGGTGACTAGAACCCAATAAGATAGCTGAAAATGCTTGAAAGAGTTGAGAGTATTTTGAAAGAGTTTCCCCAAGGGTATGAGGTAAAGACCTTGCATGAAGAAAATTTTAGAAGTCCTTTGAAAATGATAAAGTTCTTGGTTTTGTTTGCTTGGACAAGAGGGAAGAGTCGTTACTGTTCTATTTAGGCATTACACCATATGTTACGAATGAGCCATGTGGAAAGTACACATTTGAATCTTGAGATTTTTTGGGATGTTTGCACGTCATGTTTACTATCTAAAAAGATTATGTTGAGATTTTACATATATGCTTGAAATATATTATACTCTTCAAATGTGAGGCAAAATATTTTTCTTATGAAAATATTGAAATCTATCATTAAAACATGGTTTAAGGTGAGCTCAAAATATAATGTGAAATCACACAAGTACACAATTTTCATACTACATTTTGCCCCCACTTTAGTGAGCTGATTGTCCTAAGAAATGGGCTACGCTAAAGTAGATATTGAAATACATGAAGCATGGAAAAATAATACCAAAAAAGCTCAGATAATGACCCCAAACTTGGATTTGTGAAATCACAATATCCAACTTTATACTCCTCCAGGGTTAAATGTTGGGAAAAATTCACACATATCTTGCAAAACCAAGTGTATTAGTCTCAAAATAGGAAGAAAGCTAATATAAAGAGAGGGATGTTTCAAAGAAGAAAGTTCAAAAGAATAATTTAAAGGTGGGTGAATTCACCCTTAAAAGAGTTTAAAATGCATAATTAAGAAATTTTATTTATAAATATAAGAAAATTTGAAGTTTTACTATTCATTTCACCATTGCTACATTTTTAGAGAGTCTCTAGCAATCCTTGAGAGAAAATACCGTACAAATAAGACTATCTACAACTCAGGCTTTACAAGCTTCATGAGCGAGTCGACTAGGAAGTAGTAATTCACAAGGTGTGTTTTTTTTCGTTTTTTAAAAATTTTACTAGGCCTCAATGGGTCACACAACATGCGTTGGCATCTGTCCCACACACTAGCAACCAAAGGACACATTGTTGTCTATTTAGTGCACTAGCATCCAAAGATACATTAGTGTGTTTTTGAGTAGAATAAAAGATGCAAGTTATAGTAGTAAGTGAGAATGTTTTTATTATTTTTCAACCCATGCCCACTATGCAAGAGCATGCAGGAGGGGCAGTTCTATCTTTTCTACGGAGCCAACTTTCGATACTAACAATAAATAAATGAGATGTCACTTCTTCGTTGAGTAGGGATCTATTAGATCTTCATTATGTCAGAGATGTGCTTCCATGCTAACATGCTTGGCACTTATGGAGCGATAGGGTACTGACATATCTACCTTCATGCTCTTGATATGGGAGATTGCTATGACCTTGGAGGATGTCTATTGCATCCTCATATTTCTTATCCGAGATTTCTCTATTAACATTGAGGAGCATAGATCATTGACCACTATGCAGGATGGGTAGCGATATGCTATTAGCTAGGTGGTAGTAGGTGACACTATGCCACATTTATATGAGATTGTTAGAGTAGGGGTCAATTCTCATACCTTTGGTGAGATGGATTATGATTGCAACTATAGACATAGATGTGGTGATGGATGAACATGGCACACACCTATATGGGGGCCTTGTGCAAACCATTTGGGCTATGGAGAGTCAAATAGTTTTTATGTAGGGATGGAGCATGCTTGCCCACTTGTATCATGACCTTATCTACTTAGTTCATCATGAAGGCCATAGCCTCAATACATGCACATTAATTCAGGTGTGGGCCTTTGAGCATATTACTTGCATGAGACCAACTTGTTTCCTAGGCCATATCTCATTATATATTCCTAGGGCATATGCCTCTCCACTACATTGAGATTGGAGATTCGACGATTTATTATTTCAGAAGTAGATTTTTAACCAATTACATAGTACAAAGATTGTATGGCAACCTTATGTACAAATGTGAGCATGGTTAGGCATTTTGAGACAATTAGCCAAGATGTCGAGAGATTGATATTTTGTTTTGCTATGAACATATAGTTATGTCCTTCTATTATAGGTGAGTGATGAGGTAGTTTGACCAGTACAACATGTTCTTAGATTTTCACCCACCTATTTGTCCTCACATTGAAATGCTATTAGGGCAGGTGACCTACCTCATCCCAGCATCACATACATCATATGAGAAAACTAGATAGTGAGGGAGAGGATGCGTGCCCAATTTTGGATATTGATGATGTAGGTGTTACTCTAGGCTACATCACTTGGTAGCATATTGGACATGCCCCCATTTTTCTTGAAGACGCTCTTGTGGAAGATCCTAGTGTGTAGGGGTTAGGTGAGGAGCAGAGCACCAATGATGAGGAGAGCCCGATAGAGGATAAGCCTAGAGTACAACAAAGATTATCAATGTTTCTAATAATAGTAGATGTGCCAAGCCAAACATAAAGAGGGGAGTCAAGCAGTGTTGCTATGAGAACCTCTACTATACCATCTATGACTACCAACACAACTCCTATGAGGTCACCTGCTATCCGAGATCTCAACTAGCAGATTAGGGACCCAAGTGATATTTAATTTATGTTTATGCTTGTATATATATAGTATTGTTAGGACATAATTTTTTTATGCATTGGTTTTTGATATATGATCATGCATTGGTATATGTTTTTGTTTACTTTTTACAATGAGGACACCAAAGTGGCATGATTTTATTGGTCAAGCCATAGCTGAGATGGTTCCCATTGTCCAATTGGAGGGAGCAATGCAAGATGACTATAGGCCACATTAGATTGTTGGTCAACACTCATAGATTTTTGAGCCCATTGCATAACTTTGAGTTGCATATGAGATGTTCTAGGTGTGGTAGAGTTGGAGGGCTACAAAGTTGTTGACATTTGTTACTGATATAGATGAGAGAGTATTAGAGGTGTAGGCACTGGCTACATAAAGGGTTCAACTCAAAGCCAAGGTTGTTGCACTTATAGGTGACTAAGCCTCGATGAGAGCAAATAGCGTCAGGATAACATGCGACACTCTATAGAGCTAGGTTGATAGGCTATATATAGATCTTCAATGTGCATATATTGCTGCTCCCATTGAACTTGATCATTCCAAAGTATTGGAGTTGGTGGATCAGGTTACGACATTGAGAGAGCAAGAGATGGGAATGAGAGAGGAGATAGTGAGATTGAGGGGTGAGCTAAGAGGTCTATGGGCTGCATCACATAGTGTACCTAAGACACATTCTTGATCGATATCCTCCATCAGATAATCACCACCTCAGTCAAATGGACCACTAGCACCTAGGGGGTTAGGCATCAATGCACCTTGATGTCTATTTTTATACATAATTTTATTTTGATGTATATAAAGACCACATTTTGATACAATGGTGATTTTGATCGATATGTGTGGATGTTTCATGGATGTTTCTATGTATTTTATGCATATTATGTGATATGATACAAATTATTCAATTAAATACAATTATGATTTAATCAAACTTGGATGAATTTGTTTAATTAAATAGAATTATGATTTAATCAAACAAACTCAGATGGATTTGTTTAATTAAATACAATAATTATCTAATCGATCAAATAGACACTAAATAAATTAATTGTTCTAATAGGTCTAATTAATCATTACTATACAAAATATTAACTAGAGATAATGAATACTGCATAAAATAATTTAAATAACAACACAAAACTAAAATTAATAACTGAACTAATTGATAGTAAACTAAGAAATTGATTAAACAATTAAGAAAATATTTAATGAATTCAAACTATAAGCAACACAACACAAATAATTAAGTAATTCTCAAAAAGAATGAAAAGTACTAAAACAATTCAAGACACCAAAATGTGTCAAGAATGAAAACAACAAGAATTTAAAGGATTGCAAATACTTTTCATAGTTAAGCAAACTAATGTACTGTGTTCCATGGACATAGATCATATATTCCTACATAATATAAAATATACACAAAAATCATAAAACAAATTATTTGTGTTCATGATTGAATGACATAAGATAAAAATAATCCATCCTAAAAAGATTGATCATTATGCAAATGTCACATAAAGAAATTAAGCATGAAAATGATGAAGATGCATGATAATTATAGGTTCTTTAAGAGGATTACCATCCATCGTAGAAATACCATAATATCTAGAACTATATGAAGGGCACAGAATCTACTAAGAAGGGGGTTGGTGGGGTGGGGGGGTTGAATCGGTGTTAGGATTAGGTGCCATCCACCTTGTAAATCCTATGTCATATGTCATGGTTCCAAAATCCTTGGAAAGTGTCTCTAGGTACTTAGGGTGTATTGGGAAAATATTGTGATATTAATTCTCACCATTGTTTGTAATATATTCATAAGGGGTGATGGGTCCACTAGCAGTGGTAAAGGTGGTGTGTGGACATAATATTTAATAGTATTTTCCCCACATGTGGATGCCTAGAATGGGATAATAAAAGATAAAAGAAATGATAAATAAGTGATTGTTGGTATTCTCCAAGTGGGTGCTTGGATAGAGGCAACATATGTCACTTGGTTTTCCATCATTAATTACATTTAATGTAATTTTTATCTCTCATGGTTGGGCACCCAAGTTGGAGGGAAAGTATTGGAGCCAAAATCGATGTCTTTTCGTATTTTGAGGAGGTAATCCAAAGGTTGGGGATGTTTGGAATGAAGGGTCATCTTTGGGCACTTTGTTTGGTGCAGTAGATGCCTTGGGCTCCTTGTTTGGTTCAGTAGATGCCTTCACACATCTATAAATCAGCCTCTTGGATGTAGAATGAGAGGAGGGATAGTTGAATGTAGTGTTACTTTGCATGAACAAGGATAGGTTGAGGCATAAGGGGGATATAAGGTTACTATTTACCAACTCTAAAAAGGAAAAAGCATGATGGGCCTCACCCTTTGGGATGGTCCCCTAATGATGTTTGAAAAGAACATAGACCTAAAAAACACTCTTTGTGCATGAAACCTCAAGAAGACCAAGTATATTCTCTTATGTACTCAACTGCTATAGATACTTGTAGTTAACACGACCAAAACATTTATGCCAAATTTTAATCAAGGGATTTACAAGGGAAATATGTGATGAACCTTTGGATGAATCAAAAGCATGAAACCTATAAAATCCAGAATCATGATCAGATCTACTTGAAACAATAACTATCTTTGGATGACTAAGATCATGAATTAAAACATCATTGTTAAAAATCAACTATCTTACCCCCCACAATGTGATAAATCTAGTAAATAGAGAGAATATTTGTAAAAATATTAGGAACAAGGAGAATATCCTTAATGCAACCATCAATTATCTATATAGTCCTTGACCCCAAAACTAAAATCTATGAAGGGTTATCAACTACAATTTGAGAAGTATTACTATTAGAAGGAGACTCAAGTAGATCATATGAATGAATCATGTGATGTGAGACTCTAAAGTCTACAACCCAACTATGTGTTGAAGATATTGCTTGTGCCAAAAGTGCATGACCTTTGCCTATGCTAGTGGAAAAAGACTTAGAGGGTGAAATGGTTTGCTACTACATGGCATCCTTTAATGCTTCTAGTCTCTTCCAATATCTGGTAATTGTATTTCCTTCCTTACAACAAAATTGCAGGGATGTCTTGATTTCTTCTTCAACTTAGAGGAAGACTCTTTGAGCTTAGAAGATTCATTATTTTTAGGCATGGATTGATGTTTTTTATCTAACTTTGTGTAGGATTGGAGGAACTCTCACTGTTTGATGTAGATTTTGTCATAGGATTTTTTGTCTTCTTACCTTTTCCCTTGGATGATTGGATGACCAATGCATGATTTTTGGAACTAGAAGTTGACTCCAACTGTGTTAACTTAGACTATTACCATGTCAAGTGATTACAAAAGACCTCAAATGAAGGAAATATGAATGCATCTCCTAATGCAACCATAGTGGAACAGAAAGTAGATGAGAACACTTGAAAGAGTCCTCAAAGATTAGGTACAATTAAAAATAGAAGGTTTGCCATCTTTTTCCTTTCCACAACCTTGTAAAAGTGATCTCAGTGACTTGAATTTTATTAGAAAGTCTTTAATGGAGGGAAATGAATTAGGTTCTAGTGTATTCAACTCTACCTTAATGTGTAATTATTGGAACTCATTAACTATACCAAAAAACTCCTTGTACTTATCCCAAATCTACTTAGGAGTCCTACAAGACTTTGTGTGAAACGATAGACTACTTGAAATGTTATGAAGTGCAATAAGACCCATGGCTTCATCCATCTTATTTTTTAAAGAAAATATCTCATAATTCCAAGTAAACTAAGGTGCAATATAATTCAATGTAGACCATAGTGTCTTGGACAAGAGTAATCTAGATATCTAAGGTTTCTAGGTGTAATAGTTGTGCGATGTAAGGTGATCAATAGAAGAGGTTTTTTCAATATGTGTGTTTAGGTTTGAGCTTTTACAAAATGACTAAATATTAGTTTTGATTATTTTATAATTCTTAAAGGTACTTTATGAAAGAAATTTACCACCCCATAAAAAGAAAAAAACAAACCCTTTGGAAAATTTGACAACTGAAAAATTAAAAAATGAAAGAGTTTACTTTAGATTTTATCTCTATGTATCTAGTAAAAAATTTAGAAAATCAAATCTAAGAATTATTGAGAGTACTAATCTAGGTTTCTAATGTGTCACAAATTGTAAATAATGGAAATTGGAGCTAAAATTTATGATATTGGATGAAAAAATAGGTAGATCTAACTTCAATAGGCTATATAACTCACCAATAGAAAAATATCAAAAATTATTAGCACCAATAGAAAGAACTCAAAACTAGCTTTTTGATAACATCGTGTTTGTGAAATTTTGACTCCATATGCCCAAAGATACACTTGATTTTGTAAAAATGATCTAAAATGCCCTAAAAGGCAAGGTAAGGGGTAGATGACCTTGGCCCTTGATCACTAGGGCACCTAGTCACTAGGCAATGGGGGTTGGGGTTGAGTGAAGCCTCTAGCTTCTAATGTGATTTTAGTTGAGGGCTTAATAGTGGATGAGTATTGAAATGGTGTGAAGCACAATGGTGGTGGTGACTAAGAAAAAATATACCTTGAAAGAAAAGCTCTCGATGATTGCAATGGATGACATCGAACCTAGTCTCGTTGGTTTAGAAAAAACCTACAATGATAAAAGAAAAGTGACACCAAAATAATCATAAATTTGATTGATTTTTATATAATACGCCAGATTTCTACACAAGGATATTACAACATTATATGAATTGCACAATTTGGTAGGGATTTGTATGATTGTATATAATTTTGAAAGAAAAATATGATACCTAAATAAATGCCTCAAAATTTTCTCTACTTGTATTTCAATGATCTGACAGTTGATCTTAGAGTTTTTGGGTATTCTAAACACAAAGATGAGGTCTATTTTACTCCATGATGCACCATTTGAATGTTCAATGCCAAATTTCTCAAAAAAATGATAGAAAATTATAAATCTATTGCTTTGATATTATGTTAAAATTGATACTTGAACCCACAACCCCCAAAGATCGCCTGCAACCACCTATCATAAAAGAGAGAAAAAAGGAATTGATTTTCTATGAAACTTTGGGAATTGTATTGATATAATAATAAATGAATAATCATAATATATTTTTCTATAAATGATTTTCTATAAAAAAACCTAAATGAAATCATAGGTTGGGATATTTTAGATCATGAAATGTGTCCTAATATTATGAATTGGGACAAAAAATACGACTTAAGTTTAAGTATGCTAGTGTAAAAGGGATCTATTAATTAATTAATTTGGTAATTATATTTTTACTCTAACACCCCCTTAAGTGCAATTTAGGGAGAAGATAAAAATAATAATGATGAGTGTAGGGATGGATGCATGGATGAGTACTAGTTACAAGGCATGATGAGGTGCCTATGTACAAATGAAAAAATCTCTCACAACTGGAGAAAAAGATAAAATCCTCATGGGAAAAAATTTCTCTCCAAAAAAGTGATGTAAAAATGTGAAGGAAATAGGACTCAAGAAGACCCTCAAAGGAAAAATTCTTTCACCTCAAGCATTGATCACAATTGAAGAGAACAACACCATGCCAAAATTTTAGTGAAGATGGTTGCAACCTATTGCTTAGTAGGAAAATACTCTAAGAAGAGATGACCATCATGGATGAGTTTTTAATGAATTGCGTGTATCTCAATGTGCTACATCCTTAGATTCTCAACTAGGTTGCGTGCATTGTGAATGCCACTTTGTTTATCACATTAAAGAAGTATAGGAATATCAAGTGGTAGACCAAACTCTATCATAATCTATCAAAGACGCAATACCTCTTGGTTGGATAGAATTGCACCTTGATAGTCAACCTCAATGGATGATAATGCAATAGTGGTTTTCTTCTTGTAAGACCAAGCGATTAGATAAAAACCTAGGAGGCCTAGGACTTTGATCCACATTTTTTTCAATACTTATAGGATTGAATACTTTTTGTGACATATTGTTCTGCTAGGAAATTTCCCTTGCCCCCTTTCAAATTTACCTAGATTTGACATGCTTTCAAGGTGGAGATTCTCTTTAGCATTTGGAAATAAATATTTTTTCTTTATGAGATGTACTACTGATGTTTATTTATTTTTGTATACTTAAGCTATGATTTTTTCTATTGTGATTATATAGATTTAGGTACAAGTAAAGAAAGATATACTTGAAATTACCTATTTGAAAGGGTTTTTAGATCACTAGGGTAATGCCCCTTACACTATTGCTAGAGTGTCATCACCTTCTACTTTCAACCAAGGTTGTTCCCCACAACATGAACATAGATGTGGATGTAACCAACTTTCCAAAAGGGATCATGGCTCCCAATCGCATGACTCTCAATCTAAAATGCGTAAAGGTTTTATTGAGATCATGGTTGGTCTTAGTGATGTGAGTTGTCTTCTGCCTCTTCTTATGGGTGTGGTGCTTCTAGGTGGTCAGACATCAACAAGTTTCCTCACTTGGACCTGGTTGTTTCTCCTATTCATGATCAACACCTTGTAGATGAATACCAAGAGAAAGAAGGAACTCACTGTTTGAGAACTAGTTGATGGTTCCATCTCCACTAATGTATGGGGTAAAGTAGATGATTGTGATCCCCATCATGATGGTGTTGCTTCATTGCTTAACATCTTTATTGTTTCTTGATGTTATGGACTTGAATCTATTTAAAATTTTCCCATCTTTTATTATGGACTTTGTCTTGCTTAGACTTTAAGATTGTGCCTTCTGACTAGAACCCTTTTCCTAGCAAATGGATCTTTTGGGGGATTGGTCTTGCATCTCTCACAAATTCATCTAGATTTGGTATATGATTTTAGAGTGTAGATTATCTTTAGCATATGGAAAGATAGAAATTATTTGATCTTAGCTAATTTCTTTGTTGATCAACATATTTTACTTCTATTAAAGCAATTATTTGTTCTATTGTTTTATTACAGATCCATATGCAAGCTAATAAAGTTGCATTGGTAGTGGTTCACCTTTAGGTGCTCCTCAACCATTAGAGTAATGCACCTTGTGTAGTGGCAAAATTTCCCTCATCTCTCTCCTCCATGGGTTTCTCATCTCCTCGTGGGAATTATCGGGGATAAAATCTATTTGCTTGTGGTAACCAGGATGGTTTTTCCCAGGCTTCTTCTCAGATTGCTAGAAGGGACCATGGAAAATGGGTTCTGTTGCAACTTGCTTGTCGAATCTTCACTTCTTTGCCACCTATGAGGGGAACCTCTGAATGGCCTATTGATGGAGCTTCTAGCTAGTTTGATTCCAACAAAATTTCTTAGTTGGCTTTTGTAATTCATTAGCCTATGCCATTGAAGAAGGAAAATAAAATAAAAGATGAGGAGTGTTGGGACCCTCCCATGGATGCCCTAGACATGGGATAAATTGGGTGATTGGTACCCTCCTCCTCCCCCCTCGACTATTGGTTGTTGTTTCCTAATGAATTTTTATCAAGATGTTTTCTAATCCAAACATTAACTCCATATATACTTAAAAAATGTAATTTTATATAGACGTTTTTTTTAATCTATATAAGTATTATTTCTTATAAATAATAAATAATAAATAAAACTACTTATTCATAAAAACAATAATAAAAAATATTAAAAAACAATATCAATTGTTTTTGATAAGATAAGCAACATTTACAGGGTGTTGTACCCTTCACACAGAAAGCCCAAAGGGCCAAAGGAAAGCATAGTTCAAACAAAACTTGAACTAGAGGAACAAACAAAAACAACTGACCGACAACTGTAGAGCAACCAAAAAATTAAACAACCCTCGAAATAGAGGGGTTTAAGCTGACTCCTCAAACCCGAGGCTGTGAAGAGGCAACAAATTTGGGGAGTCCCTTCTTCTTCCACAACACAACCGATTAGGGAGGCTCAAAATCGGGAACCAATGAGAGAGGCGAGGGGAGTGAGTCCACAACAACCAACTCGGGAGAGGAGCCACCACATAGCAAGGGAGTCGATAGAGAAGTAGCAGAGATTAGAGCAAATAAAGGACCAAAAAATTCGTTCAACGAAGGACAGGTAGGTTCTGGCAGAACAACGATAGAAGGTTCTGATGGAACAAAGACAACAAAATGGGGCAAAGGTTTCGCGACAAAGAAAGCCGGAAGAGGATCTTGGGTAGGCTCGGGAGGGTCACCCTCCTCAAAGGAACTATTCGAGGGGGAGAACCAATAGTGAGATGGTCTATGAGAGCATTCTTCCACCAAGTAGCAACACTCTTGCGATGAGCAAGAGGGCAACCAAATGCCAAGTGACCAACAGAGAAACATCTCCTGCCAAAAAGGGATCCCCTCATAGTCCAGAAGCTGCTTCCAAGGTTGGACCACCACCATCAAGACCACATCACCATGGAGTGGTTTGGAGATATCCAGATCGATTAAGATACGAGCCACCGTGGTATGCCCCAAATCCTGAGACGTAGAATCCACCTTCAAAAACTGCCAATGGCATTGCCAATAGCCTCAAAGCAAGAATCCTTCCAAAATTGGAGAGGGAGATTCGAAAAACAAACCCAAACAGGTCTGATGTTTAGAGGCTTTGTAAGAGGATTGAAAGAGCGAGACCACGACCAGATGAACATCGAATGAACACCCCACATCCACACCCGGTCCAAAACTCTATCACGATCCATAGGGATAGAAAAAGTTGCAAAGAAAAAATCTCTAGCACTAGGATAGAGGTCAATCTATTCAGAAACCAAAGGCTTCCAAGAACCAGACACCCACTCATGGAGATCAGGCAGGGAGGGCCACAAGCCATTAAACCTGTAGACCACACCTTGACTCACGTAGAATTCTTCATTCTTTGCAACCTCAAGCCCATAGACCACAACAGGGGAGTCTTGTGCACAAGGCAAAGGATGAACCCTAGTTGGGACCTGGGCACGAGCAACAATAGCAAAAGATTTTTGAGAGCCAATAGGAGTAACAGGAGGAGGGCCCCCAGACTCACCACACACAACACCTGCAAAGGAGAGAGGAGAGTGAGGAAACACCTCACAGACAACCGGCCCATTCGAAGGCACACAACCACCACACTCCTTGCGCCATCCCATAACTTGCAGTAAATCAGGGGAATAGGGGGAGCCCCTGCTCCCACAGACACCCAACTTGCCACGCCTAGGCCCCGCATCTTCAGGTCTTTCAAAAACCGGTTCCCACCCAACTCACCAGCGGACATCTTCAACGTTCCAACGAACAAATTTCGTTCAACATTCCTCATGATAAAACAATATCAATTGTTATACGCTTAAACGTGGACAATATGAATCTACTTCCTATAAGATTTAATTTTCACCCTTACTCATCTTTAAAAGAATCTACATCCCATAGAAATGGACACTAGTTTATACTCTTACCCACCTTTGGTCATTACAAAATAGAAGCTACACAAAAATTATGAACCCTAGGTGTAGACGCACTAACTCTCAACCTTGGCATAACTTGAAAACTCTCCATAAATTGCTCTTGAATTCTTAGCAAACTTATGCATTGCTCTACCAACTAAAAGGATGCTACCCTTTCAATCTAGGAAATAAGGTTATCTTTGAAATTCCAATTTGCTAGAGCCCAAATCTTTAGAAATTGCATAAAACAAAACTATTGAGATTATAGATTCCGTATATCGCTGCTCTGTCACTCTCTCCTTGCCCACTTTTCTTCTGCATAATGCTCTGCACTTGCCAACCAGCTCATGAGATGCCACACTATTATTGTCCTTTGAGATTGGTACACAAGGTATGCATTTAAAGTTAATATTTCAATTGTTTATTTTTACAACTATTATAGAGAGTATTTAAACAATTATTTATTTTACAGCTATTATAGAGAGAGTACTTAAAACAATCCGTGCACTGGAGTCAATACATCAATCACAATCGATCCATTAGAGTCAATACATCAATTATTTATTGTAAGAAAAAATTTGCCAGTACATTGAAATCACTACATCAATCGTTTATTATAAGAATAAGTCAAAAAAGATACATCAATTGTTTATTATATGAATAAATCCAAAAAAAAACACACCGATTGTTTAAAAAAAACATACCAAATAGAAAAAAATTCTTTACCAGATGTCAAATTATTCACTTTACCATTCCTGAACTTCTTGGAGTGCAGATCTAAAGAAAAGGATGGGAAGACTGTCCAATTAGAAAATTGAAATCAATATCAAATTTGACAAGTTGAATGCAGACAGAGATTTGAAAGAGCCAAACGAGAAGAAAGACAAAAATTTCTACACAATTTTTGTTTACAGTGATTTTGTGAAGATAATGATCGATTGATTTAAGACAATGTCAAGTTTGAGAACATGATCTGTCACCTCAGTTGGGTTGAAATGAAGGATAATATTAAATCATATATCATACTACCTAGTAAAGTCCATATTGATTTGATGTAATTTGGCTGTATGTATTTATTCACTCTGTTGTCTGGCCATGTCAGAGTGGGGAGGGAAAGTAAATCAATTGTAATAACTCGTTCTCTATTTCATTTATTCACACCTATGAGAAGGTAATGCTGACAAGCTAAGTAATGCTTTTCAATCTGTCATGGAATCTCTGCAGAAAACGTGTGGCATGACTATGGCATTGAAAAAGAGTGATACGGTTTAATTCACCCATGCCTTTGATGGGTTTAACTTTGAAAAATCTCTACACCCTCCCATGCTGCTTTGAAATTGTTTATTGTTTGATTCTCTAATGTACGGCTATATGTGCTGTTTTTCAACTATTAATATATTGGGTTGTTGGCTTTGACAAATGAAGAGGTACCACATAGCTTAGAAAGATGAAAATGATGGGTAGTTTCTCTTGAAATAGTAGGAGTTCATGGTGCAGGATATTTCTCTTAAACCATGTTAGTATTTTATATTTGTATCAAATATATTGTATCTCATACTTGGTGGTGGATCATCATATGAGTGGGTTGTTTGTTTGTTTGTGGTTTTTGTTCATTTGTTATTATTGATCTTGGTTTAAGTTAGTTTGAATTATAAATGTGATAAATTATAGTCTATAATTTTTGTCATTTACAATATTTCTTAAAAGATTGGTTATTTTTATGATGGTGAAATGTTTCTCTTTTAGTATAATGTGTTTCCTCTTCAAATGAGTGGGTTGTTTGTTTGTTTGTGGTTTTTGTTCATTTGTTATCATTGATCTTGATTTTAGTTAGTTTGAATTATAAATGTGATAAATTATAGTCTATAATTTTTTTCATTTACAATATTTCTTAAAAGATTTGGTTATTTTTATGATGGTGAAATGTTTCTCTTTTAGTATAATGTGTTTCCTCTTCAAATGAGTGGGTTGTTTGTTTCTTTGTGATGTTTTGTTCAGATGGTATCATTGATCTTAATTGTAATTAGTTTGAATCATCAAGTGTGCTCAAGGTTTAATGTATTTAAGTGAGAAACTATAATCTCTCTAGTATTTGTCATTTGGAATATTTCTCAAAGGATTGATTATTTTTAAGATGGCATAATGTGTTTCCTTTACATATGGTATAATGTGTTTCATGTGTTTTCTTATGTGGTTAAAGGAATTGTTCTTTGATAAGATAGCATGTCATGTGGCTCAAGTAACATGCTAGGAAACTTTGAGTCTCTCCTACTAATCAAAACCTACTAATCAAAATATTAGTAATAGAACTTTACAACTCACATCCCATATTGTTCATTGAAAAGGAACCTACTAGACTACAATAATAACAAGCCAAAATGGGTTTATGGCATGTTATCTACTTATTGAAAGGGCTATATCTATGATACTTACCCTAGCTTTCAATTCACCTCAATCAATTAAAAGCAATCAAGAGAAAGATAAAGCTAGAAATTTATCTATCTTGTTGTGGATTTGTTGAGTAGTTAAGATAGAAGAAATTTAGATTGGGTTTAAAATATTTGTATGGTTGGGCGGGATATGTTGTTGTCCAAGTGAGTGAAGGTGGAGGGTCGTAGTTCAAGAATTGATTTAATGAAGAAAGGTTGTGGGTTTGTATTAAGATTTATGCACTTACAATAGCATGCAATAGTTGGAACACGTGATGACAAACAATCAAATGTTACAACTATAAAGTCCTAATCATAATAAATGATCCTAATCAATATATCAAAATAACAAGTCACAAATATATATTCCAAACTAATTTTATAAAAAAATATAATAATAATTGAACATTTTTTTTGAGCAAGCTAATAACTACATTGTTTATCAATTGCTACAATATCTTGGCTAGTGTAGGGAGTAATAAATTGTATTGTCTATCATTTTGATTTACCTTGATACATTGGATTTTTCTTATCTCAAGACAAAATAATTGTATTGTGAAAGTTAAGAATAGATTAGACTAATCATGGGTTAGTTGTACTCTAATATAAAAAATAAGTATTTTAGTTCTTTAATGAGGAATAATGGAGGAAACCTTTTGTTAAGAACATTTCCTTTCCATTATAATTGAATAAATATTTAATCCCTTGTTGGACAAAACTCTCAATAAAGCACTAGTGGGGATTGTGTGGGTGGTGAAAGATGGATATAGAAAAATGTTTATTAATTTGGTGAACAATTTTAATAAGGAATAATATGGGTAATTATTTTATGTAGGTGCATTATCAATTGAATTTAATGTACCCTTTGTATATCTTTGAACATGGCAACACAATTTAGACCTACATCATATAATGTTTGTGATATTAGGGTTGTCATTACTACATTTGAGGGATAGCATCTTGACAAGTCAAAAGAAGGGGTTGGAGGATCCACTAGGAGTATGGAGGATCATTCCCATCTTAGGTTCTCTATTCACTTGGATATTGGGTAAAAAGTCTGAGTAAAATTTTGGTAGGAGTAATCCCTTTCTTATAATGTGTTACATTTTATAGTTCAATTTAGTGTATGATGTTGCACTTTTGGATTTCTAGTATGATATTTTCCCTCTTTTTTTGAGTTTTGACGAGGAGAAAAGGTGTTGTGTATTCTATTGTTGTTACCTCACAGTTGATAGGAGTAATTAAAGTTTCTTTACTCTTATAGGCTTATAAGTGTTACTCACAAAGGAATGGAGAAAATTAAAGTAGTTAAGAAATATTAGGTGGAGATGAACCCAATGATTGTGGGTATACATTAATCAATAAGGCAATGTCACTATAATTAAGAAGCACTTGTTTGCACTGCATGTAGGATATATACATGGTTAGAGCCACATTAATTTGATGACACTTCAACATGGTTGTGTTATAGTGATAAACAAAAGTTGTTTATTACCACTTGTAGAAGTAACTATTTGTAAAATTACAAGATAGCTATTAGAGGATTCAAATAAATTAGTTTTTCCTATTTTGGATAAGGGGGTTGATTGCACATTATAATATAAAATAAATTTTTGTGGTTAGTGTCCAATATTAGTGTTATATCTATAGGTTATGTTAATTTGAAGTTCTTATATTACTTATGAATATATTATTGATAAAAATTAGTGATACTAATGTCAGGTATTTTGGATTAGGTAATATTTACTCTAGTGCCCCTCCATTCTCATCGTGGATGTGCAGGTAGTTTGGCTATGGAATTTGGAGATAAAGGTAAAATAATAGGGATATTTAAAGGTATGTGCTAATGATGTTAAGTAGTTGATGTTGCATATTATGAATTTATGGACTATGTGTGAAGGTTAGGATATGACCTATTATATATGTTTATGGATAGGTTTATCATGATCTCTCTGTGTGTGTTCAGACATGACCATTATTAGGATGCATGCACTATAGAAATTATGTTACACTTTTTGATGTTAGATTTATTGCTATGATGATGCCTTTGATGGCACTTCTGTTACTTGAGGTTTTATGCACACGTTATGTCTACTTATATGGTTTTATCTGATCACGAGGACTAACCCTATCATGAGCACTATGTGATTATCTTATCATGACTATTATGCAATTATCATATGAATGATCTTATCCTAATTGCTATTTAACTGATTGTTTATGAGTTGACTTGATTACTGGGTGTTGTTCTTACTGATGTGATTGAGTGAAAGGGACAGTGTCACATCACTCACTTGCGAGCGCCTTACGACATTGTGATTCCCTTTCATAGTGTGACTATTGTATGTATATGTATTACACAACCGTTTTGTGTTTCACAGGTTGCAGGTACCAGACATCGACTCTACCTAAATTGGCAGGTCTGAGCATGCCTTGAAACCCAATGGATAGTTGATCGGAGATAAAACTTGATCCCCTACCCTAACCATCATCCTCAAAGAGGATGAGTATCCGATTTGACACCCTGTCAGTTTTGTCAGTACGCCAGTTTGGTCAGTCGGTGTTGCTTGAGGTCTTGCTTTTGACCCTAGATAGTGGTCAGGTAATGGTTTGGGCATTTGGTTTATTTTGACTGATAATATGTCTTGGTTATCTTATGCATTAAATTAATTTGCTAAGAAAAAGGTGCTCTTTGATAAATAATATATAAATATAAATATAAATAAATATATAACCATAATTAATAATGAAATAAATTTATAATGTAATGTTGAAATTAATAAATAATAGTAATAAGGTAAAATATTATAAAGTTGGGTTATATTTAATTATAATATGCAAATAAATATGGGTAAATGGTTTTACCCATTTGAGTGAAATTGGGCATCTGTTGTAATTACGAATTTTAAGTGAGATATTTTTAATTGATTATTGATTTAATAAATTAAATCAAAACTAACTATAATCAGTTGAGATAGTTGGAAATTTTCATACAACGAATATTGTTTTGTCTTCCTATAAATATTTTGGTTTTTGGGTTTTGGAGAAATAAAGGGAGAAATAATTTGTGTGTAAATTTTCTTATATTGTTGATTATGCGGGAGATTGGGGCTTTTTTAATATTTTTGGATTGAGGAACCAGGAAGTTGAAATTGCAGTGAAGTTTGGGGCTCGACATCAAATTTCCCTCCTGCCAAGCGTTGGATCCAAGTGGGATCTTGATCTCTTGTTTAAAAATGCCTGTCGTGTGTATGATTAATTTGACTGAATTTTTCCCTTTATTTTTTGAAAGTAAATGGTTGATTATATATCCTGCCCGTGAATGAAACAAACTTGGACTGCAAACTTGGATTTAATTGTTGTGTCCTCTTTGTTGTGATTGTTGGAGAGTTGTCTCCCATTTTTGTTGGCTGTTCTGGACATGTTCTGCACTATGTTGAGCTGATCTGCCTTGGTGTGTAAGGCTGTTGTGGTTTTTTTCTCTTTGACGGTTCCCTTTATTTTGGACTGCTTTATTCTTTTGTAACCAACTTCTATTAATACAATTTTTTTTTTTTGTCTTCATGAATTTACTTCTGATAATCTTGAAAAATGATTTCTCGATGACCTTGAAGAATATCTTTTCTCTTGTGTATGCAATTCTTTAATTGCCATTACTGGTGCGTTTTATTTTAGGTTTTCGCATTGCCTCCTCTATCGATTGCATTTGCAGACAATTTTCCTAAACCTTTCTTTTCAATCCCTTTCGGTGCATAACCTGCAATCATTGCAATCCATGCCATGATGTCTATTTGCACCAATCGATTGCATTCTTGAAAGTTTCAACAAACCCGATTTGTGCATATCTTGCAACCATTGCATTCCATGAATGGACATCTCTTCGAGGTATTCTGTCAAGGAGTTTTGGCACCTTCCCTATGTTTCCAATTCTTGCATACATTTCTACCGCGACAATTATAACAAAAAAAATTGATATACACACCCGCACACAAGCATATGTAGTGGAATTTGGCGTTACACCAACCAATCTCATTTGCTTGAAAGTTTCCAAAGCCTTTTCAACAAATCCAATTTGTGCGCACCCTGCTATCGTTTCATTTCATGAGACAAGATCTCTTTGGGGCCTTCGGCCAGGCAACTGCGTGCCCTCCCCCTTCCTGCGTCATCACTGCCTTCCTAGTGCCTTAGGTTAATACATGCGAGTACATTTTTTTTATAATGTATACTATGACTTTATGTTGATAATATATATATATATATATTATATTATATAATGGCTAAGAGTAAACGAATGATTTCTTACATATTCGATAAGTGAGGAACTGAAAATTACATAATAAAAAGATTTTGAATTAGATAGTTAAAACGAGTAATTAATTTGCTATGGATAAATGAATAGGGTAAATAATTAAGTAAATGGTTCTATTTTACACATAGGTAATTGAAAATAGGGGCTTGTTAACAATAAGTGAAGGTAAAATGTGAGGAAAAAGGGTTACTTAATTTAAATTTTTCAGATGGAGTGATAAATAATTTAGATTACCTTTTGTTAACTATTCAGTAGATGAATGATGAATATTTTTATATAATTATTTATAGTTGATTAGTAAAATTTCTATGTAATTTAATCATTTTAAATATTGTTATAGTTATTTGCAAATATAATTATTGGTGGTAAATAATCTATCTGTTGAATTAAGTGGTTAAGTTAAATTGAGAGATAAGTGAAATAATGCTTTAATTAAAGGTATGTCTTCATGGTTCAATGTGATGATTAATTGTTGAATTAGATATTGTGTTTTGATTATTGGAATTGGGTGATTTTGTAATTGTTAAAAAGTGGGTGTTCTTTGTGTAAAGTTGTTAAGGTTGGTTTCCAGAGGCCTAGGAGGGGATATATAATGTGTGAATGGTCCTTAGAGTTGTTTAACTTGAAAGAGGTTTGGCTATGTTGTAGGTCTTGTGTATTGTGTGAAATGTAAACCTTAAGGGTGTTACCCTCCTATCTTTGTATGGATTCATGTGAGTGTTAGGTGTGCAAGATGGTCAATTCCTTGCTTGATGTGTAGGGTTTACTATTTGCAAGTAGGGGGAGTGGCTCTCAATGGGGGCTAGAACCCAACGTGGTGTTTAGGATAATCCATTGGAGAGTTTCTTAATCCAGTGATAACCTTAATAACAAATTAGGGGGTTGGGAGAGGCTGCCAGGATAACCCAGGATGGGGCCCGAGGCCTAGTAAGATCCATTAGGATAACCCATATCAAGCTATGTGATGACATTCCTCCCTATTGTAGTCTAGCATTCCCTAGTTGTATTTCTTCTTCCTGTTGTGTGAGTGCCTTTGGAAGTGTGGTAAGTGTGGTAAGTGTTGTAAGTGATGTTGGTGTTGTTAGCAATGTTGCGTTGGAGTCATGTCTAGCCCTTGTTTATGTTAGCTTGTTGCTTTCCTGATTGTTTGTTGGATGTGGGACCTTGTGTTATCTCTTAGCATGGGGGGTGGCCCTTAGGGTTCCACATGGCTAGGAGATTGTTTCTTTTTCTCCATTGGGTATTCCTGCTACATGTTCGTGAGCATGGTGATTGTTCATTGTGTTGTGGACTCTATTTTTTGTTCCAATTTAAGAAGACAACCTTTCATGTATTTGTATATTGGATTGTATATCAGTTTGTATCTCTTAATTTAATCTAATGTAATTTTCTCACATATATTAGGGGAAGCATTGTTGTAATTATTGTAATGATATAATAATTATTGATAAAATCTTCTTGTAAAGAGTATTGTAAAGTAATGCATCATGAATATGTTAGTTAGCTAGAAATGATATTTAATGCTTATTATTAGTTGATGGAAGTAAGTAATGTAGAATCATTTAATGTGGTTCTTTAAAAGGAACCTTGCATGTACCTTTTATTGTTGATGAAATGTTCTAGTAATCTTGATTTTTAGTTTGTGAGTATTGCAGTTGAGGAACCTTAGAGGACCTAGGAATAGCTTATCATGTTGTGTTATGTATTCTTTAGTTAATTGTTTAAAAAAATAAATGTTCCATTATTTTGACCTAGGTTAGTGTTATCCTCTGGGGTTCCTTGGTGGGGCGATGCACCTGGTATCAGAGCTAATGTTGCAACGCTGAGATCTCTGGTTAATGTTGTCTCTCATGTCTAGTTATAGTAACTTTTCTTATGCACGTGTTCTCCGATGTCTGTTGGGTGGCTAAAAGGTCATAGTGACCCTTGTGTTAGATAACATGTTTTAATCTAAACACCCAGTTGAGATGTTAGATAGAGGATGAGACACTTTGTGTATTCTCCTATTGGATGTGATTCTTTGGATGCTTGTAACTGTTGATTTTTCTTGTGTGACCTTGTTTCATTTCCATGACCTCTAGTTCTTTAAAAGTACAAATTTTGTTTTTGAATGCATGTGTACTGGGTTCAGATTAATTGCTGACAAAGTTGACATGCATATTTCTTTTGATTGACTAAATGTGCATTAGGATAAGATGTTATTTTGTGCAGTTAGGTTACTTATGTGGTTCTGTGCTAGTGGGGATGTATGTTATGTGGTTTTAAAAGAAATTCCTAGCTTGAGTGTGTCATCCCTTCGTGTGTGTCCCTGGTTGGTAACAGGGTCTACATCCATATGTGGCTCAATGCATTTTCATAATGTTAAGAATATACCGCATGTAAAAGGGTTGTTATAATAGACTAAGGAAAAGTATGTAGGTAGCTCATAAATGAATTATTGTTTATATTTTGTGATTGATGCATGAAAAGTGATGTAATGGAATCCTAATCATGTGCTTAGTTATGACTAGAAATGGAAAACTTGCCTGATGGTGATAGTTGAGATTTGGGTAGAAAGTTTGACTTAATTTTCCTTTATATAGATGCTTTATTTGGAAAGGTTGTGTTTGCAAGTTTCTTGCATCGAATTAAATTATCTTGTTTCCTCTTTATCGTAACCCACATATAGTTAATACACATAATTAGTCTTAAACCAAATTATAATAGAAAATCATTTAGGCCTTAAACTTGTATGCTTAAACCTTGACTGCAAATCAAATAAATTATGTCTGAAATTACTTGAGTAACAGATCTTATGTTCTCTTGAAATTGCACTCCTTACTTTTGGTTTATGCATAAAAGATAGATTATGAATGAGACCGAGTGTAGTTGATGGGTATTTAATCTATACATTTGGAAGTAAATTTATATGATTAAGTTTTACATTACATGATGTGATATGTTTTTATTGGAAAGGGACACTTTTGTGGAATAAATAAGATGCTAGTGCATAGAACTAGGTTTCTATTTTGAGAGATTATGATGACTATATTGGGATTTAACATCTTGTTTTCTATGTGTAGCTGAAAACTATGATGTAATGTCTTTCTCTTTTCTTACTATTGTATACATAAGAAAGGATTAATGCATTGGATGTCTTGCATGTGGAATTGATATGAGGGGGTAGCATATGAAGTAATTAAGCTTAGGTATGGGATAGGGATGTTTGAGTAGGCATACTCATTTTGTAAAGATTCAGTGTTACTTCTACTGGCTTGGGATAAAGTTGACAGCAATGTGGGATTTTGTTTTGGGAAAAAATATGTGAATCCTCTTGTTTTGTGAAAATTTATATAATCTTTGATGAAGTAAGAGTTGTCTGTGTTTAGGAAAGACCTACATGAAGTAGTAAGTTAAGTAGAGGATCATTATTTTTTCTTTTGTGAATATGGAACTCGTGTATAATTTGTTGAACTTTGGATACATGAATGTTGAGGTGAAAGTATTAATAATTCTTGTATACATTTAGGAATTCATGGTGCTTATGTAATATTATTATTGTGTGGAAGAAAAGTTAGTTTGCATATGCATATGTTATGAGGATAGAATGTTATACCAAATGAATAAAAGTAAATGTAATTTTTTTGAGTGGAATTGTTTGATCACGATGATCATGACATTGGCATTTATTATCATGTGATATATGGAAAAGAGTAGAGTGAAAGAAAAACCGATAAAGGGTTATGAATAATATGTAATGATATGATTTTGGAAAAGGAATCACATTGGTTATGGAAATAAATGTACTTATGGTATGTGATCCATGAGTACTAATGGAAGTGAGTATGTAAATGTAACCCCCTTGTGAATGTGAGAAACCAATAACTGTGCATTGGTTGAGTGTTGTGAATACCCCATACTTGGTTTGTGTGCCCATGAGATGGTGATACTGTGTACCCATCCATGGGGAATATGTTGTATTTTAGGTGTGGGATTAACCATACAATTATGAGTGCTTGTATGTTTGTTACCTGATTGAGGGCCAACCCACGTGTGGTTGAAATTTATATATATATACATAAGAGTAGCCAAAATTTAGTTTCATAGATTCTCTTTTTTTGGCTCTCTAGTCCCTTAGTCCTTGAAGGGGTAGTAGAAGCCACAAATTTCCTTGGGTGGGGTGTGCAGCGTATGCATATTGCAGTGCAAAACGATCTTAGCTCAACCGATCCCGAGGAAAGTACTCACTACTTCCCCTTATGATGGATCAAGGTACTTGATCCATATATGCTAGCCTAATCCCCACAGTTCTTAAGCATATTGATGGTATTTCTTGGATGATCATCTACCTTGTCTTCACAAAAGGTGTGTTATTCCACATGAGTTGTCAGTTGGGGGCTTGGGTCTAGGGTGAGAGAGACCTGCATGGACAACCCTGTTGGAAAAAAGCTACACTGAGAGGGGGGGTGAATTAGTGTTGTGCACAAATAAACATTATTAATCTTTATCTTCAAAGCACTTGCAACATTCAACCTAAATGCAAGAATAAGAAGAAAACAATCAAAACACCATAACACAAGAATTTTTATGTGGAAACCCTGTTAGGGGAAAACCACGATGGATGGCCAATCCACAATATGATCCAAGTATACTCAAATAAAGTTTACAATATGGGGAATGCACTTGCATTCAGGTGCACTGCCTAGAGCTCACTGCTTAAAGGGAAGGCTCATTGCCTTACCAAGAGAATAAGACTAAAACCAGATCTAAGATTTTGAACTGAGAAAAATAACATCTACATATGCTTGATTACAATTTCGCTTAGGCACAATATTCAATCTTCTATCCTAAAAATTGATTTTTTATTTCTGCTCTGCTCTGCTCACACTCACAACACAAAATCCTTCATGCACAAGTGAAACTGTGCATTATCGCTCTTCTTCTCTGCTCTTATTCGCAATTTGCATCAACACACACTACAATCCTCAAAATGATGTGAACGATCTCTTATATATCCGCAACTTGGAATTCAATTAAAATATGTCGACTTTAATAATAAAAAAGAATATTTACAATTGTCAGCTCAAATAATGAGTAAACCTTAATGCATATCCAAAATGGTCAGCCACAACTTAGCTAGGACCCAAACAAAGATGCACAAACACAAAAATACTCAAATGATTTCTTCCCAAACATCCGCGACATGATACATTCAAGAAGTCGGCTCCAGTACTGATAAAACAAAGAATTAGCCAACCGGATCTTCTAAGTCGCACATGGATCAATACAAGGCACTGAGACTTACAAATAACACTAAGCATACATTGATCAACCTTCAATGAGACACACAACACAAGATATTAACAAGAAATTTGTATGTGAATTGATGAACCCAACACTATCGGATGCTCTGTTCTTCCTTAACTGTTTGCAATCTGACTCTTAGTAGGATAAATTGATGATGCACAGATCCAATCACCGACTGGGGTTTCCATCAATGAAAACACGAAATGATATTCGCAGTGTCTCTTGCCAACAATCTCCCCCTTTGGCATTGATGGCAACACTTAGTGAAAAATGACTAAGTGTTGGATTAGTACCAACATTAACTACACTGCCGAAATTTCAAAAACCGAACTCTTCTCCAAAATGCAATTTCCCCCTTGAGATGATTATGCATTTTTCACTCTTCTCTCTCCCCCTTTGACATCAATGGAAAAGGCAAGAATCCGCATACCAAAATTTTAACAAAACTGTTATGAATAAACAAACTTACAAAAACTTAAAAATGTCTGAAAAATCTTTCTTTAGCAGAGCCAAATTCATGTCCCAAACTCTTTTGAGACTCTCCAGGATTGTTATATGTCCACAAACCAGATAGGATTGTGTCTCTACAGATTCCAATTTTGTTGGATCACCCACTGCGTTAGCATTTTCTTCTTCTTTCAATGCACTTGACATAATTTCTATCTTTGGGCCAATTAGAGCTCTAAGTTCACATGCTCTTGCAATAATTTTCTCATTTTCATGCTTTAAAATCTTTATTTTTTCAAACACAGATATCACTTCTCCTTCTAAATTTCCAACACTACTAGTTAACGGATCAAAAGCATCAGAAATAGTGGCTAATTGTTTTTCCAAATCCTTAACCTTTTTCTCATTATCATCAATAAATTTTGATAAAGACAAACATGATTTGTAAATCTTCCCACCTTCGAATAGAGCATTTTGGATATTTTCCACACAGGTGGCTAGCATAGTTTTATCCTTAGCAATCATTTCCTTCAGCCCATTTAATCTTTTAGCATCAAATTCCTTTTGAACTTTAATCATAGAAGATTTCTCAAGTGACTAAAAGTGAGTACTTACTGAGTTGATGAGCCTCTTTAATTCACCGGAGGATGAACCGGTTGGATCTTTCACATGAGTGGGAATTATCTTTTCCAGGACTCCAGATGCGAGATTTAGAAGTTCACTATCCTCAATATGGGACTTTAACAGTTCTTCTCTGGCTTTTGCTTGTGCAAATGAAACTACCTTCATTTTATGAATTGGACTCAGAGTAGATAGGTCAATCGGACCTTCAATCAGTTTAGGATCAAACTCTTCTTTTTGGTCTACCAAGAATTTTTTCACTACCTCAGCAGTGTCTCTTGCTTCTATTGGAATTGCCTTTATATCAACTTTCTTCTCTTCAACCATTACTTCCTTAGTTGCAGGTTCTGACTTATCTTCAGGGATTTCTACTTTCTCAATTGATACAATTTACGAAACTTCAATTTCCATAGGCATTTCTACATTGTCCACTTCAGGAGGGATCTGAATATCTTCACCAGCTGTATCTTGATTATCTTCTTCTTCTTCTTTTCCTAGACTAGATGAAACATCATGAGTTACTTTAGGGATAACATCAATTTTGCTATTTAACAAAAAATTTCTCAGAATCTGTTTTGTTTCTTCTGCAACTTCCTTGGTTTGACCAATCATCAACTTATTCACTCTTGTTTTGCTTTTAAACTCCTTCTTGGCTTTATTCATAATTGACTTTATTTCTTCCATAGAAACTACTAGACACAATTCAACAAGAATTATTTCTCATATGCTCTTCTTTTGATCTAGCATTAACTCTCCTCATCTCCAAGATATGATATAAGATTTTAGGTAAACTAGGTATTATTTCAATCAAAAGTTTATTGAAAATATTCAAATGTTTTATTGTTGCCTCTTTAAGAATTCTCTTATTAGATTCACCAAAATATTCATACCATTTACTAAGTGGCTTGAGATTTCCATCCTTAACCAAAGAGTTTTCAACTTCTTTCACTGACATACCTGGTTGGTCAGTTTTTGCCTTCTTCTTTGCTTGGACATCTCCACCGGAGGGTTTAATTTTTATAACAGTTGCTACCTTGGTGCCTTGGGTGCCTTAATGCTTGATTTATTTAACACCTTCATCAGACTCTGTTTCTTCATCATTAGAACCTGCTACATAGACTCTTTTTCTCTTATCTTTCTTCCTATTTCCTTCCTTACCGGATCCCTTAGATTGAATTTTCACAGAGGCTAGTTTTACTGCAGTGGAAAAATGGGATGCAAAGCTTCTAGTTGATCTAGCTTGGGGAAATGGTGCTACTAGACCAACTGATTCAATTTTTACTACCTCTTTTTTTGCTTGAGCTTCTTCTCTTTTCCTTCTAGCTTCTTTTAACTTTTTTGCCGGTATCCCCATAATTTTTGCTAAAACTTCCACCTCTTTCCTAACTCTTTTAACTATTACAAGTTTTCTGATCTCATTGTGTACCTGCATGTCCTTTTCAGCATAAGTACCAAATATTTGTTTTGATTGATCTAGAGGCTTTCTCAACAAATGTTCTGCATACATTTCTAGAATGCCCTCCTCAACTTCATAACCCATTGACATGATCCAAATTGTTCTGGGATCAACAAATTCCATCATACATTGTTCAATATCTACCATAAAGAAAATTGTATCCTAATATTTATCTACAATGGAAGTGGGAATCCTCTCTTTGGCCTACATCATACTTTGAAAACTTTTGAAATATCCCTAGATAGTGACATTCTTTGTCTTAGTGTTTGCAAATATGTGAAAAAGATCTCTGATCTGAGCAGCTATTGGTTTATCTTTTTGCCAATGAATCTTTTCGAATCCTGGAACCTCATCCATGAAGTAAAAGAATAAGCATAATAGAAAGTTACCATACTTGAAATATTTTTTCTTATCCTTCTTGATCTTCACAAGATTTTCCATCAGTTGAGTTCCTAGCAATTCACAAAGATCATAGTCTACATTTTCTTTCACCATCTGATAGGTAGCATAAATGGCTATACCAGACATAGAGTTGTCTTAGATGGAATGATATATCTTGTACCCAATAACATAGATGAAAATTTGACATCTACATCAACAATATCATCAATTGTCATTTCTCTTTTGTCATACTTAGAACCTATAGCATCAGTGATCGTTTGATTCTTCACTGATTTCAGAATTGATAATCCATCAGAAGAATTTAGACTTGTTACAACACTGATAGCCTCCTTTGTGAGTTTGAAGGGTATGCTTAACCACATGAATTCATCATGGACTCGACTCAACATGTAACGAACCCATTCAGACTCTTCAAAGACGGGAAATTTGACAATTTGTGTAAATTTATTTTCTTCTAGGGTTTTATATTCCAACTTCACACATAAATCTTCACCTACGATGTGATTATTATATAAATTCAATAGTTGTGAGCTTCCTAGCTCTTCAATATTCATGTGAATATAAACCCTAATATCTTTTGTGTGGAACACACCGTACATAACAAATGAAAATGATCCTAACGGATCAGTCTCAACAGACTTGTAGGGATACCATTTGAACTTTGGACGGGGTCTGTCCTTGACTTCTACTACTAATGGAGTAGCCATTATCAATTCACAGAGTTTCACCAATAAATACCTTTCCGTCGGATCGAAGTTCACACTTGAATTTTGCCTTAACTTGCCTTAATTCGCCTTGGAGCTCTCCAAACTTATTTTATTCAAAATGAAAAGTGACAAATGAAATATAGAAATGAATTTTTATCACTTGCATACTTAACCCTTTTTGATGCAATAAATGCATTTACCCTAACTCATCTGGTTACACTATTTTCATGCTCTGATAGATAAATCTTTTGCAGACCTTCAACATTGCATAATACTTTCTCCAATAGGTTCAACAACATTTGTAGCACATGTATGCACTTACTGAACTTATCCACATTTCGGTGTCAGTTACCGACAGGGGGTTTAAGAGATTTTCTTGATAGCTCCCCCTAGGCCAAAGGCTTGAAACTAATTCTCGGATGATCTACCAGAAGCAAGTTTTGGTGTTGGTGCATTTTCTTCATTAGAGGGACTCTTCTTCACCCATTTATTCTGCATCTATTGCTTGACCACATCTGTAGTGAATTTTCATTTTCCCTTAACATCCTTCTACATGTTTCTCCTTTGATTTACCAGACCTCTTCTATTCCAACAAAATGTAGCAATGTGCCCAATTTTTTTACAGTTATACCACACAACATTTTATTGTCTAGACCAGTCGTTCCATTGATTTCCTTTTGATTTGCACTGGTTAGCGGTATTCCCAAATCTATTGCATGTATAACATTTGACATTTCTATAAAAAAATTCATCACATTTCTGCATTCATTTGACTTGTGACCAAACTTATTGCAATTAAAACACTGACCTAAGAATGATGGACCAATTTGATTCATCCTACTTCTACACTGAGAAGCCATATGTCCAAATTTATTGCAACTGAAACTGTATCCATTAAATTTCTGAGCATTAGGTTCTCTTACCAGATACCTTCTAGATTTGGTCATTTGTTCCTTTCCTGAATCTCCTTTGACCAGATCTGGAGCTTTTTCCTTCCTCATATCCAAGACCTCGCTTGTCACCATTTGTCTTCTGATTGCTAATTAGTTCATAGAGCTTGGAAAAGCTAACTGTGAACTTTTCCTTATACTCATTTGCAGTAGAAAGTTCATCTCTGAGATCGTCAATCTGCTTTTCAACTAGTTCCGCATTGTTTTTAGATTGTTCCAGTTCATTGTCCAAATGGATGCATACTTCATATTTTTCTTTCAGAGACTGTGCTAGGTTCTCTTCATTCTTCTTCCTATCTTCAATCTCCTTGGTCATCCTCATCATGATATATTTTATTTCATGCTTCAGGATTGTATTATCTTTGGTAAGATTTTCACATTCTTCTATCTTTTCTTTCAGGGCTTGACTTAGTTCTTCTTCTTCAATGCTCTTACTGTCATTTTGCTTAATTTGATCACAAAATTCCTTTCTCTTCTCTTTGGACTTGTTGATTTTTTCTTTCAAAGACTCAATGAATTTCTCAACATCCATGAGGTTTGCTTGCAATTTCTGGACTTCAGATTTTGATTGATCAAGATAATCTAGGGCCACCAAAAGGTATTGTTAAAGATTGCTTGAATCCATTGAAATACTTTCTAAGATCTCCCCAAGTTGTTAGACTTCTTCTTCTGAGGAACTAGCTCTGATACCAATTGTGGGAAACAAGCTACACTGAGAGGGGGGGGGGTTCAATCAGTGTTGTGCAAAATAAACCATTATTAACCTTTATCTTCAAAGCACTTGTAACATTCAACCAAAATGCATGAACAAGAAGAAAACAATCACACCACCATAACATAAAAATTTTTACGTGGAAACCTTGTTAGGGGAAAAAACACGGTGGACGGCCAATCCACAATATGATCTGAGTATACTCAAATAAAGTTTACAATATGGGGAATGCACTTGCATTTAGGAGCATTGCCTAGAGCTCACTGCTCAAAGGGAAGGCTCACTGCCTTACAAAGAGAATTAGATTAAAACCATCTAAGAGTTTGAATTGAGAAAAACAACATCTACATATGCTTGATTACAATTCCGGTTAGGCGCAATATTCAATATTCTATCCTATAGATTGATTTTGTACTTCTACTCTGTTCTACTCACACTCGCAACACAGATCCTTCATGCACAAGTGACTGTGCATTACCGCTCTTCCGATCTACTCTTATTCACAATTCACATCAACACACACTACACTCCTCAAAATGACATGAACGATCTATTATATATATCCACAACTTGGACTTCAATTACAATATGTTGGCTTCAATAGAACAACATAATATTTACAATTGTCAGCTCAAATAATGAGTAAAACTTAATGCGCATCCATAACGGCTGGCCACATCTTAGCTAGGACCCAAACAAAGATGCATGAAAAAAAAAATGCTCAAATGATTTCTTCCCAAACATCTGCAACATGATACATTCAAGAAGTCAGCTCCAGTACTAATAAAACATAGAATTAGCCAACCAGATCTTCTAACTCACACATGGATCAATACGAGGCATTGAGACTTACAAATAACACTAAACATACATCGATCAACCTTCACTGAGATATGCAACACAAGATATTAGCATGAAATCTATATGTGAATCGATGAACCCAACACTGTCGGATGCTCTGTTCTTCCTTAACTGTTTACAATCTGACTGTCGGTAGTATAAATTGATGATGCATGGATCCAATCACTGACCGGGGTTTCCATCAATGACAACACCAAATAATATTCACAGTGTCTCTTGCCAACAAACCCAACTGGAACTATGTGATGACATGTGTCGCCATTTGGGGGCTGGGGTCTAGGGTGAAAGGGACTACCAGGACAACCGAAGTGCGACCATGTGACCCATGTATATGTATATTTTGAGGTCCAACATGTGGAGGGAGGTTTGTCACCCATGCTAAGACATATTCTGTATCTGCACATGTTCCGACATGATGCAATGGATACGATGCCACAGCCCATTGATGTTTTGACATAGTGCTGGTGATGATGTTGTGTTGCTAATGGTATTGAGATGGGATCAAGGACATGATGCCATGTGCATAGACACACAAAGGTGCACTATGAGATTGTGTTAGTATAGCCTACTTGTGTGATGAGTGTAACGGGATCTCGTACACTTGTAGAGGGATACTCATGGTTTCATTCGATAGTGTTTGGGTCAGTTAGCATATAGGTATGTCCTAGCCATGTATACCTCTAGCTATGATGAGTACCTATGCATGCCTTCTCCATGTTGTAATGCCATGCAGGGTGTGAGCTACGTGTGCCTACTTTCATGGAGCCATAGACATACTGCCATGTGGCATACGACCAGTACGTGCCTTCTCCGACTGGCGTATGATCATGCCACATTGACATATGATGTAGGATGGGGGTCGAAGTGCACCCATGCAAGAAGCCAAGGAGAGCATGGGCCACTTGGCTAGTCCATGCTGTGTGATGACGCAATGCAGGGTGTAGCCGAAGAGTAGAATTTGAGCCATGTGGATGGCATGCTCACTCTGCACCACATGAGGGATACTGCTATAGCCTGACATTGTTCCCTCCTTCCTCATTTGGTGGCTAGTATCTAGTCATGTAGTGTTGTATAGTGCAATTTTAAAGACTGTTTATTTTATTTATGGTATTGATGATTTTCTATTGACTGTGAAGGGAAAAATTTTGTTTATGTTTGATTGTGATGGTTTATCCATACCTTGTGATCTTATTTGCATGTAGCCCTCATGGTTACATTTGATTTAGTGTTGAAATTGCACACATTTATTGCTTTATTGCTGAAATTGAATCTTTATATGATATTAATTTATGACTTTGGTGGCTAAACTAGTTTAGCCTTATTGTTTTTGATGTCGACCATGTGTCGTATTGTGATTCCTCTCCAAGGACGTATGAGGTAGGCTCGGTGATTGTATATGAGGAAGTAGATGTAGGGAACCTTGATCATGGGGGTATGTAAGTCTGTTATACAACTAAGAGCCACTACCCACCTATGTGTGATGACTATCTCTTGGAGGCTAACCACCTTATACAACAAGAGATAGGTCATTGTGGTCTTACTTGTATGGTCTCACCATGTGTGTGTTGCCTAACACCATCAAGCCACTGAGTGTGAGGTATGGATTATGTGAGATGGATATTGGCTCTTGGATCATGGATTAGTATGTTGCTTCCCTATGTCTAGATGGACCCTTGTGTAGCCTTGTGATGTGATTCTTGATGATGTGAATTTGTGTGTATGTGAAGGATGTATATTAAATCATGAATATATTACTTATAAAATGATAAACTGTGTGTCCATGCTTCTAAAAAGGTGTAAAATCATGATCTTTTGTTGAATATGTTATGAGATTTAGTGTTGTAAAATGAATAAAGTGGAATTTCTTGTTTGTAAATGATGGATATTTAATGAAGAATGTGTGCTTTGTGTGTATAATTATGTTGTGTTTTATGGAAATATAGCATTCTAATGTATTGATTTCTTAACAGTGTAAAGAAAATGAAATGGTAATGCATTTGAAATTGAATACTTCTATATGTTCTGTTATGAGAAATTTTGCTAGTTAGGATTAAAAGGGTGCAATATTTTCTTTGTCCTGAATGAAACTGATGGGTGTTAATGCTAATATGTAAGGATTTTGAGTGGGTCATGTACTATAGAATCATTTTTGAAATGAAAGTCTTGATTGTGCTGTTATTGTGACATTGAAAACTAAAAGGACACATCATGTTTGGAATGGACTATATAAGTATATATCCTTGTGAGATGAATTATTTTCATAGGCAAAACTAGTGTATATTATTTTGATGTAATGAATCAACTTTGATGTTGGTAATAGAAATTTGCAGTATTAATGTGTTATGTTTCTACCCTAGTTTGTGACTTTCAGGAGATAGTCAAGTTTTAGGGGGGGAGGATGTAGCGCCCCTCCATTCTCACCGTGGATGTGTAGGTAGTGTGGCTATGAAACTTGGAGATGAAGGTAAAATAATAGGGATATTTAAAGGTATGTGCTAATGATGTTAAGCAATCGATGTTTGTATATTATGAATTTATGGACTATGTGTGAAGGTTAGGATAAGATTTATTATATATGTTTATGGATAGGTTTATCATGATCTCTGTGTGTGTTCAGACATGACCATTATAAGGATGCATATTATAGACATTATGTTACACTTTTTGATGTTAGATTTACTGCTATGATGATGCCTTTGATGACACTTTTGTTACTTGAGGTTTTATGCACATGTTATGATTAGAATATGGTTTTATCTGATCACGAGGACTAACCCTATCATGAGCACTATGTGATTATCTTATCATGACTATTATGCAATTATCATGTGATTTATCTTATCCCGATTTCTATGTAACTGATTGTTTATGAGTTGAATCCATTACTGGGTGTTGTTCTTACTGATGTGATTGAGTGAAAGGGATAGTGTCACATCACTCACTTGTGAGCACCCTTCGATGTTGTGATTCCTTTTCATAGTGTGACTGTTGTATTTATATGTATTGCACAACCATTTTGTGTGTCGTAGGTTGTAGGTACTAGGCATCGAATCCACCTGAATTGGCAGGTCTGAGCGTGCCTTGAAACCCAATGGATAGTTGATCAAAGATAACACTTGATCCCATACCCTAGCCATCATTCTCGAAGAGGATGAGTATCTAGTTTGACACCCCGTCAGTTGTTAGTACGTCAGTTTGGTCAGTCGGTGTTGCTCGAGGTCTTGCTTTTGACCCTAGATAGTGGTCAGGTAGTGGTTTGGGCATTTGGTTTATTTTGTTTGATAATATGCCTTGGTTATCTTATGCATTAAATTAATTTTCTAAGAAAAAGGTGCACTTTGATAAATAAATATATAACCATAATTAATAATGAAATAAATTTATAATGCAATGTTGAAATAAATAAATAATAATAATAAGGTAAAATATTATAAAGTTGGGCTATATAATTAATTATAATATGTAAATAAATGTGGGTAAATGGTTTTACCCGTTTGAGTGAAATTGGGCATCTATCATAATTACGAATTTTAAATGAAATACTATTAATTGACTATTGATTTAATAAATTAAATTAAAACTAACTAGAATCAGTTGGGATAGTTGGAAATTCCCATACAACGAATATTGTTTTGTCTTCTTGTAAATATTTTGGTTTTTGGGAGATTTCATTTAGTTTTTAGGTTTTGGGGAAATAAAGGGAGAAATAATTTGCTTGTAAATTTTCTTATATGGTTGATTATGCGGGAGATTGGGGCTTTTTTGATATTTTTGGATTGAGGAATCAGGAAGTTGAAATTGCAGTGAAGTTTGGGGCTCAACATCAAATTTCCCTCCTGCCAAGTGTTGGATCCAGGTGGGATCTTGATCTCTTGTTTACAAATTCCTATCGTGTGTATGATTAATTTGATTGAATTTTTCCCTCTTTTTTTTTTCTGAAAGTAAATGGTTGATTTTCTATCCTACTTATGAATGAAACAAACTTGGATTGCAAATTTTGTCTTCATGAATTTACTTCTGATGATTTTGAAAAATGATTTATCAATGACCTTGAAGAATATCTTTTCTCCTGTGTATGTAATGCTTTAATTTCCATTACTAGTGCATTTTATTTTAGGTTTCTGCTTTGCCTCCTCTATCGATTGTATTTGCAAACAATTTTTCTAAACCTTTCTTTTCAATCCCTTTTGGTGGATAACCTACAATCATTGCAATCCATGCCACGGTGTCTATTTGCACCAACTGATTGCATTCTTGAAAGTTTCAACAAACCCGATTTGTGCACATTCTTGGAAACAAGCTACACTGAGAGGGCGAGGGGGTGAATCCGTGTTGTGCAAAAAATAAATTTATTAACTTTTATCATCCAAGCATTAATGAAATTCATCCATAGTGCATAAGCATGAAAATAAACACAACACCATAACACCAAGATTTTTACGTGGAAACCTTGTTAGGGGAAAAACCACGGTGGATGGCCAATCCATAATTATGATCTGAGTATACTCAAATGAAGATTACAAAAAGGGAATGCACTTGCATTCAAGCGCACTACCTAGAGCTCAATGCTCAAAAGAAAAAGGCTCACTACCATACAAGAGTTCAAATTAAAACTATTTGAAGATTGAACTAAGATGATAGCATCTACAAATGCCTGATTACAATTTTGGATTAAGCACAATAATAGATTTTCTGCCTTACATACTGATTTTGTATTTCTACTTTGCTCTGCTCATACACATAATACAGATCTTCTATGCACAAGTGAAACTACATTTTATCGCTCCTTTTCTATGCTCTAACTCATAATTTGGATATTAACTCAACTCATACATCCTCCAAAATGATACATACCAATTTGTATATATACCCGCAACATAGAATTTATTTACACTTTGTCAGCTTCAATAGAACACAAGAAAATTACAACTGTCAACTCAAATTATGAGGAATATGTAATGCGTACCCTTAATGGTCAGCCACAACTTGGATAGAACCCAAACAAAGATATACAAACATAGAAATACTTAATTAATTAGTTCTCACACATCCGTGACTTTATACATTCATGAGGTCGACCTTAATACAAGAAAAACTGAGAACAAGCCAACCGAATCTTCCAACTTCCACACGGATTGATACGAGCTACTACGCTTCAGTAGAGACAAAGATAATATACCAAAAAATATTCCTTAGGATACGCAATACAAAATAATAACCTGAAATCATCTTACAGATCAATGAACACAATGAGCTATTGGATACTATGTTCTTCCTTGACAATCTTCAATCTTCTTGCCAGTATGGATGAATGATAGTGTGAGAATTTGATCATCGGTTAGGGTTGCCATCAATGATAGCACAAAGTGATACATGCAGTGTCTCTTGCCAACAATATCCCCCTTTGGCATTGATGGCAACACTTAATGAAAAATGACTAAGTGTCGGACTAGTACCAAGATAGACTACACTACTACCCAAAATTCCAATAATACGATTCTCCCCCTGAGATGATTGAACATTTTTCACTCTACTTCTTCTTCCCCTTTGAAATCAATGGAAAAGGTAGGGGTTGCATGCCAAAAATGGATCAAATCATCAAAACTGTTACTATAAATTACATGAGCTAAAAGATATCTACAAAGTCTTTCTTCAGCTGAATCAAATTTATGTCCCAAATTCTTTTGAGACTTTCCAGTATTGTGATATGACCACAAATCAAATAAGATTGTGTCTCTATGGACTTCAGGTTGGTCGGATCAACAAATCTTATAGATTCTTCTCCTTCTTTTAGAGAACTTGACAATATGTCAATTTTTGGATAAATTATGCTTCGGAGTTCACAGGTTTTGGCAACAATTTTATCATTTTCATGCTTCAAGCCTTTTATGTTATTGAGCAGGGACATTATTTCACCTTCTGATTTCCCAACACCAGCAGATAGCATATCAAATGCTTTAGAGATAACACTTAACTTGTTTTCCAAATCTTTGATCTTCTTTTCATTTGCTTCAGTGAATTTTGAAAAAGACAAACATGCTTTGTAGATTTTCCCTCCTTTTGATAAAGCATCCTGCACATTATTTATGCATGTGGTTAAGAGGATTTTGTCTTGGACAATCATCTTTTTCATTCCATTGGACCTTTTAGCATCAAATTCATTCTACAATTTTACCATGGTTGACTTTTCTAACGACTCAAAGTGAGTGTCAACTGAGTTGATAAGCATTTTTAGTTCATAGGAGGATGAACTAGTTGGGTATTTTACATAGGATGGAATTATCTTCTCCAACACTCGAGATGCTAGATTTAGTAGTTCATTGTCCTCAATGTGTGATTTTAGTAGCTCTTCTCTGGCTTGTGCTTGAGAAATTGTAGCTACTTTCATTTTCTGGATTGGGCTTAACGTAGATAGGTCAATAGGACCTTTAATTAGTTTCGGATCCAATTCTTCCTTTTGTTCAACCAAAAATTTCTTTACTCCCTCAGCAGTGTCTCTTGTTTCAACCGGGACTACTTTTACATTATCTTTCTTTTCCTCAACTATTGCTTCCTTAGTTGAAGGTTTTGATTTGTATTCAAAGATCTCTACCTTTTCAATTGATACATTCTTAAGTGTCTCAAAATCCATAGGAACTTCAGTGTTACTTGCCGATTAGGGGTTTATATGATTTTCTTTGACTACTCCCCCTAGGCCAAAGGCCTGAGACTAATTCCCAGAGGAATTACTAGAAGTAGGTTTTGGTGCTGCCACATTTTCTTCAACTCCAACAAAAGGCTCTTTCTTCACCCACTTCTTCTGCATATGTTGTCTGACCACATTTGTAGTGATTTTCCCTTTTCCTTTGATGTCCTGTATATTTTTCTTTTGATTTACTAGACTTTTTCTGTTCCAGCAATGTGTTGCAATATGACAAAATTTGTTATAGTTGTATCATACAACATTTCTCTTACCAGACCAGTTGTTCCATTGATTTCCTCTTGATCCGCATTGGTTAGCAGTATGGCCAAGTCTATTGCATGTATATCATCTGATGTTTCTATGAAATTGATTCATCATACTTCTGCATTCATTTGACTTATGACCAATCTTGTGACACTTAAAACACTAACCTGAGAATGATGGACCACTTTGATTCATTCTACTTTGGCATTGAACGACCATGTGTCCAAATTTATTACAGTTGAAACAATATCCACTAAATATTTGAGCATTAGGTTGCCTTACTGGATACCTTCCAGTTTTGTTCACTTGGTTTCCTTGTCTAAATCTTCTTTGCTTAGATCTAGAACTTTATCCTTCTTCATATCCAAGGCATCGCTTATCACCATGAGTCGTTTGACCTCCAATTAGTTCATTAAGCATGGCAGAAATAGCTTTGAACTTCTCTTTATACTCATTAGCAGCAACAAGTTCATTTTTGAGATCATCCAACTGCCTTTCAAGTGCTTCTTCACTGTTTTTAGATTGTTCCAATTCATTATCCAATCGGCTGCACACTTTAGATTTTTCTTTCAGGGACTATGCTAGGTTCTCTTCATTTTTCTTTCTATCTTCAATCTCCTTGGCCATCTTCATCATGATGGGATTCCATCTCATGCTTTAGGACTGTATTGTCTTTGGTAAGCTTTTCACATTCTTCTATCTTTTCTTTTAGGGCTTAACTGAGTTCTTCTTCTTCAATGCTCTTACTATCACTTTGCTTAACTGGATCACAAAGTTCCTTTCTCTTTTCTCTAGACTTATTGATTTTGTCTTTCAAAGACTCAATGAATTTCTTAGCATATGAGAGATTTGTTTGCAATTTCTAGACTTCAGCCTTTGACTAATCAAGATCATCCAAGGCCAACAAAAGTTGTTGTTGAAGACTGCTTGAATCCATTAGAAGACCTTTCAGGATCTTCCCAAGTGGTTAGACTTCTTTCAGAGGAACTAACTCTGATACCAATTGTTGGAAACAAGTTGCACTGAGAGGGGGGTGAATCAATGTTGTGCAAAAATTAACTTTATTAACTTTTATCATCCATAGTGCATAAGCATGAAAATAAACACAACACCATAACACAAAGATTTTTATGTGGAAACCCTGTTAGGGGAAAAACCATGGTGGATGGCCAATCCACAATTATGATTTGAGTATACTCAAATGAAGATTACAAAAAGGGAATGCACTTGCATTCAGGTGCACTGCCTAGAGCTCACTGCCATACGAGAGTTCAAATTAAAACCATCTGAATATTGAATTGAGATGATAACATCTAGAAATGCCTAATTGCAGTTCCAGATTAAGCACAATAATAGATTTTCTACCTTACAAACTGATTTTGTATTTCCGCTCTGCTTTGCTCATACACACAATACAGATCTTCTATGCACAAGTGAAACTAGGATTTATCGCTCCCCTGCTCTTCTCTAACTCACAATTCAAATATTAACTCAACTCATACATCCTCCAAAATGATATGGGCGAACTTGTATATATACCCGCAACATAGAATTTATTTACACTTTGTCGGCTTCAATAAAACATAAGAAAATTACAACTGTCGGCTCAAATTATGAGGAATATGCAATGCATACCCTTAATGGTTGGCCACAACTTGGCTAGGACCCAAACAAAGATATACAAACATAGAAATACTTAATTAATTAGTTCTCACACATCCACGACTTTATACATTCATGAGGTTGGCCTTAATACAAGAAAAACTGAGAACAAATCAACCAAATCTTCTAACTTCCACACGGATTGATACAAGCTGATGTGCTTCAGTAGAAACAAAGATAGTATACCAAAAAATATTCCTTAGGATGCAAAATACAAAATAATAACCTGAAATCATCTTACAGATCGATGAACACTATGCTATCAGATACTCTATTCTTCCTTGACAATCTTCAATCTTCCTATTGGTATGGATGAATGAGTGTGTGGATCTGATCATTGGTTAGGGTTGCCATCAATGACAACACAAAGTGATACATCCAGTGTCTCTTTCCAACACATATCTTGCAACCATTACATTCCACAAATTGACATATCTTCGAGGTATTCTGTCAAGTTTTTTGGGTGTCTTCCTTATGTTGCCAATTCTTGCATACATGTCTACCATGACAATTATGACAAAAAAATCTGATAGACACACCAGCGCACAGGAATATGTAGTGGAATTTGGCGTTACACCAACCAATCTCATTTGCTTGAAAGTTTCTAAAGCCTTTTCAAAAAATCCAATTTGTGCGCACCCTGCTATCATTTCATTTCATGAGACAATATCTCTTTGGGGCCTTTGGTCAAGCAACCACATGCCCTCCCCCTTCCTGTGTCATCGTTTCCTTTGCAGTGCCTTAGGTTAGTATATGCGATTAAAGTTTTTTTTTAATGTATACTATGACTTTATGTTGATAATATAAATATAAATATATATATATATTATATTATATAATGGCTGAGAGTAAAAGAATGATTTCTTACATATTCAATAAGTGAGGAATTGAAAATTACATAATAAAAAGATTTTGAATTCGATAGTTAAAATGAGTAATTAATTTTCTATGGATAGATGAATAGGGTAAATAATTAAGTAAATGGATCTATTTCACTCATAGGTAACTAACAATTAGGGGCTTGTTAACATTAAGTGAAGGTAAAATGCGAGGAAAAAGGGTTATTTAATTTAAATGTTTCAGATGGAGTTGTAAATAATTTAGATTACCTTCTATTAACTATTCAGTAGATGAATGATGAATATTTTTATATAATTATTTATAGTTGATTTGTAAAATTTCCATGTAATTTAATCATTTTGAATATTGTTATAGTTATTTGCAAACATAGTTATTGGTGGTAAATAATCTATCTATTGAATCAAGTGGTTAAATTAAATTGAGAGATAAGTGAAATAATGCTTTAATTAAAGGAATGTGATGATTAATTGTTGAGTTAGACAATGTGTTTTGATTATTGGAATTGGGTGATTTTGTAATTGTTAAAAAGTGGGTGTTATTTGTGTAAATTTCTTAAAGTTGGTTTTGAGAGGCTTAGGAGGGGATATATAATGTGTGAATGGTCCTTAGGGTTGTTTAACTTGAAAGAGGTTTTTCTATGTCGCGGGTCTTGTGTATTATGTGAAATGTAAACCCTAAGGGTTTTACCCTCCCATCTTTGTATGGATTCATGTGATTGTGTTAGGTGTGCAAGATGGTCAATGCCTTGCTTGATGTGTAGGGTTTACTAGTTGCAATTAGGTGGAGTAGATCTCAATGGGGGCCAAAACCCAAAGTGGTGTCCAGGATAACCCATTAGGGAGTTTCTTAATCTAGTGATAACCTTAATAATGAATTAGGGGGTTGAGAAAGGTTGCTAGGATAAACCAAGATGGGGGTTGGGGCCTAGGAAAATCTACTAGGATAACCCATATCAAGCTATGTTATGACACTCCTCCCTATTGCAATCTAGCATTCCCTAGTTGTATTTCTTCTTCTTGTTGTGTGAGTGCCTCTGGAAGTGCACGATAAGTGTTGTAAGTGATGTTGGTGTTGTTAGCAATGTTGCATTGGAGTCATGTCTAGGCCTTGTTTATGTTAGCCTATTGCTCTCATGACTGTTTGTTGTTTATATTATCTCCTAGCATGAGGGGTGGACCTCGGGGTTCCACATGGTCGGGAGGTTGGTGCTTTTTCTCCATTGGGTATTCCTGCTGCATGTTCGTGAGTGTGGTGATTGTTCATTGTGCTGTGGACTCTAGTTCCTGTTCTAGTTTGAGAAGGCAACCTTTCATGTATTTTTTATATTGGATTGTATATCAGTTTGTATCTCTTAATGTAATATGATGTAATTTTCCCACATGTATTAGGGGAAGCATTGTTGTAATTATTATAATGATGTAACAATTATTGATAAAATCTTCTTGTAAAGAGTATTGTAAAGTAATGCATCATGCACATGTTAGTTAGCTAGAAATGATCTTTAATGTTGATTATCAGTTGATGAAAGTAAGTAATGTAGAATCATTTAATGTGGTGCTTTAAAAGAAACCTTGCATGTACCTTTTATTGTTGATGAAATCTTCTAGTAATCTTGATTGTTAGTTTGTGAGTAACGCAGTCAAGGAACCTTAGAGGACCTAGGAATAGTTTATCATGTTGTGTTATGAATTCTTTAGTTAATTGTTTAAAAAATAAAATTGTTCCATTATTTTAACCTAGTTTAGTGTTATCCTCTGGGGTTCCTTGGCAGGGTGTTACAGTTACTTTGGAAATCCCTATGTCTAGTGTATTTAATTTTATATGTAGATGGAAAATTAACGTATTTTCTCCTTAGTACATGGAATGAGTGAATTTGAATGCCCATGTGTGCTAAGGAAAATAATATTAATTATTATTATTTATCTTAATAGATTTTTGGTTGCATAAAGACATGGAAAGAGGAAAAGGAAGATGAAGAATCATGCCTTGTAAATAAAACCTTCATGTGGTTCTTGGGACTTGTAATTTGTGTTCTTACATAATGGTGGGGTTCACATACTAATGATTTAATTTTTCTATTCTAGTAGATGATTTTTATGAATTGGGAATTGGGTTTTTACTTGGTGTAGTTGGGCACCTAGTTTGGGGCTCATTGTTTTGGTCACAAGTTTTACAATTCCATTTGTGGTTTCTTGTTTCCAAAACTTTGTATATTTGGAGGTAGGGGTAGAGTTATTATGTTATTTTATAGGTGTGAATATCATTATCCTATCATAATATTATTGGTGTGAGTTATAGTAGATTGTATTGATGTAATACTTTCATTGTGATTAATACAAGCTCAATGTCTCTTTGATGGTGGATTTAAAAAAAAATGGTTTCTCCATATATATCTAGTGTTTACATGTGTTTGTTATTTTTGATTTATTATTATAATTTTTTTTATCTATGTTACATTCAAATCCAATGGTTAATCACCATTTTATATTTTTATGATAATTGGATTTGTACTCTTATGTTGTATTCTCACTATAATTGTTCACTGTTTTTTCTCAACATTTTGTATCAAAGCTTACAATTGTGATCAAAGGAAATTTTCTTAGAAGTTTTGTGAGGATTTTTTTAGTGAGAGTTTATTTTAATATTTTTGTAAATCCATTTGTAGTTGAACGTCACAACTAACACATCTTGATTAAAAATTGAGAAGTTGATTAGAAATTTACTATCAATATAGAATTTACAACTTGCTTCTAAAAAAAATAAATCAATGGGGACAATGGGAGGAGTGGAATTATTTGACATTTTTCATGAACAACCTTTTATGGGTGTGGGGTACATCTCATTCAAAGGTTGAGGTGTGATCATTTGGTTTGGAATTCTAGGTATTGATTTCATTAATAGTGTTATTTTCCAATGCTTGATTGATAGCTAGAATATGTTATGAAATTCTTGGGTAGCCTAGTGTTGATAAAGTTATAGTAATTGCTCAATAAGTAAGATCATTATCTCTTTTCAATTGAATTGTATAATTGTAATTATCAACTAAGGTAATTAAATTAGGTTGATTCCTCCTCAATAATTTAATGGATCAAGGGATCTTATATATACATGGATGCTTGCACTGTCATTGACTAGATAGGGAGAGTCTAAATTCCTATACGGTCTTTGAAACCTATTATTGAACATGCCAATGTGTTCTATTGTTTCATTTTTACATTTAATAATTTTTTGAATATAAGAGGGAAGGATCAATGTATACCTTGAATTGGTTGAGGAAGGAATCTTCTAACAATTACCAGGTAGTAATTGATTACGGTGCTAAGATCAAATACCAACTCTATGAAAAATATCCTAAATATGGAATAAACTACATGTTATATCTTGGTGCTCAATTTGGCTCTAATGATGGCATCTTTGAATGATTTAATGCATTCTTCCACCAGTTTTGCCTCAACATAAATGATTTTTTTTATAGAATTTTCTAGGTTTCTAGGTAGATCATGAAGAGCATTGGGGATATTACTTAGAGGGGATTGATTTAATTGGAAATAAACCACTATGGTTGTTTGGTTTGGTATAACAGAGGGAGGACTAGTTTCAATTTGTGTATTTTGAGGGGAAACCATTGAAGTTGATAGTGTTACTTCCTTCTTGCCTTTGTCACTATGTTGTTCTCTATGTAAGAGAGTTTTAAGAGTTCTTCTTTATCAGGAGTAGATCTAATAATCATTTTATACTTCTCAAGGATGAAAAAAACTATATTTTCTAGTTTTCCCTAGTGCCTTCTAGTGCCTTCTAGTGCCAATTTTGTTGATGACCAAATGACATATTTGAACACATGCATGATAAAATCACTCCACCTATCTTGAAAATATAATTGATTTAAAATATATTATCTCCAAGGTCTAGGGAGTTGGTTCACAATTAATTTGGATCACTCAATGGTTAATTGTGGTATGGTTGTTCAATGGGTCTTTAATGATTCACAAAATTTCAAACAAGTATTTTTTGGAAAATTATTTTTGTTGTGGGTTTTATTTTTCTTCTTCCTTTTATATTTTTATATTTTACATTTCTATTATACTCTAATCTAAAAGAAAATTCTAAGGAATTGATTTCCACTCACAATATCATGATTAAATATTTTAAATCAATAATAAAATGGGTGCAAGCGCTATAGGATATTTTAATAAAAAGGGGTGAAAAATTTGTACTCAAAGAAAACCTAACAAATATAATAGGAGTACCAGATGACCATAATCATCAAGATATACACAAGAGTTGGATCCCAATGAGAATACATGAAAATATGACCCAAAATATAAATAAGCCTACAAATGCCACATCCATGAAGGAAATTCACTCAACCCAAACACTCAATGCTAAACCTTCTGGTCCTCATGGAGAGACTAAAGAATAATTTTACTTTTATCCTAATTTACTTGTCCCTAATCCAACACATTCCATGCCCCCATTCCTTCGAAGGCCCATTTAGCCAGATAGTTGGTGACTTTGTTCCATTCCCTAGGAATATGAACAAAATAAATAGTATCAAAGTTTGAAGAAAGATGGATGATTTTTTAGCTATTAAAAACAATCTCCATGAGGAATCCTAAAAATATCCCTTATTAAGCAAAGAGACAAAATTCATGAAATTTCTTTCACAAATCAGATTCCTCCATCCCATCTCACATGCTTTCTCTAAATCCTTAAGAATATCCCAAGCCTCCATCTGATTATTAGATGACATCCCCATGCAAGTAAAGAAGAAAAACTTAATAGATCCCCTACTATCAGGTCCAAATCCTCGAATCCCAACAATACATAGGTTGCCTCAAGTGGAGCCATTTTTGTTATTTTTAAAGAAACCATTAGGAGGATGAATTCACTTACTGAATCAATTCACCCTCTGGGAAGGTTTCTAACTGATTCCTAGATGAGCTTGAGAGGTGATGGGCAAAGAAAGCTCAAGGAGGGTAGTGGTATATGCATCTAATGAAGACAAAGGCTACCCCAAGTCAAACTTATACTCAATAGTTTCTTTAAGAATAATCTTTACCTTATACCAAACCTAGAGAGTCACACGATGACACTCCTGAAAGATACATTATTTTTTTCTAATTATAAAGAATCTAAGATTTTATAAAATTTTGATATAAATTGACCTCTAAATAGCCATTTTAAAAATTTTAAACAAAAGATTAATGTACGAAATAAAATCTAAATTATTTCTATAGAATGATGTTATAAGCTCCAACTAAAATGGACATGACTCAAAGAAAGAAAAATTGTTTTAAAATGTAAAATTAAATAAGGAAAAATATCTCCATGCACAAGTGCAAAAAAATAATTAAATAGTAATAGTAAGCTCTCTTCACACACAAGTCCAACAACATTTCTTTATTAAAATGACCGACACAACACATGCCATCGCTAGCTAAAACAACCCATTTCCCATTTTTTGAGAAGAGAAAATAGGTGAGAGTATTTTTTGGCATGGGAGGTGGTGCAGGAGCACCCCAAAGTGCATCTAGGAGGGTTACCTAGAAGGTTAAGATTTAGCACTTTGTTTTATTTCATAGGTAGCAAACTCCTTCTAATTCTTGTAATTGTGCCTTAGAGGTATTTGAGAGCTTGCATTAAGTTAGTGAAGGTCATGTTGACCATTTGTTAGATTGGGGTTTGGCTAGAAGGATGATTGAGGACCTTGTAGACCTTCCTAGGTTATATTTTTCTTTAAAAGTTTGCAAATAAGGCCTATGGAAAGCCACAAGCGGCCATGGAACAGTTAGGATCGAGCTTAACTAAATTGGAGAGCCTATTTATGGTGTGATTCGACCTAAGAGCAAGGTTGGAAGCTTTTGTAAAATTGAAGGTTCATGAATACTAGTGTGACAGTGAGAAGAATATGTAAAATTCTGTGTTTGCTTTGATTTTGTGTGATCAGGAGCGATCATGGCTCTGTAGTTTGTTGTAGTTTGTAGTATACCTATGTTCTAAGCTTTGTGTGGTGGTAATTAGTTTGTGTGATCAGTTTTCAGGCGTTGTTTTTGTAGATAATTTGTTTCTTTTAGTTTACTGTTCTGATTGGCAGACTGTAGTTGATGGAGTCTTAGTTACATTCCCACTGTACCTTGTGTACAAGCCCATCGAAACTGTGACCAAGCTCCATATCTGTATATATAATAGGGTTAGGAGTGGTCAGGAGTCATGGAAACATGGAGAAAGTCTTCTCCTAGGCGAGCTTGACAGTGCCCGGCTAGGAAAGACAGGAAGTGCAAAGCACTTGGTTTGTAGGGGTGACCTTTCCCTGTCAAGTCACATGGTGGAAAGGCAAATAGGAGCCTTGCAAAGGCTTGGTATGAAGGAGGAGACTTTACCAATCCTTTTGATTGGAGAAGAAGCTGACAGTTCACTGTGAGGTTAGGAAATGGCTCAAAAAGGCCTAAATTGCTAAATGGTGGGTTATTGCTGTGTACGGTCAAATGAAGATGGAGACCTCCAGAATCATTGATGGATAGGCACCAGGACCAAGAATACTAAGAGAAGAACCTGCATTCTTTGGAGAGTTTTAGACCTCTGACCTAATCTCTCGGAGATAGAGACCTAATTGGGCTCTTGGGCTAGTAGCCTAATAAACCCTAACTAAGGGTTTGGTGGAAGTGAATTATAAATGGAGTATGGTGGATTGTCAAGCACCCTAGGGAGATGGTTTGAAGCCCTTGGAAACATATCTACACCCCTGCAAGGTTAAACTTAGTTGTTGGAGGGTATTAGTCTTTAGGGAAGATTAAAGGCTAAGGGAAGAATAGAAGTATTGCACCAAGGGAGACTTGGTAGATTGGAAGTGAGATGATAGTAGGGTTGGCCAGTAGAACCAGGGGTACCTAAACATAAGGTAGGTCCTAAAGGTTAAGGTGGATGAGACACCAAGGAGATCTTGCAAAAAAAGATCCAGAGCATGGAACGGTGATTGTTCCATCCAACCCTACCCTATCAGGAGGCAAGCATAAGAATCATATCAAAAGCTAAAAAGTCCACCCTTACCTTTTTTTCATACTTCTCTTCCTTTTTCATTTCATTTTATTTATTTATTTCTAATCTCTTTTATTCCTTGTCACATAGAGTATTTCAACATAAATTTATGTTAATAAATTGATTTAGTAAATTCATATTAAAAGATGTTGATTTAATTCAATTTGATATTTTCCAAAGCAAAGAAATTTTAAGAAAATATATTAAATTACATTTTAACTAACAATATTTCACTTAAGTTAATTAAATAACATTGCAATAATAAGTAATCGATTCATTTACCATCATATAAAAACTAATTAAATTTAATTGATACAGTCAATCATCAAAAAGTTAAATCAATTACTTTAAATTATGCAATGACATCTATTAATTCCTATCACTACATATTTCCATTTGAAGGTAATTAAAATTATTTGGAACAAATATTTAAATTCATATAATTCCTTTCTATAAAGAATATAATGATGCAATATTTTTTTTTTTATTGCATAAATATTCTTTTCAATGCAAGCATTAAATATTCAAAAACATGGTAAACACACATTTTGAAATAAATTTAAATGCAATGCAAAAGATAAATCAAACACACATAAAGGCTCAACCACTCTTTATGGGTTTTCACATGAACAATGAGATTTTGAAATTACCGCCAATTTGGATATGAGGTAACACAGGTATTCACAAGGCTAAGAGGGGTGAGATAGGTAAGTGGAATCCATGTCACCTTCTCGACATATCAGTCATTGATCTAATACTTGTATTTTTCACACACTTCAAAGTCAAACATCAAGCATACTCATTCCACATAATAAATATTTGAAGCAACATAATCATACCAACATGGTATAAATCATAACATGATACAATCATCACATCCATTATAAATCATCTATGACTAACATGATCCAATAATAATATGCATAATCAACCATAACACATAATGTTGAACACCAAAATGACCTAACTTACATGAGCATAATATATACATCTCATAATGAATGGTCAATAATACAAATTTAATACATAACTCCATTAGAAACACCTCGATGAATATACAAGCATCACTGTAAAAGGATCTAGAATACACCCTCAAAACACCTCAATGGCACAACAACCTCATCGAAAACTTTAGTGTAATGGGTCATAACACATGAATCACATAATATATTGAAACACAACTCAAAAAAATAAAATCATATGAATTTGAAAGAACATAAGACAACCACAAGAGGGTTCATTACATATTTGAAGGGCCTTCTAGTTATATATAAACTTAGATTATTCAATTACATGAAAAAAAAGAAACTACAATTTAACACTCTATGTGCCCCTATATGAATCCTTATCACTTTTTTCTAGTATCAAGCATGTGTAAAATAAATATATCAAAGCACATGCATGTGTCAAAATCAACAAGTTAATCTAAATTAGGGTTTTGTAACATATGTGCATAATCAATAACATACACCTAACCAAGTAAGGAAAGAGGTGAAGGGAACACAATATATTGAGAGGGGGGGTGAATCAATATATCAAATCTATTTAAAACTCTTTAATTCAACACTCCTCTCACACCAATCAAGCATAAGGCACTACATGACACAAATGCAAATAAAAGTGAACAAACATCATAATATATGTGTCACAACAAATAAGATAGGCTATCATAGAACACAACATGCCCAAGGGGAAATATGAAAAAACAATAAGGAATAAGAGATAATCCACAACATATAACATACACACACCACAATAAGCATACACTAAAGATATGAGCATGAAAGAATCGAGGTCTCATCCAATCACAAACTTGGCTAGAGATGGCTCTCCTATCAGATGCAAAATATAATGACATCAAGGATGAGGATCCTAGAGGAAGGCAAGGAGTATTATCAAAATAGCCCTACACTATGTGGAATAGAGTATGTGACCCCTTCCTTGAGGTGAAGCATTCCCAACATCCAATGCCTCAAAAGTGGTGGCATGTGTCTTTCGTACATATCAAACCTATGTAAGCACTTTGTCTATGTCATCACATGTCATTTATGTTGAGACTCTATTGCATTGCAACATATCACTGCATGACTTAGATATTAGGTCTTTAAAATCCCTCTAAGCATGTCACTATATTATCTTGGTTCATTGTAATACCCCATGTGTTTCTTTAGCCCCATGTGTTTCTTTAGTTATCACTTGATTAAAAATAATCTCTCACTTGTTACCACCTCAGAGTCACTTTTAAACTTGGAAAAACATTAAGAGTTGCTCCTTTCGGCCCCTATACCTCAATCCTAGGTTCCTCATTCACTAAATAGCCATTTGGGCATGACACAAAAATTAATGCATAAAATTTCATGACCTATTGCTAGAAAATGCAAATTCTAAATATGAAGAAGACAACTCTTCCCACAAAATAATTCATTCAAACGAGGTCTAAAATGTCAATTTTATAATTTTCTTCAAAAAGGGCAAAACCAATGTTTTTTCCCAAGCCTCCATTAATGGAATCACATGAAACCTTCCAAACCTCATTTAAAAAAAATAAAAATAAAAATGAAATTTCCAAAATCTACAAGTATCCTTTTGATTCTAAATGCACAACAACACTCTAATACAATCATTTTTTCTAATTATAAAGAATCTAAGGTTTTATAAAAGTTTGATATAAATTGGCCTCTAAATAGCCATTTAATTTTTTTAAAACAAAAGATTAATGTACGAAATAAACTCTAAATTATTTCTATAGAATGATGATATATACCCCAACTAACGTGGACATGACTTAAAGAAAGAAAATTTGTTTAAAAATGTAAAATTAAATAAAGAAAACTATCTTCATGCACAAATGCAAAAAATAAAAATAAAATAATAGTAAGCTCTCTTCATACACAAGTCCAACACCATTTCCTTATTAAAATGACTCACACAACTCATGCCATAGCTAGCTATAATGACCCATTTCCCATTTTTTTTTGCAAAAGAAGAGAAAATGGGTGAGAATATTTTTGGGCATGGGAGGCAAGCATAAAAATCATATCAAAAGCAAAGAAGTCTAGCCTTACTTTTTTTTTTTATACTTCTCTTCCTTGTTATTTTATTTTATTTATTTATTTTTAAATTCTTTTATTCCTTGTCATATAGAGTATTCAACATAAATACATTAATAAATTTATATTGAGCTAAATGATAATTTGATTCAATTTGATATTTTCCATAGCAAATAATTTAATTTTTTTTATATTAAATTACATTTTAACTAATAATACCTCATGTAATTTAATTAAAAAACATTGCAATAATAAGTAATCGATTCATTTACCATCATATAAAAACTAGTTAAATTAATTGGTACATTCAATCATAAAAAAAATAAAAATCAATTAAATTAAATTATGTGACATCTATTAATACCTATCACTACCTATTTCCATTTGAAGGCAATTAAAATTATTTCAAACAAATATTTAAATTCATATAATTCCTTTCTATAGAGAATATATGATGCAATAATTTTTTTTTATATTAATGCATAAATATTATCTTTTCAATGCAAGCATTAAATATTCACAAACATGGTAAACACACATTTTGAAATAACTTTAAATGCAATGCAAAAGATAAACCAAACACACACAAAGGCTCAACCGCACTTTATGGGTTTTCACAAGAATTTGATTTTAAAATTGCCACCAATATGGATATGAGGTAACACAGGTATTCCCCACATACCAATCATTGATCTAATACTTGTATTTTTTTGCACACTGTAGTCAAACATCAAGCATACTCGCTCCACTAATAAATAGTTGAAGCAACGTAATCATACCAACATAGTATAAATCATAACATCCATTATAAATCATCTATGACTAGCATGATCCAAGAATAATATGCATAATCAACCATAACACATAATGTTGAACACCAAAATGACCTAACTTACATGAGCACAATATATGCATCTCATAATGAATGGTCAGTAATACAAATTTAATACATAACTCCATTAGAAACACCTCGATGTACAAGCATCACTAACAAAGGATCTAGAATACCCCCTCAAAACACCTCAATGGCACAATAACCTCGTCGACAAATTTAGTGCAATGGACCATCACATGAATCACATAATACATTGAAGCACTACTTAAACAACATAAATCATATGAATCAGAAAGCACATAAGGCAACCACAAGAAGGGTTGTTACATATTTGAAGCCTTCTAGTTATATACAAACTTAGATTATTCAATTACATAAAAAAATAGAAACTACATTAAGTTAAATTATCATAAGTACTATGTACTCTATGTGCTCCTATATGAATCCTTATCACCTTTTTCTAGTATCAAGCATGTAAAATAAATCTATCAAAGCACATGCATGTGTAAAAATTAACAAGCCAATCTAAATTAGGGTTTTGTAACATATGTGCATAATTAATAACATACACCTAACCAAGTAAGGAAAGAGGGACATCAAAAAGCAAAGTAGCATAGACACACAATTATTACCAACCAAAGATCTATAGTTATCATCATGTGAGTATGATTTGCTTGGAACTAAACTATTATAGTGGGTCATGCATGCAAAAAAGGTACCATGATTAAGTAAATAGTGTTTATCCATCATGGGTTAATATGTCAAAGGACCCATAGGAATTATGAATATGAAATAGAGATGGAAAAATTCAAAAAATCAAATATAAAAAACTGAAAATTCTATCTTAGAGTATAGGTACTCAAGTTATGGTTTCACCAAAATGTGGGGACAATATATAACCCTATATTAATTTAAAATTAAATTGAATAAGGTGAGTTTGATTAACTACTAACTAAGAAATTGAATCTTAAACAAATAATTGTTGAAATTGACTAAGAAGTATTAGGACTCGTGAAATCAACATAATGTTGACTTTGAATATTGAGATGCTATGATAGAGATTTGGAAACTAAAATATCAAATTGAATAGGTGATTATATGTTTGCGAAGAATGAATCTTGAGCTTTTTGTATATTGGGATATGATCACACTTGCAATCTAGTCCAAATGACATGATAGTGTCATATACATGTGATTCCATTTCTTACATAATTTTAGCTACAAAAATTGTTCACCGTTGTGTACCTACCTATGAGAACGTGTCATGCTAAATGAAAAAACATTCAACTTCCTTTGGCAATCAAGCCCCATGGTTCATTCAACAAGATTGAAATAAAAAATGTTGGATGCTAGGTAAACTATGACTAAGTAAGTTGAAGCTAAGTTGCCACTAAGATTGAGATTAACTAAATCTATAAATGCAAAATGCTATTGATCAATTTTGTGATGATCGAAAGTGACCTAGGTTGATGTCCTCAAATATACAAACCAAGGACACACAATTAGAAACTTTTGGCCTACATGTCAAGTCACATTCTAAAATTGTTGGTCTTGAAAACAAGAATTTTGCATTTTAAAATTGAAGGGCTAGATTGTGCCCATGACCAATTCAATCTAGAAATGCACGATTCCTAAGAATAGGACTAGTGATGTCTTGAAATAGATAGTTCAACATAACAATGTGAGATATTCAAATTTAAGATTGGTGAATGCTCCAAAAAAATCAAAATGAGCGATAAAATCATATATTCATAATATCCATAGATAAATAAAAGTAAAATATAGAACTAAAAATATGAAATATAAACTTTTCTCCTCTATATTATATAATTTTCTTATAATAAATAATTATCAAACAACTCTATAATAAATAATTATAAAAAAACTCTATTAATTATACCTTTAAATGGGGCAGTGGGCCTAACTCAATTGGCTAAAGCATCCTGTTGCAGGCAAGAGGTCACGAGGTCTAGTCTCCCCATCGTCCCCATGGTACCGGAGGGCGTGTTGTGCTAGCGTCACCGGTCGTCTCCATGGTACCGGAGGGCATATCGTGCTAGCGTCACTGGTCATGTGAAAAAAGTTTACTAGGCGCACTACAATTTATAAGGGGTGGGCTACCTCATTCCGATTCTTGAGTCTAAAAAAATATATATATACCTTTAAATAAATCCAATTGTAAATTTGACATTTAAAATTAACAGTTTTTTAATAAATATAATCAATATTTATACAGAGAGGGAGGACGTTGAGAACTAATTTGATGGGACACCAAGTCAGCATTTAAGATCCCCCTGCAACTTCTGCAAATCATGCTTTAAGTGAAGTAATATAACATTATCCAGCTGTGTAGATATTTATATACCACATCAACATACCAAAAACTAATGTATTCCAATTACATACTTAAGACTAAATGTCCTAAACCAATGTATTCCAATTGTATACTCAAAACATTAGCTTACTTAACACATTAGTTGCTCAAAGAAATCAATGCATTCTATTTGTTTACTTGACACATTAGTTGCTCATGGGTTTATGATATAATTAAAAATCTTTGTAACAGTACAAAAGTAATATTTTTTTGTTTTGGAGTTGACTTCAAATATTTATATATTGGAGCACTAACTCCACTGAATTAATAAAATGAGATCTTCTTACAAGCTCTGTCAATCCAAGGTCAAGTAATATAACATAATCCCAGTTGCCTGAAAAGAAACCAAAATATTCCACTTGTTTGCTTTAAACTTCAATGCCCGCATTGCAGGGATCTTCCAAATGTTATATAATCAAAAGTGCAGTGCCCAAAACATTAATAATATCAGAAACAAACTGCAGTTTTGGTTGTTGAACATATCACAGTCTGACAAAGCTTAATACACAAGACTGACACTCTTTAACTTATACAGAAAACTTATAATTATTGCTAAAACTTAGCACATGGAGAAATTGACCTTATGCCCTCTTTCCCAATGATTATGGAAAGTCCAAGGTTTTGGGTTGTCTGTATTGAATTGTAAATACCTGATTAGGCTGACTTCCTTTATGTATTTGGTCCTTTAGGCCTTGATGCACCAATCATCTATCTGTTTCCTTCCTTTCAATTATAAGACAGTTATGGCTGATTCTGGCCAGAACCTGCCAAATCCAATGCTTAATGTTGTAATCAGGATATCTACAACTGTCACTGATGTCAATTTTCTTCCCAAACTTGGCATGTGGGTATGGTCATTTTGAATTAGGATACAAGAGTGTGGGGATAAGGGATAAAACTTTATGTTCTTTGGTGTTTTGGGGATAAGGATGATAGGAAAGTAGATGTGAAATGTTAGGGATGTGATTTTTTTTTGGAATGAGAAGAGATGATATTAAAAAATTGAAATTTTTGATTATTTATATGTAATATGTTTATCATATTTATTATAGAATTATATTATATAATATTAGAGTTGAATTGTAAATTTATATTGAGAATGATACATATAAATTAATCAATTTTTTTCTTTTCATTGTAAATATGTAAATATAACAAGTTCAATAAAATGTTCAAAAAGTTAATGTAATGTTAGATAATGGTAATAATTCATGATTCAAATTTCTAAAAGAAGAATGTTTAGAAGGATCACATTTGCACTCACAAAGCCCATCAAAGTTAGTGGTTTTTGATAATATTTTTATTATTCACAAAACACAAGCAATTGAGTAATTATACATTACAAAAATTATTAAATGACAATAATTTTCAATAAAAAAATGAAGATGTTATATTTTACTAAATAAGTTTGTTTCAATATCTATACTAATCTGCCCTTTATTGGAGCTCCTTAACATATGTTATGCCTATATAAAATCACAGTTAACCTACTAACCTTAAGCTTTAGACTAACCTTGGTACTGGTTTCATCCTGGTCCTAGTATTAAATCCTTAGGTCTTATAAACAAACTAAATGTGCTATACATAATTAAAGATGATGGAAACTTAAAATTATAAAATTATACACTAGTGTAAAGATGTAGCACTAAAGAAAAGAAAATGAATAATAATGCTTCCCAAATTGACTTGTTGCTTCTAGATTGATTTGCCCAAACTCATTAAAAAAGGGAGAGTTGTAATAGTCCTAGGATGTGTTGTGGAAAAGTTAACATGAACACTTGTATCATCACGTAATGGAAATAACTATCATAAACAACCCTAAAAGTCGCTTGGTTCAAACTTATTATTATTTTTTTGGTTAAAAAATTCTCTAGTGAAATAGTTGAGGGATGTCATAGCTGGTTGGGAACGACTAAGTGTCCCCTATTGCCCCCTAGAAAGGTTATATTTCTGATCTATAGTGAGGCTCGAGGATGACACTAGAAGTGTTTCTATGACATCTCTTCATACCCCAAACTTGACAAGGATGCACACACCCAAAAAACTCCAAACCTTGAGGATGCATATTTGTGTAACATTATTAAAAATACATATAAGGCCAATAATTTGATACAACAAAAGGTCTTAGCTTCAATTGAATATTTTTAAATGAATGAGCTAGAGAACTCTATAATGAATCACTCATAAGACACAACACTTGTTGAAATTTGTTGCAAATGGGTTAGCAAGTTAAGTAAATTTGAGTATAGAAATATTCTATAAATCATTAGACATTTGAGCCCAAATAATATTGAAATGAATGTCCTGAAAAGTTCAAGATATTTAATCTTTATAACCATCACTTAAATGCAATAAATGTTAAGTGAACCATTCATTATTATAAAAAATAAATTTATATAATCTATTACTTATAGTATACGAATTAATAAAGTGGTTTATAAGATATAAGTAAATAAAAAAATTCAATCTCAATAAATTATTACATTAATTTTGCATAAGCATATCAGAACATGTTTAATCATAAGTCGTTTTCATCAAACTAAGAGGTATTCTGCCCACCCATATAAAACTATCATTGATTGTTATATTTTTAATATAATTTCCTGTACTTAATCAAATTTTATTATATTTTCTGAACTGGTTTTTAACTTTTCCCATATTTAAGGCTCGGCATTGTTAACGCTTCTTACTAAAAGTTGCTACTATATATCTACTAAATGATTATTCTACTGGAGCAGTGATCCCATGAAGGGGGCTACCATAATTTTCTCGATGATTGACAGACAACCTCCTACAAGGAACCTATCTAGTCCCCCCACATGCCTTTGGGATCAATAAAGCATTAGTATGGAAAGCATCATGTACTAGTGTGGTAGGCCATCCTGTTGGCAGACAGAAGGTTAGGTTGTGTGTTCGAGTCTCACATGGCAGGGTGGAACTGTGGATGGTGTGCACGTTTTTTTGAACAAATGATGTAAAATATGATAAAATATTGAGAATCTTTTCATGTTTTATCTCACATTTTTTTAGGCTTAACCATGCTGGACAACTAGCAAATTGACATTGGGGTCCAGTTGGTGAGACAGAAATATCATAGACATAAATGCTTACTTGGTCGCCCACTTAAGCACCTAGAGTGTCATATATCAGTGATGTCTGCAACTCACCAAACATTTACCAATTTCATAGAAAAGTCATAAATTACCCAAGTTGAGAATATTTCCATCATTACTTTTGAATAAGAAAGGCTTTCCGACCATGCTGATTATTGATATATTATTTGTTGTTAAGGTGACTATTTTCAAATTCAGATGACTGAAAGAAGGGGAATATTGGTTGGTTTGTTTAAAGATTATAAGCCTGCTGCCTGATCATGTTAGGTTAAAAGTCAGCTTTCTCTTTTGCTAACCATCATTTGTATGTAAATTTGTTTTCTTATTTGAGGCATTTCTTACACATATTCCTCACTTTATTTAAAATACCCACTTATATTTATCTGGAAAAAGCAAAGTTGTTATAATCAAAATCAAAATTCTGTTATATATATGTGGCTATATCAAAAACACTTTTTTTGGGTGAGCAGTATTGAATCATGGCTTCATGATTTTTCAAAAAGAGTAGAGATAATTCCACATTAGTAAGGCATATTTGAGTAATGTTTAATCTGAAGCATTTACTGCTAGTTTTTCTAGCACAACAAAGCTGGTGAGAGGAATTAAGCACCATCTGGTAGAACTAGCCTAAATTTGATATTTGCTTGTATCAATGAAATGTTGAACAGTATTTGCTTGATTCTTTTTCTTGAGCTCTCCGTTTTATCCTGATGATGATTCACGGAGTGTGATCCAAAAGGTTGATGCAAAAAAATTATCACACAATTGAATCCAGAAATCTTTTAAGCAATTTGCTTGTATGCTGAACCTTTTGGAAGAATAAGTACTGTTCAAGGATGGGTGGTTGTTAAAAGGCATGGGTTTTCCTGTTTCATCTTACCCAGTTGTGCACGGACATAAAGTACTTGCCAGTGGAAGCATCTCAGGTAAAGTAAAAATAAAAAGGTTCATGACGATTGCCTCCAGAACCCCACTGACATAGCATTACTGAAGGAAGAAAAGGATCTCAGAACAAAGAAAATAATATTTTATTGTTTGACAAGTAGATCTTTTCTAAGCTGTCCAGAGAGGACTAGCCAAACAGTAGGAATAAAGACTAAATATGACGGGCAGACCAGGCCTTCGGCTAAAAGGGACTTGTTTAGATAACTTCAACAAAATCCATTAGCAATGTATGTTTGGCTCAAAATACTCCTGCGTACTACCTTTTTGGTAAACTTGTAGGTTATCCTCAGTTCACTTTTTTCTTGGTGTGTTAGAATCTAGCATTGCTGCTATTTATTGCAGGGCAGCTTTTTGTGTCATTGTGGAACAAAACATGGAGGGAGGGCATTCAAATTTTCAAGTAGAGACTTTTGGAGTTTAAAAAGCAGATAACAACCTACTAGGAAATCTTTTAGCAAATGGGTATTTTGGTACAGAGACACTTCTATTAACAGAGATTTTGACTCTGTATCTTAAGGAAGTTTCTTGGTACAGTATTTGATGAGTATTGTTTGACTGAGAGTAGATGCTAATTTTGGCAGTGCTTGTCATCTTTAGTGTAAGGCACCTTAAGTTCCACAAGTTTTTAAAAATAAAGAAAAAAAATAATTCAAGCATTCAAATTCACCATCCATCTTTCATTTACTTTAATATGATACATAAATACACCCAGGGTTCCCATTCTTCAAAATTTGTTACTCGAAAGCATCAAGTATATTCATACATCTCTCCACCAAGGTTTTATCAAGTTATTGCTTCTTTGGCTTCACAAGACTCCCCCAGTCCGTTGTACAATCACAATGGTACAAAGAACCCTCTTCAGCTGCAACAACAATGTATGTAACCATTGAACGCAATACATTTCTTAATGATCCGTCATCCCAATTACTTTTAGCTAAACTTTCATACCTACAATACTTTGTCTGTACAGCTCCTTATTTCCTCCCTATATGAGAATTATTCTTCTCTGCATTTATTCAAGTTATCCCTCCTAAATTGTAGCCATTCCAGAAGTTGTGAGACAATTCCATCTTCAGTTGAAGACCAACTCAATTGGTTCACAAGTTTTCTCTGGAGACAACTATGTATATTGTTGTTAAACATGTACCAAACACCGTAAGTTTCCAGATGTAGATGCTATTTCCATGGGCTCAAATGATAAATATGATAGCAAGTCCCATTTTTTGTTTCGGACTTTTCAAATGGGTTGAATGGGAAGCAGAACCTGACAAAAACCACTTGGGAACTAGAAATTCCATTAAACAAGGTTGATTGATGTCAGATCAATTTTGTACTTCCGTAAAAACCCCCATCAAATGAACCAAATAGAAGAGAATCAGCTAAAACCCCTGTCACATGGATCAAACAGAAGATGTCCAGGTGAAACCTCCATCAAATGGAAACAAATGAAGATAAGAAGCTCAAACCCTCACCTAGTAGATCAAATGGCAGACAACTTCGCAAGCTCATGTAGCACTTAATACTCGTTAACCCCATGGCAATAATAGACTGGATAGTCAAGAAATCAAGAGACATAAATCTCTCCAAAAAGTAATATTTTGACCCTTGGCTTGGAATGTAGACATCTGAAATCAACATCTTCACTTAATAAAACTTGCAATTTTTCATTAGAAAGGAAGGCTTTTGGAGCTGGAGGTTGCTGTCAAGGACTTGAAACGGTCAGATGGAGCAAAATCTTGAGGAAGATTTGCACGCTTGATGATGCGCTGCATATTATGCTGCAAACTCTGTTGAACTAGACGGTTCACAACCTTTCTCTCCTCGCTCATATGATCTCCATATTCATCTTTGTTTATTGGTTCCAGGTCTGTATGCTGACCAGATATGGGTGCAGACATGGTTGAGGTTTTTCGAATTCTATCATCTCTGAGGCACTCAAGAATTCGAGAGGCTCTCTTCTGAGCCAGTGTAGTGCCAAGAAGAGTGAGTTCTAATAGAGAAGAGACCACACCAGATTCTACCATGGCTCGTCTGTGTGACCAACTATTGTGTGCAATGATCATGAGAATGAAGGCTGCTTTCTCTTGGCATTTCGGTGCATCAACCCAATTGAGCACATCTATTAATATTGGAAAAGCATCATTCATTTTTCCAATGGCTTTCCTCCCTTCCTCTGTTGTTGCTAAATTGCTCAAAAACCCCAGAACCTTCTCTGATACATCCATATCATCAATTATATTCAGTAAGAGTTCAACAACATTTGTATCCACAATAAGTGCTGCATTTGTGGGACAGATTGACAGATTGTAAAGAGCCCTAAGTGCATCTCTCCTTCCCTGTGTACTTCCATGCTGCATAATATTTACCAAGAATGGTATTGCACCAGATGAACCAATAATAGGTTTATTCACATCCAGAGCTGACAAGCTTAGAAAATCAGTCACCACAGCTTCTTTAACAGATTCATTTGACCCCTGCAAAAGGGTTACCATCTTCTGAACAGCACCAGCTTTTACTATCGCTGCTTTATTTCTGCAAAATGTGAATTGCATATGTTCAGATCTTATCCTCTGTTGATATATTTTACAGAAAACTTCAGGAAATAACTCCAAGATTATGGTCTTGCACATAATTTTGAAACAGATATCTGAATAGGGTTTTATCCATGGATCTTAGGCCTATAATACTATAACTTTGCAAGTGCAGATATCTATCCAGAGAATTGAAAAGAAAAATCAACATAACATACTAGCTGACTCAATAAGTTTATAAACACTGCACGAATCCATATTTTGGAAGCTTTGATTAACATTGCCAGAAGGGAGAAACTGCAAACCACAGACATAGGCGTTGTGGTGACTTGGTTTAAGATACTTCGACATTGAATTTGGGGAAATTGTTTAGAGTACTTTAACATTGAACTCTGCAGTTACTGGACTCATATATAGTTATAGCAATATGGGAATAGGGAAATTATTGGCCTTTCATTCATGGATTCCATTATAAGGATTCCAAAAACTTCAGCAATACTTCACAACAATTGATCTTAAACATAAATTTCTAGACTCAAATTCCTAGATTTTCATGAATGGGTTTTTAAACAAGAACTATAATGATACTCGAAGAAGCTAAGAAAAAAAACTTCATAAATGGAAATCAGTTTCAGTGTAAGTGAGAAGAAAGCTTACAGGTCATTGCCAATGGCAAGATTCAGAAGAGCAAATAAGGCAGAGGTTTGCACATTTGCCTCAGATGAATCTAGCATTCCAACAAGAGGAGGAATTGCACCGAGCATGGCAAGAGTAACTCGAGCATGTGCATCATCCTTTGCGAGTCTTCTGATATCAATGGCAGCCTTTTTCTGAGCAATCTCATTACCAAATTGCAGCAGCTGTACGACTGTTTGAAGCTCGTTGAAGGCCCTAATCTTTCTCTCCAAATGTTCAATTTCTTCTTCATCTCTGCCTATAGTTACTTCTTCCTGGGTTTCAATATAACGCCTTGACCTGCATTCTGAGATCTTAGAATCACTTCTCAGGCTTTCCACAAGCTGTCTCCATTCAAGATCTTTGCTGGCCTTGCCACTGCTGCCATCTTGGGGATCAAGTGCAGACATGTTCTTCAACTGTTTTCCTGTTCGTTCAACAGACCTAAAACTCTGATCCTCATCGCCAACATCGATTTGGCTGTCAACATTGTCATGACTTTCGATCTCCTTGTGACCTACATGCAGATTTTCTGCATCAAATCCGGATTTCTGCGGCTGGTTTAGAACCTCTTGGGCTGTAGTCATTGGCGAGCTTCTTTTATGACGACCAGAAGAGGAGCCTCCACAGCGCACGGTATCAATGAGCCTCCTTCCTATGGTAGCTCTGCAAAATGCAAATGAGGCCTTTGCCACAGACCTTCTTCTCTCCACCATAACATTGCCATTGCTTGAGCTGTTTGGCATTGTTACTTATATGGGCATCACACACAGAAATAAATGCAATCCTCCAGCTAAGGTCTTAGATTCTTTACTCAACTCTTCTTCACAAACCCATGGGTTTTGAAATTGGATGATGTTCAGCTTGATGATTTGAAGCGAAGGCAGTGTCGTGAACTGGAAGAGGTCCCTGTAGCTGCTCAAACTCAATGTTAATACAATACGATAACATTCGAGATTAGCTTCGATGCTAAACTGTACTCCAAGCAAACGTTTTTCTTATCCACAGGTCACTCTACAAATCTTCTGATCATCAAAAGGCGAGAATTATGAAGGCATCTGAAACCCATGATCATACTTCTTACAGCTCCCTCAATGACATTCTTCTCAGGCATCCTCAAAAATATACGTGATCAGATTCCTGATCTCGCAGCATTGCTCTTCATTTAACCTTCAACCAGAGTCTATTAAGAAAAAACAAATAAATAGCAGAAGCTGTATGAACTAGTCTGGTGCTTTCAAGAAAAATCAGCGATATCTTCTGCAATATCTTCAATCTAAGCTGCACAATTAATGCGTATGATCATGAACATTGAATCTTCAGGGGCGTGCAAAAGCTCTGCAAACAAATGACATCAAGCACCTCTAATCAGTAATGCTTTTCGGAGATATAATTTATTGCTCTGAAGCTTTCAACCTTTTTAATCCAAGCTTTCTGCTTGGACTGCAGTCCCACTCCACTTACAAGACCAAAAGTGACATGTAGCCAATACACCAACGTGGCACAAACTCACCACACCCAAATGACAGATGCATCATACACTCTCCAATCTAAGGATTTAACCCTGAAATCACTCCTTGATTTCCGGATAATCAAGCCTCTTGTCTTTCTTTTCAATATGCTACCATCTCCATAATAACACTTTCTTCCTAGATTGAAGAGAACATTGGGCATTCAAACTTACAAACTCAATCAAATCTAGCCAATCTGCTACAGTTTCTTGGACACAATACCGAAATGGGTATATACACACTTAGTATGTGTATATCAACATATTAAATACTCATGTATATATCACCCGCAGGTCGATCTCCCCATTCTTATCCCATACCGGGACATTGGAGATCTCAAAATATACATATATAACAAAGCACCTTATATCAAGTTTCCCACTGCCCCTAATTACAATATAAACAGAGCCCACCCACCATAACTTCTACAGCAAATAAACAAAAAACATATTTTTTTTCACTACCCCACATAATAACCACAGGCTCCCATAAAGTTATATCCATTCACGAGAGCCTTGCAGAGAGCATTCATTCATACTCTTTCATGGCACTGACACTATCATATGCTCACCCATATCATCGGAAATTCAAACACCACCTTGGGAAAATACTAATTCTAACAAAATCATTAACCCAACAACATTTTGGGAAAAACAGAATAATATGATCTGATTTGTTCTTTCTAAGCCTCTGATTGAGTGAAACAGATTCAGGATGGGAGAAAATATAAGACAGGCATTGCTGTCCTACCTTGGTTACAGTCCCCCCCTGTAGGTGGGTTGGAGCAAGCTTTTCTTAGTGTTTTTCTCCTCGTGCTGCTGAACTGTTGCACACTGGCTGACTGTACTGCAGTCTGCTTTCCTGCTGTGCGTGTTTGTGTCCCTTATAATAAATACAACAAACTTATGATCCTTACGCTCCAAGAATGATTTAAATTCACTAAACCATTTGTTTATTTATTTAGAATGAAATAGATCTATATATTACCGATAAAAAAATAATTAGAGTCCTGTCATACAAATTCGGTAGAATTGAAGAGTCAAAGTACCAAGCTAACCAGCGGTCCCCAAAAAATTTAATTATTCAAGATTTTTGTTATTTGGGCAATTTTGTATTTACAGTTCTAGTCCACCTTAAAGGTAGGACACCAACACTGTATTTTATCACATTGAAGATCAGACTTTCACAATAGTCTTAAAAAATTGGTATTATTATTTTAATATTTAATTTATTGGATGGGTTTTTATTATAGTTTACAACTAGCACTTGCATCTAAAGGAGGTTCAAAGATTACATCGATAAAAAATAAAATATATGAATGTTAAATATGTTTAGCTTTTGGATTCAAGTGTGTGTATTTTTGTGTCAACATTGTGTGATCCATCATTAGGAAGAGGAGAGATGATGGATCACTAACCTCATGTCCCCATACGATGTCCCCATAAGTTGTGGGAAAAAAGGGGGGGTTGGAAATATTCAGCAACTGTATATTGTTAAAAATCCATGTGGCTCCACAATTTTTTTCCCTCTTTTTAAATATTTGCTTTCTTTTTTCCTTTTCTAATTTTTGTTGGTACAAATTTAAATTGGCTGCTAAAAAATAAGCAAAAAAAAAAGGCAGCCAAAATAAGCTAAGCAGTCGCATGGGGACATGAGCTAAGTGTGATCCAAAACGTCAACACAAAAATACACATAGTTGAATCTAAAAGCTAAGCATATCTAACTTCAATGGACCGTGGAAAACTCATACCAACTATATGTATGTTAATATGTTAGAGAGTATGTGTTTGTGGATGGATGCGCTGCAAATTATGTTGTATGTGAGTGGATTAAACAATTAATAATAAGTGCAAAATAATGGAATGAAATGAATGTAGACAAATCTAGACATTTTTTCTTAGAGAATTTAAATATTATTTGATTATGAAATGTTTGCATATAAATTTAAAACATAAAGCAATGCAAATGAAAAAAGAAAGTTGTCATCAAATTGACAAAAAACAATGCAATGGAAATAGAATGTTCCCATTCAGTTGTCAAATCAATATTTATCTAGCTTTTATGTGATAAGTGAGATTTTGGAGGCTTTTCTTGATATTTTGGAGGCTTTTACCATCAAACAACAGTTGAAACTTGTTTTCCAATGACTCAACTATGGTTTGTAGGTGTGAGACTTGTTTCAAACTCAAATCTCACACTATATGTAGCCTATTGATTAATAAAATAGCATACATATATTAAATTTTAATATATATAAAATACGCCAAGAGTTATCCTTGTCAAGGCACCTATTTTCATATTTTTTCTCTAATAATATTTAAGTTTTATTGAAAATATTAAAAAAATTAAAAAAACAAAATCTCAAACAAAACTGAAGCTTTCATAAAAACAAAACTATTTTTTAAATTCACTTTAGGAAGTTAACAATAATGAGTGCATTTTTATTTTTTTCAAAGATAAGAAGATAAGATTTAATAGTGGATATGGATTTGCATGTCATTTGAAAGTCAATTTCTAGCTGAAGAGTTTTTCCTTACAAATTGCTTTTTGGTGGATGCAATATGCCTATGACGTAACTTGACGTAATTAGTATTTTAAGATGTATATGAATTTTGTTATCTTCAATATTATTGGTAGGTTTTTTTATAGATTAGTATATTTATTTTTAGAAAAAATTACGTGAAAGATGTTGAGATAATTCAAAAAATTTATAGTATATAAATGGAATAGGTATCTAAAGAAGGATATCTCTCAATATCTTTTACATAGATTTTTTTAAGACATCTATATTAACTAGCATCTCTAGTTGTTAGATATTAACAACTTTATTTTAAATAATGTTTAAGCAATTATGATAAAGTACTATAGACATGAGAGATTTTGAGAAACAATGCACTATTTCATATGGTTTGAAACAAATTTGAAAGAATTAGATCACATAATTTATCTTTCGTTGTTCATTTAGCAAGTTGCTTTCCTATTTCATCTTTTCATTGTGGTCATATGTAAATGGTGGCATTATTCTTAGATCTTGCAATGAATTTACACGTGATATAGCTATGAATTTCAATCATATTCTTTGTGTTCATCATATGTCAATAGTGGCTTTTAAAGATTTAAATTTTGTGATTTGTGTGCTGTCAATGCCCAAGCCAATCCTGAGGGTATTTGGATAGTGTGGCCTCTTTGTATTGGTGTAGTTAGAATTGTATGTGGATTTTGATCTTCAAATAGTATCTCTAAGTAACTCTCAAACTCAACCATGACATATGTCACTGGTTGTGGTGGTGCACTTCTATATTTGTATATTATATTTTAAACAAATGCTAATGCTTCATTTAAGGGACATGCTTTTATCCAAAGATTAAAAGTTAACATGACCCTTGCATCCTTAGAAATTAATAACCCCACATCAAGTTCATCATTTTGACCTCCTTCTAGTGCATTGAAATTGCCTACTTTTGTTGCAATGTTATTTGCAATAGGTCTTTTCAAATAACACATTTTTTTCCTATTATGACCATGAACATTATCATTTGTAGCAAATAAATGAATAATTTTTTCAAAGTTTTCATTAGTTGCTAAGTTTATGCCAACATTAGCTCTTGTCATTAGTAATTTTTAGTCATCGATAGTTGGATTTGCATCCCTTAGATTTGTAAGAAGTTGGTGAAACCATTGCTATGATTATTTTCTCTTTCTTGTCTAAATATCTTATCCCAAATAATAAATATATTGAATTCTTCTCATAGTATTCTACATTGAAAATATAATTGGTGTTAAGTAATGGAAGAGGAGAATGCCTTGAAAATGTTGCATCTTCAAGAGCTTGACAAATGAATCCAAATAGATATGATTTTCCTACTTGTCCGGTTCATTGAATAACAATGTATATGTTGAACATTTGAAATACTAAGAGGGGGGGTGAATCAGTATTCCACAAATCAATAATAAAATCCACTTAACCATTATCACAATATTGACTGAATCAACAAGAGAGAACATATAAACAAGACAGATCAATCATACACATGAACACCAAGATTTTTACATGGAAAACCCAATGAGGGAAAAACCATAGTAAGGGTTAACTCACAATATATTATATCCGAATACATAATATTATGGGGTTCACTTCCAAGACTCACTTTCCTTAAAAGGCTCACAACCTGAGTACAAAATATGGCTCACTGCCAAGATACAATAATGATGGCTCACTACCAAAATGATGAATTGATGGAATACACCTTCAATGTGCAGAGTTCAATTTTGCTGAAGCTCATAATACAAAGTACCTCATTTCTCAATAATTGCATATCTTTGAACCTTTTCCCATTTTCCACTAGCACACACTTTTCGCTTGCATCTATCTTGTATTTATACAAGTATCTCTTATTCATCAGTTAGGTCAACACCATATAAGATTTAATCATTTCATCCAAGTAGTGCATTATACCAAGTCAACTATTAGTCTTCAAAATATATTGCATTAACTGAGTTGGCAAAGACTAAACCACAATTCTCCAAACCAACAAATAATTCTCAACGAAAACACCTTTCGGATCTGAGAGCACGTTAGTTTCCCATCATACTACCAGTAAACAAACTGTCAACAAAACCACAATATATGAATGTTCACCTTAGTAGAATGCGGAGTCTCCCACACAGTTTTCCTTCACACAGAACAATAGTAGAATACAGAGTTGAACTCTATCACAAATAACTTTTTGTTCATAGCAAAAAGACGTCTCAAGATCCAAGATATAGTTATTTGAATGAGCTAATAAAACATGGTTAGGAGACCAGAGTCATATCAGATTTTGTGATGAGTTTTGGACTCAACTAACAACATATTGATCCACCACAAAGGAGTTTTACCGGTTGAAAACAACTTCTGGTAAACCAAGAAAACTTCTCATACTATTATCACCATGTAGTTATTACCATGTTGACATGAATGATAACATATGAAAAATCAACACAATCATCCATACTTCATGCTCATGTTGCAAAGCTTCCAACAATCTCCCCCTTTGGCATTGATGGCAACACACATGACAAAAACTTTTCAAGAATACCATATTGACTATTCCGACTACTCCCCCTATCAAAATTGTTCTTCACAATTTTTTTTCCTCTAACTCTTCATCTCTCCATCTCTTTATCTCTCCCCCTTTGACATCAATGACAAAGGAATGGGTATGGTATAAATGTACATATGCATCAAAAAGTAGTAAAAAAAGATATGAACACTTAATTAATCTGAAGAAGAAGCTATGAGACTCTCCATGATAGGCTTCCATGACGCTTTACCTTCTTCCCATGAACCTTTTGCACTAACTAGAGTCTTGTAAAATAGCTCAAGTTTAGTTAGAGACTCTAAACCATCTGTTAAAGTAATGGGATTAAGATTAATATCTGATAATTCACCAATACAACCAAGAGCACAAGAGACAAAATTATGTAGGAATTTAATCATGTCTCTGAGTGCCACAAACTTCTTGATAACATCTATTCTTCGATCTTATAGAGAGAAAAATTTATCCTGAAGCTACACAATGTAGGACCACCTCTGATTTTTTCTATCTTATGCTAATATGTATGTATCATCCTGAGTGCTCAGTTGAGACCCACTCCTCCTTATCTCATTTCTCATATTCAATGAATTGCCAGACCAATCTAGACAAAAGGAAAGTAGTTCCTATGCCTCTTTTTCAAAATCTTGTACACTCTTCAATTCCTTCATTACTTGATCGTTTGCATTTACACATTTGCCTTCGATATCATTCAAATTCTCTTCATCAAACTTAATTCCAGTAGACATTTCAAATCCAAAGATGTAGACTTTTAAAAAATTAATCATGCCACGAAGATTCTCCACAACAAAAATAGATGAATCAAAATTAGCACCGGGAATAACCTTCTGCAAATCTGCTAGAGCTATCTGAATATTCATTATTTCATGCTCATGTCCAAGCTTTCTTTCTTCTACACTTTCTAGCTTCACTACACTCTTCCTCTTCTTCCTTGTTTCGATCACGCTACCAAAGGTACTTTATTCATTGAGATTCTTAGGGATTTCCAACAATTTTTTAGCATATATATCAATTTCAACTCTGACACTTCATAATTGAATTCAGATATCCAAACTAACCTTGAGTCAACTGCTTCATTGTGACAAAAATCTGTAGACACAAAAAAATTTATGCTTTCGGAGTATCTTTCCACAACACTTACTAGAACTCTAGAACTTTTATTCATCCTCATCTGAAATGTTCCAAAGAATGCATCAAGGGTAGATTCTTGTGCATCCAAACTCTTATTACCATATCAACAACAATTTTCACCGTAGCAGTAGAAATTATAGAGTCATTGTTAGGGATACAAACTTTATGACCAATGACCATAGCAACATACCTTGTTAATGGATCAAAAATCGATCTCAAACCAATTTATTTTTCTTTAGAACACGTACTTGTAACCTCAATCATTTCTTTCTCATTCATAATATTTAGTTTAGGAACTGGTTCAGAGGAACACAAACCAATTACATCTCTAATAGATTCTCTAGAAATCAGATGTGCTTCATCAATCCACAAAGATTCATCATGAATTCTTCTCAATACCATCCAAATATAATTCTTCTCAAATTCAAACCAAGGAAATTTTCTCCAAACATCCAACTTCTTCGCGACTAATATTCTATAGGCATCATGATCCTCTTTCAATTTATTTTCCCAAAGGACATTGAACTAAACTGACGAAATTTCTTCAACCTTACTGTAAACAAATGCATAGATATCTTCTGTAGGAAACACTCTTAGAGGGATGCAAAAGAATGCACCAAAAAAATCTTTTGATACATTCCTCAAATATCTCTTCAATCTAGCTTTATCTGCATAATTCACAATCTTTGAATTATCCATCAATAAAAGTAAAAGATTGTGCAAACAAGAGTACCTTTGAAATTTTCAACAAGAAATGTATAGATATCTAGCTTCTAGAGCTCACTTTGAATTCATCTTATACATTCTTCAAATTCTAAAATTTTGAATACCCTTCTAAACTTCCTTTGCACACTTTTCCAAAAATACATAGACCTTTAATTTCATCTGAACTTATTCCTTTCATTCTGAATAGTTTTGCAATAAATGTTCCAACTTGCAGGTAGATTGCCTCGAAAACTATGTACGTCTTCATTCTTCCAAATTTTGCAAACCTCATTCTTCCAAATTCTATAGACCTCATTCTTCACACATACAATTGATAAAATACCTTAATCTTGTTACCACATTAAGTATACTTCTTTCATGATATGACACAAGTACCAATACAAGGGTTTATTAGATTTTTGGATGATTGCTCCCCCATAGACATTGATTTTATTTAGAGATTGATGGGAGTATCTGTACTAGAGGTCGACACAGATAATGTCAATAATTCCTTTCTCAAAATCCTTTCCATTTCTTTTCTTGCCTTTTCTAGATCAAAGGTTTGATCATTATTCTTCATCGGATAGATGTTCTTCTTTCTTCCATTGTTACTATTAGGATGTTCCAATTTTTTGCATTTATAGCAAGTAACATTCTTCTTTCCCTTTTCCTTTTCATCCAATAGACTATCTTTATATCCATTCTTTTTTCCTTTAGAATCATTCACATTACTTTTGTAGTCCTTTGCCTTATGACCAAATCTCTTGTAGAAATGGAAAACACCATTGAAGTATAAATACCTTTTTGCATCATGTCATTTGACAAGAGTTTTTTGGAATCGCTTCTTCGCTCCTTGACTTGTCTACCTTTGTACCGCATCTTCTTACCAGTGATTTGCTTTTCTTTAGAAATCTGACCTTTTTCAAGCCCTAAACCACTCTTATCCATTTCCAGTCTTTGAGAGGTAATCAAATTATCAAGCATTGTCGAGCTTACCTTAAATTTGGACCTTCAAAACTCTTTTCCCTTTCCAAATTAGATCTCAGGATTTTTGCTTCTAATTCTAGCTTTGTGCATTCATGCGTCTTCTTTTGAATTTTAATTTCCTAAGATTCTTCAATTCTTCTCTTCTCATCCAATTGTTCCAACAGGCTAGTGATGATTTATTCCCCTTCGGTCAATAGATCATGAAACCAAACTTGTACTTTGTAGCTTTTCAATATGCTCATTTTATTTTATCAACTTGTCCTTCAAGGCTTCCATTTCTTCTGAAAATTCAGCAGGGACAATTTCTGGAGGAAAAAATTTCTCATGTTCAAATTCTGGGACATTCCTCAAGCTATTAGGCTTCTTCTGAGGAACCAAGATCTGATACCAATTGTTGAACATCCAGAATACTGAGAGGGGGTGTCAATCAGTATTCCACAAATCGATAATAAAATCCACTAAACCATTATCACAATATTGATTGAATCAACAAGAGAGAACATAGAAACATGATAGATAAATCATACATATGAACACCAAGATTTTTACGTGGAAAACCCAATGAGGGAAAAATCACGGTGAGTGTTAACTCATAATATATTATATCTAGATATAAAATATTACGGGGCTCACTACCAAGACTCACTGTCCTTAAAATGCTCACTGCCAAGATATAATAATGGTGGCTCACTGTCAAAATGATGAACTAATGGAATACACCTTCAATGTGCAGGGTTCAATTCCGCTGAAGCTCAGAATACAAAGTACCACATTTCTCAACAATTGTATATCTTCACCTTTTCCCCTTTTCCACTAGCAGACACTTTTTGTTTGCATCTATCTTGTATTTATACAAGTATCTCTTATTCATCAATTAGGTCAACACCATATAAGATTTAATCATTTCATCCAAGTAGCACATTATACCAAATCGGATTTTAGTCTTCATAATATATTGCATTCACCAAGTCGACCAAGACTAAACCACAATTCTCCAAACCAGCAAATAATTCTCAAAGCAAACACCTTTCGGATCTGAGAGCACGTTAGTTTCCCATCATACTACCAGTAAAGAGACTATCAATAAAACCACAATATATGAATGTTTACCTTAGTAGAATGTAGAGTCTCCCACATAATATACCTTCACATAGAACAATAATAGAGTACAAAGTTGAACTTTATCAAAGATAACTTTCTGTTCATAGCAAAAAGATGTCTCAAGATCCACAATATAGCTATCTGAATGAGCCAATAAAACATGGTTAGGAGACTAGATTCATATCATATCTTGCAATGAGTTGCAGACTCAATTACCAACATACTAATCCACCACAAAGGAGTATTATCTACAAAAAACAACTTCCGATAAACCAAGAAAACTTCTCATACTGTTATCACCATGTTGACATCAGTAACAACATAAGAATAATTAGCACAATCATCCATACTTCATGCTCATGTTGCAAAGCTTCCAAAAATATAATAGCAATACACTTTTACCTTAATGATAATGTGTTATAATTATATCAAGTGGTTTTTGTTTAACACCCAAGGTTCCATAATTCATATTTTGTAATATATAATTATCTATGAGAAACTCATTATCTTTCATGGTTCTTATGAACTTTATTGCTTTATTTATGTAACTTTCACCTTTATATTCATTATACCTTAGCGTTTTCTTCCTATAATATCTATTTCGATCATTTTCATAATTTGGCCACATTATAGACTATATATGTTTTTCCCTACATGTTTCATTATTTTTTTTTGAATAGATTGATTATCTTTAATTTTGAAATCACTACTATTTTGATCATCTTCTAGAGTAGTTTTTTGTTCCACATGCCAAGGATTATAATTGAATGAATCCCAATTTATTATTATTCCATCATTATGAAGTCCAATATCTTTTTAATATCATGAAATGGCTTATAGAGTAATACCCCAAACCAACAAAAGTCAAAACATTTATCTAATTCTTTTGTATGGATGAATGCAAAATTTGGGAATACTCTCACAATAGCTACAAAACCCCTTACCTCACATTTTTAATCTATTTCTTGTCTTGGATTGTATGTCCACTATTTAGGTGCATCAATAAGAAACAATTTCCATGAAAAATCCCTATTCTTATATCTATCAATGAAATATTGCATGTCCTTGATTATCATGTTCATCATATTTTAGCTAGAGGTTTGAATACCTTACCTGAAATATTTAGATTGACATAGTTTTTTTTGTCAACTAATAGAAGTTCCAACATTTGACATGTTTATTATGCTCTGATGTCTCTTTCTATAATTATTTTAGTAAGAAGCTTCCTATATGCTCTTATAGTTAATTCAATAGGGCTCTCGATGTTTACAAGACTCATCAACATTTATTTATGAGTTTTTCTCTTATTTTGTTGCATACTTGGAAATGTACTTGATTACACCATGTATAGAAATAACATATTATCAATCTACATTTTCTCTCCATAATTGTATTAAGTAGTGATTGTGTGTATTTACTCTATCATCATTTATTATAGGATCAAACTATTTTTTATTTTCTTTCAGTCTTCATACAATTTTGATCCCTTAAGATTCAATAGTCATGGAGTATTATAGCTATAAGTAATAATAACATATTATTAGTTCTTATCACACATATTATATTGAGTTTATATACAATAGTTTTAATAATTGAAAATATTACTTATAAACCATTTATCCCCTTTTCTTATGTAGATATGCACCTTCTCTACACATTGTATGTCATTCTACATGATTGATGATATTTTCGTAGGCATGCTGTAAGTGTACTTGTGTAAGTTGTCTTGTATTTCAAAAACATGGATGTTGTACAAAATTTTGTAATGCCCATCATTCAAAATAATAATATATTAGTTACATTAAAACATTTTTTAATATCTAATATAAATTAATGAATGATTGATACCTACATATTTTGTTGATGTGATTTTTTTTGGATTCCATGAATGAAAATATTTCTCTACATTTTCTCATTCTTGATCATTTCTAAAATCAAGGTTGTCTATATTTTTTTCTCCATCTAACCATATTAATCCATGTTCATGTGGTGAACCTCTATATTCCAATTCATATCTAGACCATTAATCTCTTACTTTCAGTCTTTTATGTAGTCTCTTTTTAAAAAATTGTATGTAATGAGTGTATGTAGTGTGCTACCATATGAGGATAATCTCTAATATTTTTTCACCAATTTTTGGCTACTTGTAGATTTTTTGGTGGTGTTCTTGGCATTAGGAATGTAAAAAAGGCCAATACATATATTTTGTATTCAAAGTGAAAAATATAATGGATGATCCAGCTTGATGAAGCATGTTAATAAATTCACCATGATATTTTTCTTAATATGAGCTCATGCCACTTATGATTTTTCTAAACCACATCAAATAATCACTTAGATGGGAGTGAGACACATTTTCCCTATGTTCATATAGTTCATTAATGGTGATTGGCATAATTTGAAGATCATTAGCAAGATAGATCTAATAATAGAGCAACATTCACTCACCACAAAGAGATTAGGCCAATTATCAAGACAAAAGACAAAGAGACACACCCTTTACTTATACTTGGGTATAAGTAAAGGAGTTGCAAAGATGAAAAAAATAGTAGAGAGTAGATAAGGAGGATAAAATGATTTTGTAAGAGAATATAATAGTTGAAAGAGGAAGTTAAGGATATAGAAAATAAATATATGTAATAGATAAGCACTAGAGTAGACATGAATATGAATGTTTAAGAAAGGGATACAATTGATATTGTACCATCTAGTTGATAGTATGTATATACATATACATATACATGTATATATATGTATATGTATGTGTATATATGTATGCATATCTATATACATATATATCATAGACTGATTGTACTCGTGTATAATGTGTTTAGATTTATTTTATGGATGCTAATAAATTTATGATACTATATGCACATGTTATTTCTTGTCGAAAAATCTTGTAACCTACCACATTCACTCTAATTATCTTATTATCTTTAACACTAGGGTATAAACACAATATTTTAAGTACGTACGTGTAGAAACCCTAATATGCTTCCCTTACTTTTTCAGTATCTCATTTCCATTATTGGGACCCTAGTAAAAGGGATAAAAGAGAGATCTAAAATTATAAAACATCAATTATGATAGAAAAGGACTTTGATAAAAGGATAAAAATAGATGTTTAGATAATAGATATATCAATTATGGTAAGGAAGACTCGAACAAAGAAGAATTACAACTAATAAAATATTGAATAAGGACTAATAGAATTACAAATAAAAAATCCATGACAAAAGGAAACAATAAGAAGATGATAGAGCTAAAAGAAGTGATTTAATGAGAAATAGAGGCTAACATGGAGGAAAAGAAGTTGAAACATATTTAGAAAAGATACTTGAAAGATATAACAAGAGAATGAAGAAATTAGAAACAAAGATATAAAGCATTAGGAGGGTTGTTGATAGAGAGATAGAGTGCACCAAGAAGGTTGTTCATTGCTTTTTCATGAGATTGCTTAGGATCAACTTGAAATTTGGAAATCAAACATCAATCTTGAAACACACTGAGACATGTAGAATGTACACATAACCTCATATATTTGAACTTGTATATACACTGATTGGCACAAGTACCTAAACATATGTTTTGAAGATTAGATTGGCATCCAAAACTATCTATAGCACACTTCCATTTGAAACCATACTTGTTGACCCCTGAAACATCTGATACAAAAAAGTAGCATGCGTTGAATAATCTTAAACAGGTCCACAAGATTGTATGGACAAGACATTCCTTCAAGCCTTCAAACTTACTTTATTTTTCCAGATCATAGACAAAATGTCTGTTACTTATTGTTTTTACTACAAAAGGTGTAAATATATGACAAATTTATATATGATACCTTCACATGATTAACTCATCTTCTGAACTGCAAGATCAAATCTTGCACTATAGAGGAAAGCATACCAAAATATATTGTGATTCAACCTTAGAATATATATAGTGAATTCCTTGGAAAAGTTCTAAAACATCTTTTTTAACCTTATATTTTTTTATGGTACACCAAATAGGAATGATATCAATCAAAACAAGTGTACCAACCTCCGCACAACTTCTTCTTGTACCAGAACCTTCAACAAAGGTTCATCCTTGCACTGCAAATTTGTGCACCATCTGTTATGATCCAATTCTTCGTTCATGCTAAAGTCTTCAGTATTTGGACTCATTAGGGGGCTAAAATTTCTATGAATAAATTCTCCCCCTAAGATAATGCTCTATCTCAGTTTATCTTAGAATCTTGTGCAGAGTGCACAAGTGTAGAATCATCCTTCTTCTCATTATATTCCTTCCAAACCTTTTCATTTTCCTTATCTTGTTGATTATGGGATTCATCTTTTTTCTAAATTGGTGGCTTAACAAAACCACTCTTGCAATGGTTTTCCTCATGTCCCATCTTATTTCATTTGTAGCATACAATGTTGTGCTCTGGAACAAAGTTATTCCTCTTCACCTTAGATCTTTACTCATCAACCTTGTGACCATAGTTATTGCAAGCATAGCAATACCCATGAAATAAGATAGTATTATTTATTTGAGGCATAAATGATCTTCTACCCAAGTCATCATTCCTTCTTTGTCTAATTCTACAATCAACACTTATGCTCAAATTTATTACAAGAAAAATAAAAACCTTGAAAAGATTGATCGAACCTAGTAGGAGCATGTTTTCTTGTAGGTGGAGGACTTCTAAATCCTTTTTGCTTTTGATCACAATTGGACCCACCTTCTTTCTTTTCATTTTGAATAGTCTTTGTAGCTCTAGAGGCAATCTTATTAGAATCTTTAGTGCATACCTTTTCCTCCTTTATCTTAGAGTTTCCATTTGATTTGGAGCTATTAGAACTAGACCTTTTTTCTTTGTCAATTTGTTATTTATCCCTTTTCAATTCATTTCTTAGAGTAACAACTTACTTCTCAAGCTTTAAGAATTCAATAGAGTTTTTATTGAACTTATCTTTCAGATTAGAGATCACTTTCTGCCACTTTTCGTTTAATTTCACACTCTTTACTTCCCTCTAATTTAGCTTCCAGCTTGTTAGTTTCTTCTTTTGATCTTTCAAGCAGGCTCTCATATTTTTGATTTAGTGCTCTTTCTTCATTCAGGTCTTCCAAAGCAGACCAAGTTTTTCCTCCTATTTCCCTATCATTTGAATTGAAGTCCTAACCTTCAGGTTCCATTGATTCTAGATTCGGATTTGAAGAAAACACGTCTTCATCACTCAAGGAGCTAAACTCCTTACATTTTTCAATATTGCAATTTTTGATCAACATTGAAGGCCATAAAGAGGGTTTTATCATTTGCATCATTCTCCTCATCTTTAGAAGAACCACTACTCTCTTTGGAATAGAGGTTCTTTTTTAACCTTATCTCTTTTGTTACCCTCATCAGATTCTTTATAGGGACATTTAGATGCAAAGTGACCAATCCTTCCATAATTGAAACATTTGAAAGGTAATTTAACTTTGTACTTGTTAGTGCCTTTCTTCAACCTTCTCACAAAGTTTCCTTCAACTTCATCAAAATCATCATTTTGATCAACAACTTCATTTCAATCTTTTGTTGGCTTTGAAAGCAACTTCCCTTTTTGGAACATCCTTGTCAAATTCTCTCATCTCAAAGGTAGTAAGATGATGCAGAGTTAGGAGGATTCAAAAACATACCTCAAAATCCTTCAAAATTAATCCAAATCAATCTTTGTATAACAAATTCTATTATTCATTCTATGTCACATTGGAAACATAACCATGGTAGCCCAAAAGAAAACTATTTCATTTTTCCCAAAATTGCAAACCCTAGACAGGGTTCAGACCTGCCCTCACTAAAATGATCATAACTTATTCAAATATTAATGAAATTTGATGAGACTTGAAGAATATGAAATTATATTCATATAGGAACAACATAAACTTGGTTTCAGAGCCAAAATATATACTTTAAAATCCGTACCATCACACTCTTTCAGACTGTAAATTCTGCACAATATTGTTAAAATAGGCAGTCTCACCAAAATAATCATATCTCCCACAAAACTCAATAAAATTGAATGAGACAAAAATAATTGGAAACTAGAAACAAATATCTTTCATCCATATATGATACTCCATTATTTTAGTGCATACCAGGCCGTACAAACCACAACTTCAACCTGAAAACAATGTAAAATCAGAAAATGCACACAAACTTGAGGTTGCCATTCATCAAACTTCACAAATAATGTCTCCAACTTCTCCAATTCGAGTTTTGGAGGGTGTAATTATACATTTACAACCAAAACCAACTATTTTCAACCACCTTTTAGTTAGTTTGTTGACGAAACACCTTAATGACACTTTTGACAAGTTGCTTGACAACTTTCTTGAGCAACTTTTACAATTTTTACAATATGGAACAACTTTAAACATTATTTGACAAATGACTTCAAATATTACTTCCTAAGACTCGAACACATATAAAATGGTTTTATAAACCTTATTATAAGACCCAATACATAAAATAGAGCAACTATTTACAAATGGCCTCATGGAGTCAAGAAATCAAACAAGTGCTCTTGCACCAAACTCCTGAGGGCAAAAGAATTCAAGCCCCTTTGAATTGCATTCTTCTTGATCTTCCAATTCCTTTGCACTTTTTCCTTTGTCTTTTAAACCTGAAAATTATTCTTTGTCCAAAGCATTAGTAACATAATGAAATGAAACAAACTTTCTACCATAATACCTCCATCATTCATCAATCCTTTGCAAACCTCTATGACCAATTCATCCATGATCATTCCCTTAATCAACTCAACGTCTTCAAGTCCTGAAATCAGGTTTCTTATCTCCATGATACATTCACCTTCTTGCCTTGTAATGTCTGCAACAAATTTACATTCTTCATCTTCATTCTTAGGAACATCTTTGTCTTCATCTAGGAATTCTTCATGTGCATCTTCATATGCTTCTTCTTCCTCTTTCATCTTCTCATTTCTTCTTCTTTTCACAATATTCTTTATAGGCCAAACCATCTTCCTTTTCAATTTCAAATTCCAACTTGTCTCTTGTTTCATCATTTGTTCTATCCTCTTCATAGATTCTTGGAACTCTTTATCCAACCTCTTCATTTCTTGCTTCAACTCAACAATTTTCCTATCCATCTTTGCTTGTCTTTTTCTCTTCTTTCTCTCCTCCTCTGCCTGCAAATGCCTTCTCAAGTTCTCCATCTTTTATAGATGGTCTCAGCAAGTATCTCCTTTCTCACAACTCACTTTCCTCTCTGCCTTCTCAATGGCAGCAATCAGGTTCTCACATAACCTGCAACCAACCAAAACACAACTACAAAACCACAATACCAAAACCAATTTCTTTCTCAGCTCAGACCTTTTGCTGAGCTCTGATACCAATCTGATGCAGAGTTAGGAGGATTCAAAAACATACCTCAAAATCCTTCAAAATTAATCCAAATCAATCTTTGTATAACACATTCTATTATTCATTCTATGTCACATTGGAAACATAACCATGGTAGCCCAAAAGAAAACTATTTCATTTTTCCCAAAACTGCAAACCCTAGATAGGGTTCAGACCTGCCCTCACTAAATGATCATAACTTATTCAAATCTTAATGAAATGTGATGAGACTTGAAGCAAATGAAAGTAGATTCATATAGGAACAACATAAACTTGGTTTCAGACCCAAAATATATAATTTAAAATCTGTACCATCACACTCTTTCAGACTGTAAATTCTGCACAATATTGTTAAAATAGGCAGTCTCACCAAAATAATCATATCTCCCACAAAACTCAATAAAATTGAATTGGACAAAAAGAATTGGAAACTAAAAATAGATTTCTTTCCATCCATATATGATACTCCATTATTGTAGTGCATACCAGTCCGTACAAACCACAACTTCAACCTGAAAACAATGTAAAATCAGAAAATGCACACAAAGTTGAGGTTGCCATTCATCAAACTTCACAAATAATGTCTCCAACCTCTCCAATTCGAGTTTTGGAGGGTGTACTTATACATTAAAACCAAAACCAACTATTTTCAACCACCTTTTAGTTAGTTTGTTGACAAAACACCTTAATGACACTTTTGACAAGTTGCTTGACAACTTTCTTGAGCAACTTTTACAATTTTTACAATATGGAACAACTTTAAACATTATTTGACAAATGACTTCAAATATTACTTCCTAAGACTCGAACACCTATAAAATGGTTTTATAAACCTTATTATAAGACCCAATACATAAAATAGAGCAACTATTTACAAATGGCCTCATGGAGTCAAGAAATCAAACAAGTGCTCCTGCACCATAAGAGCACCAAAAATTTCATCAACTGAATACTAATCCAAGTCTTTATACTCTTTAGTGGTAGAAACTTTATGACTGATATTTTGGGAGAGACCTCAAAACCTTTTTCACAATTTCATTCTCTTTTACTTATCCACCAAGACCGGAGATGCTAGAGATAACTTCTTGAACCCAACGTATATAACTTGCAATGTATTCATCTTTTATCATCTTCAAAGTCTCAAATCTACTTTTAAAGATTTTCATCTTGGCTTTCTTTACTTTTGTATCACCTTCATAGATTTTGTTGAGCTTTCCAAACATCTTTAGCAGAACTATAATTCATCAATTTTAAAATCTCTGAATCAACCAATCCTCACAAGAGAGCATTCTTAGATTTGGAATTTCATTCATATAATATGATTTTAGCTAGATCTGTTGGAGGAGTAGTAGGAGAAACATAACCATGTTTGACTGATTTCCACACATCAAACCCTATAGAGTTTAGGTGGGCTTCCATTCTTAGTTTCTAAAAGGCATAATTAGTCTCATCAAACCTAGGACCTTTGTATGAACCATCATGTGTGATCTCATATCTTTCCCTCAAGCGGTCGAGATTTCTTCAAAGGAACTTGGATCTGATACCAATTTTTGTACACACTCAGAGAAGAGTGAATCATTCTTATCAAAAACTTAATCCCTTCCAAAACTTAAATATGTCAACACAATACAACCTTCTTTATCAGGTCAAAACCTTTAAACAAAGGAGGATATAATAGTTTGAATTCTTTAGCAACTTGAACAATCCTTATCAATGAAAGTTATAGCAATTCTACTTCTAGTCAGATCAACAACAAAGAAAGATGAAGGAAAGAACACACATGCACAAGAGAACACCATATTTTTACATGGAAAACCTAATAAGGGAAAAACCATGGTGAGAGTTAACTCACAATATAAAAGCTCACTGCCAAAAAAGACTTGCAAACTAAGGCTCACTACCTCAACACAAGATACAAAGGACTTGTTGAACTAAAGCAAACAAAAATTCAAGAGCAAGATACAAGGACCTGATGAGATTCACTATCTTAGAGCAAGATACAAATATTTAAAGAAAAATTACAATGTTTTTCAACATAACACTCTGTTGATTGATGTATTATAGGACATTTGATTCTATCTTTCACACTTTTGCACTTCTTCTATGAGATCTTCAAATACAATCCACACTTTCTTGTTTACACATTTGTACACTTCTCTACATTTTTGTATTTAGAAAAATATTTCATTTATATCCACCACAACACTTAAAAACTTCAATTAGGTCAACCAAGAAGAAGATAAACAATGAATTCAACAAGTCGGCCACCAAGGCATAATGCGGTCCTATCGTGAGGATAAAGAGGACCAAAAACAAAGTTAATACATCTTCCAATGTGATCCAAAAAAATTCACATACTAGCACACATCAATCTAAGTTGACATCAAGGAAAAATGTAGATGAAATTTGAAGCACATAACTAGTTGGTTTAAAACCATTCTTCCAATTGAGCTCACTCAAGGTATTTCTAACCAAGATATGTCAGAACCCAAATCTAACATGACACATCTTCAATTGTTGGTGCAAACCCCTAAGCACATAACACAAGCAAAAGAACAAGCCCTGTCGACCAGATATCTACAAATAACCCAAAAATCCAAATCAAGACACAATGCAACACCAAAGAGGCCAATCAACAACATGAAAATCACATGGGGATGTTCCATGAACATCCATCAAAACTTCCAAATACTTCTTTCATATTGTCATGCCATCAATTTAGCCACCATAGATCAAACATGAATAATAACTTCATTTAGGAAGCATAGAACACATAATTAGAAGACATAAAATTAAGAAATCAACTTGTGGTCCATTTCATCACATGAAATTGGAATTGAGATACTGCATAAAAAATGAGAGCACATTCATTGAGCCGCAAGAACAAAGACAACAATGTGGAGAAATGTGGAGCATTTCTTGGACCAATCCAGACACCCAACAACACTACCAACCTTCTTGATGCAAATCAGAGGTGGATAGCTTTAATATGACCTCAAATGACCAATCTTTCAATCTGAAAAAACATCCAATGGTGGATTTTATTTCTTGGGTCTTCATTCACCTAGTAGCCTATCAACAGGGGTTTTTCCAACATAATTTTTAGAGCAGACCTAATACCAAAAATATGAACCTATTTATAGACACCCTTTATGCCATTTGACAACATATCAAATCTACAGGTGGGGTCACTTTGTACTAAATCTCTCAAATTTTGTCTATCCTTGCCTAAGTTAGGCCTAATTGCTTGACTTGGCTAGGTAGCAGTAAGGTATTTTAACTCTAGGTTCTAAACCAACACTCCAAGGTTCTAGACATGTCATTTAGGGTCTGAATCAACAAATCCCATCAACTGGAACAACTTTCCAAATGATTTTCCACAAAACCCTAAGTCTATTGAACTCCTAAGCCTAATACATGATGATATTAGGGTAGGGAAACAACTCTACATCGAACAAAATCCATCCCCTACTCTTGCAATGCTGAGAAAAAAACCTACCCTATCTACATCCATTCCACCGAGTTTGAGACCTTTTCACTAGTGGAATGGGAAGAAAACCATTTTATTCAATCAAAACTCACCCTAACTAGGGTTTCATGCAACTTATGGTAATTTTTCTCTAATTTACTCCAAATTTGATGAAAATAGATGAAACCAAAAGCAAAAGATTGTAGATTCAATATATCATCAATTCCAATTGGTTTTAGGACATTTCCAAATCGTACAAAGCCATACCAACTTATGTAGCAAAAAAATAAACCTCTTAAAATGTAGATTACAAAGTCTTTTTATTGCTCAATCTCAGATTTCAACATTAGAATCTCGTACCAACCTTCAATTGTCTTTTTTAAACATTACAAAGCATATCCAATTGTTTTCCATCACAAATTCAAATCCCAACCGTTCACCTTCCATGACAACCAAAAATGCAAAAGTTGCATGACAATATTTTGTAACTTTTTTGCAACATTGACATCTTTTACAAAATTGACCCCAAATGACTCAAAAACATAACACATGGTCTTAAAAGACCTTATTACACAAAGACAACTCAAAATAAAGAAAAAATGTCAATTTGACCACCTTTCAACATAAAAACACACATGGGTGCCCCTGCACCATACTCCCGGGCAAAGAGAACTCAAGTTCCATATGAGGACAGTCTTGTGATTGTGCATCCATGTTTGATAATGTCATCCTCAGTCATCCAAGTTGCATCCTCCATAGGCAGTGTAGACATGAAAAATATACTGACACACTTGATTCTGATTACTAACATCGTTTCATCTTGAATCATCTTCTTAAACTTGTCATCACTTTTCATCCTTTAATCAAATAAATCATTATTTATCTGAATAAGTCATTCTCTCTTGTTAATTAAATTAATCAATCTGATCTAATAAACCCTATGTCTCTATTTAATTAAATAATCCATTTTATTTAATTAAATCTCAAAAGTCATCCTATTAAATAAAATAAATTAAACCTTATTTAATTTATTCTAACATCACCCCCTTTTTAATTAAATAAATCAAAATCTTTATTTAATTAAGTCTAAGTTATCTTCCTCTCATTTTGATTTAAATTAATACTCAAATCTAAGTCAAAATGGTCAAATCAACTAATCTCCTATTAAATTAATTAAATCTTGATTAATTTAATCCTAATCACCTAATTTCTCTAAATTTTGCCACTTGCACATGAATTTTTTTTAATTGATTTATTAAATCTATATTTTCTCTCAACATGGCATCTTTAGGGGAATATTCCTCCAAGTTTGAAAATCCCTCTAGGTGGTTTTGTCCTTCCAACAAAGTATTTATCTTCTCTTACATGTCCTTGTGCATTGAGCCAAGTGGCATTTAATTCATTATTTTCTCCCTCCAACATGTCATTTCACAATTTTCAAATTCCACCTAATATCATTTATTGTGCACATTCACCAAAATGTGCTCAAGCTTCCTCCACTCACACCTTGACAAGTGACACTTGGCCATTGGATGTTGAATGATACCACATTGCTCCATTTTTCTCATTCCTCCATCTTGTCTCTCTATAAATGGAAGGCTCTTCTTCTCATTTGAGAATCGACAACTTAGAGAAAAGTTACTATCTTCACATTTAGAGAAATTTCATCCATTTTCATAAGTATTTTTCATTATCATAGCTAGGTTATTGCAGATTTTATCAAGGAATCACATTGTTCTTTCTCACCAAGTGGATCAATCTTCATCAAAATAATCAAACCACACAAAGGAGTTGGGAAAGGGCCAATTTACACATCAAATTGACATCAATTCCCCTATGGGATTGAGAGTTTGCATGCTTAAATAAGATTTAATTTTTTTCTTGCTTTGTTCTTCATTTCCTTCCTATTTTGAGCATTGTAGATGAATTTCATGGGGAATCTTAGTTCTAACTTTCATTTGGATCTAATAGTGTGTTTGTTTGTTATGTTTGTGTAAGTCTAGGATTGGGGTTCACATTTTGGTGCTAGAAGGAGGGCGAATCTAAAGGATTTCATCACAGTTTTTGAGAAACTTTGTGTTTTTAGCAGCTTACAAGAAACTCAATCATTGATAGTCAAGTGACACTATATTGTGCCACTCCAATTTTCAAATTCCACCACTGGAGTCTTCTCGCACGAAAATTCAAATTTCAAACTGACCCACAAACTTTCCAAATTCTAAACTACGCTGCTAGTCAAATAGAGCCACAATCGTGGTCTCTATTTTACTGCGGAGCGTTGCTCTTAGTCATCAATGACTCTATATTGCATCGACAATCATTCTAAATTATGCTGCACCCGTGAACTATGCCGCTGCAGTTGGGTAAAAGGAAGAATTTTAAATATTTTGACATGTGCTTTTTTCCATTTTGATTATTTGGACCTCTAACTAGTTTTTAGTCTCTGTTTTTGCAGTATTAACCAATTTTTTTCAAGTTGGCTTGATTGAAGTAAGTAAAGAAGACGAAGACCAAGGTTCTCCATGTCATTATTCACTCATTGTATTTAGTGTTTTTAAACACTATGGGAGAACTTATAACCCATTTCTAAGGATTTGATTACCTTCATGCTTTTAGGACACACTAAATTTCTTTTGGGCCCTAAAAAAAACACTACAAAAGCTTTAATTTTTGCTACAAAGGGTTAAAAATAACTTTAGAAAAACTTACTAGATTTTGTCTAAGGTTAACAATTGAACAAAACAACTTTCATGTTTCCTTTTGGTGCCTTAAAAAGAATCCAATCATTGCTTTGAGGAGTTAAAATGAACATGTGCATCTTTGTTTTGTAATAACTTTCCCAAAATAATATCACCTAAATGACGTATGCTCTTCTCTCATGCCTCACAATGAACTTGAGAGTCAAAAGGCTTTTGATGATCTTAAGTTGTGAAAGTGATTGCCTCCACATTTCATTTAGTATTAAAAATTGAACAAATCTTGCAAGTGTGAGTGGAACATATTGCATGTGTTCTCTCTTTGTTTTTCAACAAAGATCGATCAAACTACCGATATGTTTGCCCTCTTTTGTTTATCTTAGAGGGCCTACCTTGGTGGGAAAAATTACTCACCCTAAGGGAATGACCCAATCGGTAACACGCTAAAGATAAGCGACTTCCAGCCGGTATATAAGTGTGGGTATTCGAGAAAATTTTGAGTATCACGAGGATCATTCAAACAAGAAGGGAAACAATGGTCTCTTGCCGCATGGATGATCCCCCATGAACATAATTCCCACATTAAAAACCCCTTGTTTAAAAAGGCCAAAATCCTAAACTATTTGTTGGTGCAAGAACGGTCGTTCTGAAGCCACCCCACATTCCTATGGATTTTAGTAGAGATGAGAAGTATGCCATGGGTATTGATGTTTGGTTGACCCAAGAAGCGAGTGCACTGTAAGGGGCATCCTGTGTGGTCAAGCATCTAATCATTTGCTGAGAGTAAGCATAGCTGGATTTATCCAAGTGGGAACCTAACAAATATTGTCTTTTCATCCTAGGATTGTGCATATTCTTGAAATCAAAACACTTTGCTTGGATCCATAACGCTTGAAAACAAATATTCCCAAAGTTCTTCAAAATTTCAAACCCTTTGGAGGGAACAAATATATGAAAAATCCAAGTGCTTGCTTGCCCTAGGGATTTCGTCCTTAGAGGTTTCTAATTATTTGGGTTTGATCATCATTTGTTTTCACTAAGGTTAACATTAGGAAAATTTTGCCTTAATTTCCTCAATTCTCCACATAATGGACTTTGTGGGATGAGAAGAAGTCAGGACATTGGACATATAGTTTGAAACACTAATCAAGAAGTGTTTATGGTAAAAAGAAGTCATTAAGAAAAGATAAGAAACAATTGAGCCCCACACATGTGTTCTTACAAATGATTTCCCACAAAATCAAAATCTGGAAATCGAAGTTCAAAAGTCTTAGTCCGAAAAACCATGAAAAACATATTTCAAGGCTTCACGAGGTAAGAGAAAGGTTGGTTTACAATTTTTACAAGAAAGCTTCAAAGAACAATCCTAACTTGTATGAATTTTATTGACAAAAAATTCCCAATCTCTTCCAAAGGTTTATTTTCTCACATAGGGAGTATCAAGCGTGTTCGTCAATACTGAGGTCTTGTGGAGAGAAGTTCTGTCTAGGTCTTGTCTAGGATCAAAATCATCATATTCACCCATCCCTCAACCATAGAAATCAAAAATCATCTCATCAACTCTTGAAAATATTGAAGATATCATTCATGCTAGACTTTTGGAAAATCAAAATAATTTTGTTTGGTTAGATATGTGTAGATGAATCTTTCTCCACATATTTGATCAAATTATCAAACCTTGTGAACAAGTTTACCTCTTGATAAAATCCAACATCTTGAGGTCTAGGAGTTCATTATCCAAAATCATCTTGTTTGACTACGGGTGTCTCGATGAATCCTTCTTTACACCTTTAGTCAAATTATCCTCTTGTGTACAAGTCTACTGTAAGACAACATACAACCTCTCAGATTTTGCATGTAACGACCCAAACCTTGGGTAATTATTTTTTTTTCAAATTTTCACTTCAAACATATAAAAGCAACAAGTAACAAAGACATTACAATAAAATTATTCCTTTCTTTATTGATAAATACATGCAAGTTACAATATATATTCCACATAAATTCCATTTTCATTGCAAATATAAATCAGAGTACAAAAGTAAAACAATTACATACATATAGCAATATCATAATTTGACATGCTGTAGAAGAAACCTCCTACTTATCAATTACATACATAGCTCATAAGCTTTTGCAAAAATAGTAGTAAGACGGTCCAGGTTCCCTTTCTTTCAAATCTTGGTGTATCTGTCGCTTGCTATGGAGGAGAAACATCACTCGAGCATTTTTCCACCAACCACGAACTATTAATGCGGTTTCCTGCACATCTATCTTACAATAGATGGCCCTCCCTTCGAACAAAGAGATTGGTAGAATATCTGGCATCGACAACCCAACTAAGCATAGTGTCGTGTCCTATACATCTAGAACTTGTTATTTCACAATCCTGAACTAGCATGAAGGATCACAATGAATTGACAGTGTAGTCTCAACTATCTCACATCTAAGTGGATGTCGTACATTTCACTACTTTGGCCAAATTGTTCTCATTCGGTATTTTGAATGAAGGTCATCTATCATATACACTACTCAGGGCCAATTTGACTTAAGGCTATCTTACACTACGCGTAGGCTAAGTCCTTACCATGGGTAGTCAATCACTCCAGACCCCCTACAACAACCTACCTATTTAGGAAATGAAAAACATTCAACAAGTGTCTTTCAGGTAACTCCTATTCTAGAAATCTTTGTCCACATAGTAATTAGCTTATCATAGTTAACCTACTAACTTTAAGCTTTAGACTATACTTGGTACTAGTTTCTCCCTGATCCTAGTAATTAATAACTACTTTCCTCATATTCTCCATATATGAAGATCATACATAACAGACTACGTACATACAAAATTCAATCCAACTTAATCATATTAATCCCCTTTACTTAAAATCCCATTTTAAAGCAAAGTAAGAACAACAATTTCCCTTTCTCTTATAATTATTTTTCAATCAAGACATTTCCTTTAGCCAATGCAATTATAATTAGAAAACATAATTCTCTTTCACTAAATTAATCAACTTATGCTTAATTCGGTCAATGCATTAAGACAAACTCAATGAATTCTTCTACTTTCAAAACCACATATTTTAAAGGTTTTCCTCATGCTTGTTTCCTCAAGCTTGGCCTTCTTGCTACCTTTGAATGCTCTTGAATCCAATTGGTAACAACTCCTCTATTCTTTTCCCTTAAAGGAACTTTCTCTTCTAAATGTCCTACTCAAATGCTAAACTCTTAGCAAAAGCTTAGAATGACTGAAAATCAATCACGGGTAATGCTGGTTTCTGTTATTTTCAAAATGGATGCTACAACAAGTGCGTATATAAGAATATGAAGCAAATAATAACTCAAGATCTTAATCAAAATTCTCAATACTAAAGTTGTGTTTTTCAGCAAAGGTTGGGCATCATTTTATAAGCCCGAATTCCTCAATGTAAGGCATGTGAATGGACAACAAGTGCCCAGAATCGGCAAGAAGCAACATGGCATATTTCCCAGACCTTAGTCATCTGAAATAAGTGTGATTCGACTTCTTATAAGCCAAAAAATTCAAGACTCTTTCAACTCCAACTCGGAATTGCCACACATAGGAAATGCGTCCATTTTTGGCGCAAAAACAAGGTGATTCATGCTGCTGCAAAAATGTCAAGGTTCAGGTTGTTACAACGATTTTCCAACTGGCTGGTTTCTTCCACAAAGCCAGGGATTGAATTCGTCCTCCATTTCTTCCTGCGTTGGAAGCTCAAACATTCACAAGAATTTTTCTCAAATTTTCGCCCATTTAAATGTTTGTTATAACGTTTCAAACAAATATTTCTTCTTTATGAAGTTGGTGAATTTCACTTTAAAAATGCGTTGCATTTTATGTTGAGTAAAATATTTCAAACATTGAAATCAACTTCAATAGTTTATTTCCCATGATGAAATAATCAATATTCCCAAATGACTTAATAAAGTTAAGTCTATATTTTCCAAATTTCTTTCTTTTATTTAAGATATATATATATTTTTATATCTATATATTGTATTATTTTAATATATATTTTATTATAGTTTCATTTTTCTTCAAAATATATATATATATATATATATATATATATATATATATTTAAATATACCTATATATTTATTTTGGTAAAACTATAATAACATATATATTTGTATAATATTATATATATATATATATTTAGATTTATACATATATATATATATATATATATATATATATATTTAAATATACCTATATATTTATTTTGGTAAAACTATAATAACATATATATTTGTATAATATTATATATATATATATATATTTAGATTTATACATATATATACACATTTACATAATAATTTATTAAATATGTGTATTGCGAGCCAGTCAACATACTTTCAATATACTTATTCATGTATATATGTGTATATATGTATATATGCAAATTCAAGATAATATAATAATATTATATTCATAGATAATAGGTAGCGTGTATATGTTTATAGATGTGTGTAGCCAATTGTACTGTCATGTACATGTATGTGTATGTATACCATGTAGACACATACGTATGGAATATTAGTTTTCCAATCGTACGTCTATATCGCCATGTCTATACATATAGATACATGTATATGAGAGATACATGTATACACAGATACACCCTGCCTATGTACATATATCCAATCATGTTTCACAACCAAGGTCATAGAACAATATGTTAGTTTTACAAGTAACACCACTCATAAAGCACAAAGAAGTAACCAAAACTCCTAAAGCCTATGGATGGTTCATGTACCTGCACCCATAGACATACAATCTCAATAGTTACTTGTTCACATCATTAACAGTATAGAAAACATCTTAAGTTAGAATATTCATTACTCCATAACTTGCATGCAACATTAAACAATAATTACACCAATAGCAGTATAAATAAAATGAGAATCATTTAAATAGAATACATTCATTTTGATAACAAAAACATGTTTTATTCAACTCAATGATTCAAACATTACAAACAATTGCCCTATGCAATAGTAACTATACAATCAGGGTGTAACATTACAAGTTCACTATCTGAAACAAATCAAATCAAGTCCCTAAGTCTAGTATCTCTTTCAAGGTTTTTCAAGAGTTCAATAATTCACATCATCCATCTTTTGTTTATCTCATCCCCATATTTGATCCTTAATCATCCCAGTTCTTCTCTTTTTGTGCCTAAAGTTAGATCAATCTAAAGGACAACACATTCTTCAAAAATTGATCCCTATTTTATGGTGCAAACTAGATCACAACACAAGAAGAATATGGAAATCAACAAGGAAACACCAACTTCAAGTGACCTAAGTCAAACTTCTCTTGAAATGAATCTCGTGGGATCGAGCAATCCCCTAAGCAATCTCCCTCTACCATCACAAAATCCTCAAGAGGAGGGTCAAGTGGAAGACATCACCAACAAAATCTTAGGGATTACACAAGATGAAATCCTTGAGATGGTGCAAAATCCTAAAAATTATTGAATTGTTAATGCCATGATGAGGTTATACCCCTCCCAATACATGCTTGAATTGGAAAAATAAGGGGTTAAACTCCCTTATAACTATGACATACACACCCTTGTGGAACAACCTCTCGAAATCATGCCTCTAATCCCACCCATGCCTCCATATCAAAGAATCACTCAAAGCATCCTGCAAATCACATCATCTATTGCTCCAACTCTGCCAATCGTTAACAAGGGAAGTTCATTACTTCATGCACTTCAGACACACCCTTTTGTGAATAACCAAGAGTTGGACGCAAACACCATATTGGGCAATCCGTCCTAGTAAATCCATTACACCCATATGTTCACCTTGCATTTCATGATTCTACCCATTCATCTTCTTTTCACGCAACACCAGTTTATCCTTTGGACACACAAACCTCTCTCCCTATGACCTCACAAGGAGAAGGTGATTTGTATAGAGTAGGGGGAATCATCGATCCCTCCTCATCCTTAATTTTCCAAGGGAATATACCACCATTTATGCCATTACCATTGAAATCCACATCACCCCTTGGGTTAGGCCTTCCACCTTTACCGATCATCAATCAACCAAATCAAAGCAACCCACCTATCGTGAATCAAAGAATCATACCAAATCCACCAGTATTGCCATCGATATCGCAACAACATATGGAAACCATCCAAGCAACCCCAACAATCAATACATCTACCATCCCTCAAATATCTCAAAGCATGGTTTCCCAAGGGCCAAGCATCTCAATCATGCCATCCACCACTCAAACTTCAATCATCCATACGACCGTTCCTCTCATCACAATGTTGAACTCTATTCCTAATCCATCACTACCACCACCAAAACCCAACATGGAAAATTCATTCAACATCACGCTATGAGCAATTCGACAAGCCACCTACCAAAAGATGGTTCAAAAAATCCAAAATCAACAAGCTGCACAGCTAGCTTGTCAGCAAGCACAAGTAAAATTAGCAGTGCAACAAGCACAACAGGATGCCCAAGCCCAAGCTTTACTACAACAACAACAAGCTGTGCAAGTTGCACAAGCAACTCAAGCCGCACAAGTCACACAGGCTCCACAAGCTGCAAAAATAACCCAACAAGCACAAGCACAAGCTCAAGACCAATATCAAGCTTATCAAGCATAAGTACAAGCTCAATACTAGGCATGGCTGCAAACAACTCAACAAAAAGCATATCAACAAGCCCTGCAATAGTATCAAGCACAAAAACAAGTGACCAACAGTAATCCCAACAAAAAGCCTTGTTGGCACAACAACAACAGGACCAACAACAAACGTTGTTGGTGCAACAAAAAATGTAGACATATCAGCAAGCCTTAATCACACAACAAAGCTTGCAGAAAAATGCCCCACCCATCAATCAAACACCTCAACCATTTTAGAACATGTTCACTCCACCTCTTGATTCGCAAGATGATGTAACAACACAAATCAAAATACTCTCGTAGAAAGTGCTTGATCTTCAATTTGCAAGAACAATGAGGATGCCTGAAAATCCGTGTCCCTATTCTTTTGACAGGAGCCTTGCAATGATACCATTCCCAAAGGGATTTGAAATCCCCAAATTTGACAAATATCGTGGGTTGGGAAATCCTGAAGATCACATTAGGGAATTCCAAGTACATTTCATGGAAGTCATGTACAATGATACATATCTGATGCGGCTATTTCCTCAGAGCCTAGCTGGTCCCGCCATGGAGTGGTTCTCTCTTCTTCCTATAGGCATCATAACATTCCAATAAATCATAGATGCATTCCTCAAGAATTATGCATTCAACATCGACACATATGTTAGTCTAGAGGAATTATCGGTGCTCAAATAGGGAAATGCGAAATCATTTGCCTCCTTCCTACAATGATGGCGATCCAAGGCTAATCAGAGCAACTGGGCTATGCTAGAAGAACAACAAATCTGTTAGAGTAATTGAGTATTTATTTTATTAATTAAACAATATTTGTTTAATTACGTAAAGTTCCCTTTTACCTCTTTTCACTTAAGTTAACATTAGGTGCATAATAATTAATTACTTTATTAATTCATTTTACATTTTGTGTGAATTCATTGCTCCACATTCTTGAGCATTTCTTTTGTTGCTTCTCTTTGTTTCTCCTTGTAACAAGTTATTTGTTTGCAAAGATCTTTTGGATTTCTGTGGTGTTGTATCTTCTCAACACCAACATAGTATCAGAGCTTCAGATCTGCAGCTGCTTATTCTTGTTTTGAAGTTTTTTAGAGTTACAAGGGTTTGTTGCAAGCCATTTTTTATTGGAGCCGTCATCATTTTTGCTTCAAAAATTTAATTTTCACTCATTTGCAGGAAAAAAGATTTCTGTGCCAGCGTCGAAATCTGAACTGGGTATCTTTTAGATTTTGCATATCTTGCACAGATCTAAAGAAAATCACTGTTGAAAAAACGGCGCGCGTCATTTTTATCCTGGCTGAAAGTAAAAAAAATCATTTTCTCTTATTCTGTTTGTTGGATCAAGAAACGATTTCTGGGTTTTGTTTCTAGCATCAAAATATTTCTGGGTTTTTATTTTTGTCTATAAACAGTGAGTAGATTTTCCAGAAATCAAGTTAGAAATAAACATTTTTTGCTAAAAAAATCGTTTCCTGCAAGCTAAATTCAGTTTTTAAAAAATTCATAACTTTTGGCCACGGTGTCCGTTTTGCGCAAACGAATAGGCGTTGGAAATGTGTTACAATGCTTTTTCCAGATCTACAGTCTATTTGATCAGAATATTTACCAAATATTTTTTATTCAGCTTTGTGTGTTTTTACACTTTGCTCAATTACTTGGTCATCTTGGCTCCTACATGGGGTTTGTTTGCATTGAATGGGTTATATTGATATGCTTTATCATTGTTGAGATCATTAGTCTCTGAATTTTTCATTTGAAGAGTTATCATGGGTTTTTCTACTCACTCTTCAGTTGTTCTTCTGGAATGAGGTAATTATGAGTCATGGATAAAGGGTATACTTACACATTGTAGGTGGCTTAATATTTTACCTTATTTGTAAATCACATGATTAGCATGGGATATTATGGGATATTATTTTACCTTATTTGTAAATCACATGTAAATTACAACTTTAGAGGGCAGATTAGCATGAGATATTATTAGAAATCACATTGCAAGAGTTATATTGTCTAGTGTTGATCATGACACTGTGTTGGTTATATCGGACATTGATTGTCCTCACCCACTTTGGACACGTCTTTGGGAGATCTATGGAGACCCTATTCTATCTCCATTCCCAGAGGATCCTGCTTCAGATTGTCTCATACCCATTGCTTGGCGAGATAATGCACCATTTGATCATGATACTTTAGAGGAGTTTGAGTATTTAGACACCTTTACATATTTCGATGGATCGGAAGTTTGTCTCACAGTTCCTACTCTTCAGACTGAGACTTCATCAGCATCTCTTGTTGTTTTTGATTTAGTACAGCAGGGAATCATACATCTTCCAGACATAGCTACTTTGGACTCTTATGTTGCAGACATATCTTTCTTGTTTGTTGAGTCCTATATTGTAGATTTCGAGGATTACTTTGAGGAAATTCATCTCCTCTACCTTGACAGTCAGGTTTTCACTGTTCGCCCACCATTATCTGTGCATTCAGAGGTTGCATTTCAGTATTCTCCACATCAGTTTGGATTTGACATTATTTGTTTCCATTTAGACAGTGAGACTCTTCAGCATCCTATCATGGCACACATCTTGAGACAGATTGGTTCTTCCTTTTTCACAGGATTTGTTCGGTACAAGTCCATGGATCCGTTTCTTCCCAAGGAGAGGAATATCATTTGCCGCTTTAGGATCTCTTTTTGAATTCTACATTAGGCATCTACCATTGTGACAGGAGTTTCTTTATTGTGGGGGGGCCTTCTTCTCTCTTTCTATATCTCCTATGAAGATCATTGTACATGTATTTATATGATAGAAGTTGTCTATGGGGGGTATCATGTTATCCACCTCCTATCCTTCTTTCATTAGTGCATTGCATTCCTTCCTTGCATTCTATTTTGGGGAGGAGTTTTGTTCCCACTGGGTTTTCTCCTTTACCCCATTTCATTTAGTTTGCATTGATTTTGTACATGGGTACCTGATCTGGCCTTGTTGTCGGGACCCATTGCTTTTGCTTTCAGTTTTTCTAGGTTTTAACTTCTTATGTCTATCTTAAGGGGGTGTTAGAGTAATTGGTATTTACTTTATTAATTAAACAATATTTGTTTAATTACGTAAAGTTCCCTTTTACTCTTTTCACTTAAGCTAACATTAGGTGCATAATAATTAATTACTTTATTAATTATTATTGTGCAAGCCTAGGGTTTTCCTTTTTTAGGGTTTTCATCTATATGTAGTTGAAAACTATCTTTTGTATCATTAATTCATTTTACATTTTGTGTGAATTCATTGCTCCACATTCTTGAGCATTTCTTTTGTTGATTTTCTTTGTTTCTCCTTGTAACAGGTTATTTGCTTGCAAAGATCTTTTGGACTTCTATGGTGTTGTATCTTCTCAACACCAACAAAATCTGCACTATCATTGCCAATCTGGACAAAAACTTGGTATTTTATCTAAAAATGCAGTGCATCACCACATATGACCAATTGATCCCCAAGACATTCAACATCGAAAGGGCCCTTATTGCACAAGGGGGCACACCTACATATCTTGAACATCAAGATAGTTTCCCATCCACCAGCTATAATGAGAAACCTCACACATGGGCGAAAAAATGAATGTCACCAACGATGGAGTAGTCGATGCCAAGGTCATCAACAGTGCTCCAAAGAAAAATACCCAAACACATCATCAACTGCATAAAAACAACCACAATAGCATGCAAGCCAATGCGGTAACCCATCAACCACCCCACAATCAAGTTAACAAACTTAATAATCCAGGAGGACCACCTCCACGAAATAGGTATCCCCCCAAGAGGAAATTCACAGCCCTTGGGGAATCAATCAAATTCATCATGAAGAAGTTGGTCAATGAGAACCTCATCAAAATCCCCACTAATGATAATTATCAAGAACCCCAGGTGAAACCACCCTGGTACAATGAAAATTTCCTTTGCGATTATCATAAGCTCAAGGGGCATACAACCACCAACTGCATGAAACTAAAAAATGTCATCCAAGATCTCATCGATGAAAAAATCATAAATGTTGAGCAACTAGTTGGAAATCAAGATCTGAAAATCTACACGAATCCGATGCCCGATCACAACCAAGGAAACAACAAAGGGAAGCAAAAATATGGCAATGTAAGCCATGTATACGAAGGAGTTATTGCATGCCTTGATGAAATGGTCATTGTTGTTAGCATCAAGGGAGCCAAAAATGATTGTGGAGTCGCCACACGTGGCAAAAAGGTTACCATTTCCAGGGCATCACAACCATCTAGAACCTCCACCTTAAACCAAAAATCCATTCCTAGTGGCTACAACATCCTTGACCAGTGAAAAAGAACCCCTGCTCAGGTCTCCATCATGGAGTTACTGAAGATTTTAGTTGCCCATAGAAAAATCCTTGAGGAAACATTGGCTTCATCTATCGTCGTCACCAACCTTGATACAAAGCAATTCCAAGCTATGGTCGGTAACATCACTACTCTAAGTCTGATCACATTCTCCGATCAGGACTTCCCTACCCAACCATCTCACAACCGTGCGCTCCACCTTGAAGTTCTGGTTCACAAAATAAGGTTAAAAGGGTCTTGGTGGATGGGGGTGCAGGCCTCAACATTTTTTCACTCAAGCTTATAAAGAATCTGGGATTCTCTAAAGATTCCATTGAAAAAGGTAAGGGTATCACAATCAGGGCTTACGATGATCAAGAAAGAGTGTCTCAGGTCACTATTCAACTCCCTATTCAAGTAGGGTCAGTTGTTATGAAAACCACCTGTTAGGTACTTGAACTTGAACTGCCATATAAAATCCTCTTAGGGTGCCCGTGGATTCATGGGATGTAAGCAGTTGCATCGATCTTCCACCAATTCATCAAATTTTCATACGAAAACCAAGAGGTTACAATCCATGGTGATCCTGAACCCTTCACCTACTACAAGAACCTGGAAGCCAAGTATTATAAGTTTCCCCAAGTCCCAAAGAACGATGAGGGACCCTCAACTCCATATATAGATCCATCCAACATAGCCTCCACTACTGGGACAAAGACACACACCATCTTTGACATATCTAATATCAAGCTTATAATCCAAGACAATGGCTGCGGGGAATACAAAATGAAGAAGGGAGCCTTCGTGGTCAGGGAGTTACCTCAATCCCCTAGATCCCACGGATAACCACAACCCACCAATACAATGACTCAAACCTTCAGAGCAGATCCTTCCCGATTTAGGAGGTGGGGAGATCTAGGCCAGGAAGTGGTGGATGAGCGAGACGTATCCAGTCTCCTCTATTAGGATGAAAGACCTACACTATCCCTTCCCATGGATGATGCCAATAGAGGACTTTTGTTAATGTTGGGTATGGGCTATAACAAAAATGGAAGTCTGGGAAAGAACAATAATGGTCGATTGGAACCCATAATTGTTGAGAAAGAAATGAAAATTCTTGGCCTTGGGTGTACCCCTCCGAGTGTAACCATACGTGGCAGAAGTCCCCCAATTAACGCAGTCAAGACTCCCCCTTAGCTAACGACAATCTCCCTATGACTACTAGTATCCACAGGTCTGCCCTTAGATAACTTCACCTTTGATGTGACCGATGTGACTAGTAGTAGTGATGATGAAGATACCATAACTAGTTTACCCATGCTTTTTGAAGATTCCTCCCTACTCATGACTAACACCATGTATTTTGAGTTAGACCACCAAACCCACAAAATAAACTTGGTCTACCCCCATCTCATCGATTACGACCAACGAGGACCACCGATTCTAGACACGTTCAAAAATGATGAGGCACTCTCAGAGTTCATCAGATTGTGGGATACAATACCATACGAAGATTATAAGGCTGGGTTTGGCATCATACTTGATACTCAAGCCTACTATAGGGAGATGACTGAATCCTTCAATCACAAAAGTGAGAAATTGAGAATAATCTAGAGGTCCTTGAGTGAAAACCATACTGTGGTGCTCTCTAACCCTAAAAGAGTAAAAATGAAGGATGCATCCAACAATGAAAACCTCTCTAAGATGCGAGAGGATGAAGGATTCAATCTTCCCCTCACTGTACTTCATCAAGAAAAATCAGCAGTCCTGGCAAAATAATGCAATCCTATCAACCTGGGAACAGAGGCAACGCCACACATCATGTTCTATGTCGAGTCACTTGTTACTAAAGAACAAGAATTATTAGCTGCATTCCTAAAGGAAATAAAAGTAAACTATGCATGGAATTATATGGACATGCCTGGGCTTGATCCAAAAGTGGTAGTTCATCATTTAGCCGTATATCTTGAAGAAAAACCTGTGAGACAAAAGCTCAGAAAGATGCATCCCCAAATAGCCTTGTTGGTCAAGGTAGAATTGCAAAAGCTCCTAGATGCGGGATTCATAAGGCCAATCGATTATCCAAAGTGGGTATCAAATCTTGTGCCTATTTCAAAGCCAAATGGGGGCATCCGCATTTGCATCGATTTCAAAGACTTGAACTAAGCATGTACCAAGGATGACTTTCCACTACCAAACATTGACATCATAGTGGATATGATGGCCAAACACGAGATTCTATCACTAATGGATGGCTTATCGGGATATAATCAAATCATGATAGCAAAGGAGGACCAACACAAGACAACATTCACATGTTCGTGGGGAACCTTCTGCTGGAATATGATGCCATTTGGGCTAAATAATACAGGAGAAACCTACCAAAGAGCCATGACACAGATCTTTCATGACATGATTCATAAGATAGTGGAAGATTATGTGGATTATATATTGGCTAAATGAAGAAAAAGATAGGATCACATATCAACTTTGAGCTCCATTTTTGATAGGTTGGAAAAGTACAAAGTTTGACTCAACCCAAAGAAGTGCATCTTCGAAGTGCAATCAGGCAAGCTCCTGGGGTATATCATGTCAATGAGAGGAATCAAATTAGATCCTGCCAAAATTAAGGTGATCCAAAAAATGGAAGCACCTAGGACACTAAAGCAACTAAGAGGTTCACTAGGGAGACTCTAGTCTATCCGTAGATTCAAAACACAATTGGTAGAAAAAAAATCCCATATTCTCATCTAATCCACAAGGGGGTAGCATACAAATGGGATGAAAAAGGTGACCAAGAATTCAAAAAAATAAAGGAATACCTACTCACATTGTCGGTTCTAATGCCACGAATTCCAAGAAAACCATTGATCCTTTACATATCAGCAACAACATAAGCTCTCGACACTCTCTTAGCCCAACATGATGAAAACAAAAGGGAAAGATAAATCTATTACATCAACACGACCATGGTAGGACATGAGCTAGATTACACACCTATTGAAAAATATTTTCTATCCGTTGTATTTACAGCTCAGAAGTTCAGACACTACATGTTGGTGCATTAGATCAAGCTAATCGCAAAAATAGATCCACTCAAATACCTAATTTCCAAAGCAACTATCATGGGAAGGACAACTAAGTGGGTTATGATCTTAACAGAGCATGACATTTAATATGTAGAGCGCAAGGCCATTAAAGGACAAGAAATTGCAGATCAGTTGGCAGAGGCACCTATATATGCATAAAATCCACTGGTCTCAGAGTTCCTTGATGAATCAATTTTCAGCCTAAGCGTAGCAGACCATTGGAAGATGTAGTTTGATGGATCCTCCACACAACATGGGTCAGGAGAAATAATTTTCTTCATTACTCCCCAAGGAGACTATATACCCAAATCCTACAAGTTGTCATTCCCATGTAACATAGCAGAGTATGAGGCTCTTGTCATAGGGCTAAGGATTGTGGTGTAGTGGCAGATTATGGCCGTTAAGGTATATGGAGACTCTCAACTCATAATCAATCAAGTAAACAATGAATATCAAACAAAGGATGATAAACTAAATCCATACAAGAAATTGGTGGAGAGCCTCAAAGAGTCATTCATTGATATTACATTTGAACAGATACCTAGAGAAAAACAATAGAGCAATGGATGCAATGGCTACAATTGGATCATTCTTGGAAATCTCGCACAATGTCCCAAAACAAGAATTCCTTGTAGAGCAGATTCTCATACCAACATTCGAGGTACTAGAGTCTGAATTTATGTGTGAACTCATTAGTCCCAATGATCCTTGGTACCATGAAATTTACACTTACTTAAGAATACGAGTCCTTCTCGCTGACATAACCCCGAACCTTAAAAGAGCTTTTGTCAAAAAGCCGTCACGTTTTGTCATCCTAGGAGAAACCCTCTATCGTAGGAGCATTGAAGGGACCGTATTACATTTCCTAAATACCGAGGAAGCCCTAACTTCTTTAACCGAGGTACACAATGACATTTGTGGTTCACACTCGAGTGAAATTAATTTGGCCAAGAAATTGTTGAGGACCGGATACTATTGGCCGAAAATAGAAAGAGAAGCATATGACTATGTCAAAAGGTGTTTACAATGTCAGCAACGTGGGGAATTTATCCATGCACCAGCTCAGGAGCTTCATCCCATTGTCACACCTTGGCCCTTTTCACAGTGGGGGCTCAATCGCATCAGTAAAATCTACCCCACCTTATCCAATGGCCATAAATTCATCATTACTACCACAAAGTGGGTTGAAGCCATTCCCATGACCTACATAACTAGAAAGTAGATATCCAAGTTCATCCTGAACTACCTTATTTATCGATATGGTGTCCCTCAATCCATTATCTCAAATAATGGGACACCTTTCAAAAATCAGGTTGCTTGTGACCTTTGCCAAAAATTCAACATCCAACATCACTTTTCCACTCTGTATTATCCCCAAGGCAATGGCCAAGAAAAAGCCACCAATAAAACCATCCTAAAAATCTATAAGAAAACAGTCAATGACACCAGATGTGACTAGAATTTGCAGCTAAATCCTGTCTTATGGGCCTACCGCACAAGCATCCGCACACCAATAGGTGCCACCCCCTTCTCCCTGGTCTATGGATCAGAAGCCATCCTCCCCATTGAGATCGAGCTCCTGTTCTTGAGGATATCACTACAAAATATCATTATAGATGAGGAATACTGGGTCTCACGCCTAAATAAACTAGAACTATTGGATGAGCAAGGCATGGATGCCCTAAACCACTTGCAACTCTATCAGAATCACCTAAAACATAGTTACAACAAGAAAATCAGGAGGCAGACCTTCCAAGTCAGTGAGCTAGTACTAAAGGAGAATTAGAAGAATGTATCAAATCTAGAGAGCAAGGGTAAGTTTGAGCCTAGCTGGTTGGGACATTTGATCATCACTACAAGCTACAAGTCAGGGGCCTATCAACTATCAATGCTCAAAGGGAAACCTCTCCAGGAGCTCATGAATTGCTCTCATCTCAAAAAAAATTATGCTTGATCTTTTAAGGGTAAAACCAAAAATACAAAGAAAATAAAAATATATAAAATAAAAAATAAATCAAAAAAAGGATTAAAAGTAGTTAAGAAAAACAATCGTCCTCTAGTGAAAACCACTTCGGTGGCACTTTGGGCAAGTACCTTGGTGAAAACCTGGCAAACAGGCGCCAAGTGTAAACAAAGAACTCTCCATCCATCGGGATCTTCACGGCTTATTTTGCACACTCAATTATCCATTACATTCCATTTATCCTTCCATCATCTATCTACGTCTGTATCATAGCTTGATCTTGTGTTCGTATCATGTTCCACCCTAGTACTACTTGGCATATTCCTAAGGTCAATTTGTCCTGCCTTTATCGAAGTAGTCCATCGAATCACACTGGGGGCATGTTCCTGTACTTGCATCGGATTAGATTCATGTATATTCTTGTGATATTTCTCAAAATTCAAAAATCCAAATCATTCAAAAATCTAAAAACATCAGAAAAATAAAATAAATCCAAAACATCCAAATCATATAAAAAAACCAAAAAACCAAAAAACCAAAAATTGAAAAATCTAAAAAATCAAAGCAGTGCATCATATGACCAAACTACGTCATATCTGAGCTTGAACGTAGGCAAGGTTGATCTTTGATCATCCCCTGAGACATTTTAGGTCAGTCCTTTAGGCGTCCATCACAATAAAATGGCAATTCGTTTGCCCATCTATCTCATCAGTAATCAACTTTGTGTCATTCGAACTACGTGGTCTCTGTGTGTATAACGTAGGCAAGGATAATCTATTGATCAGCTCCCAAGACCCCTATGATAGATCTTTAAGTTAGTCTCTTGGTCAAAATCTAAAAAGTCCAAAAAACCATAAATCAAAATAGCTTCAAAACATTCAAAAAATACCAAAAAAATCAAATATTTGAAAAAACCCAAAATGGTGCATCCATCTCATCTCGCTTTCACCCGCATTAATCATCACTCATAATAAATCAGTCATCATCTTCATCCTTTGGCAAGTCAATCAAAAGCAAGTCTAGTAGGTTTAAAAGTGAAAGCTCAATCGTCAAGTCTCAAGTCTAGGCCAATAAGTTAATCAACTCGGAGTATCAATATATTATCATCCAATCAATCTCATCATCACTTGATCACAACATGTCCTAGGATGAATCCTTCCTACAATGGACATCAACATCAGGCATCACCATAGTTTAGTCTTGGCTACCGGTATGAAGAACATTAGCTTGTTTATTTACTTTATCTTGGTCTTTTTTTGACTTATCTTATTTCACGCTCATTCCAAGGACCTCTCGATGATGTCTAATAAAAACGGTTTAGAGAGAAAGGAATGGGGCAATAATAATTATATTTTTATCTACTATGCTTGTTGGATGTTCTTGTAAGATCACTTGTTCATGCGTGCTTTGTTTAGTTTGTAGGGAAGGTGTTTTAGATTTCTTGTTGACCACATAGGAAGACTTGCTTTTCTATATTTTGGTTCAAGATGTTTAGAATATCTTAACTACATCCTGTGTAAGGTACCATATGTCAAGTGTGAACATGGGTACTCCTATCTGATTATTGAGTCAAAGTCCATCACACGAGGCACAATTCCATCCTGGTTCTTAATACCTTGATGCATCATACCTATGTGTGTTATCAAACATAAAGTAAATGGCCCTTTTAAAATCCGAACTCATGGTTTCATTATCATGTTCATCATGGGATAAGCTTGTTGGATCTTCTTTCTTTTGTCTTCTTTCCATACTACAAGGGTGACGTGACAGTTACTCAAAAAATTACCAAAATGCATTTGCCCTGCATCCACCAATCATTAGCATAACACATATCATGTAGGAAGTATAGATGCATATCATTTCATCATTAATATAGAATCATTTACATTCCATTATAGATATTATCACATAGGCATTATTAAGTTATGCATGACATAAATTATCATAGATATCATCATTATCATTTCTGCATGCATATTATATCATAATAACCTCATAATAGTCATTTGCATTCCATTTCACATTATCATTTACATATCATTATCATTTCATCATTATTATTATATTTCCAATACATTTCATAAACACCATCTCATAAATCATCTTGCATAACGATATTCATTACATCTTTTGCATCCACCAATCAATCATTACATCACATAATCATCATCATAAAGTATTACATCATAGGTTATCTCACATTATCATACACGTTGCATTCATTACATATATCACATAGCATAGAATCACATGTCATAAAATCATTAAGCATATTATCACGAATCATGGCAAAAAGGTCACCATATTTTAAATCATGTGCATGACATTTGAACCATCATTGCATATCATATTATCATCACACAACATAACATTGCATTCACCATAGAAATCATCGTATTACATCATTGCATATTATATATCATAAGTACCATGTTACATTTCACATTAATATTTCACAAAGGCATGGCATCTGCATTTCATATATCATTCATAAATGCATAAGAAAAGGAAACAAAAATAGTTCGCTTGCACAATCACTGCATACATGTCATAATCCATCAAATAATATAGAAAACCATTTGCATATCATAATTACATCCATACATCATCATGATAAAATACATAGAAAATGTACAAAAAGAAATGCATCCATAATCACTACATCATATCATGAACACATAGGAAATTAAAGGCATCCATCCATCACAAGAAAAATAGGACATCTCATAAGTCGAATCATCTCATATATATATAAAAATGGGTAACTGCAAGGTACAAAATTAGGATCAAGTGTGTATACATCAAGTGTGTATGATACAATCGGGGCAATAAAAAAAATTGAAGCCCATGAATCAAAAAAATAATGACTACCTTTGATCAAAATGAGGAGCTAGCCCTATTGGCTGCTGCACTCCCCAACCTGTCTCTCACCTGGATCCTTAGGCTGCCTCATGCCTGTCTGCTGGGAAAACTTGGGTACCCTGGCCCCTGCTGGTACTACCTACCTGTAATGTTGTCGATAGTACTCAACCTCTATGACCACCTCCTGATATTACCGTATGGACACTATCCTACCCTGGGATGCAAAGGCCATGCTCTGAAGCTTCCGCCATCGACCTATCTCCTAGTATCTCTTAGACCTCGCTTGATAGCTCTTTGTGATCAGTGATTGGACCTGCTGCCTCACTTGGTCCCTCTTGACCATCAAAACTTGGACCTATGCCTATAACTATTGGATAAGGGCATCACGATGATCCAGCTATGGTGGAGTTAGAGGATGTTGTTGTGGTACCTCTCTCACCCATCCCTGCGTGGTGACTGCCATGTTGGTGTCTATGCTTGGGGTGGTGTCTGATGTGGCTAGTGTGGAGGTGGCCCACCTTGTCCTCTGTCTCCATCCTTGTCTCTATCCCCATCCCCCCTGTCTCCCTATCCTTGCCCTCGGTCGACTGACCTGCCTCTCGGCCTTCTTCGGGGAAGTGCCGCACGTGGAACTATAAGACTCAGGGGTGGTCTAAACTAATCTCAATAAGCGTGTGTCACCCTGCATCACCTTGTCCTTGATCATTGGCCATGGTCTGACCACCAACTTCCTGAAGGATGCAACTTCTTCATCTGCTAGGATGGGTCTGCCCCATGCAGTATCCTTCATAGTACAAACAAAGATGGCCACGTATTGGTCATTAGGCCTATCCTGTACATCACCAAACTTCCTGGCTACTTGGTCTGAAAGATACTTCTTAATCATGGTGTGCTCTCTACCTTGCATCAACCTATCCTGACGAGCAAAGAATAAATGTTGTAGATCATCAAACTAGAGACCCATACCAAGCCAGGGCCTCCAAGTAAAAACCGTCATCTCATCGGTGACCCTTCGGGTGATCCCAAAAATATGATTTACAATTTCTGAGAGGAATTGATTTTTTCTAAAATCACATATTTTTACAAAATATAATGATTTAAGCCTTAAAAATTTCCATTTTAAGGATTCCAATTGAAGAGGGTTTGATCAAACCACCTTAGATCAAACCCCCTTGGATAGAACCTCACTAGTTTTAAACCATACCTATAAATGAGTCTCCTTTACACCTATCAAAATGCTGATAAAAAATCACTTTTGATTTAACTTTTGGGGGATCAAATGAATTCATTTAAAATTTATTTGAAATGATTATGGTATTCCTCAGAACGAGCTATCCAAAAAATATAATTTTAATATGTTTTGGTTTTATTATGTATTTGTTTTTTTAGTTTTATTAAACTTAGGTTTTTCATCGAAAATGAAGGTCTCTATTTTGCACATGTGGAAAATAGCAGATTATCATTTTCTTTTTTGAAAAATATGAGTATACTAAATATTGAAGTCCTTGATCCAACAGTAAATAAATAAATTAATTTTGATATATACAAAAAAAGTTACGCATTATACATTCGTGCTATGTCTGAATTGCAATTGGTTTGACTTCAAAACTTGATTAAAGAAAAAATATTCAATAAAAAACTATCTAACCAAGTGGAAGCACTATTTATCGGAGTTACAAATCTAAATTTGAAAGAATTAGAATTTTATCCTTTATGGAAAAAAATTTATGTGTTATATGGTGTGTCACTTTTAAAAAATGTTATTTTCTGAAAAAAACTAGTTTTTGTGGGAGATGGAAAAAGAAGTGCAATCTAATTCCAAAAATATTTTTAAAATCTAAACACAAAATGTGATGATAATCTGGTTTGCATCATCTTAAAATTCCTCACGGTTTAGCCGCTATAGGTACCTGAATGTGAAGATTTAGTTTAAAATAATAATTTCAGTGTCCAATTTGGGCAATTTTTTTAAACCACTATTATGAGATCACCCCTCCACCAATGGGCGATGCCACCTACCCCTATGTGATTAAATGTAATCTATGCACCACCATATCATGAGATGATATGATCATCTAGCTCTAGAGCAACTGGTGTAACCTGAGGGCATAGCACTACAATGCACTCCCAGAACCAAACATGCAACAATGTAACACCATCTCTGATGGCCCTGCTATCCATGTATGCAAACTCGTGCAAATATTTGTATAGCGAGGCTAGTATCACTGGACCCCATGCAAGGCACTCTCTCTAAAAGAGCATCCAATCCCATACCAATCCCCAAACCGAACTAAAGTATCGGCCCCATCAATCCGATGCCACAAGACCTGATATGATTGTTGAAACAATGAGTTTGAATGTGGGCAGTGTGACCCAATATCTAGCTAAGTCAATCCGGCCCTTAAAGAAGATGATCTCATCAAGCTCCATGACCTCGAAGCACACATCCTGCCCTACATCCACATCATAGATGACCTTGTCTCCGTGGATGGGCAACCGCAGGATGCACTAGACATCCTCCAATGTGACGGTGGCCTCGCCAGTGGTCAAGTGAAATGAAGATGTCTCACTGTGCCATCTCTCTGCTAGGGCTGTCATCATCCCTAGGTGTGTGCCCTGATGGGATGGGCGTAGGTGACATACCAAAGACCAATGGGACCAAGGTTCTCCTAAAGCAACTCATGCATACTGACTAATATGCTAAGCACTGGGCATTTGTGCTCTCGAGAGTGTAGTATCCCAAGGTCCTCCTACGCAGGAAAATCCACAATGTCAAGTTTTGAAAAAAATCGAGCCCTTGAACTAAGTTCCCGCAATTCAAACAACAAATGTGGCAATGTTTGCAATTGCGACGTAGTGTGCAAACTCCAAGCTGTGCCGCCTCGACGTAGTTTGAATGTGCCCCTAAGTCCTAAACTCCAAGGAGGCTCGACGCGACACACTTTTCATATGCGGCTGACTTTTTCCCTAAACCCTAATTTCTAAAATGGATCACAATGACACTCTTCGCATATGCGGCGCCGATTTTGCATTTGCAGCAGCGCTATATAGCACCGCTTGACCCTTTTTTGACTTTGACCCTATTTATTGCATGAAAAAAATCAAAATCACAAGTCAGGGAAGGGATACATACCACAGGTCCTATACCAACTGGTCGCTGGTGCACTCATACTCGCTTTGACATGTGTCAGGGAAGCAATCTTTGGGCTATCTCGATCAAAGCTCAGAGCTCAAAATGCAAATATCTCTGAAGGCTAAGTATGAAAATGATCCCTTGGGGTCTATTTAAGCCTAAAAATTAGGGTTTTTTAAATCTAATTTAGCCATCCACCTAGGGTTTAGGACCCCTGATCCCGTTTTTGCCTAACCGAGGGCCATTTTTCATCATTTTTGGTGTTCTAACACATTTTTTGGCATCCTAGAGCCTTTCTGGACTCGTTGGGCACCTTGTCCTTTTTTTTCATGAGATCACCCAAAAATCCAAATTTTCGTCCGATCTCTCAAGGGGGAAATATACTAGCATAATCCTTCTCGTTGGGGCAGCAGTGGGGCATCTAAACAACTTGAGAAATTTTTGAACTTTGATCACAACATTTTATTTTTTGAAGCAACGCAACAAGTGCATTGCTTCAAAAAGGGGCAAAATGTAGACATGGAAAATATACCGACACACTTGATCCTGATTACTAACATCGTTTCATCCCAAATCATTTTCTTAAGCTTGTCATCACTTTTCCTCCCTTAATCAAATAAATCATTATTTATCTGAATAAGTCATTCTCTCTTGTTAATCAATCTGATCTAATTAACCCTATGTTTCTATTTAATTAAATAATCCATTTTATTTAATTAAATCTCAAAATTCATCTTATTAAATAAAATAAATTAAACCTTATTCAATTTAATCTAACATCACCCCCTTTTTAATTAAATAAATCAAAATATTTATTTAATTAAGTCTAAGTCATCTTCCTCTCATTTTGATTTAAATTAATACTCAAATCCAAGTCAAAATGGTCAAATCAACTAATCTCCTATTAAATTAATTAAATCTTGATTAATTTAATCCTAATCACCTAATTTCTCTAGATTTTTCCATTTTCACTTGAAAATACATTTAATTGATTTATTAAATCTACATTTTCTCTCAACATGGCATCTTTAGGGGAATATTCCTCCAAGTTTGAAAATCCCTCCAAGTGGATTTGTCCTTCCAACAAAGCATTTATCTTCTCTTACATGTCCTTGTGCATTGAGCCAAGTGGCATTTAATTCATTATTTTCTCCCTCCAACATGTCATTTCACAATTTTCAAATTCCACCTAATATCATTTATTGTGCACATTCACCAAAATGTGCTCAAGCTTCCTCTATTCACATCTTGACAAGTGGCACTTGGCCATTGGATGTTGAATGATCCCACATTGCTTCATTTTTCTCATTCCTCCATCTTGTCTCTCTATAAATGGAAGACTCTTCTTCTCATTTGAGAATCGACAACTTAGAGAAAAGTTACTATCTTCACATTTAGAGCAATTTCATCCATTTTCATAAGCATTTTTCATTATCATAGCTAGGTTATTGCAGATTTTATCAAGGAATCACATTGTTCTTCCTCACCAAGTGGACCAATCTTCATCAAAATAATCAAACCACATAAAGGAGTTGGGAAAGGGCCAATTTACACATCAAATTGGCACCAATTCCCCCATGGGATTGAGAGTTGGCATGCTTAAATATGATTTAATTGATTTTCTTGCTTTGTTCTTAATTTGTTTCCTATTTTGAGCATTTTAGATAAATTTCATGGGGAATCTTAGTTCTAACTTGAATTTGGATCTAATAGTGTGTTAGTTTGCTATGCTCATGCAGGTCTATGATTGAGGTTCACATGCAACCCTCTCCATTTGACCAGGTATTGATAGTAGACCTTCTTCCTAGTATTTTTAAGCTCCTTTTTGTCCAATATGCATCCCAAATCCAAAGATTGGCTTGGTGGAAAATCTATGATCCACTCTTCATCTGAAGGTGTTGATGAATCTGCATTTTCACCCACAATCACATCCCCTTTATAAGGGTAAAGATTAAAAACATTAAAAATAGGAGAAATGACAACATTAGGAGGAAGTTCAATTTCATAGGCATTCTCTCCAAACTTGTACACCACTTTGCATAGCCCTATCGTCTTCATGTGGAGCTTTGAATACTGTCCTCTAGGGAACCTTTTCTTCCTCAAAATGAGCCAAGACCAGATCTCCAACTTTGAAGTGAACTTCTCTTTTTTTCTTATCAACATTGTGCTTGTATTTGTCTACACTCTTTTGGAGATTTTCTTTGACCTATTGGTGTATTTCTTTCATGGATACTAAAAAATCCTCACCTTCAGCACTCCTCCTTTCCATCCCACTAATATCTCTCAATTAAAATATACCTCGGGGCTGCAAACCATAAACAATCTCAAAAGGGATTTTACCAACACTCCTATTCACATAATCATTGTATGCAAACTTAGCTTGGGGTAAGATCAGATCCCATTGGGTTGAGTGTTCTTTTCTCAAGTATCTAAGGAGTTTTCCAAGGCTCCTATTCACTACTTCAATCTTCCCATTAGTTTGGGGATGATAGGAATAGCTAAAAGTCAGATGTATGCCTAGTTTCTTCCATAGGGTTCTCCAAAAGTGACCCACAAACTTGTTGTCCCTATCTGAAACAATGGTCAAAGGTAATCCATAGATTTTTACCACCTCTTTGAAGAAGATTCCTGCAATGTATGAAGCATCATTGGTTCTCTTACAATGTTAAAGTATGTCATCTTACTAAACCTATCCACCACAACATACACCGAATCAAAACCTATTTGGGTTCTAGGTATCCCCATCACAAACTCCATGCTTATGGAATCCCAAGGCCTATTTGGGATTGGAAGTGGTTGATATAGACCTGCATTAGTACTACAAACTTTGGCGCTTTGACAAAGAACACACCTTTCTACAAAATTTCTCACATCACTTTGCATCTTTGACCAATAATAGTGCCTTCTTACCTGTTCCAAAGTCTTGTCAACACCAAAGTGACCAACAAGATTGCCATTGTGCTTTTCCTTAATTAAATTATCTCTCATAGAGCACTTGGGTACACAAAGTTGGTCCCATTAAACCTTCTTGAATAAAAAAATCACAATTCTCTTCATGAAAATCTCCATTGAATTGATTACAAGAAGCATAAATCTCTTTGAAATCATCATCCTCTTCATACATACCTTTTAGAGCATCAACCCCTACACTTTGTAACTGAATTTCTTGGACCAACAATGTCCTCTTACTCAATGCATCTACCACCTTGTTTGACTGACCTTTCTTATGTTTGATGGTAAAGGTGAATATTTGTATGTACTCCACCCATTTCACATGTGTCTATGGTTGAGCTTGTCCTAGCTATTAAGAAATTGCAAAATATTATTGTCAATAAAAATCATGAATTATTTAGGAAGGAGATAGTGTCTCCACTTCTTCAATGACTGTACCATGGCATACATATCAAGATCATATGAGGAATAATTTTTCTTAGCTTCATTCATTTTTTTACTGAAAAAAGCAATAGGTCTATTTTCTTGACTTAGGAAAACACCTACAACATGACCACTTGCATCACATTCAATGGTGAAGACCTTGTCAAAGCTAGGCAAAGTCAAAATGGGCTGCTCAAAAACTTTATTTTTCAAAAATTCAAAACTCCTATTAGATTCCTTAGACCAAACAAATTTCTTTCTTTTACCACCTTTGATTGTATCAATCATAGGGGCACACACATGACTGAAACCACTTATGATTTTTTTGTTAAAACTAGCTAAGCCATGAAAGCTCCTTACCTCAACCCCTGAATTTGGTGTAGGCCAATTCAAAATAGTCTCAACTTTTCTAGGATCCATCTTCAAAGTGTCATTAGTCACCACAAACCCAAGGTAGACCAATTTTGTTTTCAAGAACTCACACTTCTTCAAGTTTATCATTAGCTTTTCCTCATGTAGCTTCCTCAAAACCATATCTAAATGTTGCAAATGTTCCTCTTTAGTTTTTCTAGACAAGAATATCATCTAGATATACAACAACAAACTTACCTATGAATGGTTTGAGCACCTCATTCATCAAGCACATAAAGGTACTAGGAGCATTTGACAAGCCAAAAGGCATCACAAGCTAGTCATACAAACCTTGATTTGTTTTAAAATTTGTTTTCCACTCATCACCAGGTTTTATTCTAATATGATGATAGCCACTCTTGAGATCAATCTTGGAAAAGTAACAAGCACCACCCAAACAATCCAATAGATCTTCAATTCTTGGAATAGGAAACCTATACCTTATAGTAATCTTGTTAATGGACCTTGAATCGATGCAAATCCTCCAACCTAATACTTTCTTGGGTGATAGGACTGTTGGAACAACACAAGGACTCAAGCTCTCCCTAATCAACCCCTTGTCAAGAATTTCTTGCACTTGCCTCTTTATTTCTTCATTTTGTTGAGGAGTCATTTTGTAAGCAACCTTGTTGGGTAAGCTATCTCCTGGAATGAAGTCTATTTGATGGCTAATGTCTCTTATAGGTGGTAATGCATCGGGAATATCATCTACCACAATATAAACATATTTCTTCAACAATGCTTTCACCTCCAAAGGGACCTCTTCCTTCTTCTTATTTGCTGCCATAATAGATTTAGGCCTTACCACAATTGCAAAACCCATTTTCTCTTCTTCCAAATTCTTAAGGAACTCTTTTTCATTGACAACCATCAAACTAGGGCCTGCATGTGTAGCTTTGTCCTCATCTTACAATGGTGTGAGAGTGAATGAGACCCCATCCTTTTCAATAACATAGGTGTTCTTTCTCCCATCATGCTTGGATTTCCTATCATATTTCCAAGGCCTCCCTAAAAGAAAATGACAAACATCCATAGGGATTATGTCACACAAAATCTTATCCTTGTACCCTCCAATGTTAAACTCCACCCAACTTTGTTCATTTAGTATGACCTGTTGTCCCTTATTCAACCAAGAGACCTTGTAAGGAGTGGTATGTGGTATTCTTTCTAGTTTCAACTTCTCTACCATCTCTAGGAAAACAAAATTATCTTTTCTACCCAAATCAACAACAACTTTGCACAATTTACCATGAGACTTACATGTGGTTCTATAGAGAGATTTCCTTTGTGGAGGTTATTTCACCATAGGAACTTTAATTAATGTTCTCCTTACCATCAAAGATTCCCCAAATTCTAGACCAAAATGCTATGATGGAGAGTTTACACTGTCATTGTCATCTCCTTGTACAAATTGATTTCTCCTTTCTCCTCCACGTGAAGTAGTGGGATGATTTTTGAACATTTCCATGCTTGATGGAAAAAAATATTGCATTGATAGCAATTCCTTGTAAATCCATGTGACCCTCTTCCTTGGCCTCCGAATCTACCCCTATTATTGGGTCTCCTTCCCCTAAAACTGCCCCTTGTATCCGAATTTTGTTCTTGAGGCTGACTTGTCTCTCCTTGTGGTTTTTGAGTCCGTCCTCTTCCTCCAAATGTTGCTCTACCTCAGAAACATCTTACTCTACCTCTAATTTTCTTGTCTTGCCTTCTCTTTAGGTTATCCTCAACCTTAATTGCAAATTGGTAGCATTCTTCTATCGTTCTTGGGTTTGTCAGATTTTAACTCATCTTGAAGGTTAAATCTTAACCCATTAAGATACCTTGCCACTCCACACCATCCTACATGTGACCTTCCCTTATACTCAACTTGTAGAATTCCTCAATGTAGTGTTGGGAATAGGATGCCATTTAATTGAAATCCTAAACATATTTCATGTATCTCCTAAGTCCTTGGAAAGTGTTCTCCAACACTAGGATTAGAAAGAGATTAAATTCAAATGAAATGAACATGAAAATTAACATTTGTAATTATTTCTAAATAATAGGAACATGTGAGGACGTCTAAAAAGAGTTCCTAAATAATAGGGGCACATGAGACACCCACATGGAAGGTGGAATCCACCTTGCTTCAGTTAACTATTTGTAGGATTGATAACACTTGAATAATGCATGTTTTGTTCCTACAAATTAGGGATTGATATTTAAATGAGTGGAGTGGCACTATCAGTTTAGTTTTATTTCATTATCAGTATCAGTTCAATTATGGTTCAGTTATCCTCAGTTGCATGTAGTTATTTTGACTTGAATACTAGTTGACTTGAATAATGACTTCAGTTGCATGATAGATAATAGATGGATACTTTTAGTTAAGTGGGGATGATCAATCATGTATAATGTTTTCATGAATTGGTGAAGATATATGTTTCAGTTAATTGAGATTGACTTGGGTCCACCTTGGGTGCCCAAGTTGGCATCTTTCAGTTAACACCTTTTGCATGAAAAGATATTTACAAGGCCCATTCAAGTGGGGCTCATTCTTGGGCGCCAAATTTGAGGTGAAGTTTCCAAGATATCTTCTTGACCAAAGTTCAGTTAAGTCTTCAGTTTGGGGTGCATAAATTGAGGAAGACTTTGGTTTGACTTCAAATTACATTGTGGAACTCTACTTTCCAAATTGAGGCATATATTTTTGTGAGGAGCTTTTTGCTCTTGTATTTGTACAACTCTTATGAGTTTACATGCTCATAATTTTCTATTTATTGCAACAAGTCTATAGGAGTTCTATGAGAGTTTATTGTAGGTTGTGAAGAAGGATTGTTGAAGGCAAGAAAGCATATCAATCAAGGATTGATACAATATTATTGTAATCTTGTTCTAAGGTTAAATAATACAAGCACTATTGATTTTGGTGGAGTTTTTTTTCCAAAAGGGTTTCTCCACGTATATGTTGTGTCACTTCTATCTTCTTGTCTCATTCTTCTACAATATTTTGTCTCTTTCTACAATTGATAAAATTGATCTAAACAGATTAATCATACACAAATAATTGTGACAAAGAACACTTAATTAGATCTACAATCTCATAGTTTTACAAGTTTTAAGCTACAATATTACCTTCATTTTCAACATGTAGGTGTGCACATCCATCTCCTTTTGTTTAAGGTTTTGAAGCCTTTTGAACAATTACATTGTGTAATTAGTGGGTAGGAACTTGACCTTGAGTTTAGCCACCATCCTATCCCAAGAGGTTATTTTTGACTTCCCCTTCTTCCTCCTTTCATCCTGTACATAGTCCCACCAAAGAAAGGCATGACCCTTCAACTTTGTCTTGGCCAATTTCACTCTATTTTCCTCTAGTACATCTTCACACTCAAAGTAGTTGTCTAGTGTTGCTATCCAATCCAAAATTTATTCGTCATTCAAGTTTCCTCCATCCATTGGTAATTCCATCTCTACCTTGTTTCTGTCTCCCTTGATTGCCTTCAACAATTTGGTCATTCTCAAGTCATCTTGATCCAACTCTCCCTAGGATCCTCCTTGGGAATCTTCCTCTTCCCCTTCTTCTTCATGGTCACTCACATCACTTATGACCATACCTCTCTTTTTAATTGTTTCAAAAAAATCAAGCCTTTCTACTAACATCTCTTAGAACTCCTTCAATTTCCTAATCTCTCTTGCAGTCTTCTCTTTCATCTCATTCATTTCTCTAGCCATAGAGTTACCTTTTGGAGGCATTTTGTTCTATTTTTAGTTCACTCTTTCCCTCTTATAGACCTACCTATGCTCTGATACCAATTTGATTTAGATAAGGGGTGGATAGCTTCAATATGACCTTAAAAAATGAACCTTTCAATAGGGATTTTTCCAACATATTTTTCAGAGAAGACCTAATACCAAAAATATGAACCCAATTATAGATACCCTTTATTCCATTTTACAACATATCAATTTTTCAAGTGGGGTCACTTTGTATCGAAGCTCTCAAATTTTGACTGCCCTTGCCTAAATTAGGCCTAATTGCTTGACTTGGCTAGGTAGTAGCAGGGTATTCCAACTCCAGGTTACAAACCAACACTCCAAGGCTCTAGAAATGCCATTTAGGGTTTGAATCAACAACTCCCATCAACTGGAAGAACTCTGCAATTTTTTTTCCATAAAACCCTAAGTCTATTGAACTCCTAGGCCTAATACATGATGATATTAGGGTTGGGAAGCAACTCTACATCGATCAGACTCCATCCCTTGCTCCTACAACATTGAGAATACAAAAAATACCCTATCTACATCCATTCCACCGAGTTTGAGACCTTTTCGCCGATGGAATGGGAAGAAAACCATTTTATTCAATCAAAACACACCCTAACTAGGGTTTCAGGAAGCTTATGGTTAATTTTCCCTAATTTACTCCAAACTTGATGAAAACAAATGAAATAAAAAGAAAAAGATATTATATTCAATATATCATCAATTACAATTGGGTTTAGGACATTTCCAGATCGTACGAAGCCATACCAACTTGTGTAGCAGCAAATAAATCTCTTAAAACATAGAAAACATAGTCTTTTTATTGCTCAATCTCATAATTTAACATCAGAACCTTGTACCAACCTTCAATTTTATTTTTTAAACGTTACAAATAATATCAAATCATTTCCCATCACAAATTCAAATCCCAACAATTCACCTTCCATGACAACCAAAAATGCAAAATTTGCATGTCAACATTTTGCCTTTTTTTGCAACATTGACATCTTTTACAAAACTGACCCCAAATGACTCAAAAACATAACACATGGTCTTAAAAGACCTTATTACACAAAGAAAACTAAAAATCAAGAAAAATTGTCACTTTGACCACCTTTCAACATAAAAACATACATGGGTGCCCCTGCACCACTTCTATAATTTACAAAAATATCCTCAGCAACAATGGTGACCTAAAAAGATAGGAGTGCAACATTCACAAAACACTGCATTTGAATCCCATACTGAAAGACCATACCTTCAACATTGGATGAATGCATAGAATTCTCCCAAGAAAACTTCAAGCAACTTCTTGAACCAGGAACATTTAACCAGCTTGTGGAGGCCAAAAATTTCTTTTAGTAACACATACTTCATCAAAAATATCAAGAGAGAGCATAAGTCATACTGTAGACCTTCAAAAACATCTCTTCATGATAAAAAACACTTCTAATCCTCATCTTAATATCATTATGAAATCAATTTTGTTGACAACAACTATACTCAATACTTCTTTGATTATTATTAGACAAGGCATGACATCCAACCATGAACTTCAACAACAACACCATATATCAATGTTGGCCCAAACCGAATGTTGTCAACAATGGAAATAAATGCCAACAATCTTCCTCACTTCTCAAGTGCAGACAATAGTGACAGCCACAAACAATTCATTGTGTTGTCACCAGCCACTAACAACAAGCTCATCAACTATTGTTAAACATGTAACAATCTTCATCAAGTATTGAAACCAAAGACAACGAACAATCAATGTTGATATTAAAGAAAACAATTGTCAAAAGTCTCCTCAAGTGTTGACATCAATGACAACAATTGCCAACAGTCTCCTCAAGTGTTGACATCAATGACAACAATTGCCAACAATCTCCTCAAGTGTTGAAATTAATGACAACAACTGCAAACACTTTGACTATTTTATTATTTATTCCCCTATTTTAACTTATGAGGGGGTTTGAATGTGAATGGTGTACATTATATAATTCATTAATTTCCTAGCTAGTTCTCCACTTAGGTCCTTTCTATACTAGGTTAAGTTTTCTTAGGGATTTTTTACACATTAACCCACATTGGTTGTGTTTGTATTCTCATGGGTAATATATCTTATATATACTCATCTATACATTTTAAATAAATTATTCTAATATGATTTACATTTTTATTGAATAGAATACACGTTATTCTTTCAATTCTAGATTTTTGTTATTGCTTTCCATAATTAATTTACATTTTGGGTGGCTTTGCAACCAAATCTTACAAGATGAGCTATTGTACTAACCTTAATGTAATGCATAGATGTATATGCAATATGATAGACTCCATTGGAATTTAAGTCATATAATATTCATTTTCTTTGAATGTTTCTACCATTCTTCCATTAGGCATGCATTATAATTTCCTTCAGATGAATCCCAATGGCAAGTTCAAATGGTATGCCTCTTTGTATTCCACTCTACTTCTAATTTGAAGGGAACACTTAATCTTTAATTTCTCATGCTATCTTTCTATCTTTTTGTAGCCCTCTACAACATTCTTGGGTACTCTCATTATTCCAAAATTGTATTTGTGAACTCTTACCACCATTAAGGACAACCATTGTGATTTACATGTGATATGTTCAAATTTCTATTTTATTTTTGTTCATTGTCATTGCTATTTTTATTGTTATAAGGTTTCTTTGTTGAATACACCTTTGTTGGCACATTAGGAGCTTTACAACCATTTTCCTAAATATGAGTGATATCCATTTATTGCATTGTGTTGCTCTAAGTTCTATACTCACTTAGACTAAGTGCGTGCAGACATTTTTATGTAATTTTCATTGTTATTCCCATGGAAGCCAAAAGGATAAAATAGGGGTCTAACCATTTGTGGCAAGTTCATAAGGAATCTAAATATTCTGTTTATTTCAAGCAATAGGTTTTCAAAGCATTCAAATACACAGATTTTTTTATGCTCTTCCCTTCTCTTGTTCATTTTTTATTTCATTTAATTTCACTATTTTAGTTGGATCTTGTAATATCTTCCTCTTTGTTATTGTGCTTCATTTTTATCTCTTGTTGTGTAAGGAAGTTGAAATCTAGATAAGCAATTGAGTTTCACATTTTATCAAGATGACAATTCATAATCATAATTGTATTGCATGATATGGATAGTAGTACATGGACGATGCATCATTAAAATATTAATACATTATGGTAGCATCCTTAGTAATGAGCTATATCTCCTATCCTAGGTTCCTCATTCCCTATTACTCTCACTTCTAAATTCAATTTGTTTAATTTTTTGTATTTTCTATAATTAGTGAAATTCCAACCTAACTATTAGTTTTATCTTAGGAAACACATTGTTTCATAAGTTAACACACTTTATAATATTTCTAGTTGACTTTTGTTCTTTCTATTTCAAAATAGTAGCAAATGTTTTTTCTAAAAACTAGTTATGTGCTAGTGTAAAATAAATAAATCTTGAAGACAAACAAAAATATATTTTTAAAGCTTCATTATTTTGGTCTTACACCTTGTCCACTCTCACTAACTCCAACCATCACACATTCCCCTACATTTGACCTAAAATCTCTACTCTATCAACACAAATCCCTACACATTAGTATAATTATTAACCTTGAACCCCCAAAACCCAACTTGTGCCTCAAAATCCATATTCCCCTATTGTGGATAGATTCCAAGATATTTAAGAAAAATCATAAAATACATGAATTTGATTAAAATAATCAAACTATTAACTCACTCTTTACTCATAGCCATTAGGATCCAACTTGGTACACATTTATAGAATGATTCATTATGCCTTGGTATTTAAATATATTCATTTGAATAGTAATTCATCATTTGATCATATCAAGGAACCATTCAAGAATCCTAGAGCATCAAAGGAGCACTCAATATAATTTTTTTGATTCAACACATTAAAAGAACAATACTTGCATCAAGATTCACATCCTCGATCATTTACATGACTATTTATCGTTTACCAACATTTTCCAAGGTTATAAAGTTGGTCTTTTAAGTGAGTGAATAAAGGAGAACACATAAACTTGAAATTCAACAATCTTCCCAAGGTATTTCTAAATACCTCCAATCTTTAAGCACAAACAAAAAGTAAGAATGTGAGTGGATCAAACAACAAAAATATACACTGTACTCGATCAAGACCACGCATCAATAACAAAATCAACATTACACAAACCAATCCATAGCCATGTGATTTATTTATGAAAATTTCCAATATTTTACAAAATTCAAAAATGTTATACAATTCAAATTTATCACTTTTTTATATTAAAGTAAATAAATTCAACAAATCATAACATTCAAAATCCTTCTCATTTATTTGATTAGACTCTGAAGTTTCTTAGGAAATTATATTTTCCTTTACATTTGTACATAAGACAACTTTTTGGAATATTGATGGACGAATTGAGTTATGGTTGGGCATGTAAGATTAGGTGTTATGTTATTTCTAGACATTAAATTGCCCATGTTTCTCTCAATAAAAAAGATGTCATTTTCCATAAGGGAAAGTAGCATATCATTGTTATGATTTATAGCGTGGTAATTTGATTTCTACCTAGTCAGACTTTAGTACGTAAATAGGAAACATCACAATATTCCTTCCCGTTATTGCTTTTGTATTATGTTGGAAACGAATAATTACAATTAAAATGGTGGTAATATATATTGTTTTTTACTTAACAAAATAATAATAATAAATGTTTAATATTTTAACAATACTTAAAAATTTAAATTAAAAAGTATTTTTCTTATTTTTCATTATAAGTATTATATTAATTTTAATTGTTTAATTAATTTTAATTATATATAAGTGTAATGGTGAAATTTACATATCATTGTCAATTTTATATTTTGTTTTGGGTATGTTTTGATATAATGATTTAATATAATGGTATATTTTTGTGTAAAGTTGTGTTCATTTTCATTCATTGCTATATATTTGATCTTTATTTAATTCTTATTCATTTTTATTTTTATACACTTGTTATTTAATGTACTTACGCATGTACTTACATCCATATATTATTTACCTACCTCAATAGTAGTATTATTTTTAAAAAATATTGGAACAATCTTATAGCATGCAAGATCAATCCTACATAATGTAAAAATGACCCAAAAAATTAAGAATTTAAACTTTAAATATTTGGTAACTCCCACCTATATCACTAATCACTATGAGTTGAGTTGGTACATGTTTACATGAATAATTGGTATGGCTTGATACTCAAAAGGCATTCAATGTGCATTCATTCATTGAAAACCATGTGCATTATGAGTGACACCATTTAAGAACACTTCACTTTGGAGCACTAAAAGGAATCTAACTCTGCAACTAATCATTCTAGGACATTTGCATGCCTAAAGAGGGGCGTCTTCAATCATTTCCATGACCATTAAGTTAGTATAATCAAGGAGTTAACCTAGAAGAACTTGACCCTCATGATTTAATGATATCCTTGAGATATTTTTAAACATCCCCAATCCTTAATAATCAATAAAGAATAGAATTCAAGGCAAATTAGTTAATAGATATGCACATTCAACCAAATCATATCCATGTCATGCAAAATTAGCATATAATTGTGAGATCAACCTATAATGAGCTTTAGTTATACATAAAATCTTTCACAATTTAGATATTACAGGTACTTTTTTTTTGTACTAGATAATTCAAATATACAAATCAAAATTATTCACCGTCATTATTCTTAGAGCTAATTCTCCTAATTCCTTTACACTTAATTTCCTAAAACAGTGTTATTTAATAAGATATTATCCTTCCTAATTGTCAATTGGTTTAATCTCGGTTGATTTATGTATAACTACTTGAATTTGTTTAATTAATCTAAAATTAATATTTTTTTAAAATATTTTCCTTTTAAATAGGTTTGTATATACACTTATATTAGTTTAAATCTATTAAGTATATTTTAAAATATTGAGGTTCTTATAATATTGTAAATAAAATTTGGATACCCACGCTAGCTCCCATTTAGTTTTGGGTCAATTTTGATGAAATGACTTGATATAATTATGTATCAACAAATCAAACACTCTTGTGCAAGGTTGGGTTTACTCCCTAATGCATCACCAATGTCTATTGACACTCAATTCTTATAGATTTGGACCTATTTTATCCATAATTTTACATATCCTTATACTTTAGTTATTTAGTACACATATCCTTACATACACATCTAGACATTCACTGCTCACCTCAATATTAACACTTGCATGCCTAGGTCAATCCTCCAACATGTGAGATCAATTCTAAGCTATGCAATATAGACCCAAAAAATTAAAAAAATCTAAATTTTAAATCTTATCCAAGTCCCACTTATTTCACTAGTCATTATGAGCCAACTTGGTACATATTTGCATGATTAATTACTATTTACTGGTATTCAATGTGCATTTTTTTCATCATTGACCAAAGTTTAAAATCCTATGCATTATTGGGAGCACCATTCTAGGAATATTTTCTTTGGAACACTAAATGGAAACTAATTTTGTATTGAAACATTCTAGGACATTACATAATGGAAGAGTGTTTTATTTAATCATTTCCACAACAATGAAGCTAGTCTAATCAAGGAGATCAACCTAAGATAACTTGACCCTTACAATATGATAATTTCTCCAAGGTATTTAAATATTGATAATCCTTAATAGTCATTCAAGAGAGAATTTGGTGAATTATATGTAAGAAGTGCATAGTGAACCAAATCAAAACCATGTGTAAGAGGTCATGTCTATGTGATGTGGGGGATTGATCTACAATCATGGAATCAACCTTGGAAAAAAATCAAGTCTACATAGAATTCTAGACAATAAGCAAAATATGGACATTTATTTTTCTATACGTAGATGAGTGGAATATGTGTATCAAAATTATTCTTCACCATTATTTACAAAGCTAATAATATTAATCACTCACATTTAATTTTCTAGATTAGCATTTAGTATTTTACAAACTTTAAAATTCCTAGATATTATTTTAGTTGATCTAAGTAGATTTAAGCTAATGTGTGTGCATTTAATATAGCTATCCTAAACACCACATAAGGGAAAGTATATTTACCTCTTACATTTTTGGTGAACTCACCTAATATTATACCCTATGATTTTTCCTTTGGGCTATACCTTCTCTTCTTTTAGGGTATTCTAGATGAAATACACCTCCAATTTTAACATATTTTTAATATTTCATAGGGTTCGGTTTTTACCTTCATGTACTTATTATACCTTGATTAGTGTTTGGATATTTCATAGTGGTATACATTATTTATTCCCCCTCCTAATCCAAGATAATCTTCCCCAATGGATCCTTTTAGGTCATGTTCCATGGCTATGTACATGCACATATCTCAAATTTTGATTTTTTCTTATCTTTCATTCCACATCATCCTTCAATCCTCGATACTCTAATGGAATTTTATGTTATGAATTGAAATGAACTCTCAATAGAGCTATTATTTTACTATGTATTTTATTTCCTATTTTTATTGAGTTGATTAGTGCCCATATTTTCCTTATAGAAATACTCGTTTACCTTATCTATGAGTCCCATATTTATGATGCTCCACCCATGGCTCACAATATTGATAAGCATGAACCCAGTAACAAGTTACCATGTGATAGTAATACATCTAGAAAAATAACAATTTTGATTTTACATCTAATACACCTACACATTGACAATATTAGACCTTATGATTATTTTCCCTCTACATGTCATGAGGAGTCTATTTTTATGTCATATTAATCCTAATTGTATTCCTCCCTTTCATTTCTTAGTTATACCACATAATTATTCTATGGATAAGCATATCAATATATATATTATGCAAATATTTAATTTAATAACACCCCTACAAAATGTCTCTTTGGGATTTATGAGATCCTTAGAAATACATAGAAACACATTAAAGGAGGTCTTCACATGCATTATTATTTTTATCACATCATTCCCAATGGTTTTTTTTAATCTTTCAACCTATGTTTCAAGATCAAACTAGAATTTTATTTGCACACCATGAGTTATCTACCCATAAATTAATCAAATAACATAGACCTTTATACATTGTGGTTATATATGGAGATATTAAAGTAAAAATATCCTTAGATTATAATAGATCCAAATGAAATATTTATAGTATTAATTTTCTAATTGTGTTCCAAATTGACTAATATAATCTCACCAAATATTAGATAACTATTAAAGGATTTGGCAATGTGATATGAGAATCACTTGGTCTTATAACTTGTCACTTTGGGACCCATTTCACTTAACACAATCTTCTATGTGATTCCATAAGCTTGAGTGTACAACACTATTTTAGGGAATCCTTGGATTCAAAATATGGGTGATTGTTCATCCCACTTCAAGATAATCTCAAGTTCATCCATAATAATGAGATATGTATAATTGAAGTTGATGACAATCTATATATTTTTCCACACCCTTGAGAAATATAAAACTCTAATATCTTACACTTATTTAATTACACTTGTAAAAAAATTGAGAATTTCTATTTATCCATACATGTATCATAATAATCATAGGGATGACTGAATCTCTCTTGAATTCACATTGCAAGCTAAGGAGTATAAGGCCAAAGATAAATACCAACCTATTCCTTATTTAACCATAGGTCATGATGTACATAGTAAATTACCTTCATATTCTCTACCATATGTACTTTTAAATAATTTTGGGATCTCTCTTGGATCTATAATTAAAAATAAATATAAATGTAGCTTTTCTTTATCTAAATTGGCTAGTCAATATTGTAGATTATATTCCATTCTCCAAAAGTTTGGCTATAATAGAAGAGGATAAGGATTAAAATAACAAGCTATAATTGAACCAATTCAAATACTTGAAATGAGTAAAATTAAAGGAATAGGTTATTCATGTGCTATCAATAGTGATACAAATATACCATTAATTTATCTTGAATTAGTGTACAAAGGTTGTTTGTATGCCACTACTTTTCTAGATATATTTACCAATGACCAAGCTCTAGTGAAATACTTAGGAGCCTATGATTATCTACATAAATTTTATCATGACATAATATTCCCTTATGTTTTTTAATATTATTCATATTTTGCATAAGGTTCTCCTTCACTAAGCAATAATATTGCCACTTTCCCACCTAAATATTCATATAGGTTCATAATATTTGTGTTGTTGGGAGTATTGTAGATATTGAGATAGACACAAAATATAAAGATAAGGTCTTTAAAATGGGATATTTATTTAAAAAATATGATCAATGTAACATATCCATACTACTAAGAGATTTTCGTAATGTATATTAATGCTCAAAATTGCATGCCCATAATCTTAGAATAAACACTCAATATATAGTCATGGAGATGCATGTTGACCTAGATAGAGAGGAAAGACTCATTATTAGACTATGAAAATTAAGAGGTAAATTAATAGGAGTGAGTGGATCCTCTATGTTAATAATAGATCATAGAGAAATAGACAATAAAATGAATACAAAAATAAGATAAAAACAATACAAAACATAGAGACATAGATATACGTGGTTCACCTGATATGGGTTACATCCATAGAGAAATAACCAATCCTTCCTTTATTTCATCTAAAAAAATGGAGAGACACAAACTATGACACATTTGTTGTAACTTCTTCTCTCTATCACAGTCTCCTCTCAAAAATACAATACACAATCATAATACAATGACCTCATAAAAGGGGGCTGCCTTCTAGGGAAATAAAAACTAATATAATCTCTATTGTCAGATTTGTGACCTAATGATAAACAACCCAAATATATAATGAATAAATATATATCAAATTTGGCTTTCAAGGGTACTTCTAGAGAACCCATGTTGGAGCACATAGCCCTTGAACCCCATAGGGGTACCCCTTGTAGCCCCCTATGCTCAAACTATCTCAAGAACTAATAAGATTGTGCTCCATAACCAAAAATCTCTGACTTGGAGACTGATCAAAACAAATCCAAGAAGATAATCAAGCTCCACCAATAATCTCCCACTTGGACATTGATTACATCAATTCCATCACTACTGCACCCACTGTACTTTAGGCTTGGCATGCATCTCATCTTCACCATCAGCCTTGAAGACTAATAGAAACTAAGCAAAAGATCACTTTCTCTCGAGTTACCATCTTTTTCAACATGTATGTAGGGTTTTAGATAGTGTGTATCTTTTCCAACTTCAAATATCCATATTCCAAACATGACCATATGAAGTGATAATTGAGTTGTAACTGTTTAGTCTTAGAATGAATGGTTGATTTCTTTGTAAGATGAATGACGGTCCGAATATCACTATATAACATGCTATCCTCATGCTTCTCCCAATTCCTCCATAAAAAATTATAACCAAACCATGTCTTTACTAGCCTCTATAGTAGTGGCATACTCTTTTTTTGTTGTTGAAAATGCAACAACCTTTTACAATCTAGAAATACAACTTACTGTTCTTCCACCTATAGTAAAATATACCTTGTGGTGCTCCTCCTACTATCTATATTACTTGCTAGATCTTAATCAACATATCCTTGTAGATCAAAGTTGGAATCTCTAAAACATAATGACTTGGTAGTACTACCTCTCAAATACTTGAGATTCCAATTTATTGTGTTCTAATGCTCTTTTCTTGGACTGTTCATATACTTTCTCACAACTCCCATTGCATGTGCAATATTCGGCCTTGTACACATTGTAGACACCTAACAATGTCTATATTGCACACTTGATTTTGCTTACTAACACCATTTCTATCCTGATTCACTCATTTAATTAAATAATGTCAATTATTTAATTAAATTCACCATTTTTTTCCTATTAATCAAATAATTAATATTAGTTGATTATTTCACCCTTTCACACTAATTTTCATCTAATTTGATTAAATAATGCAAGTTATTCAATTAAATCTCCTAAGTCTTCTCATTTGATTAAATAATCAAAATTATTTAATTAAATTTTTGATGCAGAGGAAGGACTCTTCTTTAGGAAAACAACTCAAAATGATAGGGTTCTTATACCAACTTAATTTGATTCACCTAAGTGCTCCACTTTAGACCCTAGACATTAAACTCACTTAGAGGCTTTGATTCAACACAACTTGAGACAATAAACTTGCAGGCAAAACTTTTCTAAGGACCCAAAGGAATCATGAACAACTTAAATGTGATGAAAAACAATGCAAACATTCATGAGACTTGCAAAATTTGTAGTGCTCAACCTAGAATAGGGTGATCCCACAATACTGATTTACAATTTTTGGGCAAACTAGACACTAAATTGATTTTTTTCTACTAAATCTTCACTTTCAGGCTCCTATAGCGGCCAAACAATGAGGAATTTGGAGATGATGCAAACTAGTGATCTGTGAAGTTTTGTCTATAGATTCTAAATATATTTTTTTCAAATTTTTTGGAATCAGATTGCATTTCTTTTTCTTTTTCCATCTCCTTTGAAAACCAACTTTAAAAAAAAAATAGCATTTTTAAGAAGTGACACTCACCGTATACAATATAACTTTTTTTGTATGAAGGATAAAATTATAATTTTTAGAATTTAGATTTGTAACTACGATATCTAGCACTTTCATTTAGTTTCATAGTGTTTTATTAAATATTTTTTCCTTAATCAAGTTTCGAAGTCAAACCAATTACAATTCAGACATAGGCGAACTGTATACAACATAACTTTTTTTGTATGTATCAATTTTTATTTTTTTTAATGGATCAAAGACATCAATACCCAGCCCGAACATATTTTTAATTTTTTTTTTGATAATCTACTTTTTTTCCACATGTGTAGAACAAAGAGCTTGATTTTCAGTGAAAAACCTATGCTTAATAAAACTAAAAAAACAAATACATAATAAAACCAAAAAATATTAAAATTATATTCATTGGATAGATCGTTCTGAGGAATACCATGATCATTTGAAATAAATTTTAAATGAATTCAATTGATCCCCCAAAAGGTAAATCAAAAGTGATTTTTTATCATCATTTTGATTGGTGTAAAGGAGACTTTGTTGTAGGTATGGTTTAAAACTAGCAGGGTTCTATCCAAGGGGGTTTGATCTCGGGTGGTTTGATCAAACCCTCTTCAATTGGAATCCTTAAAATGAAATTTTTTAAGACTTAAATCATTATATTTTCTAAAAATATGTGATTTCAGCAAAAATCAGAATCTCCCAAAAATTATAAACCAGCTTTGTGGGATCACCCACTACATATTTTGTTCTCTTGGGACAGTCATAAAAAACTTCATGCAATCCTTCAAGGAACCTTCAAGACCTTGGATCTAGGCCTACATGACTTCTCAACAACTTGTCACACCCTCAAAAAATCCAAACTTGTGAGATAATGCAAGAACTTTAACTCAATAGACATGATTTAGGGTTTTAGACTATTTTTTCGAACAAATGAGAACAAATTGTTAACTATTTCACCTTGCAGCCCATAAAATCTTGACCTAGGGCTTGGGAATATGGAAGAATACATGATTTTTTTTTTTCTACAAGTTTATAGAATTTTTCACCGTACCAATAAGGATAAATGATTTTTTTCCTCAAAACTAGAAATCCTGGCTAGGGTTTGGACTATTTTCACTAAAAATGCCATATCTTTTACAAAACACAATGAAATCTGATCAAACAAAAAGAATTTGGAGGATAACAAATTTATTCAACTTACTAATTCAACATAAATTTCGTACTATTCCGTACAACATGTTTTTCTCAAACTACTACTTTTCAGAAAAAATGAACTTTACAAACCCACCCTCAATGAAATTGTCATAACTTGCATAAAACTTGATGAAATTTGACCAAATCAAAAGAATTGGAAAGCTAGAAGCCTTCTCCACCTTCTACAATTGGTTTCAAAACTGTACCAAATATTACAAATCCGTACAATTCAAATTAAAATCAATTTTCATAGAAAAATGCAAGAATAGACATTTAAAATGAAGCATCTTTCATTCAAACTTCTCTCCAACCCTCAAATTCGAGTTAGGAGTAAAAATCCATGTATTTACAATCATTTCCAATGGTTTGTAACCATTTCTTTCTTGAACTCACTTAGAGGCTTTGAATCAACACAACTTGAGACAATACACATGCACAAAAAACTTTTCTAAGGACCTAAAGGAATCATGAACAACTTAAATGTGATGAAACACAATGCAACCATTCATGAGACTTGCAAAATTTGTAGTGCTCAACCTAGACTACATATTTTGTTCTCTTGGGACAGCCATAAAAAACTTCATGCAATCCCTCAAAGAACCTTCAAGACCCTAGATCTAGGCCTGAATTACCTCTCAACAAATTTTCACACCTTCAACAAATCCAAACTCGTGAGATAATTCAAGAACTTTAACTCAACAAACATGATCTAGGATTTTAGACTATTTTTTCAAACAAATGAGAGCAAATTGTTAACTATTTCACCTTGCAACCCATCAAATCTTGACCCAGGGCTTCAAAATATGGAAGCATACATGAAAAAATAAATTTCTACAAGTTTATAGAAATTTCCACCATGCCAATCAAGAGAAATGATTTTTCTCCTCAAAACTGGAAACCCTAGCTAGGGTTTGGACTATTTTCACTAAAAATGCCATATCTTTTACAAAACGCAATGAAATCTAATCAAACAAAAATAATTTGGAGGCTAAGAAATTTATTCAACTTCCTAATTCACCAGAAATTCATACTATATTGTACTAGGCCATACAACGTGTTTTCTCAGATTGCTACTTTTCAAAAAAATGAACTTTACAAACCTACCCTCAATGAAATTGTCATAACTAGCACAAAACTTGATGAAATTTGACCAAATCAAAAGAATTGGAAAGATAGAATATTTCTCCACCTTCTCCAATTGGTTTTAGGACTGTACCAAATTGTAAAATTCTGTACAATTCAAATTACAATCAATTTTCATAGAAAAATGCAAGAATAGACATACAAAATGAAGCATCTTTCATTCAAACTTCTCTCCAACCCTCAAATTTGAGTTAGGAGTACATATGTATGCATTTATAATCATTTCCAATGGTTTGTAACCATTTCTTGCTTGATGTAACCATATTATTGATTTTTTGCCACCTTGCTAAAGTTGCATGACACTTTTTAGCGCATTTGGCAACTTTTACATTGTTTAATCAAAAACCCACTTAGCACTCCAAAATGAACCCATATGATTCTAAATGGTCATAAATTACCTTAGGAGACTTAAAAACACACTAACAAACTTAAAACTCAAAAATGACAAAAATATGCTTATGAGGCTCTTGATACCCGTACCAATGTCCTAAATCCCACTTTCACTAAATGACTTCTAATTGTTTAATTAAATCTATAAATTCCCTCCACTTGCATATTGAAGTAATTTATTAATTATTTAATTGACTAATTTCTTCTAATTCCTCCAATTATTGAAAGAATATTCTCATAGAATATTCTGCCAATTTGAATTCAAATATTTCCCTCCTCATGGAAATATCTCCAACATAACTCCTAAAATTTAGGGAATTGGTTGAGTATCTCATGCATTTTAGACCATTGATCTAATCCTTGATCAATGCCTCATGATTATCAACCATTTGATCCATTTTCACCTCTCTCATTCAATTTCATCCCTTTATCACCATTTTCCAATCTTGAACATTGATCATGATTTCCAAATTCTATAAATAGAAAAGCATTTCACATAATAATCATTCACAATTCTTATGCAAACTTACTCTCTTGAATTGATTACTCAATTTTGATCAATTTGAGAGCTTTTTGTGAATCGTCCACTCTAATTCTCATCAATTTACTTTGCAACATCATGGATTTTATTTGAATTGAGCACTCCACATCCATTCTGAACATAATCCCAAATGGGATTGAGGTTTGCATCAATAGTTATAAGATTCTTTGTATTCATGTTTATTCTTTAAATGATTTGAATTGAATCTAGTTGTTGATTGATAAATGTATTTCATTGAAATTGTGTAATTGATTTGATCATTTGATTAGTTTTAAAGTTTATTTGATGTTAATTGGTTAATTGAATTCATAAATTTACAAATTGGTATGCTCAGTTGGGTCCCACGTACCTATCTAATCAATTTATTTCAAGCTTTGTCAGATTTGCAGGTTGTAGGGGTAGAGCAACGCTTCTGGTTTTTGATAGGTCTGCACCTTTGTTAAATTGGCACACCTTCATAGCTTGATGGTATTGCACCTTCGTCATAAGATCTACACCTTTGTTCTATTTCTAATGATTTTGTTTATAGAAACAACTTGTACAATTGTTAAAGGATCACACCTTTATAAAAGGGTCACACTTTTATCATCTAAAAGTGTCGTGCCTCTATCAAAAAATTTGCGCTTCTGTTAGAAACAAATCACCCTTTTGTCCACTTTAGTTCTTAAATTTGATTTCATATTTTTCTAAGAACTAATCCTAACTAGTGATTGTTTTTTTTGAATTGATTTGACAAAGATAACTCTTTACAACAGGGAGAATTTGAAAAGTGTTTATTAACACTCATTGAGGGAAGGTATGGAACATGAATCAAATCCAAAGTGTTTCTTAACACTTATGTGAAGGATGACTTTAGAGAAATTTCATTTTTATGCTTTATATTTGTGAACATGGAAAGTTAGGAAGATAAATTATAATTGAAAAAAACCAAGTAAACAAACAAATGATCTAACATTCCAATGAAATTATTACAAATATCAAGTAAGATGCCATCAAACATGAAATGATCAAACAATTCAAATGAAATCCTAAATTAATAAAATTAAACCTCATCCCATTGGGAGATTAGGGTTGGATTGATGTGGAATACTCAAAAAGCCTAATCCATTGTTGATGATGCAAAGCTTCAATGGTGAATTGATGAAGAAGGATGGAGTTGATTCATAAAATTTCTCTCAAATGGTGATAGTGAGTATGAATTTCTACATAATATGGTTGCTCAAATGATTTATGAATACAATTCTCATGAAAATGAGAACTATTTATAGGCTTTTTGGATAAATGAATGACTAAGATCAAATTGGCTAATCAATGGATGCAATTCAATGAGAGGAAATGGTATGGATCAAAGATCAAATTGAATAATGACATGGATCAATGATATTAATCAAGAGCTTAAATTTCTTGAGATAATAACAATCCCTAAATTTTAGGAAGATGGAGAAGATATTTCTGTGTGGAGGGAAATATTTGAATTCAAATTGGAGGAATATTCTATGAGAATATTCTTTCAATGATTGGAGGAATATTCCATGAGAATATTCTTTCAATGATTGGAGGAATTAGAAGAAATTAGTCAATTAAATAATTAATAAATTATTTAATTGTGCAAAGGGAGAAAATTTAGGGATTTAATTAAATAATTAGAATCATTTAATCAAAGTGGGATTTAGGACATTCAATTAAATAATTTGGATTATTTAATCAAATGAGAGGACTTAGGAGATTTAATTAAATATTTTGTGTTATTTAATCAAATGAGATGGAAATTAGCATGAAATGGGTGAATTAATCAAACAGTATTAATTATCTAATTAATAGAGGAAAAAAAAGATCAATTTAATTAAATAATCGATATTATTTAATTAAATGGATGAAAAAGGCTGAAGTAGGATAAAAATGGTGATAGTCATCGAAATTAGGTGTACAATATTGATCTGGACATTTTTAGATGTCTATATTTTACCCCTCTTTGAAGAGAGGTACTTGCACTATGTTGCTTTGAAGAACTGATATGTTGGAATCATGGAACACTAAGAGGGGGGTGAATCAGTGTTATGCAAAATTTAACTTTATTAATCTAATCTTTCAACCACTTATAGCATTGAACCAAAAGAAAGATGCAAGCACATAAGGAAATCATCCACAACACCATAACACAAGGATTTTTACGTGGAAACCTTGTTAGGGGAAAAAACATGGTGGAGGTCAATCCACAATTTGAGTACTCAAATATAAGTGTTTTACAAATGGGGAATGCACATGCATTTAGGCGCACTTCCTAGAGCTCACTGCTCAAAAATGAAGACTCACTGTCTTACAAAACATTCAAATTAAATCCATCTAAAGAATTGAACTGAAAGAATAGCATCTCCTAATGTTTGATTATAGTTTCGGTTAAGCTCATCAGTTGCATTCCTTGATCTACTTGTTTGATTCTGCTCTTCTGCTTTGTTTGCTTTCATTCGCATCACAAATCCCTTTTATGCACAAGAAACTATGCATAATATCTCTGCTATCCTTTTGAATTTTGCATCATACTTCATACACTTGATTCACATTCATATATAAATAAAATAAATGATCTCTTATATATATCCACAACAAAAGATTTAATCAACCATATGTCGGCTTCAATAAAACATAAAATATTTTCCAACCGTCGGCTCAAACCATAAATGATTTTCAATGCGCACCATCCAAAGTCGGCCACAACATAGTGAGGACCCAAAACAAAATCCTCAAACCCAAAAATACTTCAAACAATTTCACCTCGAACATCCACAACACACCATATTCACTTAGTCGGCCTTCTAGCACTGTTAAACAAAAAATCAGTCAACCAGATCTCCTAACTTGTACAACAATTGATGCAACAACATAAAACTCAAGAATAAGATATTCTAGATACTCAACGACCTTCCTTGAGATCCATAACCCGAATTGATAAACTAATAGTGCAAATGGATTGACAAACTCAACTTCAGTCGGATACCATGTTCTTCGATCTATCTCCCGATATGGGAAAATACTGAAGTGAAAACTGGATAAATGACTTAGGTTTCCATCAATGACAACACCATAAGCCATATACCAACAATCTCCCCTTTGGTATTGATGGAAACACTTAGTGAAAAATGACTAAGTGTCGAAACCAACATTCTGCAATCCTTCAAGACTTCAAAAAGTCATAGCTGACACAAGTCCCCCTAAGTTTGATAAGGAATTTTTCACTGCTCTCTCTCCCCCTTTGACATCAATGACAAAACAATTTTTCTTTTCTTATAGTAATCCCTTTAACCAAAAACTTACTTATTCAAAAACTGGTTCAAAATTTTGAAGAAATATAGCCACTACTTGTGTTAGAAGATTATTTTGTATTTCTCCTTCATCTCCGGAAGAAACTTCTTCCATGCTTCTACTTCGATCCTGGTGATTATGATAATGCTATTGTTTTCAAATGTCAGGTTGATAATCTTGATGAGGGATTCTGGAATGATGATGGCTTCTTCTAATATCTCTCCTTTCCTCAGTATCTCAATCAATTGTTCCAATCTGGAATTTGTTGTGTCCTTCACTTTCCAAAAGGTGTCAACAATCTTGTTTCTGGTGTTTTGAACATTTGTATGCTCTGTCTATAATTCTTGAATCCTTTTCTTAATTGCACCATCTTGATCCTAAAACATGTTAAAAGTCTTTTCCAATACTGTTCATCTCTATTTGAATTTGTTCCAACTTTTCTTTGTACCTGTTGATTGCATGAGGCCAATGAAGACAATAGTTGTAGATGTTGTTTGTTGTGTTTATGCATTGCCTTATTTGATTCATGTGCCTTTTTAGCTTGGTGAGTGATAATCTGTATTGCTTCTTTAGGTGTAAAATTACTTCTTCCTCTTCCTTGTTCTAAGACTCGGACTCCATGATTTCCTTGATGCATTCAATCATATCTTCTGGAAACGTATTATGCAAAATCTCTAATTTAATATGGTGGTGCACAAGATGAGCACTTAGTATGTTTAAAATCATGTCCCGCTCATATGAAGGTCTGATAGACCATATGTTTGTGATTTTCTGCATTCCATCTTCCTCATGAATAAGTTGCAATAGCTCTTATGTGGTTAAATCACCTTCTTCTTCACTTTCTTTTGTCATTGCCTTTTCTTGTTCCGGTTTGGTTGTTTCGAGTTCTTTTCTTTGGGTGTCCTTAGTTTCCTTATCAGATTCCTCATTTTGTATATCTACAATCACCTATTCTTTTCCTTTCCCTTCAACTCTTGGAGTCTTGCATGCTGGAGGAGTACATACAACAATTTATTTTGCTCTTTTCTTCTTTCTCTCCATCTCACCGGAGGAGGAACCAACTTCAAGTGCCCTTACTGGAAGATGAATACCAATTGAGCCAAACATCCCTACCAAACCTTTAAATAAATTTTTATATGCTTGATCACAGTTTTCCAAATTGTTAGAGTGTATGTAAATTTTGATTGCATACTGGTTCACTCTCTTCCCATATTATGTTGTTGTTCAATAGTACGAAATTTAGAAAATACATCACAAGACATATAACCAAAGTACAAAACTTGAAAGGGTAATATGTCATCTTTGTCAATTGTGTGTTCTCCATCAGTTGATCTTTCAGTAATCTACAAAGGTCAAAATATTGATCTTCCATTATCATCTTGTGTGAAATGTAAACGACACCTGCTGAAGTTGCACCTTCTCTATTTCTGATTTTTTTTTTTGTAAGATACTCCATGCGCAATGTACCTTATCACCGAATCTCTAATTTTTGAGATTATTAATGCCCTTTGATCTCCAGTAACTCCAGTTAGGGTTTCAACTTCTTTCTCGGTACATCCCCAACTTTGCATAATCTAGTTACAGTTCCAATCACTTCTTTCGAGATATGGTAGGGTTTATCTAGAGTTAGAATATCATCATTCAATCTATCCAGAATAAACTTAACGATTTGTGCGTTCTTGAAATAGGGGAATTCACTCCAAATATCCAATCTTTTGTGTTTTGATTCTTTTAGCCATTTCAATTCATCGGGCGACAACATGTTTCTTATAGCTCTAATCTTCTCACTGTTATACTCATCTAGGTTTATCATTCCTTTGATTTGTTCCATTTTACCTTCCGTACTCATGTCTTGTTTCTATCGAAGAAGTTCTTCAACCGCACACTAAATTAAATGGAAATTTCTCAATACAACTGTAGTACCTGATGGATTAGGGTTTTCACCGTTGAATTATCTTCACGCTTTCAAAATTATGTTGCAGAGTGCTCTCCTTCTGTTCTTTGATAAAATGGTAAATGAGGGTTCCAACTTTCTTTTTATTACTCACACACCTAACCTTTTGTTGCATTAAATGCTTTTTCCCTAGGTGTTTCAGATACCCTATTCTCTCAGTCAGTGAGAGAAAAATTCTTCTACAGACTTGTAATTGCTTGAATTTCTTTATGAGTGTTTTCAAATGCATCTGTAAATCATTAATACAGTTGTTGACAATCTTTTGCATTCCGACACCAACTACAAACAAGGGAAAAAGGATTTTCTTGAAAAAATCCCCCTAGGCCAATGGCCTGAAATCAATTCTTGGAGGATTACCAGAAGTAGGTTTTGGTACAAACTATTTCTTGCATCAGACTCATTATTTCTTACCCATGTCTTCTTCATCTGGTCTCTTACTTCACCCACAACCACTTTCCCTTTTCCTTTATTAGCTTCCTACTTATTTCTGCCTTTGTATGTCAGACCCCTTCTATCCATATTTCTGTTTCTGCAAAATATTGCAATGTGACCATATTTGTTGCAATTGTAATACATATAATTTCCTTGTTCAGACCAGTCATTCCATTGATTTCTTCTTGATCTGTACTAGTTAGCAATATGCCCAAATCTTCCATAGATATAACATTTAACATTCCTTCTACTGACAGAGTTGTTTGACATATTTCTGCATTCAATTGACTTATGACCAAACTTATTGCAATTGAAACATTCACTGGGGAATGATGAATCACTCAATTTAATTTTACTTCTACATTGAGTAGCCATATGACCAAATTTATTGTAAGAAAAACAATATCCATTAATTTTTTTGCATTAGGTTGTCTTATCGAATGCCTTTTTGCTTTGTTCATCTGATTTCCTTGCTTGGAATTCCTTTATTCATATCTAGAACTTTCTCCTTTCTCATATCCAAGACCTCACTTGCCATTTCCATTCTTCTAACCTTGAGTCAGCTCATCAAGCTTAACTGAGCTAGTATTGAACTTCTCCTTGTATTCATTTGCAGTAGCAAGTTCATACCTAAGAATAACAATCTATCTTTCAAGCTCTTCTTCATTGTTTTTGGATTGTTGCAGTTCAATCTCCAACTGAATGAATCCTCCATTAATTCTGCCACATTCATTAGATCTTTCTTTTAAGGAATGAGCAAGATTCTCCTCAATCTTCTTTTTCTCTTCAATCTCCTTAGTTATCTTCATCACCATAGATTCCATCTCATGCTTTAGGGTAGCATTGTCACATGCAAGATTTTCACATTCTTCAGTTATTTCCTTCAAGGTTTGATCAAGTGAACATCATCCATGCTTTTTCTCTCTTTTTGCTTAATCTGATCACAAAGATCCTTTCTCTTCTCCCCAGAATTAATAATCTGATCCTTCAATTTCTAAATGAATTTCTTAGCATCCTTAAGATTTGCTTTCAATTCCCAGACTTCTGCTTTGGACTGATCGAGATCATCAAGTACCACCAAAAGCTACTGCTGAATACTACCAGAGTCCATTACATTCCAGGATCCACCTCAAGCTGTTAAAATTCTTCCAAGGAACTAGGCTCTTATACCAATTGTTGGAATCAGGGAACACTGAGAGAGGGAGGCGGTGAATCAGTGTTCTGCAAAATTTAACTTTATTAATCTGATCTTTAAACCACTTATAGCATTGAACCAAAAGAAAGATGCAAGCACATAAATAAATCATCCACAACACCATAACACAAGGATTTTTACGTGGAAACCCTATTAGGGGAAAAACCACGGTGGAGGTCAATCCACAATTTGAGTTCTCAAATATAAGTGTTTTACAAATGGGGAATGCACATGCATTCAGGCACACTGCCTAGAGCTCACCGCTCAGAAATGAGGACTCACTGACTTACAAAAAAATCAGATCAAATCCATTTGAAGAATTGAACTGAAAGAATAACATCTCCTAATGTCTGATTACAGTTCTGGTTAAGCTCATCAATCACATTCCTTGATCTGCTTGTCTAATTATGCTCTTCTACTCTGTCTGCTTTCATTCGCATCACAATTCCCTTTTATACACAAGTGAAACCATGCATAATCACTTTGGTATCCTTATAAATTTTGCATCATACTTCACACACTTGATTCAAATTCATATATAAATGATATAAATGATCGCTTATATATATCTGCAACAAAATATTTAATCAACCATATGTAAGCTTCAATAAAACATAATTTTTTTTCCATCCGTTAGCTCAAACCACAAATGATTTTCAATGCAGACCATCCAAAGTTAGACACAACATAGTGAGGACCCAAAACAAAATCCTAAAACCCAAAAATACTTCAAACAATTTCACCTTGAACATCCGCAACACACCATATTCACTTAGTCAACCTTCTAGCACTGTTAAACAAAAAATCAGTCAACTGGATCTCCTAACTCGTACACCAATTGATGCGATGACACAAAAATCGAGAATAAGATATTCCAAATACCCAACGACCTTCCTTGAGATCCACAACCCAAACTAATAAACTAGTAGTGCAAATGGATTAACAAACTCAACTTCAGTCGGATACCATGTTCTTCACTTTGTCTCTCGGTATGGACAAATACTGAAATGTGAACCGGATCAATGACAACACCAGAAGCCATATGACAACATGATACTGCGTAGGATGACAATTTTTCTCATATCAAAAAATAAAACTTCTCTGACTTTTTTCGGATGCCCCATTGTGCCCCAGTGAAAGAATGAATGTTGGTATGCTGCTCCCTTGAGAGATCAAGTATAAAATTTGACTTTCAGATCAAGATTGTGACAAGATTACGGAAATGGCTTGACTACAAAGAGGAAAAAGAAAAGTATTAGGACCCTGATAGAATGACCATGAAAGGCTGTTAAACTCAAAAACGGAGATACAAGGTTGAAACCCTAGTTTTGGCAATGCATATATATGAAATTAGGTCAATTTGTAGCTCACTTGCAAACTTTTCTTTATAAATTTGAGAGATCTTTTGAAATATTTTGTGAGAGTTCCAACAAATCACCTGATAGAATGGCTCACCATGCACTCCCCACACACCACACAAATCGAGTCTAGGACTTCTAGTGGCCAATAGACACATGATCACTGGAATGTACCCCAAAAAACTTCTCTTGCACATCTTTGAAAATAGTGGAATGCAAGATAGAATAGGGAAAACAAAGGTGTTGTTATTTCAGCAACGCTTTTGTAATGGTTGGTGATGCATTTGCCAAATATAATGACACCTTTACATTAAGACATCGCTCCCCTGCATGTGCGTAAGAGTTTTAAACACACTGATGCTTAAATTGCCTTATGCCAATGTAGATGCATAAAAAATGGTGACACTTCTGCAAAATTATAAGTCCTCGCTTTTGTTGAGCGATGAGGAAATGACAATGCTTTTACATAGTAGTCATTCTTATGCATTGGTGAGGCTATTGCAAAATAGCGATGCAACTGCCTTCTGATAGAGTGACATCTTTGCATTAAAGGCTTGCTAAATTACATTGGAGGGATCCGTACTTAGAATTTTTTGCCAATTTTATTACAAATTGAGATTATGTGTGTTGTGCGTGTAGGAGATTTTCCATCCATTTATTTTCGTGAGAGGAGACCAAAAATCCTTGATCAGATTGGCGGGTTAGACAAGTGGGATGTTATGTTCCTTGGCATAGTCAGCCTCTACCATATTTGTTACATGCAGGAGGTTAGGACACACCTAGCTATGATGACAACACTTGTGGAGTGTTGACATTCTAAGACCTCCTCCTTCCACCTTCATACCGGTGAGATGGCAGTTTCCCTAGAGGATGTTTGGAGGATTCTTAGTGTGTCAATCCATGGAGAGAGGGTAGTCTATGATGTTGACTTAGGCATGGAGGCCATGTTCCAAGTATTGGGTGTTGATGAGCTAGATGTGGCTAGCTGATAGATCGATCTACATAGATACACTGGATGAGTTAGCGACCTGACATTGGTTATAGCGGGACTCATCATGGTAGTCCTAGTTCTGAACTAGAGGAGCAAAGGATTTAACAAAAAAATATACTTTCCATTCCAGAACAAAGCACATTGATGTTTAGTTTCATTCTATTTGTGATATGGTGGAAGATGGAAAGGTGAACTTGGAAAAGGTGGAAACTTTGGTGAATGTTGCAGATGCACTGATGAAGCCAGTGAGCATAGAGAAGTTTAGATGGTGTGCCAGTTCTATGGGCCTTATGGCCTGAGAAATGATGTAAAGACTCTTGTAAGGTCTTCAATAAGTGGGAGAATGTTGCCTGGTTAAGGTGTATCAACCTTAGTGAGTCCCATTATTAAATAATTATTTATTTTCCTCTAATTTTTTGATTTTATTTATTAAATGCAAAAAAATATATGTTTCCAAATTGCTAATTCACTTTGTGGGACCAGGTGGGGCGTTGGCATCCTACATGAAAGGTGCAAAGGACAAGAATGTGACACTTATCACATGGGCACTCATTTGGGAAAAGGAAAAGATTAAAACCTCTAAAATATGCACCATTTTGACATGTGGCAGTCTAATTTGGAAGCAAGCTTTGACGGGGTCCAATTGTGAGCATGTTTATCTCTTCAAAAAGGTTGGAAGCAAGGAAGGGTGACACTTGTCACCTAGGAAATCATTTGAGCATGAAGCATTGTGAAAACCTCAAAGAGGAGCACCATGGTGCCATGTGGCATGTTTTTGACATCAAGACTATACACATGCACAAATGCTCATTTTGGGTGGTTTCAACATAGAATTCCACACTTTTGTTGCCAAATGGAATCATCAAAACTATACATCTCAATGACAAGCAATCCAAAATTACTACATACAAAAGAATCCCTTACCCTATTTCCTTGGAATTATCCCTAAGTTAAATAATTCTTGGGATAATTTTAAAGGGGACTACAAGTATGAAAAATTATATAGACTAATTTGTCTTAATGTTCCAAGGACATATTACATCACTTGAAGCACATTGAATGCCTTTATACTGCATGGACCATAATTTGGTAGTTGTTTGGAGGTCCACTTGATTCTCCATTCATTCACGGCATTTCCTTAAAAAAACCTTGCACCCGTGGATGTTATTGAGACAATTATAGAGGTTCCTCCTCCTCTTGCTATTTCTATGGAGATCATGGCTTCCCTAAATACTTGTAATGAATTTATTTCGTAAGACAACACATATGTACATGATCTACCATATTGGGATACATACTTACAAGACACTTCACATCTATTTGTAGAATCTCACTTTCCAATCTTGACAGTACTATGAAGAATTTTGTTCTCTTTGGTGAAGAGTCTCCTTCATTTGCATCACCTACTCTAGATGTAATGAAGGTATACATAAACCCTAACTAATTTTCTCTCTCCACCTCTACATATTTTCATGGTGACACAATCTACAATTATACTTGAGTATATTGATTAGATCCAATCATAGTATAGCATAGGCATGGGGAAATATGATAATTTTCCAAAGATCTTCATCATGTTTTATGTCTTCATTCCACATATAGAGTGGGAATTCAATTGATATATAACAAAATCATTGTTTCTTCTAAAAGGGAGATGCATTGTTTGATGTAGGTGGACATACTTTAGTATTCATTATGAGATTATCTACTTTAACATCCTCTCTTTAGAGGGGGAGTTTCATTTGTGAGCTTTGTTGGGATTTTAGGAGGATCTCTCTCTCTCTCTCTCTCTCTCTCTCTCTCTCTCTCACTCACTCACACACACACACACACACACACACACACACACACACACACACACACACACACACACACTTGATGGACTCTTTTGTAAATGGCTACCTAACATGGCTATATCTTTTTGGGACCAATTTTTACCATCATAAGCTATGCTTAAGGAGGTTATTATTTATTATGTAGCAAGTGATTTTTTCCATCTTGTCCTACTTAGTTGTATTTTATAGAAATGCAACCCTTTTGCTTGTATTTTCATATGTGAGACAAACATTGGATGCACACTTGATGAAGCATGCCTCACACTTGACATTATATACATCTATTTAAATAATGAAGTAGCCATTAAGTTGCTTATTCATATCTCTTTGTTATCTCAAACAAATAGTTATTTAGTGATTTGAACAATTTCTTTATATTTTGATCTTGAATAAATTACATAGCCAAATCTTACACGTAATTCTAATATCATGTTAACTATTTTTATTAATTAATTGAAACTCAAATATAAGACTTTTTAAAATTAATTATACTACTACAATACTTATTCAAATCCTTTGATTTAAAATATAAAATAGATCTAACAAACACGTCATTTATATGTGAATCCAATCCTAATACACTAAATCCTTTGATTTAAAATGTAAAATAGATCTAACAAACACGTCATTTATATGTGAATCCAATCATAATACACTGTAGATACAAATTATACAGCTCTTCCCATCTCCCTCTACCACACCCACACCCACACCCACCAAGAAAAAATACTAACCTACTCATCAATCTGACAAATCCCACATTTAAAAATAGCCTATAAACTATCACCAAATAGTATGTCTATTCTTCATATGAACTATTAAAACAAAACCATCCCACTTCTATTTAAAGGAGATCCTTTGTTTCATCCTTGAAAAAGCTAGAACACACTAGTGAATCCATGAGGTGTAAAGAGACAAAATATGCATAATTTCATTACTTTGACACTTCATAGAGCCAAAAATGGTAATGATCATCTTGGTTAGCAAGGATAAGCCATTGAGAAATTGATGTTGCCATCACACCTTGTCCTCACCTCTTTAAAGTGGTTTTCGGTGTTGATGAATGAGTTGAAATGGTTGCCCTCTTTCCTCATCAATGTTACCTCTTAGAAGTGAAGCATTGATCTGTCCCGACTAGTGAAATCCCAACATATTTTCTTGGTTAATGTCAACTGTCGTGGTGTCATTTTTCTATATAATATGATATGATTTGTCGTACCCCCCAATCTACCCGTCTTTTTCACTTTTTAGATTTAAATTAAATGAATATATTTGAATTACCCAATTACAAAGGATCGTGAATCTAACGAATAGCATTAAGCGGCGTGTACAAACATTAAAAAAATTACGATGTCGTCAAGTCTATAATGATTTAAATATTTATAATGTTTTGTGGTCAAGATAATTAAATTTGTTTTTACTATGACGATGTCGGTTACTTTTAAACTTGATTGTTAACGTAATTGCATATCCACGCCATTTGTTTATTGCTCTTTTAAAATATTGACAAATAGTTATCATCTGCCTTTTACATATATATTTATACAGATATTTATCCTGTTTACATGGTTATATATTTTTATATTTCATTGTATTTTTTTTTTAAATTTATATTTGTATATATTTTTATACACACAGTTTATTGTGATTTAGTTTCTTTTGTGCTTCATTATTAATTTGCAATTAAAGATTCATCTTGTCTTAATTTAAATTTTTAAATTTAAATATGATTGACTTTTCATCTTTGTTCTTTTATCTAGATCTAATGAAACATAAATTTGCAAGATAGGTTGTTATGTCCTTCTATCTAAAGACATTCTAATTGTTTGATGACTTGAGAGTTATTTTCACATATCATTTTCACTCACTTGAGTTGGTGTACTAAAATGGCTCTAATTTTGTGCAAATATTACAAAACCATTTGCATGACTTAAGATTGTTGTTTTCTATCCTTATTAAATTTTCAAGGGTTAGTCTAGAAGAACTCGTCTCCTTGAGGCTAATTAAGAACCCTTAGGGCATTTATTAATACCACCAAGTCTGAAGATATTTAGGAAACATAGAGAGGAAGGCAAGGGTGATCATTTGAATTGAAGAACATAAGTGTATAGATCACACATGATAAATTTGAAGGTACAAGACAAGTTCACAATCATAGATTAGTCTTAGACCATTAGATTTTTCCCTACATAGAGTTAGTATAAACTTATGATTGTAAGGCAATTGACAATTTGTCATCTATTGCCCTTGATCTTGAGGCTTATAAAATTTAGATCTTCATCAATCTTTGTGCATTCATTAATTATTAAACTAAGTGTGCACTTGTTTTCTATTTACATTCCTACACATTTTGGTTACTAGCTCAATATTCAAATCTCAACACATAATTAATTAGTCTAGGTTTATAGTTCTTTTGTGCATGTATTTTATTGGATTAGCCTACACTATGCCTAAGAAAAATTTTCTTCCTTTACATTTTGGTCAACTTGACTGATCCTACAAAACTTATTTTTTTCTTTAAGGCATCTAAACCAATGTTAGGGTTTTTAGATATGCACTTTGATTTTAGAGAGCACTTTTAAAAGAAATGTTGAGCGTCTATTTAATAGTCCTAGTAAGAAAAATATCCATTTTCTATTCAAGAGGTTCAAATATTTGTCCTTTGTTGTCAGTGACTACTTTTGATAAATTTTTATCGTGTTACATGATATTCATTTTTATAAGGTAATAATTTTGGTGACATGATCTTGATTGGTGTTGTTATACTACTCTTAGTTTGTATCCTTCGATGTAATAAGGAGTGCTTGCTAGTTATCATATGGAGTTGTTGATCATCAAAGCTTATGCCTCCCCGATAGCCTTATGAGAAATTTAGTGAATGTGGGACTTATTTGTGCCTCATTGAATGCCTTTGGTACTTTTATAGAAAGACGAATCTTCTCTGAGTTTGGAGAAAAGGGTAGAAGAAAATGTATATATAAAACAAGAAAAATGGTGATGTGTCAACGCTTTTACAACATTTCAAACCCAAATTTCTTTTCTCTGAATGATATATTAGACACAGAATGCCACAACCCTTGACTATTGAGAGGAGAACGAGCAACAAAGGCTAAATACAAGCACAATACAGTCTTTCAAATCTCCCCTTGGGAAGTGTTCATTAAGGTCCGATCAAGCATAAAAGTTCTAAAATTTAACATAAAAACATTCAAAAAGTTGCATAAACCCTTCCTCTTGTTACAACATAATATGAGGAAATAATAACCTTTAAAGAAACTAGAGAAGTTCAAAGACATAATCCGATTTCTACAAGCTATTACTTTATCATATAAGATTGCAACATGAAAATTAACTAATCAAACTATTTGAATTAATCTTAACATAGTTTTTTATTCTGAACGAAAGCATAAAGAAGGAAACTTGACAAAGGCCATAACATGCATAGTTTCAAAGATTTCTTCCAAACAGATTGTGCTTAAATATCAAATAATTTTCAAAACAAAGGTTGGATGCCAATCTGATAATAGTTTGAGTTAAAACAATATAACATGCCAGAGAAAAGAAGTGTTCTACCAACTTCTAATGAAAATATTTCTATAACTATGGAAAGCTAAACGACTTCTTTTTTTTGAAAAAGGAATTTTTTTGGAACCCCTTCCTTCTATTGTTGCCTCTTATTTATAGTTGAAAAAGGAGAGAATCTCCTCCAACATTCTAGAAGTAAAAACTACCAGATGCCAACATCTAATAGCTCACGATCCGATCGTAGATTTTTATTAGCTCATAAAAATATTTTCTCATTAATTCCCAACTGCCTCATTTATGTCACTTAGATATTTAACAAAGATTTCCCTATGTAAACACTCGGATCCTAGAAAATAGCAAGGAAAAATCTGGTTGACCAATCACATAGGTTGATGGCATCGTCTCAAAACTTCTAGCCTGAAAACAAGGAAATCCTAGGATGCCTCAACAAACTCCAGAAACGATCTCTTTCCATAAATGCAACCTGCCTGAAATGAAGAGATGATGTGTCGATGAGGTGGAGAGTTTTTAGAGTTATGAAGATAGCCTTAGAGAAAATCCTCGCCGAGCTGACATGTGTCCTCGCTTTTCTCTAGAAAGGAAGGTAATAAAAAGAACAAATTTTCCTTTTAAGCGTGGATCATCCCGAAACCAAAACCAAATAAAAGTCGAAAAACAAAAAGAAGATTAAGGCAAAATTGCTTCATAGTTCTGACGACTCACAAGGGGACTTCACTTGTGAAGCCACAAACCTAGAGCTCTGGAAGTTCCTAGAGTTTGAGGAAGGCGAAATACTGTACCTCCCAATCCAAATTAGTGGGTCGGATGAGAGTGTGAAGGATCATGTATGTTTGATCTAACTTAAATACTTCCCTAAAAGAAATGGCTCCCCATCTTACAGAAACAAATCCAAGGTGATAATAGAGACAAGAAAGGGGAAAGATCTCGTGCTCGATTTCATCAATGGTGGGTATCAGACTTAAACCTAGGAGCTCTGTAGAATTCTAAACCTTTTATCTGATTGCATCAATGATCTACTCATCTGATAGCACATCTCGATTTGGCTAGACAAGAGGAGGCAAACCAAAACTAAGCAAAATATTGAAATCCTTCTTAATCTCGTTGACCCTTCTGTTTAGCACTACTTGTCTCTCTTTGCTCTTTTCTATGATTTTGTGGCAGTAGATGAACTCACTTTCTTTTCTTGAGGTGACCCTCTGATCTGGAATCTTTGCACTTCTTAGGGCCTCATTAGTAGCCACACACAAATTGGAAATTATATTTTGTGATTCATCGACTAGGGGAGCATATATCTGCAGGATTTGGTTGGCCATCGGGCCAACCTTTTTTATTTAATTCTTGAGCATCCCTTAAAAATTGTAGCGTTGGCCTGAGAATGGTAACCGCAACTATGATCTTTTCCTAGCATGTGGATATCAACTTATTTAATATAGGGAGGGTCCCAGACCCTTGTGCAGTGGTTAAATCCTGATGTAATTGAAGCTCTCTCACTCTTGAATTCTCCTCCATTTGATTCTTCTCTTGAAAGAATTTGTCAGTTTAGAGTTTAATTAACCTTCTGATTTCTTGGTCGTGAGCCTGCAGAGTGGACATGACATCTTACTCTTGCCTTATCCTTCCTGCCTCTGCCTGGGCCTTTTGTAGATTATCGGAAGCCTGAGATCGAACATCGTTCGAATATCTCTGTATGTTTCCTTGAGTACTTTGGTACTCTACATTTATTTGGTGCCCAGTAGCAAGCTCAACTCTTAGCTTTTCAATTTCAGCATATAGTTGAACCTGTTCACCTTGGGCCTCCTTGAACAACCTAGTTGCTTCTCCTTATTGATTCTATAGCTGTCTTATGTGGGCCATCTTGATATCTCTGGCCTTGAATTCCATTTGCAACCTGCTCACTATTTCCCTTACATTTATCAACTCTGCCTCACGCTTCTTCAATTTTTTGTCCAACCTTTCATAATCAACATATACCACCTTCTAGGTGGCCTTGGATAGGACCACCTTATCGCACAAAAAAGTTTAATTTAAATCCAGACCCATGGATTTGATGTCATAATCCTCCATCTACATTTTTCCCTCGAGCTTGGACACGAGCAACCTCATGGTAGTGATCAACAAAGAATTCTGCTTTTCATTGAAGCAAGCTTCAATCTTTTTGTTAGTTGGTTGTGCGACGTTCTTTAACTACCATTTTATCTTTCTGGCATGTTGGGCCTGCTTGGTTGCATCAAAATTCTCTTGGAGACTCTAAGGGGTATCAATTCTTTGTGTGGCAATGGAAGAACCTAGAGGGAGATAAAAAAGGGTGGCAGAAGGGGAAACCTTAGATTTATAAGAATGCGGGTAGACAAATGGTAGTGTAATCATGGAAAATGGTGGGATACCAAATTGAGATTGGGCAAGGGGAAAACTAGGTAGGGTGAAAAAAGAAACGAGTGGAAGTAGAGATGTTTTCCCAAAAACGAATGGACCTGGAATGACGGGCAACATGGATGCTTCAACTCTCTCAATGGGGGCCCTTGATAGGGCAATCAAAGAATCAATAGCGGCCAAGGCATATGTTGCTCGTTCGATGCGTTGTGTTATTTCATAAGGTTCATTATTAAAAGTGGTTAGGAGTTCATTGAGGACCAAAATGTCGAGGTCTATGGATGGAGGAGTCTATCCCTTAGATGGGGGTGGTGGATTAACCAGAGATGTAGAGGCAAAAAGAAGAGAGGGAGGAAAACTTACCTGTGTCGCGATGATCGAAAAACCTTGCAAAGTGGACTCCACTTCTTCTTCTCCTCTAGATGATACACCGGGTTCACCTAGATCCTGGACTCACCTCCTCTTTACATGACCGAAGCTAGTACGGTTTGATCCTTTAGTGGTCGATCTCGCCAAATTTTTTCCTTCAATAACCACAATGAACCTTCCTAGTGACCATCAGGTTCTTTTCCCTTTGCTTCATGGACTAATGGAGGACATGACTTGTGAGTCCTTTTACCTCGATCCTTTCCTTTTGTCTAATTCCTAAGGTTGGGAAGCATGGCACAAAATTTCTTCCTATTCAATCTCATGACTTGTCTTCGGATCGCTATTGTCAGTATCAACCTCTCCATGATAAAACTCATCGAACCTTTCATCATATGGCTCCATGTCTCTGTACAGGGAATGGGGGCACCTCATCTCTTGTTGGAACCTCTAGAAATATGCCTTCTTCCTTTCTGACCATCCCAAGCATTTTAATTACATGCTGAGGGATTTACCCATTGGGAGATTCCTCTGATACTCTACTTGTGCTACATATAAATTCAGCCATGTTGGTCATTTGGATGGTATGCAAGCCAAGTTGATGTATACTTCTAGGCTTTCTTGAGTTGGATTTTTCCTTGACTCAAAATAATCCCAACTCTCATGTTTCAAAGTCAGGAGGTGCCTTGTTAGATTGTAGTCCCATGTGTCACAAATTAAAACCCAGCCTAAGACCACCAGTTTGTTGGTGAGCTCGCTCTCCACCTTTTGCTTTGTCAGTGTTACTTGATTATTGGAAATTTTAAGGGGGAGGGGGTATAGCTCTGTTTTGTTCCTTCTGGTTCCATAGGTGTTGTCAGTAAGGGTTGCCTGACGACATGCCTCCAAAGAAAAAACTCTATCGGTTACAAATTTGGGGAGTCTGAAAGGCTCCTCGATGAAACCATGAAACCTGATAAATGTAAAATCCTCACCCAAGAAATAATTTACCAAGGTCTGTGAAATCTTCATCCATTGCAAGACCTCAAGAGAGAAATGACTCGTAGGGCGTGGGAGAAAATCTTGAAGTACCGGCCTCATAAAATAATCTACAAACCAATAGTAATACCATGTTCTTGAAAGCATATGAGTCCATACAAAAATTGGCTGATAGAAACCCTTTACATCAAACCTAAATTGTGATAGAATTCTCTCTAGAAATTCAAAATTTTGATGCAAAATCAAGTGAACCAAGAAAGAAGAATACCTGAATTTAAACTTAGTATCATAGATCCTTAATTGCTCTAGCATCCCTTTGGCTACTACATTACCAAAGTCATAATATTTTTGAACTTTCTCACTTTTAAGAATGAAAGCCAGGCCCATCTGAAAGGGATAGACTTATTTATCATCATCAAGGCCGTAAATCCAGGTCAACATCAAGAAAAAAGACTATGTATCTTTCTTGAATTTTCTGTGAGCAAGAGGAAAAGAAAAGTGATCTATCTCCGGTATTTCCTTCATTTCATCCTCATAAAAGCTTCCCTTCTTGGTTACTGCATGCCATAAACCTTCCATTTCTTCCTTCTCAAAATTTTCGGTGCCCCAAGCTGTAGGGATATACAATATATCTTGTATGGCTACTGCAGAATTTGTAACCTTGATCTTGTTGCCGATAATAACTCTTATCTCCTTGTTGAATCTCTTGGCACATACATCTACCAACTCATGGCATGGATGCATGACAAGAAACATGAACTATGAAAAACCACAATTCTAGAGTCAAGACGTGAAATTTCCAGACGACCCATGCTGATTCATTCTTTGGAATGCCCCCTCCCTAAGTTTTTAAGGGTTAGTCACTAGCTTTGGGTCAAAAACGTTGTCGGCGAAATATTGCACCACCTCTTTTTTGATATGATTATTAGGTTTCACTGATTTGGTGTAATCAAAATTTTGCTCTTCTAGCGTTGGGGCATTGGCAAATGAATTCCTCCTAAAGATGTTGGCACAACCTAGCCTCTTGAACGAGGCTCCATCCTTTCTACCAGATGTTGATGCTTCCACCATGGTTGTATCAAGAAGTTGCAGAGTTTCTTCAATGAAATGGCCACTTGCCTTTAGCTACTTAGAAAAATCTACATTTGGGTGTAGTTAATTCATTAGCACACACATGCAGTTAAGGATTTGTCGTTATTGCTGGTCCACTAAATGTTTCCACTGAGGCGATATGTGTGGATTTGAGATCTATATCCCTTAGGAATGCCGACAAATTATGCGAGAGTGGAATTAGTACATTCTCCCCGCTGCCTCTTTTCATAAATAAGCTCATTGCTTTGGAGAGCATGCCTTTAGCTATGAGAAATGTGCTTAAGTAATGAAAGGTACCTTTGAAAAGATGTGCCCATTTAATTTTTAAAAATTTAATGCGTTAATCCATGTCTTTTCAAATAGGCGAGCTATCCAGTGCTGATGATGGCAAAGGACTCATGTCGATGATCGACCTATGCGAGCATTTACTCCCAATGCCCAAATTTAATTTTCAGTACCTTATGTAAGATTTTTGTATGATTCATCTCCTGTCCTCTAGTTGCTTTGGTATTCCTCCATTTCCGTCTGGCCAAAAATAGACTTCTCGTTGGTTGTGTTTCTTGACACATATTTTCTATAAATAGTTGTACCACCTTATTAGAATATTCATTCAAAAAAATAGCCTTTTAAGTTTAGTGAGTTTTTCTTGCTATCTCCCATTCTGCCACACTTTGCTACTTTGTCATTATGTCAATTGGCCTAGGTACTTCTATTCTGTTTCTACTACAGAGGCCACAATATACCTTCATGGGGGAGGTCACCTATGATAGAATTAAGTGCATAGTGAAGAAGTGTGATGGCCTTGGCACAATTGCATTCAAGTGGGTAGTCAACCTAGACTATATTGATGATGAAAACCAGTTGAGAAGCAACTGCAACATTATTTATTTCTTTTTCGCCTCCTTTCTTGACCTGAACATCATCAAGCCTATGATAATTGAATTGTGCCACTAGATGTTTGACTTCATACTGCTAGAAGGGCTCAGTGAAATTGTGTAAGTGGCCATCTTTGGTGTTGGTATTTCGAGCACCATGGACATCCGTAGACATGTCGACTATGGGATGGACGTGGCCTAGTTTCCATTCCTTTTTGCCTTCTGCATCGTGGACCTTGATGGGAATTTCTCGTTGTCTCTGCTAGCGGCCACCTACCTGTTGCGGGAGTATAGCGTGGAATGTGTTTCTGGGCTCGACTAGAAGAAACATTTTGAGTTTCTGGTATACAGTCCTGGCAAGGAGAACTAAGGTCCATGTTGTGTTGAGCCCATGTATGTTGTGTGCTCACCCCTCTTTTCACCCTGACAAAGAAGAAGAAGAACCCAATGATGAGCCACTTTTACTGTGTAACGATGGTTGGAGGCTTAGCTTTTACTATTTTTTGCATGTTGCCTTCTTTTTGCTTTGTGACTCTTTTTGTGTTTGCTCAAGAGGGCTTCATGTGTAAATCTAAGCCTCGAGCTTGTATTACACTGTAATTTTTTTTATGAATATAATATAATACAATACTTTTCCACTTTCTCGGTGCTATTCTCATGGTTTATTCTCAAAATAAAATGCATTTACAATTTTTTTTACATATGGTACATAACTATGATTTTTTTTAAAGAACTTGCACACTAATGGAATAATTTTAGATAAATACCATTTATTGGTATATCCAAAATGTTACCTTCCATATCTTCTAGCTCATACACATTCTTTTCCTTGCATGCGCTAATACAGAAGGGTCTCTTCCATAACGCTTCAAATTTTGTATGTTGACTTGGTTTCGCAATGTCCTCATCATACTTTAGTACTAGGCTCCCTTCCTTGAAATCTGGGTTGGAGGTCTTTTTGTTGAACCATCGCTTTACTGTTTGTTGGCAGTCGATCATGGTCCCATAAGGCTTTTCTCTGTCTTCTTCGAGTTGGAGGATTTCCGCCAACCTTCCTTCCATTCTGCCACTTTCTTCAATCTCCAAGGCCTTTAGTAGTTGCAAGGCATGGATCTCTATAGAAACATGTAGAAATACCTCTTTTTTGTATACCAATTCATAAGGAGATGCCTCCAAGATCTACTTTGGGCATAATCAGGTCTACCCACAAAACATCTTGTAGGTGCTTGTTCCAATACCTTTGTCGCTCTAGCCCGATGCACTTGATTAACCTAATTAGGTTTTTGTTGGTCGACTGCACTAACCCATTTCCTTGCAGGTAGTAATTTGATGAAGTTTTAAGGTAAAACCCATGTTTGATAGCAAAATATGACATCCCTGAACCTATAAAATCCCGTGTGTTGTCGAAAATGGGTTTTGGTGAACCAAATCTGGTTACAAGATCTTCAAGGAAGTTGATGATCTCGCCCTCTATAGCATTTTTTAGGGCGACAACCTTCATCCACCTCGTGAAGTAGTTGGTCACCGTAAGGATCCACTTATGACCAACACTAGAAATAAGATTTATCATCTTAATAAAATCCAAACCCCATTGAGCAAAGGGTTCCTTAGTTACAATTGGGCTCAAAGGCAAGGCAAAATTCTTTCTTTTTCCAAAAAAATATTGGCATTGAGTACACTTTTGCACCAAATGGTGCACTTCAGAAAATATGGAGGGCCAATAATACCCCACTCACATTATCTTTAAGGTGATGGTCTTGGTGGAGAAATGTCCACCCTTAGGATTGCAATGAAATTCATTAAGAACCCTTCCTACCTGTGGCTTATTCAAGCATTGAAGCAAGACACCATAATAATTCCTTTTAAATAAAACACCTTCAATTAATACGTACCTAGTGCCTTGCAGTCTGTAGTATCACTTTTTTTGAGAGGGAAGGGTTGTCGAGCTCCCCTTTTGCATACTGATTTTGATTCGTCACCTAGGAATCATCGAACTCGAACTAATTTGTGTAAACTTGATTGGTCTCCTTCTCAGCTATGGAAATTGATTCTTGTGCAAGATATTCGCACAAAACCTCTTCCCCAAACTAGCTTGGTTGGTCTAATATCGACATCATACTCACAACATCACAACAGGAATTTAGCACTAACTTTTACGTCAGATTTTAGTGTACTTGAGTCCATCAATTGGAGCCATCTCACGACGTGAAAGTCGATGCAAAAGTGTTTCTTCATTTTATTGTCATATTTTTCGTCGTCTTTAGCATCCACTTTAGCGCCAGATTTTACCCCAAAAATTTAGTGCTAGTAATAGCATCTTCTTTAGCACTGAGAATAGCATCGGAAATGGTGCCTAAATTGGCACCCAGTTTGGCTTCAAGTTTTTCTTCCATGTCTACTCCCATTTTTTCTTCTAGTTTTGCTTCCACTTTTGCTTTTGGTTGTGCTTTCGCTTTTGTTTCCACTTTTGCTTTGAATTTTGCTTCTAGTTTTGCTTCTAGGTTTGCTTCCAGTATTGCTTCCAATTTTGCTTCCAGTTTCGCTTCCGGTTTCGCTTCCACTTGTGCTTCCAGTTTTTCTTCTAGTTTGGCTTCCAATTTTGCTTCCAATTTTTATTCCGATTTTGCTTCCGGTTTTGCGTCTGATTTTGCTTCCAATTTTACTTCCATTTTTGCTTTGAATTGCGCTTCCAATTTTTCTTCCAATTTCGCTTCCAGTTTTGCTTCCACTTTTCCTTCTAGGTTTGCTTCCAGTTTTTCTTCCAATTTTGCTTCCAATTTTGCTTCCAAATTTGTTTCTAGTTTTGCTTCCAGTTTTGCTTCCTGCGTTCCTTCTAGTTTTGCTTCTAGGTTTGCTTTCGGTTTTGCTTCCAATTTTTCTTCCAAGATTACTTCTGGTTTCCTTCTGTTTTGCTTCTAGTTTGGCTTCCATTGTTGTTTCCTTATTTTCTTCTAAAAATGCTTCTTGTTTTGCTTCTAAAAAATGCTTCTTGTTTTGCTCCCGATTTTGCTTCCAAGTTTGCATTCGGTTTTGATAGCAAATTTTCTTCCAAGATTGCTTCTGGTTTGTTTCTAGTTTGGCTTCTATTGTTGCTTCTAAAAATGCTTCTTGTTTTGCTTCCATTTATTAATTTAATATGTTTTAATTCAATTTAATTAGTTAAATATATGATGCCTCTTAAATAACTCATATGATTATAGAGTAAGTAATTTAATTATTTAACTCATATGATTAAATAACAAGATAATTACATATAAAAAAAAAAAAGATAATTATTTTATTTTTTTGCTAGTTAAATCACTGCCAAAATGATACATGTCCAATAGTTGACATAAGTCAAAATGAAACATGTACAAATGATATAAGTAAAAATGATAAATTATGTGACTCAAATTGATACAAGTCAAGATGATACATGTCTAAATGATATAACTGAAAATGATAAATGCCAATATGATACAACTCAATAATATGCTATTGTAGGCCATGAATATGATACATATGATAGTAACCATGAAAAGAGGCATCATAAAAATATATCAAAAATGATCCATGATGTAGTCTATATGATCATGAATGTCACTGGGTACTACCAACAACTACCTCATCATCATCACCACTATCATGATCATCATAACGATATACCAAAAATGATCCATGATGCAACCTATATGATCATAAATGTTGTTGGGTACTACCAACAACTTCCCTATCATCATCACCACCATCATGATCATGATCATCATGATCATCGTCAGTGTCATCATCATTGTCATCGGCCTTGGTGTATTCCGTATCTATGTATCATCATCCTCTTCCATGCAATCTGTATCGGTAGAAACAATATTTTCTAGATCTATATCACAATGAGGATCATCTTGATCTTCTGGAAGACCCGTGTTCTACAAAAAAAAAACATTTAAAATGAAAAATTATTTATTTCATGCAATAATTTATTTTCCTATTATATATCTAATATTGAAACATATGAGACAAAACCATAATCATATTACATCATATCAAAGTGCACATACCATAATAAAGTTTCAAAAAATTTACAACTAATATGTGATTTCAATGATGTAAAACATGCAACAATTCTAATAAACATTAGTAAAGATCATAAAAAAATTTGTTATACAATTTAACTATCAACTATAAATTCTATTACATAAGCTTAAGTGCCAACCCTCTGCAAAAGAATGAGGAGACTACAATAAGATTGGTTGTAGGGGGCATTGATACAAGATATGGACATGGCTCTTCCAAGCCATCCACTGAGATGGTTTCATAAAAAAATGTGGAAGATATCCTCGTTTCTAGAGAGCTCATGATTTAGGTTGATGTGAAAAATGATGTTGTTCTGGTACCCATTAATGGCATCATGGTTCCATTTCATGTAGCCACCATCAAGAGTGTTACAAGCCAACAAGATGGAGGGAATTCTTATATAAGAATAATTTTCAATGTTCTAGGTACCAACTTTAATGCCAACTACATGCCAACATTGAAATTCCCTAGCAATATTTATGTTAAGGATATTTCCTTTAGATCCAAGGATTCAAAGCACATTAATGATGTGGTACAAATGATTAAATTCCACATACGATCTGTAGAAATGAAAGAGTCCGAAAAGGTAGAGAGAGCTACATTGGTGACTTAGGAGAAACTCCAGCTTTCAAAAACAAAGGCAATTAGGCTGGAAAACTTGTGGATCAGGCTAGCATTTGGTGGAAGAGGAAGAAATATGACTGGAACTCTGGAGGCCCACAATAATGGATTTTGGTATTTAACCATGAGAGTAGAAGAGAGAGATGATATCATGTATCAAAATATTAAGCATGCATTCTTCCAGCCAGCGGAGAAGGAGATGATTACTTTGCTTCATTTTCATTTGCATAACCTTATCATGGCATGGGAACCAAGAAGACCAAGGATGTCCAGTTTTATGTGGAATTAATGGATGTGGTCCAAACTTTAGGAGGGACAAGAAGGTCAATGTATGATCCTAATGAAATTGAGGAAGAACAACAAGAGAGGGACATGAAAAATAAAATCAATGTAGAGTTTCAAGGTGTTGGGACTGGAAAAATCTGGCATTTTCCACTAGCCTCTACCTCACCTACCTTCCATATACCATAGAAATACACCACACTTTAATTTTATGATCAATTCAAATTGTAGAAATTTGTGTGACTAGATCCATATTATAGCCTCTATTGCACCCATAAAATTGAAATCCTGTAGTCTTTCCCCCACTCCTAACAAAATTCAATACCATCGGCCTAACAATGCTTCATTGGCGGAACCTCCCATCACACCCCCACCGATGGCCCGATGAAAATAGCTCACAACCTAGTATCAAAGTAACAATACCCTATCAGGTGGACTCCTAAGGTGCTCTCCCCAATGTACCGATAGAGTCAACAAAATTAAACACAACGTTGTAACAAATAAACATCGTTCAAACAAATTATGGTATTCCCCTGATGGGCCGATATAACCATGAATTATCAAGTGCATAGATTATATCGGGGGAACTAGGGTGCATCAGGGAAACATTATCTGGTGTCCCATCAATAGATCGAAGGAAAGGTGTTCATCGGTGGAGAAGGTGGCTACTAGTGAAAGAGGAATCACAGTCTCGCCGATACGACGATAATGATTATTACACTGATGTGACACCTCGAGGCATCATCGAGATACCATAATAAAATTTCAAAAAATTTACAACTAATATGTGATTCCAATGATGCAAAACATGCAACAATTCTAATAAACATTAGTAAAGATCATAAAAAAAATTGTTATACAATTTAACTATCAACTGTAAATTCTATTACATAACCTTAAGTGCCAACCCTCTGCAAAAGAATGAGGAGACTACAAGAATATTGGTTGCAGGGGGCATTGGTAGAGTAGATGGACATGGCTCTTCCAAGTCATCCATTGAGATGGTTTCATACCAAAATGTGGAAGATATCCCCATTTCTAGAGAGCTCACGATTCAGGTTGATATGAAAAATGATGTTGTTCTAGTACCCATATATGACATCATGGTTCCATTTCATGTAGCCACCATCAAGAGTGTTACAAGCCAACAAGATGGAGGGAATTATTATATAAGGGTAATTTTCAATGTTCTAGGTATTGGCTTTAATGCCAACTACATGCCAACATTGAAATTCCCTAGCAGTATTTATGTTAAGGAAATTTCCTTTAGATCCAAGGATTCAAAGCACATCAACGATGTGGTACAAATGATTAAATACCACAGATGATTTGTAGCAATGAAATAGTTTGAAAAGGCAGAGAGAGCTACATTGGTGACTGAAGAGAAACTTCAACTTAAAAAAAAAAGGCAATTAGGCTGGCAAACTTGTGGATTAGGCCAACATTTGGTGGAAGAGGAAGACAGATGACTGGAACTTTGAAGGCCCAATGGATTTCAGTATTCAAGCATGAGAGTAGAGGAGAGAGTTGATATCATGTATCAAAACATTAAGCATGCATTCTTCCAGCTAGCGGAGAAGGAGATGATTACTTTGCTTCATTTTCATTTGCATAACCTTATCATGGTGTGGGAACCAAGAAGACCAAGGATGTCTAGTTTTATGTGGAAGTAATGGATGTGGTCCAAACTTTAGGATGGGCAAGAACGTCAATGTATGATCCTGATGAAATTAAGGAAGAACAACAAGAGAGGGACAAGAAAAATAAAATCAATGTAGAGTTTCAAGGTGTTGGGACTGGAAAAATTTGGCATTTTCTACTAGCCTCTACCTCACCTACCTTCCATAGGCCACATAAATACACCACACTTTGATTTTATGATCAATCCAAATTGTAGAAATTTTTGTGACCAGATCCATATTATAGCCTCCATTGCACCCATAAAATTAAAATCCCAGTCTTTCCCCCATTCCTAACGAAATTTAATACCATCGGCCTAACAATGCTTCATCAGCAAAACCCCCATCAAAGCCCCGCCTATGGCTTGATGAAAATAGCTCAGAACCTACTATCATAGTAAAAATACCCTATCGAGCTGACTCCTAAGGTGCTCTCCCCGATATACAAATAGAGTCAACAAAAATAAACACATTTTTGTAATAGATAAACATCGATGGAACGAATTATGGCATTACCCGATGGGCCGATATAACCATTAATTATCAAATGCATAGAGTATATCGGGGGAACTAGGGTGCATTATGGAAACATTATCTGGCATCCTGCCAATAGACCAAAGGAAATGTGTTCATCGGTGGAGAAGGTGGCTATTAGTGAAAGAAGAATCACAGTCTTGCCGATATGGCGATAATGGTTATTACTATCTGATGTGACATCCTGGGGCATCATCGAGATACCATAATAAAATTTCAAAAAATTTACACCTAATATGTGATTCCAATGATGTAAAACATGCAACAATTCTAATAAACATTAGTAAAGATCATAAATTTTTTGTTATATAGTTTAACTATCAAATGTAAATTCTATTACATAACCTTAAGTGCCAACCCTTTGCAAAAGAATGAGGAGGCTGCAAGAAGATTGGTTGCAGGGGGCATTGGTACAGGAGATGGACATTGCTCTTCCAAGTCATCCACTGAGATGGTTTCATACAAAAATGTGGATGATATCCCCGTTTCTAGAGAGCTCATGATTCAAGTTGATACAAAAAATGATGTTATGGTACCCATATATGGAATCATGGTTCCATTTCATGTAGCCATCATCAAGAGTGTTACAAACCAACAAGATGGATGGAATTATTATATAAGGATAATTTTCAATGTTCCAGGTACCAACTTTAATGCCAACTACATGCCAATATTGAAATTCCCTAGTAGTATTTATGTTAAGAAAATTTCCTTTAGATCCAAGGATTCAAAGCACATCAACCATGTGGTACAAATAATTAAATCCCACATATGATCTACAACAATGAAAGAGTTTGAAAAGGTAGAGAGAGCTACACTAGTGACTTTGGAGAAACTTCAGCTTTCAAAAAAAATGCAATTAGGCTGGCAGACTTGTGGATCAGGCCAATATTTGGTGGAAGAGGAAGAAAGATGACTAGAAATCTAGAGGCCCACCATAATGGATTTCACTATTCAACCATGAGAGCAGAAGAGAGAGCTGATATCATGTGTCAAAATATTAAGCATGCATTCTTCTAGCCAACAGAGAAGGAGATGATTACTTTGCTTCATTTTTATTTGCATAACCATATCATGGCGTGGGAACCAAGAAGACCAAGGATGTCCAGTTTTATGTGGAGGTAATGGATGTGGTCCAAAATTTAGGAGGGGAAAGAAGGTCAATGTATGATCTTGATGAAATTGAGGAAGAACAACAAGAGTGGGACAGGAAAATTAAAATCAATGCAGAGTTTCAAGGATTTGTCAAGCGAGTAAGAGAGCTATGGGAGCAGCCTCATCTAAAAGATTTTGAACTAGAGTTTGATATACAATTTAGAGAGGTTGGTTTTCATGGAAGAGGAAGAAATATGATTACTTTGCTTCATTTTCATTTGCATAATCATACCATGGCGTGGGAACCAAGAAGACCAAGGATGTCACATTTTATGTGGAGGTAATGGATGTGGTCCAAACTTTAGGAGGGGAAAGAAGGTCAATGTATGATCCTGATGAAATTGAGGAAGAATAGCAAGAGAGAGATAGGAAAAGTAAAATAAATGCAGAGTTTCAAGGATTTTTCAAGCGAGTAAGAGATCTTTGGGAGCAGCCTCATGTAAAATATTTTGAACTAGAGTTTGATATACCATTTAGAGAGCTTGGTTTCATTGAAGTGGAAGAACGATGATTAATTTTATTCATTTTAATTTGCATAACCATACCATGGCATGGGAACCAAGAAGACCAAGGATGTCCAGTTTTATGTTGAGGTAATGGATGTGGTCCAAACTTTAGGAGGGGCAAGAAGGTCAATGTATGATCCTAATGAAATTGAGGAAGAACAACAAGAGAGGGATAGGAAAAATAAAATCAATGCAAAGTTTCAAGGATTTGTCAAGCGAGAAAGAGAGCTATGGGAGCAACCTCATCTAAAATATTGAACTAGAGTTCGATATAATATTTAGAGAGCTTGGTTTTCATGGAAGAGGAAGAAAGATGATTACTTTGCTTTATTTTCATTTGCATAACCATACCATAGCGTGGGAACCAAGAAGACCAAGGATGTCTAGTTTTATGTTGAGGTAATGGATGTGGTCCAAACTTTAGGAGGGGTAAGAAGGTCAATGTATGATCCCGATGAAATTGAGGAAGAACAACAAGAGAGGAACATGAAAAGTAAATTCAATGCAGATTTTCAAGGATTTGTCAAGCGAGTAAGAGAGCTATGGGAGCAACCTCATCTGAAATATTTTTATCTAGAGTTTGATATACCATTTAGAGAGCTTAGTTTTCATGGAAGAGGAAGAAAGATGATTAATTTTCTTCATTTTCATTTGCATAACCATACCATGGCGTTGGAACCAAGAAGACCAAGGATGTCTAGTTTTATGCAGAGGTAATGGATGTGGTCCAAACTTTAGGAGGGGCAAGAAGGTCAATGTATGATCCTAATGAAATTGAGGAAGAACAACAAGAGAGGGATAGGAAAAATAAAATCAATGCAGAGTTTCAAGGATTTTTCAAGCACGTAAGAGAGCTATGGGAGCAACCTCACCTAAAAAAATTGAACTAGAGTTTGATATACCATTTAGAGAGCTTGGCTTTCATGGAAGAGGGAGAAAGATGATTACTTTGCTTCATTTTAATTTGCATAACCATACCATGGTGTGGGAACTAAGAAGACCAAGGATGTCTAGTTTTATGTTGAGGTAATGGATGTGGTCCAAACTTTAGGAGGGGCAAGAAGGTCAATGTATGATCCTGATGAAATTGAGGAATAACAACAAGAGAGGGACATGAAAAATAAAAAAAATGCAGAGTTTCAAGGATTTTTCAAGCGAGTAAAAGAGCTATGGGAGAAGCCTCATCTAAAATAATTTGAACTAGAGTTTGATATACCATTTAGAGATGTCGATTTTCATGGAAGAGGAAGAAAGATGATTACTTTGCTTCATTTTCATTTGCATAACCATACCATGGCGTGGGAACCAAGAAGACCAAGGATGCCTAGTTTTATATTGAGGTAATGGATGTGGTCCAAAATTTAGGAGGGGCAAGAAGGTCAATGTATGATCCTGATAAAATTGAGGAAGAACAACAAGAGAGGGACATGAAAAATAAAATCAATGTAGAGTTTCAAGGATTTGTCAAGAGAGTAAGAGAGCTATGGGAGCAGCATCATGTAAAATATTTTGAACTAGAGTTTGATATACCATTTAGAGAGCTTGGTTTTCATGGAGTTCCTTTCAAATCCTTTTATTTTATTGCTCCTACAATAAAATGTTTGGTAGAGTTGGTGGAATTACCTTTCTTAGTAATCACTATTAGTTAGATTGAGATTGTTAACTTTGAGAGAGTAGGACTTGGGAAAAAGGAATTTGATATGGCTATTGTTTTCAAAGACTTCAAGCGGGATGTACTCGACATTGACGTTATTCCTCAATCTTCACTTGATGGCATTAAGGAATGGATGAACTCCATGGATATAAGGTATTATGAAAGCAAAATGAACTTGAATTGGCGACCAATTTTACAGACTATTATTGATGATCCAGATAAATTTATTAAAGATGGTGGTTGGGAATTTTTGAATATGGAAGCTAGTGATTCTAATTATGATAATTTAGAAGAGTCAGATCAAGGATATAAACCCTCTGATGTAGAAGAGGAATCAAAATCAGATGAGGAAGGTTCAGAAGATTAATATCTTGCAGAGTCAAATGAGGACGAAGAAGAAGAAGAAGATTCTGAAGAGGAGGAAGGTAAAACATGGGATGAATTAGAGGCTGAAGCCATAAATGTAGATAAGGAAAAAGGAGACAAGTCTGACAGTGAAGAGGAAAAGTGGTGATGAAAGGTAAAAGCTACAGGGAACTCTCAAGTACCTAATATTAGAGATTCAAGAGGAATGTCTGCCAAGAGGCATAAATTTAGATGAATTGAGTTCATATACATCCTTCTACTATGTATTCATGCACATAAATGGTTTAGTTGTTTATGAAAATGATGCATATATGTTAATTGAATCAGTGTTGTTACTCTGATAGTTTGACTTCTATGACAACCAACCATTAGGCCATTGTTTGCGGCAACATGTTTGTGTTTTTAGTTATCTTTTTTGGATAGATCTATTGGGTGTTAAGGACATTCCATTTATATTTTGAATGTTAAGAAGTCTACTATTAAATGTAGGGTTTTTACTTCTAATTTCTTTATTTATGGAGTTTTTTTAACTTGGAAGACATGAATTTACTGCCCTTTTTTAAATTAGATGTAAATATTAAGTGGTTGGTTAGCTACACCAAGTGATGTAGACTACAAGGATGTGTTAGATCTATAGGATGCCTACCAAGATGCATCAAAACATTCTTACATGTTAAAATAATGGTAGTATCGTGAGGAAGGATGAAAAAGATGCATGCAGATCGCTTAGTAGAATGACAACATGAATTCAAGGAAGCACTCCTTGAGATACCATGTTTGAGATAAAAGAAGATAAATCAAATCAACATGGGAATAAGTTGCTCAAATGATACAACTCATAACTTAAATGAGGAAACTTAACAGATATTAAAAGAAAATGGTCATTAATTAAAAGATGCGATGAAAATAAGGCATGAATAGCACCCACTACCCTTTAAGGCAAACAATATTTTTTTCCTCAACATGAAATAATGGGACAATTGAGTGGGATCTAGGGTCAAATGAGAAGCATTTTAGAACTCATCTTACACATCAATAAAAAACTCAACAAAAGAAATGCAAATTGACATATTAACACAACAATATCCAGCTAAGTTATTGAAATTGAAAGTCAACTATTGATACCTCGTTCTCCATCTAGATAAAAAAATCAGCCCACTTTTTGCTTTGTAACTTTTCATTTTCAAATTGCTTTGGATGTCAACCATATTTATCTTCCTATCAAAACATGGCACATGGACTAGTTAAACTAATTGATATGCAATCATTTACTTTTTCTTAGGGAATTAAGAAAAATATCATTTAACATATTAAATATACTTACAAATTTAGAGATCAAGGCCTGTAAACCTTTCTGGCCACTGTGATGCATGGTACAAAGTTTTTGAAGCTTAGCCTTGGAGGCCTTTTCCTGAAACATATACTAGTTCAATTTAACTATGCACAAATAAAATTTAAAAATCTTTTAATATATTTGATATAATCTTATGAGAAAATTCAAATACTTGCATACTCTCCTCACTGGACTTCCTCCGTGCTTCAGACTTCTCATATGCTTTTACAAGCTCTTTCCATAATTTGACACTTACATTAATTGGCCTTTTTTTGAGCCTTAGCTTGGGAGGGATTTGTTTATCTTCTTTGTTTGGTTGCACTGAAATCTCTTCCAATTTTGAGACATTTGTAGCTTTACCTTCTTCACAGACCAACCTGTGCCAAATTCAGTCTCCATGTCATTGATAACTACTTTTTGTAGGTGTATGGGTATCTTTGAGAATGGAAAATTCAGATGGTCTTTGAATTGTTGAAGGCATGATTCCTTCAACCTATTCACAAACCCTTTTTCAACAACTTTCATTCAAACTTCCCCTAAAACCACATCGTATTCTATCTTGGTATTGAAGGTACCAATGCAAGATTGAAAACTTGTCGTGGTGGAAGAAGTCTATGTCCTAGAAGTGGGTGGGATAGTGGAAGCCTATGCTCCCTATTCTACATTCCTAGAGTGTACTGTTATTGATTCCCTCTTGGATCTTTTGCTCAATCCAGGACTTCTTGGGGAATCAATTGATTCCCTTTGACACGGTTGATTTGGTTGCAATGTTTGAGGGGCTTTACTAGATTGATTTTAGATGTATCTGGCAAGCATTTTCCAACGCACATCATCCAATTTGTTCACTACCTCTGCCCCCAATATGGAAGCCAATGCCTCTTTATCTTTGTTAGTCACATGTCCCTATATATAATAAATTTCTTCTTTTAAATTTAAAAATAAAAAAACTAAAAAGTGAAAATGAAAGAAACAAGGGAAACATTTACAAATATATACATTGACAATGAATTACCTCATTGTGTCCAGAGTCTACTCCCTTTGTTCTCTTCCCTCTATCGCTTGACATTTTGAGGTGACTTGGGGCAAATTATTTTCGTCGAGTCTGTGAAGGCAAACAAAGTACACACTATTAGGTATGAAATTTTTCGTCCAGTTTGTGGTATTAAATTTTTACCTTGAATGACTCTCTTTTTGGATTTAAATGCCTATGAATCAATTGCTTGTGCACCTGTATAGAATATAAATATATTTGAAAGGATATAAATATATTCAAAATGAAACAAATGTATTGTAAAAAAATCAACACTTGTGCACTTGTATAGAATGGTAATCTTTGGGGGATAAAAAGGGTGTGGAGTTTGGTTTTTTTGAGAGTTAACACAGATAGATCCCATGCTCGAGTTGCATCCGCTGATTAGAAAGAAAATGAATGTGTGCGCACAATAAATTCGAAACCATGAGCTCATTGTTTTGTAAAATATTTGTGGGAACAAAAAAAACAAATTGTAACCTTACCTATGGTGTCGCAAACTAAATCAAATTTATGATCTACTTGCTTGTAGGCCTCCTTCGCATCATGTTTCCCTTTTTTTTCCTCTCTTCCTTTGCGTGGATTTTTGAACTCTTGTCATCTCTTCCTTCTTGATGTGGGAAGTTTTAAATTTTTGTTCCTAGTTCAATAGTCGGCATAGAAAATTGTACCTAATTTAGTGTCGCCTTTCAACCAAAAAATGTAATCTATTTGGGATGCAAAAGGCAGTGCAAAGTGTGCCTAATTTAGTGCTTAGCAGTGCAAAATGATGTATTTTTCTTGGAAGTTGATAAATAAATTGATCCTAAATGACTTCATCTTCATATGTTCCAAGGGAGCAATCATGGTTCCTTATTTTATCTATTCCTTATCCCATGCCAATTTTGTGGGTGCAAAACTAATAGAGGTTAGATTTGTGAACTCAGGTATGACCCCTATACAACTAGATGAGTCATATAAAGTGTGAAATATATGTCTAAAGTGAGGTTTTTATGTTGGATAGCATATTCGTTGAAATGATATAATTGGTGTACTAAACATTATTTACTATGTTGTGTATTATAGGCTCGAGATGAGGCCATGGCAACATATTGTGTCATGTCAAATGAGGACACAACGGCTAAAGCGGGACATTAGGTACTCAAATTTTGACTTAAATTATGAAAAAATGATCTGATGGCATTTTGTGATATGTCCATCTTTTTTCATAGTATTATTGAAATTTATAATGTATTATCCAATCTTGACATAAATTAATGCATGTTATTAATTATTTTAGATGGAGATTGGAGAAAATGCAGAGCTTGACCGTTCAAATAGCAAAATAGGAAGATATGTACATGGACATGGACCTAAAACTGTTAGATCACGTAGACAACATTGGGTGTTCAAGGATATGCCAATGGATCTTGCAGACACAAAAAATGACTACACTGAACAAGAGGTTGGTCAGGACTATAGTACATGGGATGAATACTTTAAGAAAATATATGACTAAAGTGAGGTTCCATGTTGGATAGCATATTCGTTGAAATGATATAATTGGTGTAGTAAACATTATTTACTATGTTGTGTATTATAGGGGTGAGACGAGGCCATGGAAATAGATCATGTCATATCAAATGAGGATAGAACAAATGAAGCAGGACATCAGGTACTCAAATTTTGACTTAACTTAGGAAAAAATGATTTGATGGCATTTTGTGATATGGCCATCTTTTTTCATAGTATTATTGAGATTTATAATGTATTATCCAATCTTGGCATAAATTAATGCATGTTATTGATTATTTTAGATGGAGATTGGATCAAATGCAAAGCCTGAGCATTCAACTAGCAAAATAAGAAGATGTGTACGTGGACGTGGACCTAAAACTATTAAATCAAGTAGATGATAGTTGGTGGAAGAGGATATAAAAATGGATCTTCTAGACACAACAAATTATTGCACTGAACAAGAGATTGGCCGAGACTATAGTACATGGGATGAATACTTTGAGAAAATTGTTGTTTGTGGATGTTTTGTATGTCGTGGAAAGAAACAATTCACATGAGCAATTGTACAAAGACATTACATATATGATGAGCTTCCAGTTGGTAGTATGCATCCTACAATCAATTCAAATCCAATAGGAATTGTGATAATGAATTTCCAATTTGATATAAATAACTTGTATACTTCATTTAAACATTGTTTTATATTGTTTAAATAACTATTTTTTTTCTCAATGGATACTTGCAAGATAAAGTTATTGGTTTAAAGTTTCTTGCATCACCAAATTCTAGCCTAGAGGGAAATGATCATTTATTATATGATACATCTAACAAAAATATGTGCCAGTATACTAGTTCGAAAGATGAGAAATTGATGAAAATAAGTCACAGAACAAGATCCGATTTAAAGATGCATAATTTGCTTAAATATAGGGGAAGGTGGACTACATACCCTATGAGAATGAATGTGATGGAGATGATGACTTTCCCCTAAGTTTGAGATCAATTTACAAAGAGACATTTGATCGATGAATATATTGTTCTTGGCCTAGTGATCAACAACTACCTAGAGTGTACAAGGTGTTTCAATTTTGGGGATATAGTTACATGATACAACCCTCCAATATTCATGGAGTGAATATAGGCCTCTTTATTGTACAAAATGTACATTTGGGATCTAAACATAGAAACAATTCAAAACAAACCACTAGGAGATTAGTGCTATATTATGGTCCATTATATTACAGTGGTGAATGGAGAAGGTTAGCACAATATAAGCCTAGCATGTTAGAATATGGTCCAAATTCAAATATTTATACACATCATCTCCAATTGGAAAGTGGAAAAGAAATAAATAGAGGTCATCTTATGTATATAGATGGGCGTGCATACACACAAAAATATTGTAGAATTTATAAATAGTAGTAAGGTAAGGGACCCTAATGTAAGATCAAATTGTCAATTTGTTGAGGTTATAAATGATAAAGATGGAGATATGGAAAGAGAGGTTGATATATTGATAATGGTTGAGGCTATTAAGGACCTTACCATTGGGGATGAGTTATTGATTGATTACCCCTTCTTAAAATTCACTCCTGTGTGAAAGAAAAGGGAAGAATAAGGTATCCCTAAGGATGTTCTTAAGGGCAGAAAACCAAAGAATAATAAATAAGCGTGGACTAATGTTTTATAAACTATGTTGTCAAAATTGTGTTTTATTTAAATTATTGTATAAAAAAGGTAGTCTATAAAATAATGTTCCATTATTCAATTGATGTATATATGTTCATAAAATTTTTATTTTTATTTTTTAAGCTATATTTGATTATATTTCTTTGAAATTGATATATTTATGATTTATCCAATTGTTGGAAAAAATTAAATAATGCTTGCATTTGTTGATAGGTAGAAGATGTTGATGAAACACATACTAATAACCATGATCCAACTGGGTTATTAAGATTTGGACAAGATGATCCAAACCATCCTTTAAACAATACCAGGGAAAAAAGAGCAAGTTTGAAGAGATTACTACCACCTAAGAAATTTGAAGAGCTGATGAGATTTGCATACACTAATGAGATGCCACCTATCCTTAATGATGATGATCATGATAGTGAAAATGTAGTGCATGAAGAAGGATTGAATGAAATTTTTGTAAGTTTCTTTGGGGATGGAAATAATGATGACAATAATGATCATATGGTTGACAGTAAAAATCATAGCAGGGGTAATTACCAACAACGTAATGTTGATGATAACAACCTGAAAGACTCCATCAAGCAAGCAGTGAAGACACCCGTGTTCAAATCGGGTGCAAGTAGAACCTCACAATTGGCATGCACATTAATATTATTAGAAATCAAGTCACTATTTGGTTGGTCAGACAAAGGATTCACTACCCTACTGAAGTGAGTTGAAATCTATTTCTTACTTTACATTGTCAATTGGTGTACACAATTCGTAAACATTCATCGACTTTGTTTATATTTCTTTAAGGGGATTTAAAAACCATATATTGTATATAAATAGTCCTAGTATAGATTGACATATCAATCATGTTCATCATAAGTCAAACATTTAATTGATTTAATCTTTGGCAATGTTATAGGGCACTAAAAACTAAAATATTCCCTAAAGAGAATATGTTGTCATCAACTTGCAGAGAGGCACGTTTGTTGTTGGTTGAGTTGGGGATTGAATATAAGAAAATTAATTCATGTAAAAATGATTTCATTTTATACATAGATGAATATCCAAACAAGGTAGAATGCCCTGCATGTAAAGAGAAGAGATATCGTACAAATGTAGAAGGTCCTACAGTTCCAAAGAAGGTTTTATGTCACATGCCAATTATACCTAGACTAAAATGAATGTTTCGTTGCAAGTCACTTGCACAATTGATGGTCTAGAATGCAAAGAATAGGAGTAAAGATGGATTCATGTGAATTTTGGCCAACTCCAAAGCAATGAAACACATAGAGGAAAAATGGCCAACAAAATCAAAGATGAACCCCGTAGTATTAGGTTTGGTCTTGAAATTGATGGAGTGTGCCTATTCTCTTTCCTAAGCTCAAATTATAGTGTTTGGCTAGTCAGATTGATAGTATACAATATTCCCCCATGGATCAGTGTTAGAAAGGAGCACCCTATGCTAACTCTCATTGTTCTAGGAAAACATTAAGTTAAAAAACATGGATGTTTATCTTGCACCTTTTATTGATGAGATGCAATTGCTATGGAAAGGCATAAGAATGTATGACATATCACTTCCTCCATAAAATAGGTCCTTCATGTTGTATGGTGTGCTATGTTGGACTATTCATGATTTCCCAGGACTTGGTGTTTGTTCTTATAAGATAAAATAATTACGTATTTACACTCATAATTTATTTTCATCCCAAATTTCATACTTAGTTTTATACTATTTTTTTGATGTTATCAACATTACTTGTTGAATTGTAGGGCTTGAAATAAAGGGGATATTTTCATGTCCAAGATGTGCAAAATAAAATTAGGGGTGGTATTCTGAAGATCTACTTATATTTATTTACACAAACAACATGGTTTTTCTACCACTAGATCATAGGTTTAGAAATCGCATGAAGAATCAATTTAATGGAAAATTTGAAAATAGAGGCCCTCCCATGATTATGGGTCTAGGTGATTGGCTTAAGAAGTATGAGGATGCTGAATTGAAAGCTTGGGAGGATTTTTTTGATCAGGGTGATTCAATTCAAGAACCAGAACAAGTTCTAGTTAATATGCCAGAAGGAATGAAAAGGAAATCCATATTTTATGAGCTCCCTTACTGGAAGGATCTATTAATATCTCACCTATTAGATCCAAAGTGCGTCTTCAAAAATATCCTAGATTTTATATTTCGACATATATCAGGCAAAGAGAAGGACACCTTGTCTTTGAGGAGAGATATTTCTCTTTCGCATACCAAAATTGATAGAAAACATTTGTGGCCAAACAGGGAAAATGAAACATAAGCAGAAGCTCCATGGATTTTGGGAAAAAAAGAGCTAGACCAACTAAAAAATATCATTTGTTCAATAAGGACACCTACTGGTTATGGATCATCATTGGATAAATCTTTTACAGTTGATGGACATATCACAAGATTTAAAACACATGATTTTCATAATTTTATGAAGGTATTATATATCATCATTTAATATTTACTATTAACATTGATTAAGTACTAAATATATTTTGATATTTTGCTGTGTGATAAAAAATTTGCCAATGACCTTTTCATAAATATGTTTGATAACATATCATGCCATCGACAATTAGGGGGGATTCTTGTCTTACAGTTGACTTAAGGAGTGGCATAAGTTGATTTTCAGCATTTACAAGGTATGTGGTTATATGAAATGTTCATGTGTGAGAGACATAGAGATATTATAACACATTTTAATTTTTAACTAGAGGTTCATACTAATTTACTATTCTTATATTAGGTGGGTGACCTCCAAGGAGATCCATGAATGTGAAGTGCCAAAGTGGAAGAAGGAAATTGTAGAATTTGTATGTGTATTTGAGAAGGATTTCCCTACAAGTTTCATGGACCTACAAGTCCATTTACTTATACACCTAGTTGATGACATTGAATTTGAAAGTTTTGTATCAACGAGGTGGATGTTTTTCTTTGAGAGGTATATGAAAACTCTTAAAAGATATGTTCGACAAAAGGCACATCCAGAGGGTTGCATGGCTAAAGGGTATGTATTGAATGAAATTTTTTTCTTCTTGTGTGAATTCCTTGGTAAGGATTTTGAAGATGGGCCACACGTTTGGGATGAAGAATGAGCATCATATATTATTGATGGAGAAAAATCACAATCTAATGGTGTTCAAGTAGAAATTAGTAAGTAAATTCATGACCAGTGTAGTTGTTTTTCTTGCAATCATTAATTTAATCTGTAATTTATTTGTCAAATTAACATCATGACATTTGGAGTTTGAAATACACATGTTGACATGTAATAGGTGTAGATGAAAGTGCTATACTTGACAAGTTCATTCTGTACCACATGGAATTTATGAACAAATGGATTGATCTATATGATAAAAAGAGAGAAGTGTTAGAAGCAAGGAGATAGTTTAAGAAATCGAACCCAAGGAATAATCCACTTCCCATTGATCTACTTGGGGAATGGAGCAAAGATTGCACACTAGAATGGGTTACTGAACAAATTCAAAATCAAATAGAAGATGCAGGTATAGATTCAGACATAACAGAAGATGAAATCAACATGTCTAGAGTATGTGAAAGAAAGGTATAGTTGGAATTTTACAAAATGTTGTTTCGTTATATTTTTGACACTATTAACTAATTTAATATTCATCATTATATTTGTTTTCACTGAAATAAATGGTCTTTCACAGGTGAGGAAATATCCAGCAATGTGGGCATATGGTTGACATTATCATGTATAAGTGTAGATGTAAAGAGAAAATCCTTCGATTGTGGCATCATGGTTGACTTCAAGCAATCCATTCGATCAAGCTCAAAAGTTAAGAATATAATTGAAGGGAATCTACAATATGTTGGGAAAATACAAGAAATTATTGAGTTGGATTACCACTCTTTTAAATGTTGTATTTTTAAGTGTAGATGGTATGAAGCATTTGAGAGGACATGAAGACATGATACCCATAGTCGATTTCTTTCTATAGATTCCTCATGCTTCCTACTGGACGATAAGGAGCCTTATGTTCTACCAATTCATTGTGAGTAGGTATTTCTTTAACTCAAACAAGAAGCGGTAGTGATCATTAATCTATTAATTCATAGTTTATTGTGAATATATACATGTGTTTATTAATCAGTAAAATTGTTATAACATACGTCTAATATTGTATTTCGTTCATGTGCAGGTATTTTTATATGAAGATATTTTGGACCCGAAATCGATATTTTTCATACATTATGATCCAAGATTAAGGCATGTATTTGACGATGCATTAGTGGATATTGAGCAAGACAATGATGGTCAACAAAATGAGAGAGAAGGATTCAAAGAAATTGAATCCATGATGATGTTGAAGATGGTTATGTTCAGGCACAAGAAGACAAAAATCCAGAGTTAGATGATGTTATGGAAGACAACAATATGGATGTTATAGAAAATGATGATACAAATACATCTGGTAACAATATAGATGGTCTACAGTCAAATTTTAATGATGATGAAGATGATGCAGGTCAAGATGAGGATGAGGATAATATTAATTACTTGAAAGAACATATGAACATTGACAATGATACACTAGATGACATTGTACCAGAGAATAATGTTAATGAGCAAGACTTCTAAATTTTTAGAATTATTTGCAATCCATGTTTAAAAAAGGATGATTCTTATGGCCTAAATTTTGATATGCTTCAGTAATATTATTTGTGTCGATACAAATTACCTATTGCAATATCCTTAAATTGTTCAATCTTTGGTATGAATTGTTGGTTGAAAAAAATAAGATTACTTGGATGCTTCTTCCATTCATTTTGTATCAACATATGTTCATGAAGACACAAAATTTAATAAAATATTAATGCAGGTAACTCACAATTATTTAAATAAGAAACTTTTTTAACTTTATTATTTTTAAATAGTTTCAATTTTTATGTTGAACATGTAACAAGGAAAAATAAGCTCAAATTTTCAAAAACAATAGCAAATCTACCAGCATCCACAATAAATACTTTACTGTATCAACATATTCATTCATATAAGCACAGTATTGAGGCTCAATAACTGATATTCATTCAAATATAAGAAGAAATAAGTATGGCAAATATAAGAAAAATGCAGAATGATAACATAGTCATGGAGAATCTCTAATAATAAGATGTTCTCTATTATATTGCTTCAATTGATATTACAGTACTCTTCTTTAATAATCCCAATGTTATCCCCTCAAGTTATTGTGGAAGTATGAAAGGAATTTTAATTCTTAAGTTGATGGAAACCAATCAAAACAATTTTTGTAAAAGGACTTTTAATAATAGGAGCCAATTAAAGTAAATTATTTGAAAGGACTTTAATTCACACCTAACCAGAAACCATTCAAAGCATCCACACAGTAACATTGAATGTGCCCTGATAAATCTTGCAGACTTAAATGACTTGAAAATATCACTTCGGAGACAACAAAGCAATAAATAAGCATGCAAAATTGACACAACAATTAAACACTGAAAATGGATTACGAATTATAATTAGTCATCTCCATTATATTGCCTATTAAATAATATGCATTATAACAAATAGTTATGATGTTTGATGACAGATAGTTAATTAACATAAATGAAAATATAACACTTCAACACGTGAATGTATTGATCCGTTAATCTACCAGCAGGTGCCCGTGACCACTTAAGATCTGTTCAAGGCTCCTACTCCATGATAATGCACCACCTGTAGAGTGTATCTTCCTTATGATGTCAGCTGGTCTTTAAGCTCCAATGGTTGCCCCTATGTATTTTTTGCATTTTTGGTTTGGTTGATGAACAAGTTGATGGTAGAGAGATGATGAGTGTATTCCTCCTTAGCATAAGTTTCCATGTTTGCAATTTCACCCTTCATATCATATTCCACATACATCATCTTTTCAAGTTGTTTATGTGTATTTTGTAACACCATCTCTTCGTCGTTTATTTCTTGCAATGCAATAGGTAGATACATGGTGAGCTCATCCTTCCAATCATCTTGCTCCATAGGATTTCCAAGGCTATCATGGAGTGCAAGATGCAAACCAAAATATTCAAGGTCCTCTTTGAGCCTATAGTAGTACTTGTGTGATTCCACCAACTTATTGTATGTCTGCAATGTTTGACCTTTCATGGATTTCTCATTTAGGAGCTCCTCCCTTTTGTCAATCATCTGTCCTTGCAATATTTCATTCTCCACAAGTGTTGAGTGTGTTTGTTTAAAAAATTTCTAATATTCATCAACACGATCCATCATCCTATTGAATCTTTCTTTGATTATCTAAGACACAAAATTATATTTAGTGGTTTTTATTCATGTTTCTAGCTCCTTGCATTTCTCTCGAGACTTTTGATGACAGTGTTTCCAGTAAGCTACATCTGCTAATGCATCTAATATTCTTTTGTCACTCTCTATCCATGGGGAATATAATTTTGATCTAGAAGAGGAAGATGTTTTATCTCTGTGACTAGCCACCTCCTTCCTTAATTTATCATTTTCTTTTATCAATTTTTCAATTTGTGCCTTAGTGAATTTTGCAGCATTTATGTTTAGCTCAGCTATTTCACTAGGGTTAGTGTCCCCTACCCTATGGACGAAAATATGTCCAAACACTTGGCTTGGATTATTGATGACAATGGGCCTTTTATCTTGAGGATACAATCCCCAAATTAGCAGGGTGGATTCATCTGGGTTGTACCCTAATCCTGAGTACATTTTATCACTTGCCTCTTCCGTTAGATGCATTGTTTTGTCTCCTCTTTTCCTAAAATTGTCGAACACTATTGCAGAGCTGATATCCCATCCTGGTAAGAGTAGTACCCCAACCTCTTGAAGTAATTATTTTCCCCTTTCAGAGGTGATAGATTCTAACTCTTTGTCTATTTGTTTTCTCAACTCTTCCAAGGTGGTTGCCTCCTGCTCAGGAGTGATATCCTTCATCCTCTGTCTTAGAATTTTTCCTTTATGCTCATAAATAAATGATTTAAATTCAAAAGTGTTGACAAAATCATTGTCAGAAATAAATTCTTTCCCAACCTTGACTCTCACGTAATCAGAGAGTTCATCTAATGCTTCAAATTTAGCAATGTTTCATTATGAAGGTGGCTCATATTGTGTGAATACATGAGCTCTTATCTATTTGACCTCATCATCCTCCTCATCACTCTCTTCTTCATCTTCTTCACTCATGGTTGTATCTATAGAGAAGTTCATTTTTGGAGTGGGTTGTGAGGGTATGTAATCAAGAGGCTCTATTTCCTCAACCTGCATTCCTTAATAAGTTGTATGAGGTGCTTCAAAGACATCTGGGAGTACATATTTTATTAGCTCATCCACATGAGTGATGAGCTACTCAATTCTTTCCAGAGGATCATGTACTTCATTAAATTCTCCTAAATAGGATGGGGCATTTCCTTTCTTCTAGGTCTCAACAAGCAAAACCTTTTTATATGTAGTCATCCTATCTTTTGTTGAGGCCTCATCATAATTTCTTATTACATCATCAATAGAAAATTGGTATTCATACCCTGATATTCCTTGTGACAATTTTTCCTTGTGAATAAAACCTTATGAATCAAAATTCTTTCTTTCATTACCCAACAGTGAATTGTATTTTGCTAATTTTGTATCAATTTATTCATACCCTTCACTGGTGACTATTGTAAAATATCGAAAGCACAAAGTGCTAGGAATGATAGACTTCTTATTGTATCTCTTAAGATGTTTTGTATTAGATTTAGCCAAATGTCTAACAATTTTCAAATAGGCTATTCTGTCTAGAACTATTTTTGGCAATAGATGTGGGGCTCCTTAAAACCCATAGACTCTAATCACAGTGCAATCATGAAATGCATACCAATCCCCCCAGTTATGATTTACCTTTTTTCATGGAGTCCTTTTCCTTTGGTCTCAAGAATTTTTGTATTTCAAGGGACAGGTTATAATTATATGGATGTCCCAAAAATTTCAACAATGGCTTGACAAAATATTCCTCAAAGTACAGATAGTGTGATCTAACATATCTGATATCCCATATGGAAGTCCACATTTGTACAGGTTTAGAATTCCCACTTTCATCTACATCTCTTATCCTTAATTATTCTCCCCAGAACCTTCTAAATTTTCCTTCATGTAGAAGAAAATTCATAAACAAAGAGTAATGTTTGAAAGCATGAATATTATCACTATTGCTTTTGATCCTTCCCATCCCCCGGTTCAGAGCATTGGCTAAATAACTGGCATAGTCAAATGGTCTGGCATCTTTGCTTTGTATGCCTGCAACTAGGACCATTGGGGAAATTGACATGAGGGGTGGGACCTCTACTAACACTTGTCCAATTGAATAATATGTATATCAAAATTATTCTTCAAATAAATCCTCATGAAATGGAGGGTTTTTATTACTAGAAAACCTTTTGAGTTGGTTACCTTCATCCCTGGGCTTGTATAGTGGTAGCTTCCATCTTTTATAGCTCATGTCCATGTGATGGTACTCTGTTAGAAGGTCTTTGATTGTAAATGGTAAATTCAGAGAGCAATCCAATTAAAAAACCTTAGATATGAGATCTTTGGAGATAATGATAATGTCAAACCCATCATGTGATTAAATAGCTTTTCTTTTAGGTTCATATTTGTTGGCTAGAGATTTAACCATCTTTGTATTAATAAACACATTGGGTACCACTAATATTCCTAGGTTCAATCTCCATGAGTTGCAGACTGGTTGAAACCTATACTATTTCCTATAATGGTATATGAATATCTCATATCCCCGTTGTGGTCTCCAAACGTCTCCTAAACCTTTGTGCTTGTCCCATAACTTATCCATGGAAGGATTTGTCTGTGCACTCCTTTTAGGTCTCAGCCCTGACCCCGAGCATTGGTCAATCAAGTCCTGGGTTAGAAGTCTTTTCTCTATTTTTTGTTTCTTAATTTTTAGCGTTTCTGAGATTTCTTCCATTGTTCAATTTTCTTATAAGTCTTTATAGAAGCAACTTATTAGTTGGTTTTTGTATACTTGGATTCACTTTCATTGATTCTGAGTTGTGTATTAATGGTGAATTACCAACCTCCTTTCTTCTACTCTCACACCCAACAAATCCTTTTCAAGTCTTAATGAAAAGATGTGATCAAATTGAGGTATAATTCACTCAAATCTAGCTCATAAACACTCTAATTGCTATCAATCTTGTCATCGGGTAAATCATTTATTTTGAATATCTCAATGATTTCTAGGGAAAACTTTAGTGGCGAATCTTCACCAATTAGTGAATATTTGTAATTGGGACCTCAAACAATGGCGAATAATACAAGCTAGAAAGGATGCTAAATCACCAGGTTTTTATAAAAAAATAAATTTGTTTCGAGTAATTCGTCAATGCATTATTTTTTAAATGATGTGCCATTAGAACTTATTCACCGTATTTTATACTGTAATTAAAAATATTAATTATATTCGCCAGTAATTTTATATTCTTATAATTAATTTTTGGGAAATATCGCCACTAATAATAATTTACCATTTCATTTTAGGGATATTTTAGCCTTGAATAGGTGTTTTAGTTATTGCCATCGATTAAATTTTTAATCAAATGGTTGGAAGTTAATTCCGTGACTTCATATGCACAGACATTTTAAAAAGGTTGTTGAGGCACAAAATTTGTTTTAGGCCACACGATTAGATTTGATCATGTGGCCCAAAACAAATTTTGGGCCTAATCAACCTTTTTAAAATGAACATGCATATAAATTCATAGAATTAACTTCCAACCATTTGATTAAAAAGCTAATCGATGGTAACAATTTCACTTTTCATATAGTCTTTTTTTTAAAGTGTGAATTTTAAAAAATGCTTAATCTGTGTGTGCTCCAATACATTTTTGATAGTGAATTTATGCTTGCTTGGGACCCCACGAGGGGGCGTGGCCCCCTCAACCCCCACAAGGGGGATTTTCCCCCTTGAACCCCGCAAGGGGCATTGTCCCTTGACCCTGCCGGTGGCTGCCGCCCTCGGGCCCCTACTTCAATATTAAAAAAATATAAAAAAACATGGGGGAATTGCGTCGACCAACTATGCAAATTTTTAAAGAAGAGATTTTCCATTGTAATTAATCATTTTAGTGATTATTAACTAGGATTATCCACTGTGATTATTTTTTTTACTGATTATTCATTAAGATTCACCAGGATTTTATAACTTTTTTAATAATGTCCATAAGATTCGCCAAGGAAAATTAATAATTTTTTCAAATAAAAGAAAAGATTCGCTAGGATTTTACACCTTTGCTGAGGGGGTTTTTCTTAAATTTATCCCTAATGATATCAATGAGACATCACATCAGTAAAAAAAAATCATCATCGTTGCATCGACGAGACCATGATTCCATTTTCACCGATAACCACCTTCTTGATCGATGAACTCCTTCCTTTCGGGGTATCGGCGGGATGCCAGATATTGTCTCCCTGATGTGCCCTAGTTCCTTCGACATCCTTCCTTAACATGCACTTGACGGTTCATGGTCTTATCGGTTCATCGAGGAGACCCTTTTTTGCCTTCCACTGATAAGTGTCACTTCCTTGGATGCCTTCAGACTTTTATCGTTGCATCAAGGGAACCAAAATTTATGTTGGCCCGATAGCCTTTTGTTCCCTCGATATAATTTCACCACATGTTGAATTTCGTTACTATATAATGTATCGCTCCATCGGTGGGACATTGTGTTTCCTTCTGCCGATATGTTCTAGTGTTGCTAATATAATTTATTTAATATGTTCTAATCCCAAAGATATGCACATAGGACCAATCAATCATGAATTCAACCAAAACATAGGGTGCTACACTCGACACTAAACTCAATGATAGACTAGGCGCTAAAGTACGCTCCAAAGTAAGCACATAATTAGGCATTAACTTAGGCACTATTATCGGTGCTACACTCAGAGTTAAAATCAACAAAAACTTGGCGCTAAGCTTGGTGCTAGACTAGGTGCTAAATTTGGTGTTGAACTTGGCGTTAAACATGGCTTAAAACTTGATGCTACTTTACACCAAATTTAGAGCCTACTTGTTTTGGTCGATGCAATAAATGCCAAAAATAGTGCCAACTTTTCCAAAAAATTGGAGAAAAATACATTGAAAGAATGGGTGGAAGGAAAAAAGGGAGCTAATCACAGGGATTTTTTGTAGTGACTCTAGAATCTTGGTGATCCAGCTTTCTCTCTTCTTGGTAATCTTGCCTTCAGTGATGTCTTCTTGCACACTGGGATGTGCGATGAGAATGGTGATTTTATTGGCTGACACTAAGTGTCAGAACTTTTTTAGGCTTTTAACAATGGAAAAATCTTGCTTTTCAACAAAATTATACCTGGTTTCATGTCCTTTAAGAGATCTTGAGTGAAATGTGATAGTATTCTCTCCATTATTTCCTTCGTCCCTTTGAGTGAGTACCAAAGCTATGCTATGTTGACTATTGTTGGTTTCATAGCCATCATCAGAGCGACAAAGATAGCTACCTTTATTTGCTCGAAAGATGATTTGCCTTTGGGGGTTCATTTTAACATTAGGTTCTTTTTGAGCATCAACGTAATAGGTCTTGTGATGCTTGCAAAGTCTGCAATTAACCGACTAACAAAGTTGATCTTTCCTAGAAAAGACTATAGCCCTTTTTGATTCACTGGTAGGGGTAACTCCATTATAGATCTCACCCTTTTGGGGTCTATTGCTATTCCCTCCTTCGATACTACAAAACCAAGTAACTTACCTTGGGGTACTTTGAAATTATAAATTTTGGGATTTAAGGAAATCCGAACGGTTGACATTTCTGGAAATTTTTTTCCAGATGATAAAAATGATCATCCTTTGACTCTGAAAAGACCGTTAGGTCATCCAGATATATTAAAATAATTTGATTAATCAACCCTCTAAAAGCAATATCCATTGCTCGCTGAAAATTCACACCAATGTTTGAAAGTCCAAAGGGAATATTTGCATATGAAAATGTTCCCTACTTAGTGGTAAACATTGTTTTATGTTGATCACCTTCCTTTACATATACCTGATTATAGCCCAAAAAACTGTCGAGCAATGAGAACATCTATGATTCGGCCACAGTTTGTAGAATTTGCTCCATTGATGGCAAAAGGTAGTGGTCTTTGAGTGATACTTTATTCAAATCTCTGAAATCAACACAAAGCCTAATATCACCATTTTTTTTTCTGAATCGGTACCAGATTAGACACCCAAGTGGAATTCTTAATTGGATATATGATCCTGAATTCGATCAATTTGGTGAGCTCTTGTGCCATCAACACTTTGAACTTTAGATTGGCCGATCTTTGTTTTTTCCGGATGGGATTTTTTCCTTCACACAATTCAATAGTATGATGAATTATGCTTGAATCATACCCTCTAAGATCATCATAGGTCTAGGCTATGACCCCATCATATCTAGAACATAGATCCTTTTGTCTTTCCTTATCCTTCTGTAGAACGTCCCTTCTGACTTTTAACTTTCTACCACTTTCAACATCAAGTTCTTCATAATCCCTCATGTATGTGATGAACCTCCATTTTCTATTTGTTGCATCTTCACAGTTGAAAATATTTTCAAGGGAAATTAATCCTCGGGGAAGCTTATTTCCTTTCAACTGGAAAACCTGCTCTTCAAGAGATTTTGCTCCTAGCTGTGAATAGTCAAAAGCTCCTCTCAATTTTTGTAAAAAGGAGGTGATCTAAATATCATCCTCAAACACTTTCCAGTTTTGATCATTATCGAGAATTATTGGTCAAACAATGATCTGTACTGCATTCTGCTTTATTGTCGAATTGGGAATTGGTCCAAATTGTGAACTAATTGAAGCCATCTAATTAGTGACACTGATTTGAGATCGGGGAATGACTTGTGTATTAAAAGATTCAAAGCTCTCAATCAAATCCCATATCCAATGTTTGTACGACTTCATTGTTATATTCTTCATAGCCGCTTGCCCACAGAATTGGTTCACAACCAACTCTGAATCTCTGAATGCTTGCATTCTCTTTACGCCCATTCACTCTGCAAGAATTATACCATGGACCAAGGCTTCATATTCCACATCATTTTTCGAGCATGAGAAATTAAAAAATGATAAGCCTCGAGGGTCTTCAATCCTACCAGGGAAACTAGTCGAACACCCGCTCTAGAACTGGCTTTGCATTTGGAACCATCAAAATATAAGGTCCATTGACGATTGTCACTTGTATCATCATATTCCTCCCGATCCTTTATTAGTTTCGGGAAGACTTGATCATCATTGAAGATCACATAGGGGCCCAGTCCTGTCACATGAAAATTGTCGAATGGGTCAGAATCGATGAATTGGTTGAGGAGGACCTCCTCTTTGGGAATCCGATCACTTATGTCTTCCTCATCTTCCAACATCTCTACACAATATCCCTCCCTTTTTAGAAGGAGGTATGTGTTGCTTCAAAGCATAGGATTGCATTGTCTACTATGTGTTCTAGATGCAAAGATTCAAACATGATTTTCATCTTCGCCCCATGATTGGTCCTCAATATCAAGTGGGACCAATCGAGCGCAAAATATCTACCAAGCTTTGTAGTGAAATATCTTGAAAGACACATCCTGAAGACCAAGGGAATGCCTATCACTTCTATTTCTGGTATGACCGTTTGGATTGGATATGAGAAGAGAGTAAGAGATAGATCTTTGATGCAACCAAAGGTCGGAACCTTATTCCTGTCCAATTGTATGATTCCTCTCTCAAGGGGCTCATACTTAAGTTTCAAGGCATCAACCACTTGATTTGGCATGACCATTGTACTAGCTCCTGAATCAATCATGTTATTATGAAAAATCTTATCTCCTATAATAAGTGTTAAGAAGAAAGGCATGGTCTTTGGCTTGCTTACCTCTTTCTCTTTTGCATCGTCTACATAATTCACATAAGCTACAACTTTCGAAGCTTGAGCGTCTGACGCGGGTCCTTTATCTTTATCTTGATCACACGATATAGTCACATCCGTTCGTGACACTTCTTCTTCCTTCTTTAATGCTTCCTGAAGAAACATCTTTTGTTCAGGAATGAATATGACATGCAACAGAGACACATTAGCAGACACCTTCAATTATTGCACCACATTGATCATTCTGACTGGCTGGACCTTGGGCTTAAATGGTGGTATCTCTCTCATCTTCGAAGGAAATTGATCCGTCATTAATGGGATCGACATCTTATCCAACTCCTTCACTAGCAACAATGGAATTCACGACTGGTAAGTAGTGTTGATGGTGTTTTCTGCACAACAACAACTTAGACAGAATATGATATCCTCTCTTGAAAGGTAAATCTCTATGGAAAAGAGATAACCCCAAGGTCTCTAATGTCAAGTCTTGACAATGCAAATAAAACAACTCAAAGACAACGTGAAAATGCTGGTAATCACAAAGGGACCTTACTACAAGCAAACACTGGACTTTGAATTTATCAGATCTAACAATGAGTTAATACTTCAAACCCTAAATTTAACCCAGATAATAAAGCAATAAGAAAAGATAAAGGTTTCAGAGATAATTCTAAGGCTAATTCTAACCTTAAGATTGACAATGCCAAAAGATAAGATGCTCAAAATGGACCGATCTCTCATAAACTACTTTCTGTTTGACCCAGATAAATCTGCAATCTCACATAAATAGTGCAATCTTCTAAGGTATTTAGAGATTTTCAAATCATAAACATTCATTCAAAATAATCCTATTGCAACTGAAATGAACAAATACTCATAATTGAACTAAGCACAACTTTAAGTCCAGACTAACTTTGCAAAAAGTATGGACTAGAGATCATCATAGACATTCCAAGCATGAAACCCTAAGCATCACCAAACTATCTAACAATAAACTTAAGCAATTTTAAAGATAGAACAATAAGAACCATGCCAAATAAAACTCAACACAAGAGAGATACCAAATCACAATATCCTTTCTTACATTAAGTCATCCAAAATGGCAACAATTCCAGTCTTCTGTTACAATACTTTCTTGAAGATAAACCCTAATTCACTCAAATATGAAATCTTCTAACTTCTCCACTATGTGCTACTCTATACCTATCCTCTATTTTATAACATCTATCTCTACAAATGAGGAAACATGCTCAATTTATAAAGAACCCCCAAGATAGGTCAGCCCAAATGAGAGTTTTACAATAATAAATGCCACACAATAGGTCGGTTTCAAAAGATATTCGAATACAACATGAAATGTGCAATTTGCACCAATTTCATCCAAGTTGGCTTGGGGTCTCAAAAATTTGGCCCAATGCATGTGGATAACGGGAAGCACAAAATTTGATGTAGCCCTATATAACTATTTCCCATCTTTGTCTTTAGCACGCTCCACTTCACCATGCACTGCCAGCAATACTCTGTCCAATTCAGCAATAGGTGGCACAGGAAAAACCCTAACTCTTCTTTCAAGAGACTTGATGTCATCTCTGGCCTACCTTACTGTGCCATCCCAATCAGCCCTATTTGTTAAATACATGTGAATAACTGCAATGTAGGTTGCAACATCATCTAGCTAATGTTCAGTGACTGGACATTCATTGATTGGAGAATAGACATCTGTCCACCATTTCCTGAGTTGTTCCAAATTGAGATGCTTTGGAGCAAACTTCTTCCTCCTTGTCATGATTTCAAAGAATGAGATGCACTTATCATGAATTCCAGTCAAGGTGTCCTTAATCTGTTTCCCTTGTTTATGAATCTTCTTCAAGGCCCTTTGCCTCATTTGCAAGATCTCAAACCATTCCCAAGGCTCAGAAACCCTTGGGAAAGGAAGAATCCCACTCTTCACCAATTTATCCTCAGTGTATTCCATAATTGGTTGTTTTCTGCAGCAGGAGATCAATATCCTCCTTTTCCTGGGCTAACACAGTTTTCAGCCAATCCACTGACTTGATGGCATCCCCTGCAGTCGACAAGATATCCTTGATGGCACCATCTCCCTTAGTCTGGACTCCCTGCAACTAGCCAACTGTGGCATGTGTAGTTCCCTTCATTATTTCAAGCTCAGAGATTGTTTCTTGAGGCAAGAAACCAACAGCAGAGGAGGAAGAACCAATGGAATGCAAGGGTTTCATCAACTCCTGCAAGTATCTCTTCAATTTCTCATTCTCCCTTTCCAACTCATGTCAGGTTTGTACCTCCTTCTTCAATCTACCTACAATTACAACATTGGAGCTTTCATACTCCTCAATATATTTCTCCATAGAAGCATGCCCTAAATCAATGGTTTGCACATGATAGTCCTTTGCAGTCACCCCATCTCTATCTTTGTTTGGAGAAGGGTTAGCAATATGAGCCACTTTGTTTCTGGATCCATCCCTCTCAATCCTAGATACAACCCTAGCCTTCTTCTTGGTTTCCCCTTTCCCAATGTTAGCCATTAGGTCATCCCAATAGGGAGGAGTGTCTTCCACTATTACCAATTTACTTTTTAATTCTCTATCCAGCTAGCCTGGAACAGTGGATTCAGTTAACACTTTATCCTCTTTATCCTGCTCCTACTGGACACTAGGTGCATCTTTCTCAATACTTGGCACATTAGGGGTCTCCTTAGTCAGATCCTATTTTTCCTGAGACTTCTCCTCTACAATAACCTGTGTCGGTGAAGGAATCTTAGTTGGTATCTCCTCCTGTTGAGGGGATTTTCCCAATTTCTCTTCTGCAGGTGAATCCGCATAGGCTACCAGGGGAGATGGGATTACCTTATCAATTTCTACCTCTGCATTGTAGAGGTATCCTTCCTGGAATTCTTCCTCACCCAAGTCCTTAGGATCTTCATCCTTTCTTGGCTCTTCTAACACATTGCCAGTATCTTGAGGAGGGGGAATGTTCTCCTGTTCAATGATAGGAGTAGTCACAGGAACATCCTCCTTTGTTGTAGCGTCCTTTGGGGAAGTAGTCCTTGACCTCCTCATATATACCTGTGTTTTTTCCCCGAAACTTTCTATCTCTACCACAGGTGTCTCAACCTCCTTTTTTGATTGGAAGTTTAATTTTATTTTTGTGACATTTTCACAAGTCTTCTCCTCTTGAGCAAAGGAGCAGGAACATCCACTTCTTCCTTTTCCTCCTTATCTTTCTCAGACCCTCTCCTTGAAACATGCCTTCTCTTCTTGGCAATGGGATTCCTCTGTTTACCTGCCTTTGCTACCTCTTCAGTTTGGACATCCCTAACCTTGATCTTGAAGGGAGAGTCCACCTTGGCCTTACCCTTAGGATCTTGCTCATGTGACTCCTCAAAAGCGGAATGAGACTCTAAGTCTCCCATCAAATCATAGGTGCACTGGACACCTTCACTTTCTAACTCCAACATTTTGTGCTTTAGCCACATTTTAGTATACTTGATCACAGGAGTCATAATTTGCTCCGACTCTGTCTTTTCTTCCTCCAACTAGTCAATCTCTCCAACTGGTTTGTCCTTCATAGCCTCAAAGATATGACCTTGAATCGAATTTCCATCTTCTTCTACTTGGTCAGGAATGGCCTTTATGTTATATAGTCTTACTAAGTCAACTACAATGTGGAGAATTTCTTCTTCCTTACATCAACTTCATCACCAAGGTTAGCCCAATAATGCTCAATGTTGTCCTTGTGGCTGTACTCCCTACTGGCCTTCTTTTGTGCCTCACCAGTAATATCAAACCTTGCCCTCTTAGAATGGAAAGAGAGACCAAAATTAATCATCTCCTCTTCAGAAGCATGAGCTAATTGGATGGAAGGGCATACCTCGTTTGTGCCTATCTTTAATGGGATGTCATTCCCAAACCCTGTTTTATGCTTGTCTCCTTTCACAATTACATCGAAGTCACAAATTTGCCTAGTGACTTCCAACACTATGATATGGTAAATTCAGTACCTTGGGAGTCTATAAGGAGCCCTTTGACAGCCATCAATCCTAATGTAGGAGAAAGTAGGGAATTCAATGAACCATGCTCCATACCTCCTGATCAACTCCTTGGCTTTGTCAGAAATCCTCACATGCTCTGCACCTTGCAACAACCTGGTAATATACATAGTAAATGCATCATTTCCCCTTCTATAGCTACCTCCTCCTAGGTGCAGTTGTGGATACACCTCATAGATTGCATCCTGTCTGAATATACCTCTAGTGCTCAACCCCTTGTATGGGTGAAATCTTGCCAATGCATATACCAAGTAAGAAGTCATGGTGAAAGTCTTGGTCTGCAAGACATTACACATCTGCTCATGGATTACTTCACTTATAGCACTTGCCAAGTGGTATTCAATGCCTTTCTCCATCTGAGAAATAACATTGAACATCTAGCTCTCGAATACCCCTGCATTGTTTAGCCCAACCAACCTGCTGAGGAGAGTGATGAAATTATAGTATTCCCTCTTGAATTTAAGTCTGAACAACTATTTCGGCAACTTGGAGAAGTGAGACTTAGGCTTCTCCAACCAAGAATTGATCACCTGCTGGGACTTAACCACATTTTCTTCATAGTATTTCTTGGCTACATCCATATCAAAAGCCACCACATGTGACCTATCAAGTATATCAAAAGTTCTAGCAATGGACATAGGGTTAAAGTTTGCCACAACCCTTCCCTGGGGACCAATTATTCTTTGTGCTCCCCTGTCATAGTTTCTGGCACATTCCAACACCAACTCATAGCATTGTACTATGGAGGGAAAACCAACTACATATGCCAATCTGGATTCCAAAGTTCTCTGGCCAACAAAGGGAGGTTTTGTGCTGCCATTTCAGCCTTGAACTCCTCGTAGTTTCACATACCCACATTGGTATCAATGATTCTTGACCAGAAAAAAGTCAATCTGCTCTCATGAATCTTATTCTTTATATCCATCTTTACCTTTTCTTCCTCAGAGATAGTAGAACCTTTTGCACTTGGATCTGTTGCCTTTCCCTTGCCATGCCCAACAACATCCTGTCTTGATCCTGCCTGCAAACCAGTAAATACAACAAAAATGAGATCCAAGATAAACAACAAGTGTCAAAATCAACTATTTCAAAGTTTAGGATTTAGCCTCCTTCGCAGAATCCAGACTGGAGAGGAATTCCGGGGAAATCCGGACTAGGTGGAATCCAGTGAAACAGACATACAACCCCACATAATCGTTTCAATCAATCAATATAACCAAGGAATAATGTAAAACTACTTAGCATAAGTTCATTTAATCATCTAAATACATCGTCAATAAGAAAATTCTTCATATAATCATCGAATTCCTTCATTCCCACAAAATTCAGGAAAAATCCACCTTAGACGGAAATCCCCGAAAACAACAATAGTTTCAACAACTCGGGAAAATGAGGGAGGCGCAAAACATCTGGGAAAATCCCAATGGCTTGGATTTCAACGAAATCAATACAAATTTATCATGAAAGCTTGAATTCGGTAGGACAACTAGGAAACGGACACCAGGAAAATCCGAAGGAAGTGGAATTCTGTGAGGCCAACAAAATTCTGGATTTAAAGAAAATTACGTAGAATAGAGAAGAAACGGGAAGACTCGGGGAAATTCAGTAGGGACGAAATTCTACGAAGACAACAAAAACTCGAACGCCTATGTTTCTCTCGTCCTCACCTAAATAGATCGAATGGACATGGACTAAGAGCTTGCAACTCGATAATGACCTAACCTAAACCTCCAATAAATCAACCATGAATTTAAAACTCACTTCTCAATAAATCGAGAGGGATTGGCTATGCCCTAGGTCAAGAACCCTAAAACCTCTGCCATGACAACACGAAATAGCTTAGGCACAAATTTACTACAATAAGGATAGGAAATTCATAGCAAATGCAAGTAAGCCCTAAGACAACAATGAAAGACCAGCCCAAAGAAAACACTCAGGACAAACACCCGAACAGACTGGCAAGACATGAAACCCCCAAACGTCTAGGAAGCACGCATATTCAACCAGAACATAGCAAAGAACAACATGAAAGCGCATGAAGCAAAGCAATTCAAACCCAAAGAGAGAGAGGATATCCAAATACCATGATAATAGAAGGAAACGAGACTCAGGAAGCTGGCGATAAACTTCAAGCACAAGCAGAACATGAATAATGCTCACGAAATCTGAATGCAATACTTGAAATCACTTCCAAATGCACAATCCAACAACACACCTCAAGCTCCAGCACTCCAAAATCAAATAGAAAGTAAATAATCAAAATCAAATGGTGAATTACTTCCCAAAACTCAATATAACATTGCCCCAAAAGTCATGCAATCTCAATTAATGCGATTGACAAGACAACCAAGAGCAGAATCCGAGAATCTGACAGAGCAACGGACTTCAAAAAAATATGTACATGACAGATTTCCCAGATTTGAGCAAAAAAGGCAGCCGTTACCAAGCACAAAAGGGAAATTGGGTATGTCCAGCCAGGGTGGATTTTCCTGAACACAATGAAAAGCCCGAAATGGACCCAGAACTTAAGGTTGTCAATATAAATCATAAATGGGCCATTCCAATAGGCAGGATGAACATCAAAGTACATGACCAAGCAAGAAAAACTCCAAAATAGAAAGGCCAAGACACCAAAAGGCGAAGAAATTGAGGGTCCCTACTTTCAGTGTGGCATGTGTGCAAAAACTGCACAACAAGTAGGTTGGCCAGCTACCTTCGAGAACTGCTTTTGTTGTGGTTGTGGTTGACAAAATTGATGTCATGATGAATATTTTTGTACGTATTCTCCCATGATCCTTCTCTTGGATCTTGTGGTGTAGTCTGACTACACTTGTGGAGCACTAATCATCAGAGCATCATTTGTGAATATCGCATCTTCTTCCTCCATCCATGAAAATAATGCTTGGTTCGACGTAATATCCAATTCTTGCTCTAAAGACATCCCTTGTATTTTCTCTCTAAAGCAGATATTTTCCATTTCAAGGGACTCATATTATTTTTCATTCAGGATTTCACCCTTGTTTCTTTGTTCTACTATCTTCTTTTGCATATTGCCCCTCGGGCAATTTTGGGGAATGTGACTATCACTGCATGGGAAGCACCATAGATTCTCATCTTCCGCTAGATTGTTTTGGCCTAGGATCAACTCTTTACTTTGGTTGTCCTCGACTATCTATAGCGGCATAGTGATCAGAACTATCTGGTTTACGAATGTCGTTTGCTGACCTCCTCCTCTCAAAGGTCCTTGGTACATGTTTTATTAATAGGATGGACTCCCCCCTTGATAGGTTTGAGTGGCATGCTTCAGAGGTGTTTCTTTTTTCCACTTGATGAGAACTAACTCGTTAGCAAAAGACCACATAAGACTCTTCATATTTTTGATGTCCACTGCTAGAGCGGAAGAGCCCAACGTGTTCGACTACACAGCGGGATACACATACATGGACTGTGGCGTGGTCGATGTCACCACTTGTGTAGCAGAAGTGCTTGGAGTAGCTTCTTCCTGAGGACCACTAGAGATTTCTATGAATATGGGCATCAGAGGGCATGGTGGAAGCTTTCCAATGTCAATCAAAGTTTTCTCCACGCGCATAGCCAAATCATATGCGTCGGGTAAGATATCCCCTCCCACATAGTTGATCATAACTACGATGTCTAAATTAAAAGACTTCAGGTAGAAAATAAACGCCATCGCAGTTGGGGGTCGGGTAGTCATAGGGATTTTTTGCCAGTTTTTGTGAAACCTGGTGTTGAAGTCGCTCATGGCCTCTTATGGGGCTCTTTTGATAGTGATTAGTTGGTGTAGTAACAAAGAGTGATCCCCCTTCTTTGAGAAGCATTCGAACAACCTTTCTCTAAGATGATCCTAGGAGTGGATAGAATCGAAAGCCAAATATCGATACCAATCTTGAGCTTTTCCTTTGAAATAGGTCACTAACAGCCTACGAGAGATATTTTCCTCCACTATGTTATGTACCCTACATACCTCTGCTATATCTTGGAGGTGTTGAAAGGGGGTTTTGAATTCTTCTCCAAAATATTTTGTAATAGCCTTGAGGGCATTAGTGGGTATAGAAGGCCACACATCTGGGGGCGTAGGTGGTTGTAGAGGACTACCACTATCCCAGGTTACAAAATTTCTAGGAGTAGGGGCAACTATGTGAGCCATTGAGAACAAATTCCTATGAATCAAGTATAATAGTATTATGATTTTGAAAGATCAGTCTCCAGGCGAGGTAGATAAGGCTCCAGATCTTGGGATTGATATTCTCGCTCTATTAATCCTTACGGGTGATACAAAACTTGTAAGTATTCTTCTCCTAGGTACCGAAGTGGGTAACTAGGAGTACTAGAAATGGCCTCTTGTGGATGCTCTTGTTTGGACTCTAGGCATGAAAATTCCAGCTTCTTTCCTTGGTCTAATTTCAGAAATATTTTGGACTTCCAATCAAATGTTTAGAAAACTACGTGTCCCACCGGACATGCCAGAAAAAGAACTATTGATCATTAAAGATTATGCCTCTCTGATGACCTTATGGGAAATTCAGTGAGTGGAGGAATTATTTGTGCCTCATTGAATACCTCTGGTATTTTTATAGAAATTCAGCTCTTCTCCAAGTTTGGAGAAAATGGTAGAAGAAAATGTAAATATAAAACATGAAAAATGGCGATGCACTAATGCTTTTACAAAATTTCAAACCCAAATTCCTTTTCTATGAATTTCTTATTAGACACAGAACACCACAACCCTTCATTGTTGGGAAGAGAATGAGCAACAAAGGTTGAATACAAGCACAGTGTAGTCTTTCAAATCTCCCCTTGGGAAGTGTTCATTAAGGTCCGATCAAGCATAAAAGTTTCAAAAGTTAACAAAAGAACATTTAGAAAGTTGCATAAACCCTTCCTCTTGTTACAACATAATATGAGGAAACAATAACCTTTGAAGAAACTAGAGAAGTTCAAAGACGGGTGCTGCCACAATAGTGGTTTACAAATTTTGAGAGATTCTATTTTTTGTTGAAATTGCATATTTTTAGAAAATATAATGATTTAAGCCTTAAAAATTTCCATTTTAAGGATCCCAATTGAAGAGGGTTTGATCAAACCACCTTAGATCAAATCCTCTTGGATAGAACCTATCAAAATGCTAATAAAAAATCACTTTTGATTTACCTTTTGGGGGATCAAATGATTATGGTAGTCCTCGGAATGGGCTATCCAATGAATATAATTTTAATATGTTTTGGTTTTATTAAGTATTTTTTTTTTAGTTTTACTAAACATAGGTTTTTCATCGAAAATGAAGGTCTCTGTTCTACACATGTGGAAAAATAGCAGATTATAAAAAAAAAAAAGATTTCAAAAATTTGAGTGCACTAGATATTGAAGTCATTGATCCAACAAAAATAAATAAATTGAATTTTGATATATACCAAAAAAGTTACGCGTTATATGGTCACGATATATCTGAATTGTAATTGGTTTGACTTTGAAACTTGATTAAAGAAAAAATATTCAATAAAAAACTATATAACCAAGTGGAAGCACTAGATATCAAAGTTACAAATCTAAATTCGAAAGAATTGGAATTTCATCCTTCATGGAAAAAAAGTTATGCATTATACGGTGTGCATCACTTTTTAAAAATGTTGTTTTCTGACAAAAACCAGTTTTTGTGGGAGATGGAAAAAGAAGTGCAATCTAATTCAAAAAAAATTGAAAAAAATATTCTTAGAATCTACAAACGAAATGTGATGAGACTCTAGCTTGCATCATCTTCAAATTCCTCATGGTTTAGCCGCTATAGTTACCTGAATGCAAAGATTTAGTTAAAAATAATAATTTTAGTGTCCAGTTTGGCCAAAAATTGTAAACCACTATTGTGGGATCACCCAGACATAATCTGATTTCTATAGGCTATTACTTTATAATTTAAGTTTACAGCATGAATATCAACTAATCAAACTATTTAAATTAAGCTTAACACAATGTTTTATTTTGAATGAAAGCATAAAGAAGGAAACTTGACAAAGACCATAACATGCACAATTTCAAAGATTTCTTACAAAAAAATCATTCTTAAACATCAAATGAACTTTAAAATAAAGGTTGGATGCCAATCTGATAATAGTTTAAGTTAAAACAATATAACATGCTAGAGAAAAGCTGTGTTCTGCCAACTTCTAATGAAAATATTTCTATAACTATGGAAAGCTAAAGAAATTTTTTCTAGAAAGGGAAACTTTTTGGAACCCCTTCCTTCTATTGCCGCCTCCTATTTATAGCTAAAAAGGGAGAGAATCGCCACCAACGTTCCAGAAGTAAAAACTGCCAAATGCCAACATCTAATAGCTCACGATCTAATCATAAATTTTTATTAGGTCACATAAATCTTTGCTCATTAATTCCTAACTACCTCATTTATGTCGCTTAGATATTTAACAAAGATTGTCCTTTGTAAACATTGAGATCCTAAAACATAGCTTGGCAAAATTTGGTTGACCAATCACATAGGTTGATGGCGCCGTTTCAAAACTTCCAGCCTGAAAACAAGGAAATCTCAGTATGCCTCAACAAACTCCAAAAAAGATTGCTTTCCATAAACAAAACCTGCCCAAAATGAAGAGATGATGTGTCAAGCGGGCGGATAGTTTTTAGAGTTATGAAGATAGCCTTAGAAAAAATCCTTGATGAGTTGACACGTGTCCTCTCTTTTCTCCTGAAAGGAAGGCGATAAACAAAAGCTGCATAGCCACCATGTGGTGCATTGCGTACCTTTCGGAACAACTTTTTCTTTTAAGTGCAAATCATCTTGAAGCCAAAAACATATAAAAGTTGAAAATCAAAAAGAAGATTAAGGAAAAATTGTTTCACCATTTTAGAGATTACTTTTAAAAGAAATGTTGAGCATCTATTTAATAGTCCTAGTAAGAAAAATATCTATTTTCTATTCAAGAGGTTCAAATATTTGTCCTTTGTTTTCAATGACTAATTTTGATAAGTTTTTATCCTGTTACATGATATTCTCTTTTATAAGGTAATAATTTTGGTGACATGATCTTGATTGTTGTTGTTATACTACTCTTAGTTTTTATCCTTTAATGTAATATGGAGTGATTGCTAATTATCATATTTATTTTCTCTAGGTTTTAGTTGGTTTATTTTTTTATCATATTAGATGACTTTGTACTTTGAGGCTCAATCTAAGTTATATTTGTAAATATTTTAATTAAAAAACTTGGCCCTTGCAATTCAATGATTTCCTTGAGATAATTTTAAATACTGCTAGTTCTTAAGATCTAGAGGAGAGAGAATTTAACAAAACAATTAACAATAGCCCATAGTGTGCCAAATTCAAACCATGTGCCAAAGGTGAAATCTATGTGTTGTACAAATGATCCCTAGCCATGGAATCAACCTATGGAAAGTTCAAGTTTGGACAAAATTCTAGATAGTGAACACATTAAAGATATTTATTTTTTGTACCTAACTGTGGAATCTGTATTGTACTAGATTTTTTTTCATCATTGTTCTAAAATATAAATATATTAACCCCTCACATTTAATTTCCTACAATCAGCATTTAATTATTTATATGCTCTATCATTCCAACCTATTGTATTAATTAATCTAGGTTGATTAATACTAATGGCAATCATTTAATTTAATTATCCTACACACCAAATAAGGGAAAATTTATTTTCCCTTTACAAATACTAATATGATAAATTTACTAAATGTACCTCTTAACATTTTTAAAATAAATATATTTAATACATTTACACTAATTCTTAATGTTATTGTTTTCATATGGAGGAGAGGAGGGTAGGGTAGCATTAGTGTAACTACATATGTTGACAATGCTAGCTTTGTTTCATACACACTCTAGTTTAAGACTGTACAGGAGAAAAGTCCATAGTTCATGCTTTGCCCATTCATTTTTTTCTCACTTTAGCCTTTTCTTAAGATATGTCAATTTGATAACTAATTTGGTTAATTTAGGCATAAAATCTTATAAAACTTAGAAGAAACCCCTCCATTTTCTTACTATACCCTTCATTCATCCTTATAATTCACATTCTAGTAATTTAAACATCATTGAATTAATTCCTAATGCAATCATATGCCTTGGACAATATCGCTACCATGATCATGATGTTCCAAATTAAAATCCATTTCTCTCCCATTATGAGTTGACCTGATTTCAAAATGTGCCTGGCTTGTGTGCCAAATTATTCAAATTGGATCTAGGTTGTCATATTTAAAGACATGCACTAAGTCACTATTTTAAGGACCCATCAATAAGAATTATGGAATGAAAGTATATTTGATCTAGATAAAGGTAATATGAAAATGATATGTAATATATGATGTGTTTTAGAATTATGAAAAAACTATTTAATTTTGGAGAATGTTAATGGGTGGTAAAAGGCATCCATGTGTAGGCTTTACTGAAGGGAAAAGAATGCGGATCTAATGACCCAACAGTGCGGAATACATTCCCTTAACACCTTTACTACAGGGGAGAGAAGCAAAAAATGAAAAACTAACAGTTTCTAAAACTTATAGAGATGCATACAACCATGGCAATGAGAAACCAGAAAGATAAGCAAACAAAGATGACACAGTATTTACGTGGGAAAACCCTTTTAGGAAAAAAACCCACCACACAAAGTCAAATCAATTGTATTACAGTAATGAATCGATTACATACAATATCCAGACTTCTTTGCTCAACTCACAATCACCCAGAGAGATTTAGATCCACTGTTACAATGTTTTCACAACATATAGTTCAAAACCCTCTTCAAGAACTCACGTCCTTCTTGTTCTTCAGCTCGTGACTTCAACTTGCTCTGCAACTTCACGACTCAACTCAAATTGTCTAACTTATGAGAAATAACACATCTCTCATCCAAATGTAACCAACTCAGAAGAGCAATGAAGTCCATCCTCAAATCACGCATCTGGTCAGATCTGACAGATCTCCTGCAACCAGCCGTCATTGCATTCAAAGCCATTACCAAAATGGTTGAGCTCGCCACCCTTCGTTAACAAATGCAACTGCCACAATAACTATCTTGGTATCCATCCAATCACTATTCAACCAGGTGCCACGCGTCCAAGACCCATCAGCAATCACAGCTGACAGAGCAACCAAAACGGTCAAACAGACATCGGGCGCGAACAAGACTTCAAGTCATAAATAACACTGTCGGAATCGGAACAGGAGTCAAAACAGGACTCCACCAAAAATACATATTGCCAGAGTCGGAGTCAGAGTCGAAGTCGAAACTGAAGTCAAAACATGACCCTACCAAAATTTTAGGTTCAGGAACCATTTCGGTTCCGCGTCCACCCATGCCAAAGGGGAACACATCGGAAACAGTTCTGATTGGGTAAAGTCAACCCAGGGTCAAACCAAGACGGGAACACAAAAGACCGGAGTCGGACCCGGAGACAGAACAGAAACAGATCCAGGACTTTACCAATAGTCCAAGATCAAGAACCAATCCGGTTCTGGTTCCACCTCCGCCAACTACAAGAAACAACAATCCAAAAATAGGACAAGGTGGAGGAAAACACCCTGAGCAGAATCCAAACATCCAGAAGAACCAGATCGTAAAAGCAGGAGTCGGGCTCGGAGTCGGAACAAGAACTGAAATAGGAACTTGGCAAATGGACATTGCCAACTTCCAAAACTGGTTCCGCCTCCGCTAGAACTTGCGAAGCGAAACATATGGTAGGAAGCGGAGTCGGAGCAGGAACGAGAACCGAAACCCAGAACTTAGGCAAACAGAACAATGCCAAGTTCCATCCTGGCTCCGCCTCTGCCAGAACTTTGTAAACAACACAAAATCACCAAGGCATGAAAACGAGGACTTCAAGCTGGAAGTTGAGACATAATTTCTCAACAATCTCCCACTTGGTGAACACTTCCAACTTCCTCAAAGCATCATACCTTACTGTCTATCATAGGCCCCAAGGCCCATCGATTATGTGCACCATCTGAACGTGTATGTGCTAACCGGCTTTGTCAAGGCATCTGCAACATTCTTCAAGGTGTCAACCTTATCCATACTGACCTTGCCATCTTCAACCATATCCCTCACGAAGTGATATTGCACATCTATGTGCTTGGTCCTGGCATGAAAGGTCGGATTCTTTGCCAAACAAATGGCACTTTGACTGTCACAGCAGATTGAAATCTGCTCAACATTAAATCCAATGTCTGAACACAAATGCCTCAGCCACACTGCCTCCTTGCAAGCATGAGTTGCTGCCATGTACTCTGCCTCTGTCATAGATAAAGCAACTACAACTTGTCACTTGCTCATCTAACTGATTGCTCCACCATTAAGCATGAAAGTGTATCCACTGGTGGATCTTCTGCTGTCAATGTCCCCTGCCCAATCAGAATCAACATATCCCTGAATGCTAAGAGTCCTCTGTGATGCAACCATACTGCCATGGTAACACAAAGCATAATTTGAAGTACCCTTCACATACCTGAACACTCTCTTTACAACATCCCAATGTGATCTCCCTAGATTTGCGATGAAACGGCTTAGAACTCCCATTGCTTGGGCAATGTCTGGTCTTGTGCAGACCATAGAATACATCAAACTGCCTACTGCACTTGCATAAGGCACACTGGTCATGTCCTCCATCTCAGTAGCAGACTTTGGATAGTCTTTAGCAGATAGTTTCAATCCTTGCATGATTGGAACAACTAGCTGCTTGCAATCAGTCATGCTAAACCTCTCTAGAACGGTTTTCACATGCTTACTCTGACTGAGCCAAAGCTTTTTGCTTGTTCTATCCCTGGTTATCTCCATTCTAAGAATGTACCTTGCTGCTCCAAGATCTTTCATTTCAAACTTAGCAGACAACTGAGTTTTAAGATCAGAAATCATTGCCTTGCTATTACCAATGAATAACATGTCATCCACATACAGAGTAATAACAAGCACATGATCATTCTCACATTTATAATAGATGCAATGATCAGATTTTGATCTAACAAACCCAATTGACAACACAAATGTGTCAAATTTCTGGTAGCACATTCTAGGAGATTGCTTTAGACCATAGAGAGATTTATTTAACTTGCAAACCAGATTTTGTTTACCTCTATCAACAAAATGCTCAGGCTGGGACATGAAGATTTCTTCTTCCAGCTCACCATGGAGAAATGCTGTCTTCACATCCATCTGCTCAATTTCATAGTCATACATAGCTGCCAATGACAACAAAAATCTGATGGATGTCAGCTTTGCTATAGGGGAAAAGATCTCTCCATAATCAATTCCCTCAACTTGGGAAAATCCCTTTGCAACCAATTGTGCCTTATACTTCTCCACATTGCCATCAAGGCCTGTCTTCCTTTTGAATATCCACTTGCAGCCAATAGGCTTTCGCCCTTTAGGCAGTGGTACCAACTTCCAGGTATCATTCTTTTTTAAGGAATCCATCTCCTCATTCATGGCTTCCAGCCAAGACTTTGAATTAGCCATGCTAATTGCTTCTTTCATAATCCTAGGCTCATCAGTGCTGGTAATTAAGGCATAAGCACAATTTGAATCTAACATAGAGAAACCATACCTTTCTGGTTGCCTTCTTTCTCGTGTAGATCTCCTTAGAGGCTGAGGTTGTTCTTCATCATCAGAACTTCCAGAGCTGCTTGAACTCTCCTCAATCTTAGGTACACCATGCAGCTCTTCCCTTTCTGGAGTTTGGGGAATCTCAACTGCATCCTTCTTCTTGTCACTCTGATTTGTCTCAAATTGTTGATCACTTACTAGAGGTTTCAGCTCATGAAATATCACGCTTCTGTTATACAAAACCTTCTCAGTAACAGGGTTCCAAAGCTTGTATCCTTTCACACCAACTCCATAGCCAATGAGAATACATTTCACAGCCTTGTTATCCAACTTTGATCTCTTTTCATTTGGCACATGAACATATGCCTCACAGCCAAAGACCCGAACATGCCTTAATGAGGGTTTCTTACCTGACCATGCTTCCAAAGGTGCCATGTCAACAAGAGCTGAACAAGGAGATCTATTTATCAAATAACATGTTGTAGCAACAGCCTCAGCCCAGAACTTCTGCTCCAGACCAGCACCACTCAACATACTCCTTGCCTTTTCCATCAGTGTCCTATTCAACCTTTCAGCAACTCCATTTTGTTGTGGAGTGTAGGGGGTTGTCTTATGCCTTTTAATTCCATGATCAGTGCAGTAACTTTCAAAATTTGCGAAACAAAACTCACCTCCATTGTCTGTCCTTAAACACTTTATTTTCCTTCCAGTCTGATTTTCTACCAAAGATTTGAACTCTTTAAACCGACTGAACACTTCTGATTTACTTTTAAGAAAGTATACAAATGCCCTTCTCGAATAGTCATCAATAAAAGAAACATAATATCTAGACTTCAATAACGAAGGAACATCAACTGAACCAAACACATCAGAATGAATATAATCCAGTATAGCAGAAGATTTGTGAGGACTAGAGGAGAAAGAAACACGGTGTTGCTTTCCATAGATACAATGTTCACAGAAATCAAACTCAATGTTACAATCATCAAGCCCTTCTATAAGGTTTTTGTTCTTCAAGGTTTTTAAACCTTTCTCACCAATGTGACCAAGTCTATGATGCCATAACATAGTCTTCTCTACTGGGAGTTTTACCTCAAAAGCATTTGCAGATAATGAAGAGTCTTCATCTTTCTCTATAGGTGTAGAATTACATGACTTTACAGAGGCACTGTTACAAAGAACAGGTCACGCATCTAGCTTGTACAAAGTGCCAGTACGAACACCCTTAGCTAACACCATTGCACCTCTAGCCATTTTACATCCCTTACTAGAAAAAGAAACTTCTACACCAGCATCATTTAACTTACTAACAGAAAGAAGATTTCGAGCCAAACCTGGGATGTGAAGAACACCACCAATTCCTTTGACTCTCCCGTCAGGAAACTGAATTTTGACCCTTCTTCTGCCAACAATCTCCAGCATTGAATCACTTGCCAAGTATACCTTTCCACCATCATACTTCTCATACTTTGAGAACCAATCTCTATTGGATGTCATGTGAAAAGAGGCACCTGAATCAACTAACCAAACATCATCTGATGCCTGAGTTGTCAGGGCTGCTGCAATGAAGGCATCTGCATCACTTTGAGAAGATTCGTTGTCAGAAGCATTCTTCTTCTTCTTCTCCTTGCAGTCCTTCCTGATATGACCAGGTTGCCCACAGTTCCAACACTTTACCTTGGACTTTTTACCAGGAGACTTTGATCTCCCTTTAGACTTGGATTTTGACTTGTTGTCTTTCTTCTTACCTTTCTCCTTTGTTCTACCTCGAACAGAAAGAGCATCTTTGGCCATCTTAGAAGATTTCCTTCACATTTCTTCAGACAAAAGCGAAGCAACCACATCATCAGTCTTGAAAGTAGTGGTTGTGCTTCCAATAGCCATCACAAGATGATCCCAACTATCAGGTAATGAACACAACAGGAGCATGCAATGATCCTCCTCCTCAATCTTTACACCTACAGATGCCAGCTGAGTAACACTCATATTAAATGAGTTCAGATGATCTGCAACAGATGCACCTTTGTCCATCTTCAAGGAGTACAACTTCTTCCTCAAGAATAACTTGTTTACCAGAGATTTTCTTTAGTAAATATCACCAAGCTTCTTCCACAAAGTAGCTGCAGACGTCTCCTCATGAGCATTCAAGAGCACAGAATCGGTTAGACTTAGTCTTATCAATCCTCTTGCTTTTCTATCAGCAAGATCCCAAGCTTCTTGGGTCATAGTTTGTGGCTTAGTTCCAGACACTGCAATCCAGAGGTCTCTATCCATAAGCAAGTCTTCTATCTTGAGTTTCCATAACTCAAAGTTGCTGCCATTAAACTTCTCAATATCTATTCTACCAGATGTACTCGCCATCTCACAACAGAAACAAGTTTAACAATGCAAGTCTCCCACTGAAATAGTATTAGTGCAAAAAACTAATTTTCCCTAACAAGGATAACACGAATTGGCCAAGCTCTGATACCACTTTGAAGGGAAAAGAATGCAGATCTAATGGCCCAACAATGCGGAATACATTCCCTTAACACCTTTACTACAGGGGAGAGAAGCAAAAAATGAAAAACTAACAGTTTCTAAAACTTATAGAGATGCATACAACCATGGCAATGAGAAACCAGAAAGATAAGCAAACAAAGATGACACAGTATTTACGTGGGAAAACCCTTTCAGGCAAAAAACCCACCACACAAAGTCAAATCAATTGTATTACAGTAATGAATCGATTACATACAATATCCAGACTTCTTTGCTCAGCTCACAATCACCCAGAGAGATTCAGATCCACTGTTACAATGTTTTCACAACATACAGTTCAAAACCCTCTTCAAGAACTCACGTCCCTCTTGTTCTTCAACTCGTGACTTCAACTTGCTCTGCAACTTCACGACTCAACTCAACTTGTCTAACTTATGAGAAATAACACATCTCTCATCCAAATGTAACCAACTCAGAAGAGCAATGAATTCCATCCTCAAATCATGCATCTGGTTGGATCTGATAGATCTCCTGCAACTAGCCATCATTGCATTCAAAGCCATTACCAAAACGGTTGAGCTCGCCACCCTTCGTTGACAAATGCAACTGCCACAATAACTATCTTGGTATCCATCCAATCACTATTCAACCAGGTGCCACACATCCAAGACCCATCAGCAATCGCAGCTGATAGAGCAACCAAAACGGTCAAACAGACATCGGGCGTGAACAAGAATTCAAGTCATAAATAGCACTATCGGAGTCGGAGTCGGAACAGGAGTCGAAACAGGACTCCACCGAAAATACACACTGCCGGAGTCGGAGTCGGAACTGGAGTCAAAACATGACCCTATCGAAATTTCAGGTTCAGGAACCATTTCGGTTCCGCATCTGCCCACACCAAAGGGGAACACATCGGAAATAGTTCTGACTGGGTAAAGTCAACCCGAGTTTAAACCAAGACGGGAACACAAAAGACCGGAGTCGGACCCGGAGACGGAACAAAAACAGAAACAGGACTTTACCAAAAGTCCAAGATCAAGAACCAATCCGGTTCCGGTTTTACCTCCGCCAACTACAAGAAACAACAATCCAAAAATAGGACAAGGCAGAGGAAAACACCCCGAGTAGAATCCAAACATCCAGAAGAACCAGATCGTAAAAGCAGGAGTCGGGCTCGGAGTCGGAATAGGAATTGAAACAGGCTCCACTAGAACCTACGAAGTGAAACAGATGGTAGGAAGCGGAGTCGGAGCAGGAACGAGAACCAAAACCCAGAACTTAGGCAAACAGAACAATGCCAAGTTCCATCTCGGTTCTGCCTCCGCCATAGATTCAAAACTTAGGCAAACAGAACAATGCCAAGTTCCATCCTGACTCCGCCTCTGCCAAAATTTTGTAAACAACACAAAATCACCAAGGAATGAAAATGAGGACTTCAAGCTGGAAGTTGAGACATAATTTCTCAACATTTACTATATAATAAGATCTTTAAAAACAATGTTTTTCCCATTTGGGTGAAATTTTCTATTTTCTCTAAGTGGAAAAAATGTTATACCAATGAAAAATTTGTCATATATTATGGTGAGTTCACCATGATCACAGTGACTTTGAAATTTCCTTTATATACTAAATAACAATTCTTTTATGCTCATTGTTGGGCTACTCAACAACTATACTTTTTAGTAGATAGAATGTGGACTATTTGCAACATGCTCCCTAAGTTATATTTTTTTCTCAGGATTCTTAGCTTAGTGTTAGTGTATATACTTCCCATGCATTTACTACATCATAGGTTAATGTTAGGTTAAATTACATTTAATAATTTTTTGTATAATTTACTATTGGTGGTTAAAGATACACGTCCCTATGTGGGTAGCAAGTTTTTTATCCTCCTCCACACATAGTTGCATTTCCTATAAATATAACTATTTTACTTGTATTTATGCATTACAGGAAAAAAAATGGTTGTACACTTGATAAAAAATAGATCAAATTGACTTTAGATCCATGTATTGATAAATATAGTAGTCATTGAGTTGCTTCTTTGCATTTTTTTTTTCGTTGGGGGGAGCTTGAGAAAATAGTTATTTATCCTAGTTCTTGGCATTTTGATCCTTGGTAGATTGCATAGGAAAATATTGCATGGTATTAGAGCTTCCATATCAATATATGTATGGTATGGTAAATTCTCAATTAGCATAACATCATGTTGAAATCATGATCTTCTTGGAAAATCCTTGAAATAAAATTTTATGTCTTTGATTTGACATCCAAACTTTGAAGGACTTATTCTTAGTCATCCAAAATCTAATTTAGGTAAAAAAAAATATATTGGTTATTTTTAGTTGCTATATAGTGATGTTATCTATTTTTTATAATTGTGCCTCATTTTTCTAGTATTGCCAATTTCATAAAACTTTTGATGAGTAGTTCTTATTTTGAGAGCTTCTAAATATCCATTCTTTCACATATGAAATCCTTTTCTAGTGCCACTTTTAAAAGTGTATTTTTCATCAACTTCACATTAACTATCATAGTTTGTTCTCATTATGCCTTTGAATTATACTTTCACCTTATTGGTCTTATTTATAAATTATAAAATCTAGAGAAACAAACTATATTCCCAAAATTTCTATGAGGATTGTGTATTAAATGAACTCAAATAAAGTTACACATTTTTGGGATTTCATCATGGGTTTAGGTATTAAATTCCACTTTTTTGTTGTCAAATTGAATCATGAAAAACTACACATCTCAGTGAGAAGCAACCGACAATTGAATTGCATGTACAAACGAATCTCTTACCCTATCTCATTGGACTTATTCTTAAGTCAATTGATTCTTAGTATAATTTTAAATGGGGTCGCATGAATGATAAATTCTATGACCTAATTTGTCTTAATATTCCCAAGGATATATGACATTACCTAGACTACATTTGGTGCCCTTATAATGATTGTACCATAATCTAGGAATTGTTTGGAGATGCATTCGACCCTCCATTCATTTATGATGTTTCCTTGGACAACCTTGAACCCACAGATGTTATTTATACAACTACATATGTTCCTCTTCCTATTGTTTCTTCTATAGAGATTGTGGCTTCCCCAAATACTTTTGATCATTTTTTTTAGTAAGATCATACATGTCTACAAGATCCACCATATTGGGATACTTACTTACTAGGCATTTTACATCTATTTGTAGAATCTCACCTTTGGATCTTGAAAACACTATTAAGGATTGCATTCTCCTCTTTGATGACAACTCTTCTCTAGTTATATCACCTTATCTAAATGTTATGAGGGTACATGTAAACCCTTTTGTTCTCTCTCCACCTCTATATCTCCTACAATTGTACATGAGTATGTTGATCATATCTAATCATAGTTTAGCATAGGCATTGGGAAATGTAAATAATTTCTAAATATCTTAATCCTATTTTTGTTCATTCTACCTATAGAAAGGGAATTCAATTGACATGTAACACATGAGCTCTTTCTTGTAAAAATATGTATTATTTGATGTAGGGGGCATACTTTAACACTCACTATAAGAATCGACTTTGACATTCTCTCTTCTTTGGGGGAAATTCATCTGCAATATTTTTGGGGAGTTTAGGAGACTATTCATTAGGGGGATCCTTAGTTTCTTCTCTCTTTCATAGGGGATATTCTTTTGTACATGGGTATATAACATAATGATATCGTGTTAAGGCCCACCTTTATCCCCTGTGCTTGTCTTAAGTGGGGTGTTGGTGTATGTAAATTTCTTATGATTTTACTACACCATAGGTTAAACTTAATTATGTTAGATTTTATTGAATGTTATGTTGCATCATTACTTATTGGTAGTTGATGATATAATTCTCTATTTGGAAAATGAGTTTTTGCATCTCTATCCTCACTTAATTGTATTTCATATAAATGCAACCCTTTTTCACATACATGTATGTTAAAGGAAAAAAATGGATGCACACTTGATGAAGCATGCCCCACACTTGACATTAGATGCTACACTTGGTGAATGGAATAACCTTTGAGTTAATAAGAGCTTCTAGTTTCAATTGTGTACAATTTTTTATAAATCTTTGTTGTCTAGAATAATAAATTATATAAGCTAGTTCTCAACATTTTATAAACTAAAATCTAAAACTTTTTATAAATAATTGTACTGATACACTTCTAAATATACCTCTTTAATTCAAAATATAAATTACTTCGAACGAACACATAATTTTCTTATTGATCAAATCCTAACTTATCATACGTGCAAATTTTACAAGACCCAAAATGTACTAAATTACTTATCAATCCCACATTTGAAAATATCCTATAAATAATCACCAAATACTTTGTCCCATTCTTCATATAAAGATGATCAATAATCAATCACAAGATCCTTTGTCTCATCCTAAAAAAGCCACAACACACTTCTACATCCATGAGGTGTGGATACACAAAATATGCAGTATTTCATTACTTCGACACTTCACTTCCATCACAAAGACCCCAAAATAGTAATGCTCATCTTGAGGAGTAAGGATAAGCCAAGCCATTGTAGTCAGAGGGTGACAAATTGATTTTCCCATAGGGAGTGGTTGTCCATTGATGTGTGTTGGGAGAATGAGTTGAAAGAGGTGCCCCCTTTCCTTTTTCTTTCCTTATCAATGTTGGTGAAATCACAATCGTAACATTTGTTCTTGTCTTCATGTCAATTATCAATGTTTAAAAGTTGTCGTCTCATATTTCTATATAATATGATATGATTTGCCGTACCAATATTGGGCAATGTGAAATATCTTTTTCACATTTATGATTTAAACAAAATAAAGAATCTTCCGAATAGCATTAAGCCGAGCATAAAAAAACATAAAAAATTATGATGTCGTTTAAACTATAATGATTTAGATATTTATTATTTATGGCTTTTTGTGATTAAGATAATTAAATTTTGTTTTGATATGACGATGTCGGTGGCTTTTAAATTTGATTGGTACGTAAGTCTAATGGCGAAATTTGCGGAGCCAGGCCGTTTTCCATTTACCTTGGTCTTCTATTTTAAAGGGAATTATTTAATATATTGATAAATAGTTTGATTTTGTGTAAGGTTATCATTTTCTTTATACATATTTTTAGTGTATTTATATATTTAAATAATTTTTTAATTTATTTATTGTATTTATATTTATATATATTTTTATGTATATGATATTTAATTTAATCTTTTTTTTTTTATGTCTTGTAATTAATTTATGATAATAGATTAATCTTATTTTAATTTTAAATCTTAAATTTTAAATTAACTAAACACGTGTTTATATGAAATGTTATATTTTTTATATTTAAAGACATTCAATGTATTCATTCTAATAATCTAATAATTTGAGAGTTATATTTGCATGTTGTAAGACTCATTTGTGTGATAACTTTTGTCTTGTCTTGATGTTTCATTATATTGAATTATGGGTTATATTGAGTTCCATTATCATACACTGCAATTGTAGGATATATACATCTTGTTCAATTGCATGTTCTCATTGACTATTATATGCTGCTTTGGCTATGATCTTTATTGTTGGATTTGATGCTTTGTCTTGAGTGTGCAAGAAAAAACCATTGATGAATAACCGATAAAAGGTATGTGGCTTAGGAGAACATTGTGGATCACTTGATCATCTCACTTTGCCTAGTCCTTGTGCTCAAGTTGTTAACCTTGTGACTTTTGTGGATATGTGGTTTGATTGTTTAATCCATACTATTTGATTGCAAATGAAAGGATATTCTCTTTGTTTATCTAATTTGTCAATATCTGAATCATTTATGATTTTAGATCCTTACTATAAGGCGCCCATATATGTTTCCTTATACTATATTTCAATTTTAAAATGTAAATGAATTACCTTGATTGTTTAAAATAATTTCATAGTTTATTAGAAATAATAAGATGCTCTTTCACAAAAAAATATTTAGTTTTAAAAAATGCACAACACATTTTGAAAATATTGTATTAAATCTTGTTTAATAAAAAAAGTGAAATATCTATTATACAAAAGAATTTTGAAATGATTTTAGTGGATTGAAAATATTTGGATTGAATTTAAATATCTTATATGGTATCAAATATTTCTATGGAGATCATGGCTTCCCTAAATACTTCTAATGAATCTATTTAGTAAGACAACACATATCTGCATGATTCGCCCCATTGGGATACATACTTATGAAGCACTCTAGATATATTTGTAGAATCCCACCTTTGGATCTTGGCGATACTTTTGAGAACCATGTTCTCCTCTTTGGTGAAAAATATCCTTCACTTGCATCACCTTCTGTAGATGTAAAGAAGGTACACATAAACCCTAACTAATGCTCTCTCTCCACCTCTACATGCTTTCATGGTGTCATAACTTGTGATTATACTTGAGTCTACTAATTAGATCCAATCATAGTTTAGCATGGGCATGGGGAAATATGATATTTCTAAAGATCTTCATCAAGTTTTCTCTCTTCACTCCACCTATAGAGTGGGAATTCAATTGATATATATAGCATAAGCATTCTTTCTTCTAAGGGGGGATATATTTTTTGATGTAGGTGGACCTACTTTAATACTCATTATAAGATTATCTACTTTGACATTCTCTCTTTTTTGAGGGGTAGCTCCATTTGTGAGATTTGTTGGGAGTTTGGGAGGATCTCTCTCTCTCTCTCTCTCACACACACACACACATTTTGACATTCTCTCTTTTTGAGGGGGAGCTTCATTTGTGAGCTTTGTTGGGAGTTTGGGAGGATCTCTCTCTCTCTCCCACACACATAGGGGAGGGGGCAAGGTTATTTTATACATGTGGGTACCTAACATGGCTATATCTTGTTGGAACCTATTTTTACCCACCTAAGTTATGTTTAAGGAGGGTATTCTTCTTGATGTAGCAAGTAAGTTTTTTCACCTTGTTCTCACTTAGTTGTATTGTATATAAATGTAACCCTTTTGTTTGTATTTGCACATTTGAGGCAAACATTGGATGCACACTTGATGAGCATAAACTACACCTAATGAAGCATGCCCACTTGATGAGCATAAATTACACCTAATGAAGCATGCCCTGTACTTGACATTAGATACATCTATTTAACAAATGAAATAGCTATGAAGTTATTTTTCATCTCTTTATTGTCTAAAACAATTATTATTTAAACTAATTCTTAATCTTGAATAAATTGCATAAACGAATCTTACACTTAATTCAAATACTATATTAATTTTTCATTAATTAATTAAAACTCGCATATAATAAGTACTCTTTATAAATAATTATACCACTACACTAGGTACTTGTTAAAACTCTTTATTAAAATGTAAAATATTTCAACACTTATAGAGACCCAAAAATAGTAATGGTTATCTTGGTTAGGAAGGATAAGCCATTGAGAAATTGATGTTCCCATCACACCTTGTTCACACCCGTCCTCGCCTCTTAAAATTGGTTTTCGGTGTTGATGAGTGAGGGGTCGTCCATTCGTAAGAGTTGGTAGAATGAGTTGAAATGCTTGCCTTTCTATCCTTATCACTGTCGCTCAAATCCCAACAATTTTTTTTCCTTAAGGTCAACTGTCGTGCTCTCATTTTTCTATATAATATTATATGATTTGCCCGTCTTTTTGACTTCTTAGAATTACCCAATTACAAAGGATCGGTCAATTTAACGAATAGCATCAAGCCGCCTGTACTAAGATTTAAAAAAATTGCGATGTCGTCAAATCTATAATGATGATAATAGATTTTCACAATTCATGAAGATTATTGCTATTTTTTTTGATGTAAAAATACTGATACAATCGAGATTTTTTTAGCAAAATCGATAATTGATCAAATATTATAATTTTTCGTGGTCAAGATAATTAAATTTTGTTTTTTCTATGATGATGTCGATGATTTTTTTGGAAACAAAGTAAATAATAATAAAATAAAAAAGGCAACCAATAGACTGCAAAGCTTTGATTGGTAACACAAATGTAATGGTGAAATTCTCATATCGATGTCTTTTTTTGGTTTACTTTAAGTAGAATGATTTGAAGTAGTTATTATGTATATATCTATATATAAATTTATTTTATTTTATTTTTTATTATATTTATATTTGCATATATTTTCATGCAATTTAGTTTCTTTTATATTTTGTAAATAATTTGTAATTAAATTTTTATCTCATTTTAATTTAATTTTTTTAACTTAAATATGATTGATTTTCACGTTTCTCCTTTCTATTTAGAGTAAATGAAACATAAGTTTGCAAGATATGTTATTATGTCTTTGTATTTAAAGGCATTCTAATCATTTGATGATTTGAGAATTATATTTGCATATCATTCACATTAACATTTCAATTGATGCACTAAAAGAACTCTAATTTTGTACAAACATCCTAGAAGCATTTGTATAATTGAAGATTGTTGTTTTTTTATTATCTTTGTTTCATTTTGTGGGGTTGGTCTAGGAGAACTCGACTCCTTGCGGCTAATCAACAACTCTTAAGGTAATTCTAAATGCCACCAAGTCCCAAGATATTTAGGAAACATAGAGAAGTGAAGGGTGATAAGCCAAATTGAAGAACATAAGTGTATAGATCACACATGACAAATTTGAAGGTACAAGACAAGTTTGCATTAATAGATTAGTCTTAGGCCATTGGATTTTTTCCTACATATAATCAATAAGAAATTATGATCCTGAGGTAATTTTCACTTTGTCATCCACTATCCTTGATATTGAGGCTTATTAGATTTAGATCTTCATCAATCTTTGTATATTCATGGTTATAATCTAAGTGCACTTGTTTTCTCTTTCTATTCTCACACATTTTGATTAATAGCCCAATATTCAAATCTCAACACATAATTAATTAGTCTAATGTGTATGCGTTTTATTGGACTAGACTTCACTAAGCCTAAGAAAATTTTATTTTTCTTTACATTTTGATTAACTTGATCAATCCTATGAAGCCTATTTTTTTCTTGAGAACATCTAAACCAAAATTAGAGTTTTTAGATATATGCTTTGCTTATTTACATATTATTCTTAGATACAATCCTCCTTTTCATGCTATTAGTTGTTACCCTAAGGCGTGGCTTAAAGAATGTGTTGAGTTTAGAATGAATACTTTAAAAAGAAATGTTGAGTATCTAATTAATAGTATTGTTAAGAAGAAAGGCTCATAGGGTACTCAAGAGGTTTATATTTATGTCTTTTGATGTTAATGACTAATTTTGATAAGTCCTTATGGTGTTACATGATTTTTTTAAATGTAATAATTATGTTGACATGATCTTGATTGGTGTTGTTACTTCTTTGTAATATTTTGTTATGGTCTATATCTTTTTTTGTGTTGAGGAAGTATTTCTAGTTATCATATTTATTTTCTCTTGGTTTCAGTTGGTTTGGTTTGTGATCTTATTACATGAATGTGTACTTCAATGTTCAATATAAGCTATATTTGTAAGCTTTTTCATGTAGGAGCATCCAAGGTATAAGAGCAATCTTGCATCACCAAAAAATAATTTTATTTTGATTTCTATTTTGGTTTGGTGAATAAGGGCTTAAAATAGAAAGGTTTTTATTTTTAGAAAGTTTTTGTTTGAGCATGTATAGACCTAAAAAATTACCCATATCTTAGAAATTGTAAAAATAGATTAAGGTTAAAATGTTAGTCAAAGATCATTTGAAAATACTAAGATATTCAAGCTTCCAAGTTCAAAAATATTGTAAAAAAATCAACCTGAATTTTGGACCCTTAAATGAAGGATTTGGGTGGGCAAAACTAATTGTTTCTCAATATTGAAATAATTATGTTGTAGATGACTTTGATCTCTACAATTTTAAACGAACAGGCTCAATCGGGTGCTCAGATAAAAAATTGTGCCTCTCGAAAGTTGGGCTATTTTTGGGTGAGAGTTACAAATTTCAAATTTCTCACTTGTGGGCACTAAAGGGCTATTTATGGCCATTTTGCAAGATTTTTTCGATAGTGGTTGGATGATGGAAAGGTGGTAAGTCATGAGGAAGGAGGGAAAGCAGGATTTGAAGGTGGATTTAAAGAAACATAAGGAAAAATGCTCTAAAAACCAAGGGAAGGAAGTTGTAATGTGTTGCAGCTTGTGAGGATTTCATCCTCTATTATGCTTTCTCATTTTTGTAATGTAATATGTTTTAGTTTCAATAAAAATAATACTCATATCTTCTTGTGAGAAATATGTATATTTGTGTGTTGTGTGATTTGCCCCTTCATCATTTTTCAATATTAAAAAACTTGACTTTTGCAATCAAATGATTCCCCTATGTATTTTAAAATATTGTTGGTTCTTAGTAGCTAATGAAGGGGTAATTTACATAATCAAATAATAAAAGCACATAGTGTTCCAAATTCATCCCATGCACCAAAGGCCAAATTTGTGTGTTGTGCAAATGATCCCTAGCCATGGAATAAACCTACATAAAGTCCAAGTCTACATAGAATTTCAAGTAGTAAACACATTAAAGACATTTTTTTTTTGTACCTAGTTGTGTGGAATATACGTTGTATCAATTTTTTTCTTCACTATTGTTCCAAAATCTAAATAAATTAATCCCTCACATTCAATTTCCTAGATATTAGCATTTAATTATTTACATGTTTTATTATTCTTAACTATTGTTTTAATTAATCAAGGTTGATTTATATTAATATGCAAGCATTTAAATTTTATTTTCCTTTTATAAATACTAATATGATAAATTTAATTTACTATGTGTACCTCTTAATTTTTTTCAAATAAATATATTTAATATATTTAAACTAATCGTTATCGTTAATCTTGTTGTTGTCATATGGAGGAGGGGATGGTAGGGTAGTGTTGGTGTAATTAGATATATTGGCAGTGCTAACTTTGTTTGCTACACACTCTAGTTTAAGATTGTCGAGGAGAAAAATACATACTTCATGCTTTGTCCCATTCATTTTATTCTTGCTTTAGCCTTGTCTTAAGATATGTCAATTTGGTAATTAAATTGTTCAATTTAACCACAAAAGAAGATATCACATAGAAACAAGTACTCCATTTTCTCACTATAGGCTCCATTCATCAATACACTTCATATTCTATTCATCTATGCATCATAGAAATGATTTCTAGTGCAATCATGTTCCTTAGACAGTATCACTTGCATGATCACAACCTTTTAAATTTAAATTCATTTATCTTCAATTATTTATGCTTAGGCTTGTGTGCCTTGGTTTTCATGCTTAAAGACATGCCCTAAGTCACTATTTTTAGGATCCATCAATAATATCATGAAATGGAAGAATAATTGATCTAGAGAAAGGTAATTTGAAAAGGATATAGTTTTTGTATTACATGATGGGTTTTACAACTAGGAAAAAATATTTAATTTTGGAGAATGTTTAGGGTAGAACAAGACATCCATGTGTAGGCTTCAGTGTACAATAAGATCTTTGAAAATTGGTTGTCTTTTCCATTTGGGTGAAGTTGTTGATTTTTCTAGGTGGAAAAAATGTAATCATGGTGGAAAATTTATCATATATATATATTGTGGCGAATTCACCATGATCGTGGTGATTGTGAAATCTCCTCACTATCCAAGTGGAAAAGTTTGTTATTTTCATTGTTGGGGCACTCAAGAACTAAGCTACTATCCTCTTTAGTCTAGAACATGTGGAATATTTGCCACACCCCCTTAGGTTATATTTTTTTTTCAGTGTTATTGTATGTATTTCACATGCATTTACTACATCATAGGTTAAGCCTAATTAGGTTGAGTTCTATTTAATGATTTGTCACATAATTTACTATACGTGGTTAATGATACACTTCCCTACATGGATAGTGATTTTTTTATCCTCCTCCCCACTTAGTTGTATTTCCTATAAAAGTAACTATTTTTCTTGTATAATTTAAACATTAGAGGCAAACATTGGATGTACAGTTGATAAAGCATATAACAACTTGAAATTAGATGCATATACTTGATGAATATAGTAGCCATTGAGTTTCTTGCCAACATCCTTTTTTTGTATTTTATAATTTGTTATTTAACCTATTTCTTGGTATTTTGATCTAGGGTAGATTATATAGGCACATCTTACATGGTATTAGAGCTACCACATCAACATTTGTATGGTATGGTCAACACATAACTGGCATGACAACATGTTAAAATCATTGTCTCATTGAAAACTCCTTGTGCAAGGTTTATGTTTTTAATTTAGCATCCAAATCTAATTTAGGTCAATTTTTATCTTGGTTATTTTTAGTGGTTATGTACTGGTGATCTTTATTTTTTGTAATTATGTCTCATGTTCCTAGTATTACAAATTTCATTAAGTTACTTTTGATGAGCAGTTCTTTTTTTTAGAGCTTCCAAGCCTCCATTCTTGAATATATGAAAGCCTTTTCTAGTACCATCTTTGAAAGTGTGTGATTTTCAATGCACTTCACATTAGTGCTCATAGTTTGTTCTCATTATACCTTTGAATTATACTTTCGCCTTTCTAGTCTTATATATAAATAGAAAAATATAGAGAGAAATACATGATATTTCCAAAGTGTTTATGGGGACCGTTTATTGAATGAATTGAGACAAAATTACATATTTTGAGGGATTTCATCATGGGTTTAGGTACTAAATTCTACACTTTTGTTGTTAAATTGAATCACAAGAATTATACATCCTAGTAAAAAGTAATCAAGAATCATTGCATACAAAAGAATCAATCACCCTATTTCCTTGAAGTTATTCCTAAGCTAAGTGATTATTGATAGAAGTTTAAATGGGGTTGCAAGAATGATAATTTTTATGACCTAATTTGTTTTAATGTTCCCAAGGATATATATTGTCACCTAGAACACATTGTGTACCCTTATATTACTCGGTCCATAGTCTTACAATCATTCATAGATTTCATTTGACCCTTCATTCATTCTTGGTGTTTCCTTGGACAACATTGCACCCATGGATGTTATTGAGACAACTATAGACATTCCTCTTCCTATTGTTGCTTCTACAAAGGTTGTGGCTTCTCCAAATCATTTTGATCGATTTGTTTAGTAAGATCATACATTTCTACATGATTTGACACATTGGCATACATACTTACTAGAAATTTCACATCTATAATTTGTAGAATCTCACCTTTAGATCTTGATGACACTATCAAGGATTTTATTCTCCTCTTTGATGAAAACTCTTCTTTAGTTGCATCACCTTCTCTAGATGTAATGAGAGTACATGCAAACACTTATATTCTCTCTCCACCTCTATGCATTCTACAATTGTACTTGAGTTTACTAATCATATCTAAACATAGTTTAGCATGGGTATTGGGGAATATGAAAATTTTCTATATATCTTCATCTTATTTTTTCTTTGTTCCACCTATAGAGGGAATTTAATTGATATACAACATAGGGGTTCTTTCTTCTCAAAGGGAGATTAATTTTTTTATGTAGAGAACATATTTTAACACTCATTGTAAGACTATCTAATCTGACATTCTCTCTTCTTTGGGGACATTCATCTACAAGCTTTGTTGGGAGTTTAGGAGACTATTCCTTGGGGGATGCCTACCCGCTTCTCTCTTCTCTTCCTCTTTCATTAGGGGATTATTTTATACATGGTTATCTAACATGATGATATCTTGTCAAGTCCCATCTTTATTCCCAATGCTCAACTTAAGTGGCGTGTTGGTGTATGTAAATTTCTCATGCATTTACTACACCATAGGTTAAACCTACTTAGGTTGAGTTTTATTTAATGTTATGTTGCATCATTAACAATTGGTAGTTGATGATATACTTTCCTATGTGGCAAGTGAGTTTTTGCATCCCTATCCTGACTTGATTCCATTTCATATAAATGCAACCCTTTTGTTTGTATTTGCATATTAAAGGCAAAGATTGGATGTATACTTGATGAGCATAACTTACTCTTTATGAAGCATGACACACACTTGACATTAGATGTATATACTTGATGAATAGAACAACCTTTGAGTTAATAGTAAGAACTTTTGGATTCAACTATGTATATTTTCTTACGTCTCTTTGTTGTTTGAAGCAATCAATTATTTAAACTAATTCTTGACACTTTGATTGTGAATACATCGTACATGCAATTTTTACATGTTATTCTAACAACATTTCATAAACTAATTAGAACTCAAATCTAAAAAATTCTATAAATAGTTATATTGCTACACTGCTATATAGACTTCTTTAATTTAAAATGTGTTTGCTTCAACCAAACACAAATTTTCTATTGATTGAATCCTATTTCATTATACATAAATTTTTAACAAGACCCAAAATATACTAAATTTCTTATCAATCCAACAAACAAGTCCCACATTTGAAAATGTTGTTCGAATCCTAACTCACTATACATAGAAATTTTACAGGACCCCAAATATACTAAATTACTAATCAATCCAACAAATCAAATGTCCTATAAAGAATCACCAAATACTTTGTCGAAAAATTCAAACAAAACCATCCCTCTTCCATTTAGAGAAGATCCTTTGCCTCATCCAAAAAAAAACCAGAACACACTAATGATCCATGAGGTGTGGATACACAAAATATGCAGTATTTCATTACTTTGACACTTCACTTCCATCACAAAGACCCCAAAATAGTAATGCTCATCTTGAGGAGTAAGGATAAGCCAAGCCATTGTAGTCAGAGGGTGACAAATTGATTTTCCCATAGGGAGTGGTTGTCCATTGATGTGTGTTGGGAGAATGAAATGAAAGAGGTGCCCCCTTTCCTTTTTCTTTCCTTATCAATGTTGGTGAAATCACAATCGTAACATTTGTTCTTGTCTTCATGTCAATTATCAATGTTTAAAAGTCGTCGTCTCATTTTTCTATATAATATGATATGATTTACCGTACCAATATTGGGCAATGTGAAATATCTTTTTCACATTTATGATTTAAACTAAATAAAGAATTTTCGAAGGGCATTAAGCCGAGCATAAAAACATAAAAAATTATGATGTCGTTTAAACTATAATGATTTAGATATTTATTTATTTATAGCTTTTTGTGGTTAAGATAATAAATTTTGTTTTTAATGATGATGTCGGTGGCTTTTAAACATGATTGGTACGTTTGTGTAATGGTCAAATTTGCGAACCCAGGCCGTTTTCCATTTACCTTGGTCTCTATTTCAAAAAGTTTGATTTTGTGTAAGGTTTTTATTTATTTTTTATAGAGAGTTGTAATGTATTTATTATATAATTTTATAACTTTATTTTATTTATTGTATTTATATTTGTATATATTTGTATGTATATGTTATTTAGTATTTTTCATGTCTTATAATTAGTTTATGGTAATATATTTATTTTATTTTAGTTTTAATTATTTAAATTTGAATCGATTTTTAGTTTTATCTTTCATATTTAAAGTCATCTAAACATATGTTTACATAATATGTTACAATATTTTTACATGTAAAGGCATTCAAATATCTATTGACTTGAGAGTTATATTGGCATGTTGTAAGGATCACTTATGTGATAAATCTTGTCTTGTCTTAATGTTTCGTTATATTGAATTGAGGGTTATATTGAGTTTGATTATCATATAGTGTAATTGTAGGATAGATATATGCCCTATTCAATTACATGTTCTCATTGGCTATTATATGGTGCTTTGGTTTCAATCTACATCGTTGGATTTGATGTTTTTCCTTGTGTGTGCAAGGAAAAATCATAGATGAATGGCCAATGGAAGGTATGTGGAGGAGAACATTATGGATCACTTGGTTGTCTCACTTTTTCTAGCCCTCGTGGTGAAGTTGTTGACCTTGTGATTCTTGTGGCTATGTTGTTTAGTTGTTTAATCCATCTTATTTGGTTGCAAATGAAATGATATTCTCTCTTTTTTATTATCTAATTTATCAAGATTTGAATCATTTGCGATTTTAAATCATTACTATATGACACCCAAAAAGTGCATGCTTCCTTATGCCTTATTTTATTCCTAAAATACAAATGAGTTGCATTGTGTCATTAAAATAATTTTATAATTTATTAGGAATGATACAATGCACTTTCATTTAAAAGTTAATGTTTAGTTCGAAAAAAATACATAACACCTTGTTAGGAATTTTCAATATCTTAGGGATTCTCCATGAAATTCTTAAATTTTAAACCCTATTTCCCTATGCCCTAAGTTTGTCACTTTATGTTTTAATCTTAAAGTGACTTCTTCAGCCAATTTATGGTTGTTTAAGTTCATTTACGGAGTCTTTAAGTTCATGTGTTAACCGACCCCTTTGTCCTAGTGACATATTCTCCTATCAAAATGCTTGTGCTTTATTTTATCACTAAAGTGCATTGCTCATGCCTTTAATTTTTTGGCCCCACCACTTTCCACGTTGGACCCATGTGTCAAGCCCATGTTCTATCGTATAGGTTTACTTTATTGCAGGCTCATTTTCAACATTTGGTTAACGATTACGAGCTTGCAAAATTGTGACACATACCATCAAGGTGTCGACTTATATGTTTATCATGTCCTCTTCTTGTTTCACAAGCTAAATTGAGGGCCCACATATGAATCCATGACTATGCGAAATGCTGCCAAGTGTTATATCATCAATTGGTAGTTGATGAAAGACTTCCCTATGTGGCAGGTGGGTTTTTGCATCCCTATCCTCTCTTAATTGCATTTCATATAAATGCAACCCTTTTGTTTGTATTTTCATATTAAAGGAAAACATTGGATGCACACTTGATGAACATAACTTACTCTTTATGAAGCATGGAACACACTTGAGATTAGATGCACATATACTTGATGAATAGAAAAACATTTGAGTTAATAGTAAGAACTTTTGGATTCAACTATCTACCTTTTTTAAGTCTCTTTGTTGTTTAAAGCAATAAATTATTTAAACAAATTCTTTTTTGTATTGAATCAAAGCAAATAAAATTTACAAAAAGAAAAAGGCAACCAAAAGGTTTCCAAGAGTGAAAAACTACATAATAATCCAACAGACAAAACTCATATAATTGACAACCATAAGATTAAGAAATGGTTGAATACATTAACATGAACCACATCCATGAGCCTGAATTATGAACTTGGCATTCAACTCTAAATTTTAACATACATTGTAGCTGTGAAGAACATTAAGAGTCTTTTTCATGAAACTAAAGTATTTGATACTTTATCTTGTCCAAGTAGTTGTTGAATTTCACCTTTTCTTTGGGAATCCCCTACAATTGAGAACACAACACAATAATTTGAAAGATAACATTAGAGTAAAACTTTAGCATTTTCGCTTCTTGGTTCACATTATGCTTTACAAAAAATATCAAACATCAATTTTTCCATATATTTAGTAAAATAGCATGTCTCATAGAATCAACCACAACATTATTTTGCATGCCAAAAACCAATAAGGCTTCTTTCTAACTTAAATTATTCTTAAAAATAGTAGGAAGAAATTAAAAAAATAACATTCCATTTCCTTTTAGTCCATGCACAATCCCAAAAAAATGTTTCACTTTCATTGTATTGACAAAAGGTGCATTTAATCGACTACACCATCATGCATCTTAACCTATCGCCAATAGGTAATTTGAAGTGTAAAACTTTCCAGGTCAAGATTTGAACATTACCCTTAGCTTTTGACCTTCAAAACTGGGTACTCAATCTTCTCCAAGTCTTTTCTTTCAAATTGCATTTCCATTTTTGATTTAGCCTTGGATTTAAGGACAATGAAGGAAGAAGACTAAGATATACATTTTTTAAAGGAAAACAACCAAACTAGACTTTTTTCAGCCACCACCAATCCTTGAAGACATTGCAATGCAAGAGAGTACAAAGTTTTATAATCAGATCCATGGGAACTGTTATCAATCAGATATGCACCCTATGCCAAGCTTACATAAGACTTAGCTATCTGTTGAAACATGGAAACCCTCTTCAGATGTGGGTGATTTGTGTGAAGAGGGAATCTCTAGAGTGAGCTGGTTCTCTGAATGAAATTTTCTTACTCTAAATGAATTTCTTGAGGTAAAGGGAAGAAAGATAAACTGGAAATTAAAACTCTAACCTAAGATGATTCACCAGAACTTAATGATGACTTTGATATTCTACCCACAAACAGTTCTCAGAAAACAACCATAACTTCACAATCTCTCTTGAACACACAACACATAATTGATTTGCATGAAGGTTTGGATTCAAACACAACATACAACTTGCATTGTATGAACTTTTTGTACTAATAATATGCAATAATATGACATAAAAAAGGATCTGTAAAAAAAATCACAATAGAAACATCATACTAAGATTGTAAAAGAGACAAAAATTGGAGACAAGAATGCTGCTTTTGTTAAATTGAAGGAGTATGCCAAAGTCTGAGTACAAAATATTAAGCTTACTAAACTCCTTGCATGAACAAGAGAGGAAGAAGCAATAATTTGAACTCCCAAGAAAAACTAATTTTCCTCCAATATATGTATCATAAGATTCCCCGCCATGAGAATAGAAAAAAATGAGTGGAAAGCTCTCCAAAAAGCCATCTTAATCCATTTCCGAGCTCAAAAGAAAAGCTCAGAAAAAATCCCCCAAAACTGCATCAAATTGCATAAGAAAAGTAGAAACTTTCTTCTTCCAAGATGTCCATCCAATAAAGCCTCAAAATCAGGCTCAATCTTCTTTAAAATTGGAAAAAACAAACTCAGTTTGTTGCCATCTTTTGGATCTCGCCAAGAAAAAGTAAAAACCAAGATATTGGCCACCTTTCTTTGCTTTCATTGAACTGCTAAAAATAGCAAAAGATCAAAGCAATTCATAAAACATAGCTTTATCTTTGCTTTACAATATTTGCAGTTTTAAAATAGGCTTATCTTATGATTTTTCCAATTCGCCTTCATCCTAATTTTTGCAACTCAAGACTTTGGAAAAAATATTTGCAAAAATAGATAATCTTTAATATCTCTATTACATTTTATTTTTCTCTAAAAAATCATAAAAATATAGGAGAAATATTTATACTCAAAGATATATAACAAATATCTAAGGCACAATAAATATTATATTTCCCACCTAAGGTTTCAAATATCAAAACAAAAATACCCCAAGGTATTATGGAAATCATGAGATTTTAAGATAATGCCTAAGGTCGACCTAGGGCATATGAAGATTTTCGGCCACCATGGTATCAGTTGGGTATTGATATTTAAAAACATAGTCAAAATTCCTTAAGTCGAATTAGGGCTAGATGAAACCCTAATAAAAAAACAAAGGCCCTAAGTTTTTCGGCCTCACTTCACTTAATTGAATTTTAATGAAGTAGCTCTGCAAGAGCCGTTGCCATGGGAAATTAGGGTTCAATCTTTGAGGCCACCATTTGAGCTCTTTGCTTGGCCATTCCTATCAATTCACTTTGCAACCTGCTAGTAAGTTATTCTCCTCTGCATTTTGATGCATTTTCACTTCATTTGATGGAGAATAAAGGGCCTACAAGCTGCGGCTAAGATTAGTTTTGATGGCCTTTTATGTTTTGTTGTGTCTCCATTCTCTACTACTCCCTGTGGCAGCCATATGAGACTTGTTTGAGGCATTTGTAGAGGCTCTGTTGGAGCTATCTGTGATGGCCCAACCATGGGTTTGTGAGGCTCCTCTACAGATACATGATAGTAAGTTTCCATTTCTCTTTTATTTTCCTTGCATTTTCCACTTAAATAAAGCTTATAAAATATTTTCTTTTGCAAGAAAGATATGAACATTGTGAAAAATGCGGAAGGCCATTGTACAGGCCGCGGGTTCACTTGCTTTGAAGATGTCATTTTGTGATGTAAAGAGGCTCGAACCCTGGTCATTTCTCCTTATATTTGTTTTCTATTTAAAACCCTAAATGGGTTTCAAGCTTCATGAAGAAATCTTACAACGTTTTTGTTTCTCCTAAACACTATTTTAATATAAAGCTTTAATAAGCTTCTTCCTATAGAGAAATGTGAACTTTATGTAAGTCTACCACTTGGAAATTTGTATTGGCTGCGACCACTATACATTCTTTCATTTTTTGTTGAACGAAACTTATGACATTATTGTTGAATGGAAACATTTTGTGAGCTCTCCATTACATGAGTTTTTAGAACCCCTCTAGGCCGTGGCTTGTAGGACCGATTTCACCATTTTTCCCTTGGTTATATGCATTTCTAGAAAGAATATTAGACACGATGTGTTTTCATTCACCTGAAAACCTTGATTTGACATGGCATTAATTCACATGGCATAGATACATGACTTCATCTCACACTCTTGTTACTGCTGTAGCTTCATCAGAATATGCATCTTTACCCCAACTTGAAGCCTCTTTAAAGATTCAAGTTGATTATGCATTCAAGTGTCACTCTGTATATTATTGCATTGCTTGCTTGAAACTGTTCCTGTAGAAAAAGGTTGCATCCTATAGCTCCATACTTGATAGAGACCATAGCTTTATGCTACTCTTCATGCATTTTTATAATCTTTATGAGAGAAAATGTTAAGCATGAAATTATGGTTTTTCTACATAGAAGATTCAAAAATATACCATGATGAAAGTGTTCTGAAACTCTCTTGAATTGCCTTAGTTTCTTATTGATAATTTGTAAACAAGGCATTATGTATGCCTGTTCACTATCACTCCTCATGGCAATGAAATACTTGTTGTTCCATTCAGTGTGAACTTTTAAAACAACACTATTAGCATGTATAAACACCCTTATGACAACCATATGCACTCCTTGTATTTTTATAAGCAATTGATCATTTATGATTTTTAATTCACTGCACTTCTTGTCTTGACAATCCTAGATGATACATTACTTAGGAATTTACAGTAGCTATGATATAGTCCTTTAGATGTATCTTCCTTTTTAGCAATCTTGAATTTTTTCCTTTCACAAAAACCCTTATTGGTTGCTAAAGGGCAGCATGCTGAGCTCAACCCTTGTGGGAGCCTGTTTTACACCACATGCTTTAAATCTCCAAAACATAATAGCAACATGGATTTTCCTATACCTGCACAGGAAACAAACAATGTTAGCATAAAAATAGTGAAGCTTAAGTACCTCTATGACATTTCATTTTTTGGCTCTCATTATTGTACTCTTCATTTTTTAGCTGATTAAATGCATTGTAAGCAATGGATTATATCTCTGCTGGTAGAGCATATAGTGTAGTCCATATCCAGAGCTCTAATAGTCCTTTCCCATGATGCAGGTTTACTCCAAAGTGGTAGCGAAGATGGGACAACTGCAAGGAGGCTAACTGAAGATCGACAAATAGGCAATGATGGATATGCCCTATGTTATCCGCTTCCTTTCTTTTACCTTCAGTTGTATAACTCATTTCTTGTAATTTATTATTCTGGCTATCTCCAAGAATTGTGTGGGACATTTAGTTTCTCTTTTCCACTTCTATTGAAAAGAAATGTAACAATTGCAATTTTGTAGAATTCATTTATATTTACAAAATAAATGAAATACTGTAATATTCAAATGAACTTTATAAAATAAATGAAATCAACAATTATGCTTAATCATTTATGCATTCTCCTTTGTATTTCATTTATGCTGCAAGACATTGAATAATAACTGTAAAACTCAACCTACTTAAAACAATTGCAATCCAATTAGCTTAAGCAATGCAAAAATTAAATTGAAGCTTTCACTTTAGAATGAATCAACACTAATCAGCTCTACCAATTGAATTGTAGTGAAAATTGGTAACATTTTGGCAATTTCTGCTAAATGCTTGCCTGCTAAGCATTTGACTAGTTTCCTTAAATACCTCCATTGGGTGCGGAGTCATAATCTGCCCCTCCATGAAAATCAGATACTCAAACTATAACACTCCAAACAACAACAAAACAAAACCAAACAATACTGAAAGCAAACTAACAGGCCCTGATGGCCAACCAAACATGTGCAACAATGCTTAGGGAAAGAAAATACTAAAAGGAAACGTTCCTTAAGCACTTATTTGCAGCGAGACTATTCTAACCTAGACTAACTAGTGAAGATGAATGTCTAAACAAAGCCATTAACCGGTTTTGCAAAGTAACTGCCTTTTTTGACCAACTAAGGATGCTCTAATTGCTTGTAAACTGACAATAAGAGATGAAAAGAAAGAACACGGCCCAGAAATTGTTGTAATACAATACGAAGATTGCAACCAAAGGCACAGATCTTTTGAAATTGATCAAACATACCTCTAGCTTTCCATGAATGGATGGGTTGAATCTGGTGCTCTTTGGCTGCAATCTCATACCTGGGTGCATTGATAATCTGCTGCATCTCATTGGCACCCTTGTTGGCCAAATCCCTAATAGGGCATCCTCTTGGGCATCCTCTTGAAAGAATGAAATATGGACTTCTATTACTAGTTCCTTGCTGGTTATCTATTATTTCAATCTCATTTTCCTGATTGAGGTCATCTTGAAAAGTAGTGTCACGCTTTTGCTCTGCTTGGATAGTGTATGCATGTATCTCAAGTTCTTGACTATCCAAATTAGGGATGCTCTCATTTATTTCACCAACCAATCCTTTGTCTGAGTGGCTTTCCTCATTTTTTTGATCACATCTTGACAACTTTGTTAGCTCACACACATTCTCTTCATCACTATTGATACACAAAGGAAACACCTCAAATAAATTAATCAAACCTTTGGTTTGGACATCCTCCTTTGTCTTCTCAAGCTATTATTGAACACTTTCTCCCTCAGAAGATGGTTTCTTGACATCTAAGATTGAAACAAAAGTCTCGAGGTCATCCCAAAACATGCCATCTTCATTCTCATTTCCATTTTCTTGTGAAGGGAGATTGTTCATTACTTTATTACAACCCTTTTGAGGTATCAAAACACAAAAGTTTTGAACCTCTTCCTACTGCCCTAGAGCCAGTAGGGGTGTGACTTGAGGTATGCATTCTTCATCATCCACAAAAAAATGGTAGTTACTCAAATAGGTTGGTCAAAGCTTGATAACTCTTATCCACTCCTTGATCTAGAATTTATTCTTCCTCGACTACAACTTCCTCTACCTGATCTTGTAGTTGCTCCTGATTTTCTAGATCCTCCTTGTCCAACTAGACACCTCAAAATAATTATCGATATCATGTTGTACTGCTTGATCCTTTGAGATAAATGTTGAAACATGTTCATCTTCCTCAATAAAACTAGGAAGCCCATTAGTCAAAACAGATAAAGACTTATTAGGAGGAACCTTTTCTTGTTCCATCTTTTGCTGCTACAACTGGTATACCTCCAAAGCTGAATGCAATGGGTTTACCTTTCTAAGCTTCTCGATGTGGAGTACAGTATCTTGATCAGAGGGATCATTCTTGGGTTCATTAGGCATGCAAACTTGAGGGGCTTCTTGGGTTTCATGCAGAAAAGAATATCGCTCAAGGGGCTATTCTGCAACATTACTAGGCTGAACCTGATTATTTTTCTCAACATGCAAGGAATGGGGTTTTCTGAAAATTGGTATCCTAAGATTGAGAGGTTGGCTTAAGGAGCTAAAGATTGTATCTTGTCTAAAACTTGGAATCTCAACTTCATGAGTATACAAAGGTTCACTTTGTCTAAAGCTTGGGAATTGATACTTTAAAAACTCTTCTTGTACAGGTTGGTTTGGGATTGCCAGAGTAGCTTGGATTTCATGCCTTTGTGCCTCCAACTGCTGCTCATAGAGATAAGCTTGGTAAGCCATCTCCTGCTGCTGCTGATTGTACTCATGCTGCTTCTTGATCTCCTCTACTTGTTTCATGAAGTCATGCAACATACCCTTTATGTTCGCAATATCCTCCTATTGATATATCTGATTTATTTGGCTCTCTATTTCACTCATCTCCCTTTTGTAGTTTAGCCTTATATTTTTGAAGCTCAAGTCTTCAAAACTTTGGGGCTGATTTTGAGCATATGAAGGCTGAGGTGGATGCTGGGCTTGTTGGGGATACGGAGTCAGGTCTGTCATCATAGATCAACATCTAAGACAACGGTGCCTTAGTGATTTTGATTCAAATCACAACAAAGACACAAACAACTATATCATAAAGCGGAAACAGGCACAGTAAATCCCCCATTGATCCTCTAAGAGAAGTAAATGCATAACTTATAACAAATTCAACACAAGCATAGATTCAAGAAACTGAATTAGACAACAATGAAAGAAAAATCTCTGAACACACAAATTTACGTGGGGAAAACCCTTTCGGGTAAAAAACCCCACCCTCCAAAACACTCAACTCACATGTATTATTCAGTAACTAAAAAGGTTACAATACAAAACCAGAGCTATGCTCTTTAGGAGATTACATCTTGTTCATCTGGAGAATACAAGCAATAGCAACTCCTCACAAAGCACTCTCAACCAACCTTGCAGCCATCCTAGCCTCAAGGTAGCATAGGTTCACATCGATCAGAAACGAGAAAGTAAGTGTTCACAGTCAAGACTAGTCGAATACTCTCAACCTCTCTCTAATTGCTCATCCTACTGATCGAACTGTATGCAAGAATTCCTATACTGTGTGCTTACCTATTCAACCCATCCTTGCTAACAATAGTCATCAGGATAATAAATTATCCTACCTGCAACCTTCGACCATTCCCTAATAACATGCACCGCATAATCAACAAATAACCATTCAACCAATGAGATCTCAAAGAACTTGCCACGTGTTGCCAAATAATTCATTCAAAGTTTCTGATAGTCGGTAAAACCTATCCAACTTGATCAACCGAGTTTCGAGCTCATCCAAGCTCTTACCGTGCAACCGCTGAGCTCCTTTGACCCAGCCACGATATAACGGTGAGCTCGCCCAAGCTCACCCTCCTCTTCCCCACGCTACCATTGCCCCATCCGACTCACCTCACGGTATGGCGGTAAGGCCATTCGGGCTCGCACCTTGACTCCACTACAGTATTACGCCCCTATCCAAGTCACCTTGCGGTATGGCGGTGCGCTCACCCAAGTTCACCCTCAGCCATCCCGCGCTACCACCGAGTCAATTGTGCCTTACCGCGGTGTAGCGGTATCTACCAGGAAAACCACTGGCGGTCACGCCGTGCTACCGTGGGGGTCGCTAAGCCACCCCATGGTAGGGCGATAACTACCAGGTTGACCTCTGGCGGTCTCACCGCGGACACCGTGGTGAGAGGAACCACCGCTTGCGGTATGACAATAACTGCAAAGCCCACCATTGGCAGTCTCACTGTGGACATTGAGGTGAGAGGGACCACCACCTGTGGTATGGCAGTAACCACCGAGCCAGGCCGCTGGTGGCCTTACCACTGTGAGAGAACTCACTATGTGCGATAAGGCAGTAATCGCCAGACAGACACCATGGTACCGCCAAGACCAAGCCAGACCACCACGGTAAAGCGGTAAAGGGCAGAATCAGGAAGAAAAACACCTAAGTCCAAGAAGAAACAAGCCAGAAAGTTGAGGCATAATTTCACAACAAGACCGGGGCGGGTGGATGGTAACTATATTGTGCATGCTAGTTTTGAGAAGCCAAAGGATTGAAACCAACAAAATGATTATGCTGGTATGGATGATATGGAGATGGATAAGCAAGGCTTTCATGATATGGCAGATGATATTCATATTGCTTATACAAATTTGACATTTTTGCTCATGTAAATGTTGTAAAATGGAGTAAAAAGATGATGTTATATCATACCAGCACTTAGGTCTGCTTGCGAAACCAATGAATGGAGTCGCCAGGTATGCTATTTTATTTTTTACCTTGAGAAGGTTGAAACTCTACTACACATACCAAAACAACAAAGAAAATTATGGTTAAGCAAATTGTACTTAGTTTAGTGTCCCACCGGGCATGCCGAAAACTGTTATCAATCAGATATGCACCCTATGCCAAGCTTACAGAAGACTTAGCTATCTATTGAAACATGGAAACCCTCTTCAGATGTGGGTGATCTATGTGAAGAGGGGATCTCCAGAGTGAGCTGGTTCTTCAAATGAAATTTTCCTACTCTAAATGACTTTCCTGAGGTAAAGGGAAGAAAGATAAACTGGAAATTAAAACTCTAACCTAAGCTGATTCACCAAAAATTAATGATGACTTTGATATTCTACCCACAAAAAGTTCTCAGAAAACAACCATAACTTCACAATCTATCATGAACACACAACACATAATTGATTTGCATGAAGGTTTGGATTCAAACACAACATACAACCTGCATTATATGATATTTTTGTACCAATAATCTAGAATAATAGGACATAAAAAAGGTTCTGTAAATAGAATCACAATGGAAACATCATACTAAGATTGCAAAAGAGACAAAAATTGGAGATAGGAATGCTTCTTTTATTAAATTGAAGGAGTATGCCAAAGTCCGAGTACAAAATATTAAGCTTACAAAACTCTCTGCATGAACAAGAGAGGAAGAAGCTAATTTGAACTCTCGAGAAAAACTAAGTTTTCTCCGATATATGTATCATAAGATTCCCCACCATGAGAATAGAAAAAATGAGTGGAAATCTCTCCAAAAAGCCATCCTAATCCATTTTCGAGCTCAAAAGAAAAGCTCAGAAAAAAGCCCCTAAAACTGCATCAAACTGCATAAGAAAAGAAGAAACTTTCTTCTTCCAAGATGTCCATCCAATAAAGCCTCAAAATCAAGCTCAATCTAATTTAAAACTAGAAAAAACAAACCCAGTTTGTTGCCATCTTTTGGATCTCACCCAAAAAAAAATCAAAACCAAGATATTGGCCACCTTTCTTTGCTTTCATTGAACTGCTAAAAATAGCAAAAGATCAAAGCAATTCATAAAACATAGCTTTATCTTTGCTTTACAATATTTGCAGTTTTAAAATAGGATTATCTTATGATTTTTCCAATTTGCCTTCATCCTAATTTTTGCAACTCAATATTTTGGAAAATCCTTTGCAAACATAGATAATCTTTAATATCTCTATTACATTTGATTTTTCTCTAAAAAATCATAAAAATATAGGAGAAATATTTATACTCAAAGATATATAACAAATATCTAAGGCACAATAAATATTAGATTTCCCACCTAAGGTTTCAAATATCAAAACAAAAATACCCCAAGGTATTATGGAAATCATGAGATTTTAAGATAATGCCTAAGGTTGACCTAGGGCATACGAAGATTTTTGGCGACCATGGTATTAGTTGGGAATTGATATTTAAAAACATTGTCAAAATTCCTTAAGTCGAATTAGGGCTAGATGAAACCCTAATAACAAAACAAAGGCCCTAAGTTTTTTGGCCTCATTTCACTTAATCAAATTTTAATGAAGCAGGTCTGCAAGAGCAAGAGCCACCACCATGGGAAATTAGGGTTCGAGCTTTGAGGCCACCATTCAAGCTCTTTGCTTGGCCATTCCTGTCGATTCACTTTGCAACTTTTTGTTAAGTTATTCTCCTTTGCATTTTGATGCATTTTCACTTCATTTGATGGAGAATAAAGGGCCTATAGGCCGCAACTAAGACTAGTTTTGATGGCCTTTTGTGTTTTGTTGTGTCTCCATTCTCTACTACTCCTCGTGGCTACCATATGAGACTTTTTTGAGGCATTTGTAGAGGCTCTATTGGAGAAATCTGTGATGGTTCAGCCGTGGGTTTTTGAGGTTCCTCTACAGATACATGATAGTAAGTTTCTATTTCTCTTTTATTTTCCTTGCATTTTCCACTTAAATAAAGCTTATTAAAGCTTTTCTTTTGAAAGAAAGATATGAACATTGTGAAAAATGTGGAAGGCCATTGTACACCTACCGTGGGTTCACTTGCTTTGAAGATGCCATTTTGTGATGTAAAGAGGCTCGAACCCTGGTCATTTCTCCTTATATCTGTTTTTTATTTAAAACCCTAAATGGGTTTTGAGCTTCATGAAGAAATCTTGCTACGTTTTTGTTTCTCTTAAACATTGTTTCAATATAAAGCTTTAATAAGATTCTTCCTATAGAGAAATGTGAACTTTATGTAAGTATACCACTTGGCAATCTGTATTGGCCGTGACCACTACACATTATTTCATTTTTTGTTGAATGAAAACTTATGACATTGTTGTTGAATGGAAACATTTTGTGAGATCTCCATTACATGGGTTTTCAGAACCCCTCCAGGCCATGGCATGTAGCACTGATTTCACCATTTTCCCCCTGGTTATATGCATTTCTAGAAAGAATATTAGACACGATGTGTTTTCATTCACCTGAAAACCTTGATTTGAAATGGCATTAATTCACATGGCATAGATACATGACTTCACCTCACACTCATGTTATTGTTGTAGCTTCATCAGAATATACATCTTTACCCCAACTTGAAGCCTCTTTAAAGGTACAAGTTGATTATGTATTCAAGTGTCACTTTGTATATTATTGCATTGCTTGCTTGAAACTGTTCCATTAGAAAAAGGCTGCATCTTGTAGTTCCATACTTGATAGAGACCATAGCTTTATGCTACTCTTCATGCATTTTTATAATATTTATGAGAGCAAATGTTAAGCATGAAATTATGGTTTTTCTGCATAGAAGATTCAAAAATATACCGTGATGAAAGTGTTTCGAAACTCTCTTGAATTGCCTTATTTGCTTTTGATAATTTGTAAACAAGGCATTATGTATGCCTGTTCACTATCACTCCTCATGGAAATGAAGTACTTGTTGTTCCATTCAGTATGAACTTTTAAAACAACACTATTAGCATGGATAAACACCCTTATGATAGCCATATGCACTCCTTGTATTTGTATAAGAAATTGATCATTTTTGATTTTTAATTCACCACACTTCTTGTCTTGACAATCCTAGATGACACATTACTTAGGAATTTATAGTAGCTATGATGTACTCCTTCAGATGTATCTTCCTTTTGAGAAATTTTGAATTGTTTCCTTCCACAAAAAACCTTATTGGTTGCTAAAGGGCAGCATGCCGAGCTCAACCCTTGTGGGAGCCCGTTTTACACCACATGCTTTAAATCTCCAAAATATAACAGCAACATGGATTTTCCTATACCCGCATAAGAAACAAACAATGTTAGCATTAAAAAAATGAAGCTTAAGTACCTCTATGGAATTTCATTTTCTAGCTCTCATTATTGTACTCTTAATTTTTTAGCTGATTCAATGCATTGTAAGCAATGGACTGTATCTCTGCTGGTAGAGCATATAGTGGAGTCCATATCTAGAGCTCTAACAGTCCTTTCCCATGATGCAGGTTCACTCCAAAGTGGTAGCGAAGATGAGACAACTTCAAAGAGGCTAACTGAAGACCGACAAATAGGCAATGATGGATATGCCCTATGTTATCCGCTTCCTTTCTTTTACCTTCAGTTGTATAATTCATTTCTTTTAATGTATTATTCTGGCTATCTCCATGGATTGTGTGGGACATTTAGTTTCTCTTTTCTACTTCTATTGAAAAGAAATGTAACAATTTCAATTTTGTACAATTCATTTATATTTGCAAAACAAATGAAATACTTTAATATGAATGAACTTTATAAAATAAATGAAATCAACAATTATTCTTAATCATTTATGCATTCTCCTTTGTATTTCATTTATGCTGGAAGGCATTGAATAATAACTCTAAAACTCAGCCTACTTAAAATAATTACAATCCAAAGTAGCTTAAGCAATGAATAAACTAAATTGAAGTTTTCACTTTAAAATGAATCAAAACTAATCAGCTCTGCCAATTGAACTGTAGTGAAAATTGGTAACAGGAACCAAGGCTCTCACAAAAATAATAAAGCTTTGAAGCTTATTATTTAAACAAAATTTATTCTTAATAATATTTCATGCAACCCAGTCAAATGTATTAAAGTCCCATAAATCAATGAACAGTTGAATCCATTTATTATTTAAATTAAGGGCATGTCTCAGAAAAGAAACATCACAAGGTTGTCCTTGATATTGAATGATTGTTTTCCACCAAATGGATGAAACACCAAAATTGAACCCATGTTGTAAGTATTCACTTTTCCAATTTTAAAAATTATAGAATAATTGCTAAGCATTTCATATGGACAACAAGGGGAGTGAAGCTTTGAGCTTAAAAAAAGGAGCAAGCAAAATTTTATGAATCCATCTAACTGACTTCCATTTTTTTAACAACAACCTATATGATTCAATAATGAACCAAGATCTTCCAAGTTTCATCTCTAGAAACTAATCTAACTATCCATTTAGTATCCAAACAAACTCATTGGGTTTTGGGGTCTAACAAACCCAACCCACCTCTTGATTTAGGTTGGATGCAATGCAACCAAGAAGTTGATTTAAATCCAACATCACCATTCCAATTAGACCAAAGAAACTATTTAATTATTTTGATTAGATCCTCATAGCCATTTCTTGAAGGCATCCAACAAGAGGAGTAATACATATGAGAGGACATAATTATGTGATTCACCACTTGAATCTTCCTAGCTAGGGACAAAAATCTATTCCCCCAAGATAAAAGTTTATTTTTCATCTTATTAAGAAACCATTTCCACATATCAGAAAGTGTAACACCTAGCACAAAGGGAATCCCCAAGTAGTGAGAAATTTCTCCATCTTTAATCTATTTTTATTCTTTTTGTATCCAATCTGGGATGGGTCAATCTTCACCATAAGAAATTTAGTTTTGTGATGAGCTAATTTAGAACTAAAAAAAACACAATAAAGTTTAAGTTCCCCCATCACAGTATAAATCCCTTCTTCATAATTTTGAAGAAAAAACATGCTATCATCAGAAAAGTGTGAGTTAAGCACAACTACATCATTCAATATCGAAACACCCCTTATTAATTCATCTAATTATACTTTTGTAGTAGATACCCAAGAGCATCAACAACAAGCACATAAAGGAAAGGTGATAGCAGACAACCTTGTCTTCTTGAATGTTGCAAGGGAAAGGAGTTTGATAATTCTTTGCTAACCACTAGATGAGCATTAGCATCCTTGAACAACATTTGGATGTGTTTGCAAATCTTAGGACCAAAACTTGGAGCCAATTAAGCATTTTAAGAATAAAACTCCATCACATTCTATCATAGCCTTTATTAAAATCAAGTTTCATCAATAAAACATTTTGACCTAATTGTTGAGCCCATTCAATAGTTTCTCATGCAAGGATCAAGTTATCAAGGATAAATCTCCCTCCAAGGAACCTAGTTTGTTCTGGTCTAACAATATCTTTCACTACTAGTTTAATTCTAGGAGCAATAGCTTTAGCAATAATTTTGTAAAATGTATTCAGTAAAGTTATAGGACTCCATCTATCAATGGAGTCTTCATTCTTCCATTTTGGAAGGATTTTGATAAGCCCCTTATTAATATTAGGACCTAAGGAACCTTGAGCTAAGGCCTTCAAGTAAACCAAATAGAAGTCATCTTTAATGTGCTGCCACATAGTTTGATAAAATTACATTGAAAACCCATTAATACCAGGGCTCTTGTTGGAAGGCATTGAAAAAACATGTTCTAAATCTTCCATAGAAAGTTCTTGGTCCAAAAACTTACTGTTGATGTCAAAAAATGTCAAGGTAACAACCTTTATGGGAAACTCAATTAATGGGGGGACCAATTGCGCTAAACTGAGTGACCTCTAGATTTTTAAAGAAGACGACTTCTATAACTGGAGTTTTGAAATGGAAAAGGAAGAAGATATAAAAACAAAAGATCTCACTAGGGCGATGCACCAAGATTTAGATGTAAGGCACGATAAATCTATCTTTTGGATGCGATTTAAGGGGCCGTTCAACAATCTGCTATGTCCTAGAATGATAGAAATTAAAGATAGAAGCTTGAATAATTCATCCAATGACATAAGACAATCTTCATACACATTTACTTAAAAGAGGAGTCAAAGACATGATCTAAACCAACAAACTTGAATTAAAATTATAAAATTTCTGCAAATAAACCATTCAAAACAATAATGACACAATATAAAGTTTATCAAATAGCTTAAGAAAATAGAAAGGATGAACAATGGCACAGTCTATGAGTTCTTTTGCAATAATCTACAAAATTGTAAAAGGTTTGGTGTCTCTTCCCAAAATTTTGTCTCTTCCAAACTTGTTTTCTGAAGCAAGAAGCAATATTTATAGCCAACAATCCCACCGCCTGGCAAGATAGTAATAGAAAAGATTTAGTATCTTGAGGAATGATGCAAAAACAGATTCCCCTCGGCCATTGTAACAGAAAATATTCAGGCCATGGCACGTAGATGCTTCCCAGCCAGATGCATCCGCCACAAATGATCCCAGTGGTCCTGGCTTATCCTGTGCAGACAAGTGTTGCCTCCTAGTGGAGGTAGTTCAAGAACACACGGTGGCATATTGTAGTTTGGTGTTCGCTCCACTCCTTCATTTAATGAAGACTCGCCGAGGAGATATGTGGTGGAAGTTCACAGCCTGTGGTTCATTCTCCCCTCCATTTGATGAAATATTGCACCGAGAAGACATGTAGTAACATGCTTACTATTGGCATCACCTGTGGGATCTGCCAAAAGTTTATGCGAATGAGCACAACTAGAAAATGAAGCCGATTGAGAAGCGAAGGGAAGAATCCCTTTGGAGAGCGCTGAGCAGCCACGTGGAAGTCGCCGAAAAAGTATAGAAAAAGAAGGCCGATGAAAGGCTAAGGGAAACAAGTTGAACATATGAGGGTCGGGTCGGTACTTAGCAAAACACAAAAAATAAAACCCGAAGGGAGCTCGAATAATTTTACATTCATAGATTTTGGAAACTACCAGGGGTCTTTCGCATGCAGAACGAGGAACCCAAAATTTTCTCTGGCTTGTAGACCAAAGCCTTATCCATAGGGTGATGGAGTCAGGGCTTACAAAGAGCTGCCTACAAAGGCAACCATTTGGCCTCAGATGGTCTCGATACATCACGCAGATTCTCTTGCGCTTCACCTAGGTTGAGAATTTCTTTATATGGTAGCACCTTAAGTAAACCGAGCCCTGACTCACATTGGAAAAGTAGCCATGCAATTGGATGAATGACACCTTCAATGTATGTTGCGGTAGGAGGTTGGCTAAAACTCTAGAAAGTGGTTGGGTCCTGCTCCTTCTCTTCAATTTTTGCCGTAATTTGCTCAGTTGTGGTGACTTTCTCATCTTCAAGAAATGGGGATGACATGCCCGTCTTAGTTAGCTGGGAGAAACTTTCCCACATGCTATCCATAGTTCGGTTCAAGGTAGCTACGTAGGAATTAGTACGAAGGATGGCGGAGTGGCAATGGATGAATTTTTTCACCATCTTGGTAGAAACATTCCGATCCTCGATCCTTGCCTTTGCTAAGTTTTCATCAGAGACCATGTAGAGCTTTCTTAGCAAACTCTTTGCCTCAGGAACCCTTTCTATGATGAACCACGAGAACTGCTGAATTATTTTTTGAACCTCCCTACTCAATTTTGTTGCCGCTGACATGAATCAGAGCGTTGGATGTAGTGTTAGGCAGAAGGCCTTAAACCTTTTCCCAGTATGAAATATATAGCTGTTGAGCTATTGGGATGAGGTCGGGCTAAGTAGCAGGGACCCGGGGAGCATTTCTTAGAAGGGAAATCTCTGCATCCTTTGAGCCGACATCCTCTGTCAATTTTGCAATTCTCCTGTTTGCGGATGCAAGTTGTCCCTCGATGTTACTTAGCTCTTTAGAATAGTTTTCTTTGAACTTACTCTTGTTTATTGACTCTGTTTCAAGGAAAATCTTCATCTCCTTAAGCTCCTTTCCTGATTGGGTCTTTCGAGCCTCAAAATCGGTCTCCTTCTCTTGCATCTTTTGCTCGAATTGAGCACGTTGTTGTTCAAAATCTTTATCCTTTTGTTGCATCACCTACTCCACCAAGGTTAATTGATTCTCATAGTCTTAGTTCCACCTCCACAACACATCGGTCAGGGTGAGGTCGACAGATTGGAAATTTTCCTTTTCCTCCCAGAGTCTATTATGTTCTACCTGTGTTGTTTGCACCTTTTTTGATAAGTGTGCAATAGCTACCTCCATTGCCTTTTCCTTTGCTTGCAAGAACTCAACTCTATCTTTCACAAGTCTCAACTGCTCTTCTTTCTTTTTTTGGTTGGCGAACAGACTTGAGGAAGTCCGTGGTCACCACCCACTGCGTTTCTTCCATGAGTTCCACCTTGTCCTATGGTTGAGCCACTCTTAGATCAAGTCCCATGACATACATGTTGTAATCATTCGACAACATCTCCCCTTGTGGTTTGACAACGTTAGGGTACATGATGGAAAAATTCAATGTTTCCTATGCTTCATTGTAAACAGTATACACTTTGTCTCTATCGCCCTTTTTTCATCCTTCACTTTTCACTTTTGGATCTTGAGGGCACACACTTCCTTTGTAGCATCACCTTGTGCTATAAATTGGGATGGCAACTGAACTAGCCCACTTGCAAAAGGTGCACCGGGAGGTACGACAAAAAGGAATGTGAGGGTAGTGGCTCCAAGAGCTTTCCTTTTAGGGAGATTGACATTCTACAGGGAGAAATTGGGAATTTTCCAAAGTTCAATCTATGAACTAGCGAGAGAAATCATCGGTTGTTGCGGCGATTATGGGCTTATGTAGGACTCCAATTGTTGGGTGAACTGGGTTGTGTTTGCTACAGTAGTAGGAGGGATTTCAATAGCGACCGTGCTTGAGGAAAGAGAGGTAAGAGAAGATTGGGCAATGGCAGAGGGTGTAAGGGTCTACGAAGGCGTTAAGAGAAATAGCCTCATTTGGGAGAATTGGGAGAAACCTCCCGCAACCAATTGTGGTAGAGACAAAAAAAGCAGGGTCGACACTTGTAGTGATGGGTGCCACAGAGACAACAAGGGCCACCAAAGATTGTGAAGTTAGAGAAGAAGGAGAAAATGATACCTATTGATTGGATGATTGCAGCTCTTGGCTTACCACGGTCTCCTGGCCCTCTGTGGGTGCTTTCAAACTCTCCCCAACAATTGTTTTTGTGCACTACTATTTGGCGGGTGGGGTGTCCTCCACTGCTTCAGTTTTTTACTGTTGCTAGGTCACTCTTGTCCTTGCAGAAACCTAGGTGAGTGTTTGTGAAGCTCTTGATTGATTCAGCTGCACATTTGAAACAAACCGGATAGGCTGGTCCATTGCCTTTCTCTTTTGCTGAGCAAAGGCCAATGATACTTCAGATTCTTGCTCCTCGCATTCTTCACTAGAATCATCGCCCTTGTCTGTACTTGAGTCAAAAATAGAATGTTCATCATTTGACATCTCATCAAATTGTTCATCCAACACCACGCTTCCATAATCGACTTTGGGTTTGTCGGTCTCTTGGTGGTATACCCAGAAAGCTTTGATTCTTTCCATGCTCCATTCTTCTTCTCGTCGTAACTTGTTGAACAAGGTGGCTCCCATTTTTCGCTTCTCATCATACACTGTCATAGGGAAGTAGAAATTATGCCATGGTGTCCTATTATCCATTGTAGAAATGTGGATCAAATCAACCAGTAGATCATCTAGATCTTTTAGCGGGTTCTGCCTCTTCTCCCAGTAAGGCCACAGGCTATGTGTTACCTTGAAAAATTTGTTTGGTGCATCAGTTTTGGGGTTGTACTCTGAGTTATCACAAATCATCACCAACCCAAGATGAGCCAAATTATCCTCCCAAAGGTCCTGCATCTTTTTCTTTTTCATGGCCACCATTTTGAAGGTTCACAGGCAGTCGAAGAATCCCCTCTTTTTGGCCTTCCCTCCGTAAAATTTATAGTCAATAAGAGATACTTGCCAAATTTTTTTGAGGGCTAGCACCTGATTCGTGACATAGGTCGAAAGACGAAATGGTTCTCCTGTGAAACAAAATAGCCGGATGAATGTGAAATCCACTTTGAGAAACCACTCACATTTGGGGGTGAAGTTCTTCATATATGTAGTTTTCTCCTTGGTGAGCTAGTCGAAACCATCATGTCCTTGTAAATCTTGCAAAATCGAAGTCAACAAATAGTCTGAAAATGCATAATAGTCATAGGTAGAAGAGAGGAGAGGAGTCCATAGAGAAACTGACCTTCGTTTATCTGAATCATCAAAAATAGACAACCTCATATACTTCTTAAAGAAATCAGGGTTCTGGTGCAAAAACATGTGAGCAAGGAAGGAAGGAAACCTGAACTTCCGTTGCGTTGGGTAATCCCTAATTTTCCCTAGCATCTCATCAACAAGGTATTCTACAAAGTCATACCAGAAAAAAGGTATGCTACTTGCGGAACTGAAACCCCAAACACAACTGAAATTCATGCACATCCTTATCGGTGTTGAGGCCTAGACAAATGCCAACATTGAGAATGCATCCTACATGTCCGCGGGGAAGGTGATGAGCAACGTCACAATATTTGATGGCCTTTGATGATCTGCATTAGGTCTTTTGATTTCTTTGTTGAAAATTCCAGAGCCTTTTTCATGCCTCTCCATGTTGCCTCTCCCTTTACTGGGTTGAATGACTCTACATCTTCTGGTCTGGAGTTGGGGTGGGGGATGCACAACATATTCCAGATAGCCTCCAGATAGATATTGATCTTTAATGTTCAATGGCCGCATCAACTGGTTTTGGGAAATAGTGAACAAATGGGACCATATACTGTGGGAGCCCACTGTACCATAGCTTTTGAGACAATGATTTTGGGCCAAAGGATACCTTCATTCTTTCACAGGCCATCTCCCTCAAATTCTTGGGGTTTTTTGTAAGGATGGGATCGTGAATATTATCCCAATCCTCCCTGATTTAGCTCCGATCTTTGTACTTTTTGGGCTTCTCCAGAACCCACGTATTAGCCCATTCTAGCTTCTCTGGTATACCAGGCGAAGCGTAAGAAAGGTTGTCAAAGACGTAGATGGCTGATGCTCTACGCATATCATCAAACAAGCTCTGTATTTCTTCTCCCTAGGCCTCTACATGTGAATTTGTTTGGGAACTCTCTGCCATTTCCTTTGGCTATAGATTTCTGCCTAACTCAATTTTTTTGCAACTTACCTTGGCTCTGGTTGCACTTAAAATTTCTTTTGCTCTAGGCAACATTTTCTAAAAGGCATTCACAATACACAAAACCTTTTGCATGTGATACTTAGCTATTTCCTTCTTTGGGTGGCCAACAATGCTCACCTACTTGCATTAAATTCAGCATGAACTGCTAGTTATTTGCTGGTGCGAAGTGAATTACTTGCCATTTTGAAATGAAAAGAATTCATAATGACCCTTTACAATGATGTACTTCGACATGATTTTTCTTCGAACTTGATCCGACGATTTTGAAGGTAGCTTAGGCATTGTATGTCATGGAAATTAATATCCCAAATGGAATAATTACGCCAAAGTATGGAATAAGTGTTGAAAATATTTGCGTTCCTTTTTGGAGTTTGAGAAGCACTTACAAAATGACACCTCAACGTCTGACCGTATGGACTATTGCCGAAGACTACCACTAGCTTATGCTAATTAGTTAGATTCCACTAATCCTGCACATAAAAAATCATACCTATAGATGCAACTGGGTGAGAGTTTCGAGCGAGCCTTGGTGCAATTCTCGAGGTGGTACTTGATTAACCTCATGCTTATGGTATGAAAATTACCACACTTATCCTTGCCATTTTTACAAATAGGCGCCTAGGCAATAGTGAAATCACACTTAGCAACTTTTGGAAGAATTGGTATTAGGTGATTGGCTTAGCATTTGGTGTTTGCAGTTTGTGTAGTATTTGCATAGAGTTTAGATTTAGACGATGTGCATAGGGCTTTTGTCTGATAGTCATATAGAGCTTTTCACCATGAATACCCCAATTAGGCTGGTCTCCCATAAATCTTAAACAACTTTTTTGGGCGAGGTATCGACTAGGTGCCTTAAGAGAATGACCAAAAATAAGCATTCCTTGGCCATCATAGCCATAAAATGGGTTTTGGGATGTGTCTACCTTTAATATGAGGATAAATACAAAGTTAACACTGATGTGTGCTCTCACTTTGTCTAGTCAATTCTTGACATCAAGATTCCCAAGCCACTCATCTTCGCCTAGTAAAAGAGATCTTTCCAAAGAAATACCTGAATGGCCTCAGAGAGGTGGTGGCGAATGTTGCATTTGGTGGAGGTATTCCAACTGCAAGTGACCTCTTCAAGTTCATTGAAGAATATGTGGTCGTACTGTGGTTGCCATTCCTAAGCGGTTTTTGACTTTAGTCATAGGAAGAACACTGCTAGAGGGTCACCTGTGCTTTCCACTTCCTCTTCCGCAAATACAACGTGGTGGTATTTTATGATATCGACTGGTATACTGACTTCAAGAACTTGGTGTTCCCTCCGCCACTTGCCATTTCTCCTTTGAATGGTGTCGCTGGACAAGTGACTGCCTCTAATGATGAAATGGTTCTGGATGCTACCATTGATGCTGCCATTACTGTCGCTCACACTCATGACTGGAGATTTTTCTCTTTTCATGTTTCAAAAACTAAATCTTGTTAGTCTATTTTTTGTATATATGCCTGAAAAAGGCCTTATATTAGCCGCATGAAGAAGATACACAAATATATATAGGTATACACTTTAACAACATGGACTCTGAGCCATTTTGATACTATATTTAACAAAGTATATAAAGGGTATGTGCAGGATCATGATGGGCCAAAAAGTGGCAATATGATGGATATGTGGCTGACGACTTTTTTTTTACCCAAAATTGATGAAACGAAAAGGGTTTTTAAAGGAGATTTTGAGCTTTCCATCAATATAAATTATGCTTTACTTTGAATTTAATAAATAATTATTATTCATTTTCTATTGAATTATGACTAAAGTCCTGATTTTTAGGTTGATTGAAAAACATCTATAGCTTTCAAATGATATCATATTTTTTGAATCCAAAACATGCGTCACATTATATGCTTTGTATACTATAATATTAAAAAAGAAAAAAAAAAATTTCATGAAGTTTTGACCAAGTTAAGGTGGTCAGACAGATGAGTCTTTATATTTTCTAAAGTTGTCATAAAAAAATTATAATTAATTATTTACTTGGAACAAAATTAGAAAAAAATATGCATCACATGAAGACATGAGTCCTCTACTTATATCTAAAATATTATAAAAAAATATTATCATTTTAATGTGGTTATGGTGGTCAGACAGACACCTACTTCTTATTTTTTCCCTTAAATTTAAGTACTACTGTATTGAAAATTTAAATTTTCACCAAATAGATTTTATTTTTTTGTAAATAAACCTAGTAATATATAAACTAAATTCAATTTGGTACAAATTCTATTCTTACATATTTTTGAAATAATATAGATAACTTATTCAAATTTTTATGTCAAGTTGCCTAACTCTGATTTTTTTGAATTTTTTGCCACTTAAGGGCCTATTTTTTCCATGATGATCATGCACATACCCTAAATATAATGAAGATATGACTTAGGTTTAAAAATTTCTATCTCTTTGGCTTGCTCCGTGGTGTGGGTTATCATTTTTTTTCCTGCATATGTATGCTTATTTCAATTTAGCCTATGGGTATTATTTTTCTCCACCTCATGGGTTCTTTTAACTTTTTCTGCACTTTGCGATAATGGGCTCCATTCGCTTATGCTTCTCGCATTTGAATAATTAATTATGAAAGACTGGCCAACCAAAAAAAAATGGAAAGAAAAAATAAAAATGCACTATTCACATATTTACATTGGCAAAACAATTTGAAGTTAATTGAATAATTTTAAGTGAATCCTGTTGACCGAGATCCCCAATGGTTAATGTTCCATGGTTTCTAATTTGAATGCATTGTGTTCCTTGCACTGAACTATTATGAAAGGGCCTTCCCAAAGGTTGTCAAAATTTCTGTGCTGACCTGGCTTTGCAACTCTCTCATTAAATTTTAGTATTAGGTCGCCGCGCTTGAGACCTTGGTCTAAAGCTTTCTTATCAAACCATCTCTTAACCACCTGCTAGTGGTTGGTCATAGCTATTAGGGTCTTTTCTCTTTTCTCCTGCACTTCCAATAGCTCGGCCAACCGCACTTCCATTGTGCCATTTTTCTCTAAGATTTGAGTAATTGCAGTGCCAGAATCTCCATCGAGATAGACAATAGCCCCTATTTTCCATATACTAACTCATATGGAAAAGTCTTGAGGATTTTCTTAGGAGTTATGTGGTCTACCCAAAGTGCCACCCGAAGATTTTTATGCCATTCTCCTTGGTTCTCTAAACCAATTCTTTTGAGGAGTCAGACTAAATTTTTATTAGTCTACTCTGCCAAGCCATTACCCTGCAGATAGTAATTTGACGATGTTTTTAGGAAAATTCCATGCGTGAGTGCGAATTGACATACCTTAGAGCCTAGGAAAGCTCTAGCATTATCAGAGATGATGATTTTAGGAGGGCCAAATCTTGTCATGATCTCTTCGAGAAAGTTTACTATCTCCGTCTCTATTGCATTCTTCAGGGGCATGACTTTGGTCCAGCTTGTGAAGTAGTCTGTGGCTGTTAGAATCCACTTATGTTTGACACTGGAGGCATGATTGATCATTCCATTGAAGTCAAGGCCCTAGTGCACAAATGGCTCATCAACCACTATCGGGTTGAGGGCATTATGGAATTATTTCTTCTTCTGGTAAAGAATTGGCATTATTTGTAAGCTTTAGCCAATGAATAAGAGTCGTTGAATAATGTTGGCCAAAAATACCCACTGCACATGATTTTGATGGTGGTGCTCTTAGCGGAGAAGTGTCTGCCCAGGGTGCTGCTGTGGAAAGTTTCAAGGATTATTTTATCTAGTTCTGTGGTGACACGTCGCAACAGGACACCGTTGAAGTTTCTCTTGAACAGGATCCCTTCGATGAGCGCATATCCGATGTTCTGCAATTGATAGAATCTTATCTTTTGAGAAGGAAGGCCGGGGGGATATTTTCCTGTGTGCATGAATCTTACTCTATCCACTAGCCAACAACCTTTCGCTCCTGACTCATTCATTAGAACCAGCTCCGACTATTCTTCTTCGGCTATGCTCTCTTCATTGTGTGCTAGATATTTGCACAATCCTCTTCCTCAAACGGTCTTTGTACGCTTGATCTCAATGTCATATTCAAGGATCTTGGTGATCCAATTAGCCCTTTTTTCAGTGATTTCTCCTTTCATGATGTATTCGCATACATTGGAATGCGCAACATAAACAACCACCTTGTTGCAAGAGATTAGGTGTCAAAACTTCTTGAGTCCCTTAACTATTGTGAAAGCTTGCCTCTCAACGAAGTTGTAGTTTGTCTCATATTCCTTCAAGGTTTAGGAATGAAATGCTATCGAATGTTCTCCCTTTCCTTCATCATATTTCTAAGTTAAGACATTAGCAATGCTTGAGTTACTATTAAATACATACATTATTAAGTCCTTTGATAAGTCTGGATTAACCAATACAAGAGCTGAGGAAAGAGCAGGGATAAATTTAGTGGCGAATCTTCGCCAATTGGCGAATATTTGAAATCGGGACCTCCAAAAATGGCGAATAATATAGGCTAGAAAGGATGCCGAATCGCCAGGTTTTTACAAAAAAAATAAATTTTCTCGATTAATTCACCAATGTATTGTCTTTTAAACGACACATCATCAGATCTGATTCGCCAGTAGTTTATACTATAATTACAAATATTACTTATATTCGCCAGTAATTTTTTATTCTTACAATGAATTTTTATGGTATATTCGCCACTAATAATAATTTACCATTTCATTTTAGGGATATTTTAGCCTTTAATAGTTTTATTATTTATTGTCATCGACTAGTGTTTTAATCGAATGGCTACAAGTGAATTCTGTGACTTTATTTGCACATGCCTTTTAAAAAGGTTGTTGAGACCCGAAATTTGTTTTGGACCACAGGATTAGATTTGATCATGTGGCCCAAAACAAATTTCTAGACTCAACAATCTTTTTAAAAGGCACGTGCTTATAAAGTCACGGAATTCACTAAGTAACATAATTCACTAAGTGCATATAAATCGGCGTATCGGCAGGACATCCCTAAGTGTCTCACTGATGATGTTTAGTCACATCGATATTCACTCATGGAATGAACTTGCACTGCAGCCGTCTGATTTAAAAGCTAATAAATGGTAGAATTTTCAAGTTTCATTTAGTCTTAATTTTCAAGTGAATTTTTTAAAAACACGTCATCTGTGTGTGCTCCAATGCATTTTCAATAATGAATTTATGCTTGGTGGCGAGGGGCTCTACCCCTCGACCCCACCTGTATCGCGACAGGAGTGCACTGGGGCCATTGTCCCCAGACCCTACAAAGGGGCGTTGCCCCCTCGACCCTCGCAAGGGGCACTGCCCCTTGACCCCATCGGTGTCTGCCGCCCCCGGGCCCCTGCTTCAATATTAAAAAAAACAAACAAAATATGGGGGAACTACGCCGACCAACTATGCAAATTTTTAAAGGAGAGATTCGCCATTGTAATTAATCATTTTACTGATTATTCATTAGGATTTGCCAGTGTGATTATTTTTTTTTACCAATTATTCATTAAGATTTGCCAAGATTTTACAAATTTTTGAATAATGTGCATAAGAATCGCCAATGAAAATTAATAATTTTTTCAAATATTAGGAAAGATTCACCAGGATTTTACAACTTTGCTGAGGGGGGGGTTTCTTAAAGTTATCCTTGGGAAAGAGCATCCTTAACTTTCTCAAAGTCTTCGTTGGCTTATTTAGTCCATTTGAATGTCTGATCCTTTTTCAGCGTCAGGGTGATTGGCCTAATTATTCTTGCAAAATTAGAAAATAATTTTCTTACAAAGTTGACCTTTCCTAAGAAAGTCTGGATGCCTTTCTTGTTGACCGGAAGGGGAAGCCCTTTGATTCCTTTCACCCACTCAGAATCAATTGAAATTCCTTCTTTGGACACTACGTGTCCCAATAGCTTGCCTTGCGGTACTCTGAAGACACATTTTTTTAGGTTCAGGGAGACCCCAAACTGCAGGCATTTTTTAAAAACCATCTCAAGGTGATTGAAATGATCATCCTTATATTTAGAGAAAATAGTTAGATCATCCAAATAGATCAGGATAATCTTGTTGACTAGTTCGCTGAAAGCGATATCCATTGCCTGATGAAAAGTGGCTCCTGCATTTGAGAGGTCGAAAGGAATTTTAGCATATGCAAATGTTCCCCACTTGGTAGTGAACGTGGTCTTATGTTGATCTTCTTCTTTAATCCAGATGTGATTGTAGCCTGAAAAGCCATCCAATAGAGAAAAAATCTTTGAACCTACTACATTTTGCAAGATTGATTCGATGGAGGGTAGTGGATAATGATCCTTTAGCGATGCCCGGTTTAGGTCACAAAAGTTGACACATAGGAGGATATCTCCATTCTTCTTTCAGACTGAGACTAGTTTGGATACCCATGTGCTATGCTTGATTGAGAAGACAATTTGCGACTGGATTAGCTTTGTTAACCCTTTCACCATTAGCCCTTGAATCTTGGGATTCATTGGGCTCTATTTTTGGCAGACTAGTTTGGCCCCTTTTGTGAGCTCTATTGTATGCTGGATGATTTGAGATCATATCCCCTGAGGTCATTATATGACCAGGCCACCACTCCATATTTTTCATAAAAGTTGATGAGCCTTTCTTTATCATGGTGCGGGACATCCTTCCCAACTTTGAGCTTTCTTCCATCTCTGACCTAAAGGTCTACATAATTGCCTTTTTCTACTACAAACTTCCTGTGATCATTTCTTGCATCGTCACAATCCAAAAGGTTTTCGAGAGTGACCAGACCCTTCAAAAGCCTATTAGATCTTAGCTGAATGATTTTTGGTTGGAGTTGGTCGGAAAACTCTCCCAACTGTTGGATGCATGAGACGATGTGTTCATCACTTTCAAATACTTGCCAGTTCTGATCATTATCTGGAATATTCATTTGGACTATCACTCATACAAAGTGTCTGTTATGCATTAGGTCAGAGGCCGGTTCGAATTGGGATCCGATTATGGCCATGCGATCCACATCAACATTTTGTTCTCGGGGCACCATCTAGATGTTGAAGGCTTCAAAAACTTCAATCAAGTCCTAGACTCTATATCTATAGGATCTCATGCGAATATTCTTGGTTGTAGAAATTCCCCGAACCTGGTTGACCTCTAGTTTGGAATCTCCGAACACCATTAACTACTTGATGCCCATTTGCTCTATGAGGCCTAGACCTTGCACTAGGCCTTCATATTCAGCTTCATTATTCAAACAAGCGAATTGGAAGTGAAACGACCAAAGTGTCTTTTCATTATGTGGGGATGTCAAACATATCCTGGCTCCTACACTCACTTTGCATCTTGCTCCATCAAAGTGGAGTGTTCATAGTTTTTAAGCTTGGTTATTTTTGGGTTCCTTCATGACCTTCAAAAGCACTTGATCTTCATCATAGACTACATAGGTTCCCAACCCGGTAGCATGATAGTTTCTAAAAGGATCAATGCCTATGGATTTTCTCAAAAGGGCTTCTTCTTGATTAGTTCAGTCTCTAGTTGCCTTCTCATCCTCGAGTAGCTCAATGCCTTAAGTTTCTTCCTTGGTGAAAGAAGTATGAGTAGCTTCAAAGTTGATCATGGCTTTATCAGCTACATGTTTTGAATGCAGAGGTTCTGATATTATCTTCATTTTAGCTTCGTGCTTGGTCTTGTGAATTAGGTGTGATAAATCTTGCTGCGCATATTCAGTGTGGATGATTAGATACTTGACCACACAGGCTCCCCCTTATAGTGCACTCACTTCTTAGGTCAATCAAGCATCATTACCCATGAATCTCCCATGGTATACTTTTCATCTCTACAACATAACCACATGTATACGTGGGGCAGCTTCAAAGAACATGACCTTTTGCACCAAAAAAATTGTTAAGGATTTGGCCTTTTCTAAACAAGGGTTTTAATTCGGACTTTCTGTTTGTAGGAGTTGACCCATTTCTGCCCTTCTCGTTGGAGCCAACCACATGATACTGGCTATTGTTCTAGTACCCACTTTTATATCCCGACTGGAAATACACTTGTCCTTAGTGTGTTACTGGTTGGGTCATTCCCTTGGGTGAGTAATTTTTCCCACAAGGCAGGCCCGCTAAGATAAAAAAAAGTGAGCAATCATATTCGTAGTTCGATCAACCTTTGTTTAGAAACAAAGTGAGAACACACGCAATATGCTTACTCACACTCACAAGATGTTTTGTTCAATTTTAAACCAAAAATGAAATGTGGAGGTAATTGTTTTACTCAACCTGAGATCACCAAAAGAGATTTTAATTCTCAAGATGATTGTGAGGTGCGAGAGAAGCGCATACATCCTTTTGATGATATTATTTTGAGTAAACAATTACAAACAAAACAACACTTGTTCATTTTAAGCCCACAAAGAAAAAGTGAATTCTTTTTAAAGTACTAAATAAAGTGTGAAATTTGTCTTGTTCAATTGTTAAACCTTAAACCAAATCTAGTAAATTATTTCTAAGGTTCTTTTTAAGCTTTTTGTTTGCAAACTTTGAAAGAAAATTTGTATTGTTCTTTTTAGTGCCCAAAAAGAAATTGAGTGTTCCCTAAAGCATAAAATATGAAAAATTTCTTAGGAGAGATTGAGAACTCTCTAAGAGTGTTAAAAAACACTAGAGTGTTTAAAAACACTTGGTATAGGATAAGAATGATGTCATAATGTAGCTTTCCATTTTGCTTTCCTCCTTGCCCTAACCTGAAAAATGATTGAAACTAGAAAATAAAGAGACAACAAATAGGTTAATAACTTGAAAAGTTGAAAACAAAATGGCATATGTTAAATGAAAATCAAACTTGAATTTTTTATTGTCATCTAGCGGCGCAATCAACAAATGTGGCACACTTTAGAAATCTAGCGGCGCAATATAGAGCCGCATGTTGACTGAGTGCGGCGCTCTGCAGTAGATAGAGAGCGCAAAGACAACACTATATTGAAATGCGGCGCAGTTTGGAGCGCGACACAATTTACAGTTTGAAATTTCTGGGCAGGAAAGCAAGTGCGGTGGAGTTTAAGTTTAGAGCGGTGCAATATGGCTCCGCCGGTCTGTAAGTGGTGCGATTTCCTATGAGTGCAAAAAAATGTCAAAATCCACATAATTTTGGAAAAACGTGATGAATTTCTCCAACTCAGCCCTCCTTCCAGCATCAAAATGTGAACCCCAATCCTATACCTGCACAAACACAACAAAAAAACACATAGTTAGGTTCATATGCAAGATAAAACAAGGATTCCCTGTGAAATCCATTTTTAATGCTCAAAATAGGAAAAACAAGAACAAGACATGAAAAGCTAAAGCAATCCTAATTAAGCATGCAAACTCTTGATCCCATGGGAGAATTTGTGCCAATTGGTGTGTTGAAATTGCTCCTTTCCCAACTCCTTTGTCGCAATGTTGATGATTTGATGAGTGATCCACCTTGATGAAGATTCAATCAAGCTTCATGATGAAAAATCTGCATAACCTAGTTAAGAATTTGATGAAATGTATGAAAACTAGATATGCTTGAGGATGAAGTTGAGTATAGTAAGTTTACTCAAATTATGGATGATAGAATGAGAGGAAGAGTCTCTCATTTATAGATTTCCAAATTGGAAAAGAGAATGAAATTGAGAAATGTGGGATCATTCAACATCCAATGGCCAAGTGCCACTTGTCAAGATGTGAATGGTTGAAGGTTGTGCAAGTTTTGATCAAAGTGCCAATAAATAAAATTAGGTGGAATTTCAAACTAGTGAAATGACTTGTTGAAGAGGGAAGAAAATGGAGTTATGGCCACTTGGCTCAAGGCAAAAGGACTTGTAAGGTGAAATAAATGCCTTGTTGGAAGGACCAAGTCCATTTGAATTTGAATTCAAATTTGATGGAGTATTCCTCCTTTATTCCATGTTGAGAGAAAACAGGCAATTTAATAAATCAAATTAATTGATTTATTTTGCAAGTTGCATTCTCTAGAGGATGTGACATAGATTAAGATTTAATTAATCAAAGATTAATTAATTTAATGAGGAATTAGGAGATATGACAATTTAGACTTAAATTTATGAATTGATTTAAATCAAATTGAGATGAAGGGTTTAATTAAATAAATGTTTTGATTTATTTAACTAAAGGGGATAATATTAGATTAAATTAAATAAGGTTTAATTTATTCCATTTAATAAAAGGACTTTAGAGATTCAATTTAAATAAAATGAATTATTTAAATGAACATAGATAGAGGATTAATTGAATTAAACTGATTAATTTAATCAACAAGGTAGAAAGACTTAATTTAAATAAATAATAATCTATTTAATTAAGAGATTAAAAGTGATGATAAGCTGAGAGTATGATTCAGGATGAAACAATGTTAATAATCAGGATCAAGTGTGTTGGTCAATTTTCTATGTCTACACACATGACCAAAATTATCTTGAATAACACCAATATACTCCTTATGTTTATAATTAAGAAATTTGAAGAAGTATTTAGAACCTTTATTACCTTCCTTAACCCAATGAAGTCTGGCTCTTATTTTTTCTCCTTGTCCTCTATAGGAATCAATTTTTTGAAGAAGAGTCTCTAAAGATGCTATAGAATATTGCAAGGCAATATTGTTGGGATCAACATTGAGTAGTTTCCTATGATGTTCAAGTTACCCCTTTAAGGATTTCTCCTTACGTTATTGCTGCCAAGCTAGTCTCTTAGCAAAAGCACAAAAGAACTTAACACAACAAAAAAAATAGCCAAATTCCACCACTCCCTATAAGACTCTCCTTCACTTGGTTTAGGTATAGAATTCTAAATTCCAAGAGCAACAACACAAGAAGGATTTTTTAGATGAGAAGTATTAAGTTTATAACGCAGATTGGACTCTACATTGCAATTAGCATTTCCTAAAATTGAACAAAATATAGGAAAGTGATCTAAAAGAGTAGTTGAATAATCCACTCTCACACTACAACCAGAGGTATCATGGATAACATGAAGGTTTAGATAAATGTAAAATATGTCAAGTCTGCTCAACTTTCAATCATCCCCAAATATGCAATTAGACCATGTAAACCAATTATAGCTCTGATTGGAGTTGTTATAAAATTTCTACAAGACAAGCATTTGCAAAATTATTCATTGCTTAACTTAATATGACTTTGCCAACTTTGGTCCTTATGGAATTCAACCATATTAAAATCACCTCCTATAACCCAATCAACATTCGTGAGGGTTTTAGACAACCAATCCCACAATTCACTTTTGTCTTTTGTTGAATTAGGCGAATAAACAGAGCAAAACCCATTAGGTTGACCATTAATAAAAGTCAAGGCCCACACACAACTATGTGAAGGGTCCTCACCTCTATCAATGAAAAAATTATGAATTCAAGAAGCTAAACCAATAACTGCTGCCCCTACCTTCACTATGCAACGTAGGATAAAATCAACATTTCTCTAAACATTGGATAGAGAACAAGAAAGACGAGAGCCAACAAGTTTAACTTCTTAAAGGAACACAATATCAGGTTTCCACTTAACAATCACATCTTTAACTCCATATTTACGGTGAGGGAGAGAGATCCCTCTTATGTTCCAAGAAATCATTTTAAAGTTCCTGTTAAAGAGGAGAGTGTAGGGTTGTCCTCTTGTGGCAACACATCAAAGTGGTTAGCAATTGAAACAGAGTGATCAAGAGTGTCTAGCATAAAAGTAGAGGGGGTTGGATACCTTGATATTTTCCTTGAAGGAGGCTAGTTACAAGTGTCCAACTCAACATCAAGAGCAATAGGGGATCAAGACCTTTGCCTCACAAAAGGGGGTGGAGAAGGAGATGAACGAGCCAAAGATTTGATGATTGATTGTGAGGGAGGAAGATGAGACCCTTGATGATTAGTATCACCACTCTTCCCAATAACCAAAATAGGTGGTTCTTTTCACTTCCTAATCACCCTCCAACCATCCTCAATCAAATCTTTAAATGAAGAGATGGTGTAATCAGAATCCTTCTTATTTTGAGTATCTAATGGCATATTAGATGGTCCCTCTATTTGAGTTGAGTTTTTAGGCATAAATGGAACTAAGGTTTGATTCCCAAATTGTACTTGATTAGAGTGAATTAAAACTTGAGGTTATGTAATTTTGTTCATTTTGGTTGGACAAGCCCTTTTCAAGTGACCTTCTTGATGGTAGTGAAAACAAGCATTAGGTTTATTTAGATAAACTAAGGACTGTAAAAAATCAAATCCTGGCCCAATGAACTTGATATTTTTGAGTAACTGATAGTTTAAATCCATCTCTGCACAAACCCTGGGGTGTACCCTAAAATTGGAAAATTTATTAGAATTATTTTTACACCTGTATAGGAGTGAATTTGCACCCCTTACACAAATTCACCTTTCACATACCCTCACCTTAGAAAATCAAATCTGAAGGAAAAATTCAACATCAGCCGCCGACCTTCCATCCACTTGGCATCTGTCTTGTGCGTCAGTGAGAGAATATTTTTCGGGAATGCACGCGCAGCGTGCAAACGTCCATGCAGTGCGCTGTCGTCCCTAATGGATTCTTGTGTCTGAAGGTAGAAGAGGCATTACACAACCAATTGGGGCCAAATTGTAATGTCCCTCTTAAACCAACCAACCCATAAATGGTAGATTCTTCCTCATTCTTCCTTCAAATTCATCCATTCTCACTTCATTTTGAGATCTAGACATTCATCACTTCATCTCTTCAAATTCTCCAACATTCTAGCATTTTCATTGTGAACATTGTAGCAGCAAAAACACTCCATCAACTCCACATTGCAAGTGTGAGGCCATCATAGACGTTGCGAGCTTGGAGTCTTGTGAGACCTCCCTTCAACACATTTGCGGTGGTAGTGACTTTGCCAAGTCCATAGCTTGCTTTCTCTTTCCATTTGCTGATGAGATTTTGGGTGGAGGTGGTAACACTTCACTCCTCTCCTTTTGGATTTGATTGAGTAACATAATATTGTTTGTAGTGTTCTTTTATTCCTTTTCTTTCCTTTATCGCATATTCTACTCCATTGATTTTTGGCTGTCTATGGAGATGGAAACACCAAAATGGGGGTCTGACTAAGGCAAACCCCTATATAGCCCCAAAAAGTTTCCCTCTTGCTTGTGTGTAGGTGGACGTGTTTTTGGAGCTAGATGGTGAACTGGAGCTTGTGTGAGATCGTTTTCATCACCCTTGGTCTTACTTATTTCCTTTATCATATTCTTGTTTACTTTTTGCATTTCCTCATTCTATTTTTTCCACCTAAACCAACTAGGTAGGCTATTAGTACATTTTTAGGTAGTCTTTATTGTACTTTCTATTTTTTGGCCATACAGACACCACCACACCAGAGAGATGACAACGCATTTCATTGTCATCCCAAAGATGCATTGCCATCCTCAAATAAAGAGTTGTCTGAGGTGCAGTATTGACTTCAAAAATCGGCTCGCCTAGCCCAAACCTAAAACTCAGGTTTGTAGAGTGATAAAAGCATGCCATAGTGCTCTTCATTCTCGATCCTCATACCAATACATCCTTTAGAGTGAGGTAAGTTAGGGAAACCCTCAGCTCTCAGCTCTCTGTGACTTGGAGCCTTGACGTGGTTTGTCCCCCTCTCTTACATTTTTGGTGAACTCAACATGAACCATTTTGGTTTCATCCTACAATGCTGAAAGTTCCTTTCCTCATGTTCTAAGAGTGTTGTAGGTTTGAGTGTTGTGAGAGCATTTGCATTATAACCCAACCTATGACCCCTAGTAGGCATAGTCAAAAGGTTCCGTAGGTGTCATGTAACAAAGCCTTAGTTGGGTCACTGTTCGATTGTGAACCTTTGGGGGGCTTTGTGAGAGTATTGTTTAGTGTACATAATGACCTCTTTCTTGCATTTACCTATCCCCTCTACGTAGCCTCCAAGTAGTGGTCCAAGTGTAACCTTCACCTTGCAGGACCTGCAGCTGGGTTTCAATAGAGAACCATCTCCTCTTTATATCCCTGTGTGAATCAATGAAAACAATGTAGCAAGTGTTTTTGTTGACTCGATGTCTTAGGTGAATATCATAATCGAGGAGATTATGCTAATTAAATTCTTGCATAAAGATGGGTACGATGCACCTGTGAGCACCATCCGTACACATAACATGATTTTCGTACCTCCCCTTGGTAGTATCGTTTTGTTAGTCCTTGTGAAACGTAAGTTTGTAAACCTGCTATTTGATACAATCCCAGGGTCTAAACTATTCAAAGTGAAGTTGGGCATCCCCTGACTAGTAGCTATGAAAATAGTTCCCTCGGTTGTGCATAAATATCTGAAGTTTATTCATGGGGGTTCACTGCATGTGATTCATAAAACTTGTTATAAACCACTAGTTGCGCGTGATAGCTATTCCTTTGATCACTTTTGGCCTACACCCATTGGTCCCCTTCCGCCTAGGAAGGACCTCTTCTACTAGACATTTCACAAGTACAAGAAAGGGCGCTTAACACCTCAGGTGAAGTATCCTCCATCTCCTTATGTTGTCTCACATAGGGCCTGCTTAAAAGTTGATAGTGATGCCACAAAGGCATGCAAAAGAGAAGAAGAGAAGCACTCTCAAGGCCCCTATTCCTCCTCTTCTGCAGTCTAGCCTGATGCTTCCTCTCGCCCTACTCCAGTGTCATTAGATTCTATTTCATGCTTGTAGGAGAATCCTATGGTGCCCGCTTGGTGAAAGCCCAAGTGTCCCATGTTTGAGCTTCCTATTCTACCCATGGAGCCTATGCTCATTTGATATGGTAGAAGGAAGGGTCCTCATGGGAAATCCTCTATGTCTCGGCCTTCACGGCCTCCCATCACGTCTACTCCAAAAGTAGTAAACGGGAAGAGGTCCGATGTCGAGGCGTTAGAGCCGACTCCCCCTATTATTTCTCAACCTCTTCCTCTTGCTCCCGTTTAGGAGTCTATACCTCCATCAGAAATGGTTGTGATAGACACCCCTATGGCTGAGTAGGAGCCTTTTGTCCCTTTGTAGCTCCTGACCTCTAGCTCGAAGATTCATAGAAACCACCTTGCACGTGAGCACAAGAACTGGTGAAAGGATTTGGCGGTTCAAAAGGATTCTTTGTAGAAGAAGGAAGAGGAGATGACCACCACTACTTTAGGGCCTTTTGATGTGTCCTCCTCTCTCCTCCCCTCTACTTTTGTTCAATCTAGCTCAGTCTTGTTTCTGGCTCCTGCTGTGAGAGTGAGTGCACCCGACCCCAAAAAGGTGTAGGTGTTCATCACTCCTTCGGTTGAGCCACCCTTGTTGATGTCCCTTCCGAACATCCCACCATTTCCTAAACCCATGGACATGTTGAATATCTCGGTGGTTTCCATTCGGTTTTCTCCTCCTCCTCCTCTATGCCTCTTGCCTCGGATGTGGGGAGTTCACATCCCTTGATGAAGCAGAAGGTGGAAGTTGGCCCTTTCAACAATGGAGGGTGTAAGAGGATCCCACCTTCTCCAAAAGGTGATCTGGCACTAGCTTGTTCTATTTTGGTGACAGAGCAAGTTTTGTCCTCCCTTCAGTTTGTCATCAATCCTGAATCGCTCGGTGAGCCAAGCGGTGAATATCGGGTGTCGTCCTCTCCATCCATTGAGGTATGACATGGCACTCCTATTAATTGCATGGAAAAGACTTGGATGAAGTCCCGGTCTTGTCAAAAATCTTTGCAAAATCACCGACCATAGCTCCACAAGAGCCTAGCAGAGAAGACCTTGTGAGGGCTTCTTCCTTATCCCTTGTTGTGAGAGGGTCGAAAGCTCCTCCCCTTAGTATTCCACCACTGTAGGGTCATCTGCCTTCTCCTTACAATGATCCAGATTGGGAAGCGGATGACCTCTTGGTCGATGAGTGTTAGGGGGAGGCCTCTTCTTTATCTTTAGATTAGGTGTATGTGTGTTGTGATGTGTTCCCCCGTGCCTGTGTTATGTGTTCCTGAATGATCCTTGTCACCCTTGTTGGTGCTTGGATACAAGAGTTGTTTTGTGTCATAAACCTTCTTCTATTTGTATCATCATTATTCCTCTGTTATGTGTTTTGATTTTCAGAAAATTGGGGACGATGCAAAGCGTTTCGGGCATTTAGGCTCCCCTTCCATGTTGACCCAATTTTTTATTTTTACTTTGTCTTCTCATGCATTCCTCACATGGTTTGATATAGTAGGGGGTTGATGATGGTTCATTTATATACTATTATTATACTTATATATATATATATATATATATATATATATATATATATATATATATTTATGAGCAACTCTAACCTCAAAATATCAGATCACCCCTGTGTCTCTTGTTTGTCATGTTGATTTTTCTGTTTTGCTCTTTTCTTATCTATCTCTGTCTTTTTTTTTTGAGTTGTCCCTCTCATGTGTGATAATTCCATTTCTATGATACTTCAATTTTCAGAAAACACATTCGTTTCCAATGAATCTTTTCTCGAAAATCTTTGCACTTTTTTTTGAAAATCACATTCTCAACTTGGACCCCTAACAGAATGTGTTTCCTTCATCATGGGTTCGTAAAGAAAGAACTTGAAAAATTTCCTCCAAGGTGGGAGTAGCCTTTTCCTGTGGGAGAAGCCCCAACCTTCCCCTCGTGAGGGGGCATTTTCTTCCTTTCGAATTCCTTAATGAAGTGAACATCTTTCGAAAGGATTCCTTGATGATGAATCAATTTGAGAAAAAATGTCTTTTATGCTTTCAAATAGCGCATCTCTTGAGTGGATCCCTTTTCTTTTGAAGGGTTCTTGAGGGACCCCTTTGAAAGCCTTCCAATTTTTTGATGGTCTGTGTGACTGTCCGCTTGTTTGCCTGCATGGCTACCTTATTTTTTGACATGTTTTATCTACGGATTAACATGTCACTTTGTAGGTGTGCCTATAAAGCTTCTTTCCAATCTGACACTATGAAGTCCACTTTCATTAGGTTTCCCTGATGAAAGAGAACTTGGGGGATGCCTTCTTGTAGGTCTGCGGGCTTGTAAAATGATTACTTCATTGGGTTTCCCTCATTAGAGAGAACTTGGGGGATGTCTCGTTGTAGGTCTGCAGGCCTATCAGGCGCTTACCTCTTAGGGCTTCCTTCATGAGAGAGAACTTGGGGAATGTCTCATTGCAGGTCTGTAGGCCTGTAAGGCGCTTACCTCTTAGGGCTTCCTTCATGAGAGAGAACTTGGGGGTTGCCTCCTTGTAGGTCTGTGAGCCTGTGAGACGCTTTCATCCTGCAAGATTTTTCCATAGTTGGTCTGAGGGCCTTCGGTGTACTTTGTGCAAATTTTTAGTTCTACGGAGCTACAAATTCCTTTTGTTTGAAACTCCTCAGAGAGAGAACTTGTGGATTCCTTTGTGTGCCCTACACTTTCGAGTTTTCTAGATCATGGTCTTCTTCCTCGAAGGTTCAAGTATACATTTCTATCTCTTCTAACTCTTTGATCTACTTTCTTGAGTGCTCATCAATATTCGTTCTTTCTAAAGTGGGGGTGAAATGTATAGGAGTGAATTTGCACCCCTTAGGAAAATTCACCTTTCACATACCCTCACCTTAGAAAATAAAATCCGAAGGTGAAATTCCATGTCACCCACCCGCCTTCCATCCACTTGGCATCTATCTTATGCATCAGTGAGAGAATATTTGTTAGGGATGCATACATGGACATCCGTGCGACACACTATCATCTCTGATAGATTCCTACATCTAAACCTGGTAGAGTCGTTATACACTCGATTGGGGCCGAATTGTAATGTCCCTCTTTGACCAACCGACCCAAAAATGGTAGATTCTTCCTCATTCTTCCTTCAAATTCATCCATTCTCACTTCATTTTGAGCTCTAGACATTCATCACTTCATCTCTTCACATTCTCCCACATTCTAGCATTTTCATTGTGAACATTGCAACAACAACAACACTTCATCAACTCCACATTGCAAGTGTGAGGCCATCATAGATGATATGAGCTTGGAGTCTTGTGAGACCTCTCTTCACCATGGTTGTGGTGGTGGTGACTTTTCCAAGTTTGAGGTTTGCTTTCTCCTTCCATTGGCTAGTGAACTTTTAGGTGGAGGTGGTAACGCTTCACTCCTCTCCTTTGTGATTTGATTGAGTAGTATAATATTGTTTGTAGTGTTCTTTGCTTTCTTTTCTTTCCTTTATTGTATATTATACTTTGTTGCTTTTTGGTTTGTGAACTGGCGCTTATGTGAGATCATTTTCATCACCCTTGCTCTTATTTATTTGCTTTATCATATTCATCTTTACTTTCTGCATTTCCTCATTCTATTTTTTCCACGTAAACCAACTAGCTAGGTTGTTAGTACATTTTTAGGCACTCTTTATTGTACTTTCTATTTTTTTCCATACAGACACCAGTGCGCCAGAGGGACGGTAGCACGTCGCACTGTCGTCCCAGAATTGCATTGCCATCCTCAGACAAGGAACTGTTTGAGGTGTAGTATTGACTTTGAAAACTGGCACTCTTAGCCCAAACCTAAAACTCAGGTTTATAGAGTGACAGAAGCACGTATGAATAATGCTCTTCATTCTCGATCCTCATCCCAATACATCCTTTAGAGTGAGGTAAGTTGGGACAACCCTCTACTCTCGACTTTTCGTGACCTGGAGCCTTGACGTGGTTGGTCTCCCTCTCTTACAACACCAAATAACTCTACCCAATTGAGCCACAATATCTCATAGAAAAGGCCGGAATGTAAGATTCAAATATGGAAGCTCCAGCCACATTGGGTATCATGATCTTGAAGGCCCTTCTAGATGAAAATCCAAGGTCCATGCTTGTAAATAACAAAATTTTCCATAAATGACCCATGTTCCATATTGAAGCATTTCTTGAGCATGTTCAACATTTTTAAACTAGTGGGACACATAACCCTTGCCTAAACCTCTCAATGCTTCAATTTCCCAACCCCTATTTTCCCAGTTTAATTTTCCCATTTACAAAAAATAGATTCAGTTGGATCCCCTCTTAAAAAAAACAAAATGAAAAATCTGTGTTGACATTCAACAATGCAATCTACAACATCATCAAGAAGAAGAAATTCTAAAATTTTACCTGCATCTTCACCACTTTGTTCTTCCATTTCTGATATCTCTTTGTCTCCCTTCTCTTCTGCTTGAAAATTCTCTTATGCAAGCAAATCCCATTTACATTGTGCTTAACCTCGTCATTTTCCATTTGACCCTCATCTGGGTCTTCTCCCCTATCATGGCTATCACTAAAATGATGAGTTGTCACATTTATCCTCATCTTGAATGGTGGTAGTCGCAACCAAGGACGTTAGGATTTTAACCATTCATAAAGGAGCTTGAAAATGCCCACATCACTAGGATACTAAAAAGAGCTACCTCCAAGTGCTTACACAACAAAGAAGACGACAAGGGTTGCAACGTTTAAAAAAATCCCGAAAATAAAGAACTTTTACGGATAAACTATGTCTAACCCACAAAACGCCACAAAGAGGACGTCCACAAAGAAATGATAGAGATGAAAAATAGTTGTGCTAGGGTTTGGTGGAACATAGGTTCTTTCTTGGCACTTCAATTCCAATTATTAACAAAGCCTTACAATGTGGGCAAGTATGCAAGTGTCATCTACTAGTCATTTAAACAAATTCTTGATATTTTGATTGTGAATAAATTGTGCATGCAAATTTTACATGTTATTCTGATAACATTTCATAAACTAATTAGAACTCAAATCTAAAAAATTCTATAAATAGTTATATTGCTACACTACTAAATATATTTCTTTAATTTAAAATGTGATTGCTTCAACCAAACACATAATTTTTCTATTGATTGGATTATAACTCACTATACATAAAAAAAAAACCCCATATATACTAAATTTCTTATAAATCCAACAAACAAGTTTCACATTTGAAGTTAATTGAATCCTAACTCACTATACATACAAATTTTACAATACCCAAAATATACTAAATTACTTATCAATCCAATAAATAAAATATCCTATAAATAGTCACCAAATTATTTCTCGAATAATTAAAATAATGTTTAAAAGTCGTCGTCTCTTTTTTCTATATAATTTACCATACCAACATTGGGCAATGTGAAATATCTTTTTCACATTTTAGATTTAAACTAAATAAAGAATCTTCCGAAGGGCATTATGTTGAGCATAAAAACATAAAAATATTATGATGTTAAAACTATAGTGATTTAGATATTTATTATTTATAGCTTTTTGTGGTTACAATAATTAGATTTTGTTTTTATATGACGATGTCGGTGGATTTTAAATATGATTGGTACGTATGTGTAATGGTCAAATTTGCGGACCTAGGCCGTTTTCCATTTACCTTTTTTTTTGTATTGAAACAATGCAAAAAGAGTACAATAAGATCAAGGCAACACAAAGGTTGCCAATAGAAGAATTACATATCAAACAACCAAAAACACCTCAAACCACTAGCAACCATAAGCTCAAGACATGGTAAAATACAATATTACAAGACAACCATAAATTGGCTCAAGAACAACATTCAGTTTTGAATTTAAGCAAACATTGAAGCTGTTGCGAACATAGAGAGATTTTTCATGAAGCTGAAGCAATTGATACTTTATCTCATCCAAGTGGTTGCTGATTTTCATCTGTTCTTTGGGAACCCCCTGCAATTGAGAGCACAACACAACAATTTATAATATAACATCTAAGTAAAATTTATCGTTTCCACTTCCTGGTGCACATTATGCTTAGCAAAAACAGCCAAACATCGAGTTTTCCAAATATTAAGTAAAATAGCATGTCTCATAGAATCCACAACAACATTCCTATGCACTCCAAAACCCAATAAGGCTTCTTTCCATCTTAACTTATGCCTGAAGATAGCAGGAAGAAATTTGGAAATAACATTCCATTTAATGACAAAAGGGGCATTTAATCTGCTATACCATCATTCATCTTAACCTATCACCAACAAGTAACTTCGAGAGTAAAACTTTCCAGGCCAAGATTTGAGCATTCGCCTCAACTTTAGACCTCCAAATTTGAGCACTCAATCCTCTACAAGTCTTTTCTTTGAAAATACAATTCCATTTCTAATTTAGCCTGGGATTTAAAGACACTAAAGGAAGCAAGCTAAGATATATCTTTTTTAGAGGAAAAGAACAGAATTGAGCTTTTTTCAGCCATCACCAATCCTTAAAGGCATTACAATGTAAGGGCATACAAAGTTTCATAATCAGCTCCATGGGAACCAATGCTCTCATGAAAATAATAAAACCTTGAAGCTTATCATTAACACCAAATTTGTTTTTAATGATATGCCATGCAGCCTAATCCAAGGTATTAAAGTCCCATAAATCACCAAATCGTTGAATCCCTTTATTAAATAAAAGAAGGGCATGTCATGGAAAAGCAATAGCGAGAGGTTGTCCCTGATATTGAACCATTTTATTCCACCAAATGGATAAAACACCAAAACTGAACTCGTGTTGTAAGGATTCACTTTTCCAGCTTATTTTCCATTTACCTTGGTCTCTATTTTAAAGGGAACAATTTAATATATTGATAAATAGTTTGATTTCATTCATTAATTTTTTATACATATTTTAAATCTCGTATATAATTTTATTTTATATATATATGTGTGATTTAATATGATTTAGTATTTTTTATGTCTTGTAATTAGTTTATGGTGATAGATTCACCTTATTTTAATTTTAATAAAATCAATTCAACATATGTTTACATAATATGTTACGATGTTTTTATATGTAAAGGAATTTAATGTATTCATTATAAACATCTATTGACTTGAGAGTTATATTGACATGTTGTAAGGCTCACTTGTGTGATAACTCTTAGCTTGTATTAACGTTTCATTATATTGAATTAAGGGTCATATATTGGGTTTGATTATCATTTGATGCAATTGTAGGATAGATGTATGCCCTATTCAATTACACATTCTCATTGGCTATTATTTGGTGCTTTGGTTGTATAAAGGCATTCAATGCATTCATTATAAGGATCGATTGACTTGAGAGTTATATTGGCATGTTGTAAGGCTCACTTGTGTGATAACTCTTCTCTTGTCTTAATGTTTCATTATATTGAATTAATGGTTATATTGAGTTTAATTATCATATGATGCAATTGTAGGATAGATATATGTCCTATCGAATTACATGTTCTCATTGGCTATTATATGGTGCTTTGGTTTGTTGGATTTGATGTTTTCCCTTGAGTGTGCAAGGAAAAATCATAGATAAATGACCATTGGAAAGTATGTGGAGGAGAACATTATGGATCACTTCATTGTCTCACTTTTCCTAGCCCTTGTGGTCAAGTTGTTGACCTTGTGACTCTTGTGGATATGTCATTTGGTTGTTTAATCCATCTTATTTTGTTACAAATAAAATGATATTCTATTTGTTTATCTAATTTATCAATATTTGAATCATTTGTTATTTTAGATCTAAAGACAAGAAAATAGTTAAAGGTAAAGAACAAGGAAGATAATATAACACACACACACAATACCTTAACCTAAAATCCTTCTTTCTCCTCAAATAGAGATGAAGTAGAGCGCACCCTAGCTCCACTTGATTTGTTCTTTTGATGTGTTGATGGATAAATGTGCTTTCTTATAAAACCAATAGCATGATGATAGATCAAATGGATAGCACAAGAATAAAATAATGGAAGATTAGATACAAAATGAGAGAAGTGTAATCGTAGGATGAAAGAAGATTCATAGAAATTTGGGCAGCATAAGGATATGAATATGGAAGATTGATGCAAATGAGAATGAAGGACCCTCATTTATAGAAACTTTATGAGAGAAGTCAAGGACCAAGATGCATTAGTTAATAGATGGCTAGGATTTAATGAGGATTAGGTTTGGATTGTTGGTGTGAATAAAGTCATGTGCCTAGTTAATACTTGTTGGCCCACACTTGTTAAACCAATAGATTGAAACATTAATTTTTGATACAAATGTTAGAGTTGACGGATTCATAGGAGGTGGTTAGCCCATGTCATGGATCTTGAAGGGGGACACTAAGTACTGTTCAACAATCCCCCCTCAGTGTTACCTGAGGGGATTCAAACTCGACACCTTTGGTTTTGTTACCACCATGTGAGTGGGCAGAGCCTAAACATGAATGTAAGAAACTCATGGTATTGCACCGATATTTTTTTTGAGAGAAGCTTTCTCCCATAGGGCTTTCCTCCTTTTTAATGTTTGTGAGAGATTGTTTGTTCATGGGTACCTCATCATGCCTTGTTGCTAAGACCCATCTTCTGCATCTTTTTCATATTTACATTAGTTTGTTCCTCCCTAAGTTGCACATAAGGGGGGGTGTTGGTGTGAATAAAGTCTTGTAACTAGTTAATTCCTTAATAAGAGACTTAGGGGACTTATTCACATGTTAAGTTTACTTAGGTCCTAAGATTCCTTCTAGAAGTCTTAGTTGTCTTTTCTAGAACTTATCTTATCCTAGGTAGTTATTTGTTAGTTGTATCATTTGATAGGATTAAGACACTTATCATGATCTTGTTTAATCCCATCTCTCACCTTGCCTTTATAAGAAAGGCATCTCATGCATATTTTACATCTTGATCACATCTTTTTCACATATTGTGAATCTTGTATCATATTGTAATAATTGTTTGGTGGAATAGCATATTCTATTGTTGCTTCTCTCTTTGGCATGTGGAGGCTATTTGGTGTTGTAGATTGAAGATATTTGTTGCTCACTTTAAAATGGATCAAAGTTGTAGTCATGTGACACGTGTCACATGAGGGATAACATCTTTATGTGAATGACTAGGATTAAGAGTTGTAATATGAAATGGATGGATGGGATGAAAAGTTAGTTTTAATTTTGGAAAGTGTAGGTTTAATGAATCTAGACAAGGTCTTAGTTAGTCATGTGAGAGGGACACTTGTCACATGATGAAAATTTCAGATTGTGATCCATGTGAATGGAATCAATGGCTAGGATTAAATGGAGAAGGATCGAGGGATAAAGTGGATAAGGATCTACACGATAAGGATAAGGATAAGGATAAGGACTAGAAGCATGATGCCCAAGTCATTAGAAGGATGGGAGTTAAGTATGCCCCCTCGAGAGGACATGTGGGTTCACATAGCATAGGTGTTCTCTCAAAATGGATGGGAGGGTTAGAGGATGAAGGATAAAAGGAGGAAGGAAAATAGGTAATGTGAAGAATACATGAATGGAGGAGGATGGATGATCGTCATGTTTTAATGGTATAAGAAACCTATACTTGATATTGTATTTTATATTATGCATCAAGGTATAAGGAACCATGATGCCAATGTTCCAAGCACATGATAAAAAAGGTAAAATGCAAACATATGCCTTATAAAACCATGATATGGAAGACCATGATGCCCTTGTGAAAATATAGTACAAAGACCATAATAAGTGCAAACAATGATAATACACACAAGCAACAAGCAAGCATGCACAACAAGCCAAAAATAAACCAAGATAATACTCCAAGTCAAGCTGACAATTGATTGATTGATGATGATGAGGATAGAAAAGTTAACAATAAGAAAATGTGTACCCCAAGGATTGTGTTGTTAACGATAAGAACAATACGTGGATTGGGAAGGATACATCCCTATGCTCTAATAATTGGATTAATGGATTGATCAATATACATTTCAGCTAATTTCAATTAAGATCATGAATTGCTTATGGATGATGGGCTAGATTGCAAGATTGGATTGCATGGACTAGGATTGATTGCGTTGGATGGATTGGATAGGGATGGTTGGGCTGGAAGGATAGATGGATGATAGAAGATAAATGGGTTGAATAGGATAGGATTGGATTGAGGATATGATGGATATGATAAAAGAACCAATAACAAGGGGAAACCAAGCCTTAGGAAAATGATGGAAGGATAGAGTGATTGTTTAGATATCACTTACACAACATTCTCTATAGATGAAGGTTAAATTCCATAGAGGATGGAATTGTGATATCTAAGACATAGTTATGTCACTTAAACATATTGTGAAACAGTTGAATCTCAACCTCCTAAAATTCACAAGTCTCAATTGTTACACATTTCTAATCAATTGACAAAAAAATTGTCACATCACGATATACAAAATCCACACTAGACCAATTTTGAACTAAACCCTAATCTATCCCAATCAATTCAATGTATTATATAGAAATCAAAATCATGAGAGATTATCCACATAGAAAGTTTGTATGATGTCACACACAAAACAATGATTAAAGACATCAAAATTTCTCAATTCATAATATCGTATATGAATATTTTTGGATATGATCATATAATTTTTATCATCAACATTTTAAATCACATTTTATGATTCATCATTTTACACTCTTCTCTTACTCTCTACAACTTGATGGATCCAAAAAATTATGTGAAACATTGATAACAAAAGTTACTAAACTCATATACAATCACCAACGATATGAACAAAAAGACATACTTTGTATTAAAAAACTCTTCATATACTTACTACTTATCATAAAGCATTGCACACGTAGTTTGTAAATTCTAATCTCACTTCTTGACATATTGTCTAACATTTGACATAATTGATTAAGGGCTTTGGGTTCGTTCCATATAGATCCCAAGATTGATTTTCTGGATCCAATTGCTCGCTGTATCAAAAAGCTGAATTCCGGATCGCTGAACTAACATAAAATAAAATTCAGAACATTATATGATTTTAAATTCCATCTGGGGAATGTGGCCCATGCCGGGCAAAGGATAATTCGGTCCGGGAAAATGGTGTTGGAATGCCTTCAAAATCCCTGGAATGAATACGACTTTACCTGTCTGACAATTTGAGCTCCTTCACTGAAGGCGATGCCACTCCTTTAATTCAGCAATACAACTCCCTAAAGCTGCGTACACAATTTCTGACGGGGAAATTTGTTTGTAATCAGATTGCATATGTGGGTACTTACCATTATTACTGCAATGCCCATCTGCATTGTACTGCCTGTCAACTACACTGATTCTTCTGCATCTTGAGAGGGATGCAGCAGAAGAACAAAAGTGGGGATCATTTTTGGTTTTTTGTGTTTTATGATGGATTGCAGAGTTGATATGAAAAAAAATGGATTACGGTTAGATTTAGAACATTATTGAACAATATTATGGATTTATGGAAATCAGTTCTAGAAAAATTTCAGCAATTTACCATCAGAAAATTTACTGTTAACAATTCACCACGGAAAAATTCATCGCCTGACAAATTCACCTCATGGCGGTGAATTTTCCATGAAGTGAATTTGTCATAACAGTGAATTTTCCCATGATGAATTGTTGGGGTGAATTTTCCGATGGTGAATTTCTGGTGATGAATTTGCCTCATGCCATGGAAATCTAATGTTGAGGTCTGGGATTAGTGAACATATATTACAACTTTGAGGAAGTCTATTTTATGTTTCACTTGCCAATTAAATTATGCTATATATTCGGATGGAGAGAATCAATCTTGGGATCTACATGGGAGTATTTATAACAAAAAGAACTAAATATGAGTATAAAACTATCAAACTTAGGCCCTATTTTGAACCAATGAAATAAGTTAGAAAAAAATTTAAACTATTTTCAATCACTAAATAATTTTAAGACTACTAAGTTTCTTGTTTAGTATTTGTTGATTGGATGGAACATATAAGGGTTTTATTCTTAAATTTTTATTAAAAAATTATTTGAAATTATTATACTAATAATGATATAAATGTATATTTTATTGTTTTAATGGTGGAAATTACATACTCATGCTCTCTTCCCTTATGTATTGAGTCCATTTCGATTACAATGATCTTTATGCAGTAACATGTGTACAAATGGTGCTGTTTTAATTAATATTGGACACATAACTTGAGCCTTATTTATTTGTATTTACAAGTTTATAATTTATTTTGCTTAAGGAATAAAATATAAATTGTTAGTCTCACATCCTATTAAGAAGCACACACAATATCATCCAAGCCAACAACAATTAAGAGGTGAAAAGAGACACTCCAATCCATCTAAATCATCTTAGAATTGTTGAAAATTTACTTTAAAAATTATAAAATGGGTGTTTCTATAGCAATTTTTTTTGATGAGTGCAATGTTTTTTTGGTATTGAATCAATGCAATAAAATACATAAAGAATGGGAGCCAAAAGCTGTCCAGAAGGAAATGACATAACAAAAGACCAACCATACTAAACTAACCAGACAACCATGTCGGACACCACTAACAAACTGACACAGTACAATTTACAACAGCAGCGTACAGCTGTAAGAAAAACCACTCTAAACATGTGTTGAGGGCAATGTTAGGTAGGGGAAGGGGAAAAGATCTATTAATCAAGTACCATAATCTTGCACTCTTCAAATGCTTATTGAAAGTAAGAAAATGTGTCAAAAAACTTCTTACACCAATCTAAGAGGAGAGATGAATATAAAATATGATCTAAAAACATTCAAAAGAAAGAAAAAACACAATAAAATCATTCACCATAGCATAATGATGTATCCTATGAAAACTCTTTTAAGAGAAAATCCAGTCTTAAAACTCTAAACCAATGTATGAATCAAAAACAATATCGGTTACAATGCACTCTAGGCAAGGAGCCTTCATAGAAGACAACACTGACACTTAGAGCTAAAATATATAAATTCCATCCTAAACACTCAATAAATGAAGAAATCAATATATGAAACCACCAAAGAAAAATTACAAAATCATGTGCTAATACGATCTAAAAGTGATGCCCGAATCTTCCAATCAAATTCCAACACCCAAATCCCAAGAAAAACATATCAAGATTTGTCATAAGATTTCATCGGTTGGTGAATGTTCTTGATCAACATACGTAACTCTCACACTCTCACAACTCTTCTTATGTGTCATAAATGCTCTTACTTTCTAAATACAAAAGACCCAATTTCTACAAGTCATTAACTTTTTGATTTGGAAACTTAGATTGAACTAATTTTTTATTGAAGATTTTAGAGAGCTATATGTAAAGAGAGTTTGGTGCTACAAAGACTTGAAAATTTGAGTGACACCTCAGAGCAGATGAGTGAGTCTTTAGCTGAGCTGAAGCATTTGAGGCCAGCTACTTTCAAAGTTCCAGATAAGCAACGTGCAGACTTGGATGAGTGCTGCTCGTAAGAGGAGGTTTAAACTGCTTGTCAATGGACGTGTTCAGATCGCCTGCAAGTCATTAGCAATGTTCTCACTTTAGTTAACAAGCTTGTTGATACACCAGTACATGCTATTGAAAGTGTTTCTTCAATTTGTGTTGCATTGTAATATGTACCCAGTTTTTCGCCTCTTGTAATCCCAAGCAAGGGAAACTAATCAAAATTTGCTTACAACCTTTTTCAAAAGTAGTTTTGTTGTTTAGAATTGTGAAGATGTAATCTCAATTGTTGTTGTTAGTTTTTTTTTTCTTCTCTTTTTTTTAGTCATTGAACAGAAGCTGCTCTATATTCTCCACTAAAGATAAAATAAAGGAAATTAAGTTGTTCTGATTATATGTGTATATGTGAAGATATTCAAATTATGAACAAATTAAAAATGACTGTACTTAATAGGAGAGAAGAAGAGTCTTCTTTGTTTTTCAATTGGCATTATATTTGAATTGAATTTAAAAAAATAAATAAAGATCTTATAATTTTTTTGAATTTCTTATAAGAATTAGTATTCAAATTTCAATTGATTTACATAAAGAAATGCAAAATGTTCTATTAGTAAAACTGGATTACAAATACATCACACCATGAGAGATGAGCAACGCTATCCTACTTATGTTTGATATATTTCCCCTCACTACAAAAAATTATAAAGTATGGCTATTGAACTATTGCAAGCATAGACTAGAAAGATGCCTTTGTCAAAACCTTTGAAATTTATGCACCGTTCAAGTACTAACTTTTTCAGCTTTGAGATCTTATTTACATTTTTTCATTAACTAGCTCCACCTAGTCTAACTTTCTTGTTAGAAACTTCCTATGATAATCATAGATGAATCTAAGATTATTTTCAATCTACATAGAGCATGGTAAGCAACAATTCCTATATTTTCCACTATTGTCTTGTCCAACTCGAGCAATTTCAGTTTTCTCTTATTGCTTGCATTTGCTTTGCTTAATTTTATAAGCAACCCTCCTTAAAGGTTTACATTTTTCTAACATGTTCTTTCATGTTATAAAACTTCACATCATTTTTATTGTAATTTAGATCTATTTTCTTTCATTTTTTAAAATTAAATTGGACACACCAATTTCATGGTATAAATATGGTTTTTTTTGTTGGGAATAAGGTGTATCAATCTTTGACTTCCTAGCATTGATTATTTAATGTTGCAATAATATTGAATAGAACTATCTCATGTTGCATTGTGAGTTTCAACTTGCATTTTCTATTTTTGAGGAGGAGCTAAGTTTGGAAGTTTTAGTTTACACTTGTGGAGTTGTGCATGAAGGCATTTTTTTAATTTTATGTTGAGTTTGCATGGTGTGTTGGAACCTTGGATGTGCAATTATATTTTGGTAGGTGCAAGTTTTGCATGTGTTGTTAAGTGACAATTGGTAGTTGCAATATTATATGTGTTGACAAGTGGAAACTTACCATTATACATGTGTAGTGTTTTTGGCACCTAGTTTTTGCATCTTTAGTCTAGGGCATTGGATTTTGGAAATGTCTAATTAATGCATTGTAAGATCCTATACAATGAGAACTTTTATTTTGGATTTTGTAGTTGTTACTTGTTGAAGTACTATTATGCTGCCAAAATTACTCTAGAATCATGAAGAAGTGTGAAAGCTCTTGTTAATGAGCTTGGTGTTGATATTGTGTTGTATTATGTTTTAATTACTATAAATTTACAAAGTATTTGTTGCAAAGATGGTTGCTATTGAACCAAAAGATCAACCTATTAATGCCTGATCCAACCGCTAGAGTTAATGAATCCATAGGAGGCGATTAAGCCATGTCACGAACCTGAGCACTACATTGTACAACACAAGGAGACCAAGGGTGCACACCTTGCAACAATCCCCCAACACAAGCGCTCAAGTTCATGACATGGCATAATCGCCTCCTATGGATTCATTAACTCTCACAGTTGTATTGGGCTTTAATAGGTCAATCTTTTGGTGCAATGAAAATTGTGTGTGCAACAATTGGTATTAGAGCCAAGTTCCTTGAAAGAAGCTTAACCATTTGAGGTAGATCTAGATGGCACATAGGAATGGTGTCAAAATCCCTATGTTTGATGGAACAAATTATGCCTTCTAGAAGGCTAGGATGGAAGCCTTTCTTGTCTCATTAGGGTTTGGTGTATGGAAATTAGTTGAAGATGGATATACCATGCCTACTACTCCTTCGACAAGTGGAGATGATATCTTGAGGATTATGAGAATAATGGCAAAGCGAGGAATGCTATTTTGAGTGGGCTCTTTTGATTTAGAACTTGTGAAAGTGATAAGCTACAAAACTACTAAAGAAGTTTGGGAGAAGTTGAAAAGTGTTTATGAAGGAGATGCTAAGGTCAAGCAATCAAAGATGTAGAATTTCAAGGCCAAATTTGAAACCCTTTAAAGGATGTAAGAGAATGAAGATATTGCAGGACGCAGGCTCAAGATGGATGAAATTATTTTTATTCCTTATGGATTTGATTGTATGCAAGTTTTTGATAAAAAGAACTTGCACACAATCCAATCCAAAAGCAAAAAAAATACTTTCAAGATGGATTCTAGAAATCTCATATCACTAGTGGATGAAATTGTCAATGCCATCAATGGTCTTGGTGGAAAACTGGAGGAAAGTGAAATTTTGAAAAAGGTATTGAGAACCCTTCCTAAACCTTATAGTGTTAAAGTTTTTGCTATTGAGGCATCTCAAAATCTAGATCAATATTCTAGAGATCAATTGTTTGGTGCTTTAACTACTTTTAAAATAAGAGATTTTGACAAAGATGCCTCATGGAAAGAAACTACTTTTAAAGTTAGCAAGAAAGAGAAGAATGATGAATCTGATTAGGATGATCTTGATGAAGTGGAAGAAAATTTGTGAGAAGATAGAAAAAGGGCACTGGAAAATATAGAGGTCAGTTACCCTTCAAGTGTTTCAATTATGGAAAATAGGTCATTATACTTCAAAATATATCGGTAAAGTTTCAAATGATAAACATAAAGATCATAAAGGTAAATCTTTCAAGAAGAGTTATTATGTTAAAAAAGACAACAATACATCTGATGATGAGGAATTAGACTACCTGGATGATGGAAGTGATGAATGCTTGTTCATAGCTTTGAATGTTGGAACTAATTCTACTAACCCTGAAAGATGTGTGACGAAAATTGCTCTGAAAACAAGTCATAATATTGAAGGAACTATGTTGACTACCTTTCATGCAAGAGAGGAGAGAAACTACTAGATAATTGACAGTGGATGCTCAAATCATATGATAGGTGATAAGAGTAATTTTTTCAAACTTGAGAAGTATGATGGTGGTCTTGTTAAGTTTGGTGATGACACATCTACTAAGATCTATGGAAAAGGTTCAATTAGTTTTGATGGCAAGCATAAGATAGATGATGTTCTTTATGTCAAGGGTCTTTGACATAATATTCTAAGTGTAGGACAAATTTATAGTAGAGGATTCAATTTGGTGTTTCAGGATGATGGTTGTGAAATAAAAAAAGGAAGCTCTGAAACATTGGTTGTTGTAGGGACAAGGACAAAAGGAAATATTTATCAACTCAAAAGTGTTGGTGGTAAGTTCTTTATGACAAAAGTCAATGAAAGTTGGTTGTGGCATAGAAGAATGTATCATATCAATTTTGATAGCCTAGTGAAGATCAACTCTACTCATGTTGTGAGAGATCCACCAAGAATTATAAAGCCTATCAATGCAATTTTCAAAGAGTGTCAGGTTGGAAATCAGACAAAGATGAGGTTCAGAACTAAGGAATATTCTATCACATGACCTTTTGAGTTAGTGCATACATACCTTTGTGGACCTACCAGAACAAGAAACTCTCAAGGTGACAGGTATTTTATGTTGTTAATAGTTGATTACTCTAGAAAGACTTGGGTGACCTTTCTCAAAGAAAAATCGAAAGCTCTAGATAAGTTTAAGTATTTAAAACTATGATTGAGAATGAAATGGATTTGAAAATCAAGTGTTTGAGGTTTGAAAGAGGTGGTGAGTTCACCTCAAATGATTTTAACATTTTTTGTGAAGATAATGGGATAAAAAGGCATTTATCAACTCCTAGGACTCCACGAAAGAATGGGGTTGTGGAAATGAAGAATATGGCAGAACAAGAGGAAAAAATAACCATATTTAAGGAATTAAATCTACTGAATGTCTATTGGAGAGAAGCTATTCATACCACATTTTACATACTCAATAGAGGACAAACAAGAGTAAACAGTTCAAAGAACCACTATGAGCTATGGTATGGAAAAACTCCTACTCATAATCTGAAGATTTTGATTGTGACTAGTTGCAGAAGTATAGAGAAAACTATGACTGAGTGATCTGGTTGTTGAACATCAAAAAACCCTAGAAATAGGGTACCACATTCCCATATCCCTACATTTCAGGCTCCACTTTCAACCATATGTGCCTCTTTGTCTACACATCTTAGATCTATACTTTTTTTATATTTTTTTGTTTGTGTCTGTGTGATTACTCATCTTTTTAGATTAGAGCTTGTATCAATTAGGTTAGTCAAATCATAGTCACAAAAAATTTCCTCTTTGTAACAAGGGAACAAAACCTAGGAAGAGTGGCTCTCCTTTGAGGTAGTTATCTAATCATAAAACCCTAGTTGGTTCGTGTTCCAATGTTAAGAAAATAAAAGACAAATTTAGGCTAATTTACTTGTTAGATCTAGGGTCTCTTTTTCCACTTAATAGAAGGTCATTGGAAATGTAATTATTAAACTCAAATTACATCATAATCAATTTTGCATCAAAATTATCTTGCAGATTGAATATTGGATATTCACCATTCATTGCCCCCTTTTATCCCTCTTTCAATATTGTTGAATCAACTTAAGTGCTTAATTGTTATCAAGGAAATCCATGATTTTCCTTTGTGCATAGTAGGATCCCAACAATGCTCTTTATCTTTACACCATTCTCTTAATATTAATTTGCTTTAGGTCTTTGATATCATATTTCAATTCTTCACTCTTTTTCATAGATTTTAATAGTCAATGTTGACATCAAATCAAATTCCAAGTAATTATTATCACTTTTATAATCATTTATATATTTGTCTCAATGTCACAAATCTTAATTCATAAATTAATTTAGGATCCAATTACTTAAATGATTACTTAAATAATCCCTATTTAAACCATCTAATTAATTGTAAGGTGCATTTTATTTCCCTATATTAACATGACTTTCTTATATTTTGATAGTAAGATAATTGATCTCCCAATATTAAAGCTTTAAAATATTCAACATTTTTTAAGATGTTATCATTTTTCCAAACTTTTTAGCCTCATTTCTTACAAAAATACTTTACCATATTTATTGTTCAATTGAAACAAAAAATATTTCCTAATTTAAAACTAACTCAATTTTAAGTGTTTGATTATCAATTGCAGATAACAAAAGTACATCTCTCTTTTTCTTCTAAATTTTAGACCACTTGGTACTACATTGTTTATGTTCTTAAGTGGCCTTGGATTTTGAAAGATTTGTAGCTGTGTGTCTAAGGTTGTGTTTTTGTAGGCATCATCATAGTTGATTTTAATTTTCAAAACGAATTGAAAGATAAAAGAGAGTCTTGTTGAAGAGAATTATCAAAAAATATTATCAATTCTCATCCACAGTATTACACCCCAATTGTATAGCTACTATTGCATAGGGCAATTGAGTGTAATGTTTGAATCGTTGATATGAATAAAACGTGTTTTGTTATCAAAATGAATGTACTCTATTTAAATGACTATCTCATTTGATTGATTCTTCTATTGATGTTATGTTGCATGCATAGAATTAAGTTATGAACATTCTAACTTAAGATGTTTTGTATACTATTGATGTTGTGAACAAGTAACTGCCAAGATTGTATGTCTATGGTTGTAGGAACATGAACTATTCCTCCAAGCAGAGGGGAGACATCACTCGGGAGAGGGGCTTGGTCGAGTAACCAGTAAGGTAAATCAATTGAGCATACACACACTCACCTTAGATTGGGTAAACCAAGTCAGTTTTGTATGAGTAAAAGGTAAGTCATCCATAGCTTGTATGTCGTGCAAGTAGAGGTCTTGACTGCCTCTGTGTGTGAAGTTTATCCTTGTGTTTGATTGCGAGATTGTGATCGTCATGGAGGTATCATGTTTGGATGTGAATGTTAGAAATAAGTATATAAACACATGTATGATATATATATGTTTATAAGCGTATGCCCGAAAATGTGGAATATTAATATTGCCTGGGATTTATATATATACATATATACATAGATATATATATTGAAAGTACGCCGAGTGGCTCACAATATATGTATTCGATAATTTAATATGTATACGTATATATAGTTATATTTGTTAAATATATTTATATATTTAATTATATATAATATTATTATAGTTATATTAAAATATATAAGTATATTAAATACCTGGGTATTTTTATATTTATATGTTTAATATTTAAAAGAGCTATAATAATATTTATATATGTAAATGTATTTATTTAAATATTTTAAAACTCTTTAGTGTAAAAATTAAAAGATTAAAATCTTTTAATTAGAGTAAATATTATAGAGTGAATTTATGGTGAAATAATATTATACATTTTATTATATTTTAAATAAAATCTTGGAAAATAAATAAATTTGACTTGTATAGTCATTTGGAAAATAATGTGTATTTACCATGAGAAAATAAATTAATGAATTTGACTTCTAAAGTCATTTGGTAAATAAATAAAATCAACCTCAATAATCATGTTGAGAAATCCCGTATGAATTTTAGAATGGAAATCTTGCATATATCAAATACTTTGCAAAAACATTTGAAAGGCCAAAACTGCGAAATATTCACACGCCAAAGTTGAAGTAATTTTTGTAAAGGAAAAAATGAAATTGCAGCCATGAGGAACCCGTGCACGATTGCAAACTCATGGCGGAAGACCAGGTCGTGGCCAGCTTTAAAGGCGTGAGGAGGTTGGGAGAGAAGCCAGATGGGGTGCCCTCAACAAGTGACGTTTTCCTGCAATGAATACCAATCCGCCATTTTTGGATACGCCTCTAGGTGTCAAATCCACATTTCTTGTCAAATGGAAGTTTGAAACATTCTCTGAACTGTTGGAAGTCGAATCACTTCTCAAAGGCTGAGTAAGTATGGAAAATTCGCCACATTTCAGTTTGAAATATTCAAATAGTAAGTTCTGTCAATTTACATGCCAGCATAAGTGGAAATTGTTTGGCTAAGAGCTCTATAAATAGCCACCCAGTTCATTTAGCAAACACACCTTTTGGAATTCCGAATTTTCTCTTGTGAGAGCTGCATTTTTGTCATTTATGCCAATTGCTATCTACTCCTGCAAAATTACACATTTCTTTTAGAGAGCTGTAATCCATCCTTGTTGTGTTTGTATTGCTGAGAGCCATATTCTATCCTTATTGCTGATTGTATTGTGAGAGCCATATACTATCTTTGCTGTGATTGTATTGCTGCGAGCCATAATCCATCATTGCTGTATTGCATTTACCTAAAGAGTCATACTCTACTCATGCTGTGAAAAGTATCTGGAGAATACTGAGAAGGGCTGTGGAGGAAAAGCATAGGCTACTGATTGTACTCATTTCGCAGCAAGGGAATCAGGCATAAGAAATGTCTTTTTAGTATTTCTGTCATTTGAATTAAAAAATGAGTTTATCTGCTTAAATTATGTTTGCAGTGTGTTTGAAGTAAGTGTTAGAAAGATTTTGCTTTCCGTAGAATTATGTTAAATGGAATAACCTGAATTCATAGGAAAATTGTTGGAATGAAAGAACTCGTTTTATAATGAAAGCTTGTTAAATGGGGAATAGCTCAATTCCATATTAAAGGCTTATTAAATTGGGTATAGCTCATTTTATAGTGAAAGCATGTTAAATTGGGAATAGCTTGAATTCATTAAAAGAGCCTATTGAATAGAAATAGCTTAAATTCAGTCAAAAGAACTTATTGAATAGAGATAGCTTGAATTCATAGAAAAGCTTGTTAAAGAAATAGCATGAAAGGGAAATGTTTGAATACTTTTTAATAGAAGTATATTATGAATTGTATTACTTGAATACTACTTGAACTCCTTAAATAAAGGAAAAGGAACTAGTTATTAAATACTAGGTCGAGGGTGGAACCAGTACCAAGGAAGTCTAGAGCTTTAAAGTTAAATAGGTTAACTAGGGAAAGCTATGTACTCCGCGGATAAAGGATTTCGTGTTAGGAGTTACCAGAGGGACCCTTGTTGACTGTATTCCATTTCTTGTTTAAGTAGTTGATGTAGGAAGTCTAGGGTGATTGACTACCCATGGGAAGGACTCAACCTACGCGTAGTGTAAGATAGCCTTAAGTCAAATCGGCCCTGAGTAGTGTATATGATAGATGACCTTCATTTGAAGTACTGAATGAGAATACTTTGGCCAAAGTAGTGGAAAGGTACGACATCCACTTAGATGTAAGATCGTCAAGACTACACTGTCAGTTCATTGTGATCCATCATGCTAGTTCGGGATTGTGAAATAGCAAGTTCTAGATGTATAGGACACAACACTATGCTCAGTTGGGTTGTCGTAGCCGGTTATTTTACCAATCTCTTTGTTCGAAGGGAGGGCCATCTATCGAAAGATAGATGTGCGGGGGACCGCATTAACAGTCCGTGGTTGGCAGAAAAGCGCCTGAGTGATGTTTTTTCTCCACAACAGGCGACAGATACACCAAGATTTGAAAGGAAGGGAACCTGGACCATCTTACTACTATTTGTGCAAAAAGCTTACGAGCTATGTATGTAATTGTTTTACTTTTGTACTCTGATTTATATTTACAATGAAAATGGAATTCATGTGGAAATATATATACTGTAACTTGCATGTATTTATCAATAAAGAAAGGAAGAATTTTATTGCAATGTCTTTGTTACTTGTTACATTTATATGTTTGAAGTGAAATGTTAGAAAATTTTTAATTACCCAAGGTTGGGGTCGTTACACACAGATTGAATCACACACATGTCAATCTTAATTCACATCAAACTCAATTTACATTGGGACATCATCATCTAACATGGTATGTTTCTTTATTTTTGATATTGTTGAATGAATTTAGTATCTTGATTGTTAATAAGGAAATCAAAGTTTCTTCCCTTTATTGTAGGAGGTCCTAACAATACTTTTTAGTTACTTCTAGTTTTCCTAACATAGATATCACCTACACAATATTCTCTATAGATACTGAAGGTTAAATTCCATAGAGGATGAAATCATGCTACCTAAGACATAGTTATACCACTTAAATATATTGTGAAAAAATTAAATCTCAACCTCCTAAAATTCACAAATCTCAATTGTTATACATTTTTAATCATTTGACAAAAATATTATCACATCACAATATACGAAATCCACACTAGACCAATTTTGAACTAAACCCTAATCTATCGCAATCAATTCAATGTATTATATAGAAATCAAAATCATGAGAGATTATCCACCTAAAAATTTTGTATGATGTCACACACAAACCAATGATTAAAGACATCAAACTTTCACAATTCATAATATTGTATATGAATATTTTTGGATATGACCGTATAATTTTAATCATCAACATTTTAAATCACACTTTATGATCCATCATTTTACATTCTCTTCTCTTACTCTCTACAACTTAATGGATCCCAAAATAACCCGAAACATTGATAACAGAAATTACTAAACTCATATACAATCACCAACAATATTAACAAAAAGACATACTTTGTATTAGAAAACTCTTCACATACTTACTACTTATCATAAAGCATTGTACACGTAGTTTGTAAATTCTAATCTCACTTCTTGACATATTGTCTGAAATTTGACATAGTTGATTAAGGGCTTTGGGTTCATTCCATATAGATCCCAAGATCGATTTTCTCGATCCGAATTGCTCGCTATATCAAAAAAACTGAATTCCGGATCGCTGGACTAAAATAAAATAAAATTCAGAACATTATATAATTTTAAATTCCATCCGGGGAATGTGGCTCATGCCGGGCAAAGGACAATTCGGTCTGGGAAAATGGTGTTGGAATGCCTTCAAAATCCCTGGAATGAATACGACTTTACCTGTCTGACAATTTGAGCTCCTTCACTGAAGGCGATGCCACTCCTTTAATTCAGCAATACAACTCCTTAAAGCTGCGTACAAAATTTCTGACGGGTAAATTTGTTTGTAATCAGATATCATATGTGGGTACTTACCATTATTACTGCAATGCCCATCTGCATTGTACTGCCTGTCAACTACACTGATTCTTCTGCATCTTGAGAGGGATGCAGCAGAAGAATAAAAGTGGGGATCATTTTTGGTTTTTTTGTTTTTTTATGATGGATTGCAGAGTTGATATGAAAAAAAATGGAATACAGTTAGATTTAGAACATTATTGAACAATATTATGGATTTACGGAAATCAGTTTTAGGAAAATTTTAGCAATTCACCATTGAAAAATTTACTGTTAACAATTCACCACGGAAAAATTCATCGCCATGACAAATTCACCTCATGGCAGTGAATTTTCCATGAAGTGAATTTGTCATGATGGTGAATTTTCCAACAGTGAATTTCCGGTGATGAATTTGTCTGATGCCATGGAAATCTAATGTTGAGATCTGGGATTAGTGGACATATATTACAACTTTGAGGAAGTCTATTTTATGTTTCACTTGTCAATTAAATTATGCTATAAATTCGGATGGAGAGAATTGTGGGAAAAGATAGACAGTTTAAACTAACAGCACAGGAGAGAGGAGTCATGCAAGACATACCCACAGACAAATATAAAATACTGAAATCATGAAACTTGAAAACACATATGCACAACCCAGATTTTTATATTCAATTCATTCTCAGAAATTATTTTACATTACAACACAGAGCTTCGGCTCTTCATATTTTCATCTTCTGAAACTAACTGTTTTAACTCTCTGCTCTTGAGAGCATTTCCTCTCTTCTTAGTTCTCTCTATTCTTTCTCTTCTCCTTCTCTTTCTCTATCTGTCTTTGTCCGTCTCTTCTGGACTTCACTGTTTCAGTCTCTTCTGGACTTCACCTTCTCCTCTTTTTTTTTTTGTCTGACTCTTTCCTCTTCTCCACATCACCCTGCACCTTACCAGATATGACACATATTTATCATATCTTGACTATTCGAAAACACCACACGTACAATGATATTAAGGCTCAAGGATATCTAGGTTGTCGAGCACATTTCACAATAAATCGCCGTCCAATTGTATTCAAGCAACTGTACAAACAAGCCACCATGGAGCACACTTACTACTGCCAGGAAAGGTCAAACCGGTCAACAGGCGACGACATCGGCAGACGGCTTACCGGGCTACCGTCGAAGGAAATGGAGAGGCCACAGGGGTGGCGGTAGGCGAATTGCCAGTCAACAAACTGATCACCGCGTTACCGAGGCAGTTAAGAAACAGACTGCAAGAGAGCGGTGATGGCAACGGGCAAACGGAGTAGGGAGCGATAACAGATACCGCAGTTCCGCATACGGTGAGGGAGTAACCACGGGAGGGCGGAAAGGAACAAGGCAGATAACCGCAATACCGCGAGCATCAAGCGGTCAGGCATGGTAACGAGGTGGACGACGAGAGCGACAACCGCCAAACCGTGGTCAAGAGAGAAGGATGGCGCGGTGAGGAAAGTGAAGAAACCGCATTACCGCGGAGCAAGAAAGCAAGCCTGGAGGTGCCGCGGTGGACATCGCACAGCCGCGGGGAGCAAGAACCAAGGGCACGGTTGAACGGTAAGAGGCCCAAATGGCCAATGCGGGAGATGGGAGAAATCCCAACAAGAATCATTCTTGGGATCTACATGGGAGTATTTATAACAAAAAGGACTAAATATGACTATAAAACTATCAAACTTAGGCCCTATTTTGAACCAATGAAATAAGTTAGAAAAAAATTTAAACTATTTTCAATCACTAAATAATTTTAAGACTACTAAGTTTCTTGTTTAGTATTTGTTGATTGGATGGAACATATAAGGGTTTTATTCTTAAATTTTTATTAAAAAATTATTTGAAATTATTATACTAATAATGATATAAATGTATATTTTATTGTTTTAATGGTGACGATTACATACTCATGCTCTCTTCCCTTATGTATTGGGTCCATTTCAATTAGAATGGTCTTTATGCAATAACATGTGTACAAATGGTGCTGTTTTAATTAATATTGGACACATAACTTGAGCCTTACTTGTTTGTATTTACAAGTTTATAATTTATTTTGCTTAAGGAATAAAATATAAATTGTTAGTCTCACATCCTATTAAGAAGCACACACAATACCATCCGAGCCAACAACAATTAAGAGGTGAAAAGAGACACTCCAATCCATCTAAATCATCTTAGAATTGTTGAAAATTTACTTTAAAAATTATAAAATGGGTGGTTTCTATAGCAATTTTTTTGTTGAGTGCAATGTTTTTTTTTGTATTGAATCAATGCAATAAAATACATAAAGAATGGGAGCCAAAAGCTGTCCAGAAGGAAATGACATAACAAAAGACCAACCATACTAAACTAACCAGACAACCATGTCGGACACCACTAACAAACTGACACAGTACAATTTACAACAGCAGCGTACAGCTGTAAGAAAAACCACTCTAAAAATGTGTTGAGGGCAATGTTAGGTAGGGGAAGGGAAAATGATCTAATAATCAAGTACCATAATCTTGCATTCTTCAAATGCTTATTGAAAGTAAGAAAATGTGTCAAAAAACTTCTTACACCAATCTAAGAGGAGAGATGAATATAAAATATGATCTAAAAACATTCACAAGAATGAAAAAACACAATAAAATCATTCACCATAGTATGATGATGTATCCTATGAAAACTCTTTTGAAAGAAAATCCAGTCTTAAAACTCTAAACCAATGTATGAATCAACAACAATATCGGTTACAATGCACTCTAGGCAAGGAGCCTTTGTAGAAGACAACACTGACACTCAGAACTAGAATATATAAATTCCATCCTAAATACTCGATAAATGAAGAAATCAATATATGAAACCAGCAAAGAAAAATTACAAAACCATGTGTTAATACGACCTAAAAGTGAAATGTTCCAATCAAATTCCAACACCCAAATCCCAAGAGAAACATATCAAGATTTCTCATAAGATTTCATTAGTTGGTGAATGTTCTTGATCAACATGCGTAAGTCTCACAACTCTTCTTATGCGTCATAAATGCTTTAACTTTCTTTATACAAAAAACCCAATTTCTACAATTCATTAACTTTTGATTTGGAAACTTAGATTGAATTATTTTTTTATTGAAGATTTTAGAGAGCTATATGTAAAGAGAGTGTGGTGCTACAAAGACTGGAAAATTTCAGTGACACATCAGAGCAGATGAGTGAGCCTTTAGCTGAGCTGAAGCATTTGAGACCAACTACTTTCAAGTTCCAGATAAGCAACGTGCAGACTTGGATGAGTGCTGCTCGTAAGAGGAGGGTTAAAGTGCTCATCAATGGACGTGTTCAGAACGCCTGCAAGCTCATTAGCAATGTTCTCACTTTAGTTAACAAGCTTGCTGATACACTAGTACATGCTATTGAAAGTGTTTCTTCAATTTGTGTTCCATTGTAATATGTACCCATTTTTTCGCCTCTTGTAATCCCAAGCAAGGGAAACTAATCAAAATTTGCTTACAACCTTTTTTAAAAGTAGTTTTGTTGTTTAGAATTGTGAACATGTAATCTCAATTGTTTTTGTCATAACAATGGCAAGTCTAATTGAACAGATGCTCTTCTATATTCTCCACTAAAGATAAAATAAAGGGAATAGGGGAGAAGAAGAGTCTTGCATCCAATTATATTTCTTAGGGATGATTTGTTTTTCAATTGACATTATATTTGAATTGAGTTCTTTTAAAAAAAAACATTGTCTTATAAATTTGTTCGAATTTTTTATAAGCATTAGTATTCAAATTTCAATTGATCCACATAAAGAAATGCAAAGTGTTCTATCGGTAAAATTGGATTACAAATACATCACACCATGAGTGATGAGCAATGTTATCCTACCAATGTGTGTTCTCTTTCCCTTCACTACAAAAAGTTCTAGGGTATGGCTATTGAACTATTGCAAGCATAGACTGGAAAGATGTCTTTGTCACAACCTTTGAAATTTATACACCAATCAAGTATTAACTTTTTCAAGCGTTGAAATCTTATTTACATTTTTCATTAACTAGCTCCACCTAGTCTAGGTTTCTTGTTAGAACCTTCCTATGATAATCATAGATGCTCTAAGATTATTTTCGATCTATATAGAGCATGGTAAGCAAAAACTCCTATATTTTCCACCATTGCCTTACTCAACTCACAATTTTAGTGTTCTCATTTATTGGTGGGGTCATAGGTTACACTCTCATCAAGGTCTTTCTTGCCACTCTCACTCATTGAGGAATTTCAATTTGGATGATTATCTCTTCCCTTGCCATTTTTTTTTTGACATGTTCTTTCATGTTATAAAAATTCACAATATTCTCATTGTAACTTAGATCTATTTTCTTTCATTTTATTATTTAAGTTAAATTGTACACACCAATTTAGTGGTATAAATATGGTTTTATTGTCAGGAATAAGTTGTCTCAATCTTTGATTTCCTAGCATTGATTATTTAATGTTAAAATAATATTGAATAGAACTATCTCATGTTGCATTATGAGTTTCAACTTGCATTTTCTATTTTTCGAGGAGGCAAGTTTGAAAGTTGTGGTTTACAAGTGGAGTTGTGCATGAAGGAATTTTCTATTTCATGTTGAGTTTGCATGGTATGTTGGCACCTTGGATGTGCAATTATATTTTGGTAGTGTAGGTTCTGCATGTCTAGGTTAAGTGACAATTGATAGTTGCAATATTGCATGTGTTGACAAGTGGAAACTTATCGTTATGCATGTTAGTGTTTTTGGTACCTAGTTTTTGCATCTTTAGTCTAGGGCATTGAATTTTGGAAATTCCTAATTAATGCATTAAAAGATTCTATATAATGAGCAATTGTATTTTCGATTTTGTAGTTGTTACACGTTGAAGTACTGTTATGTTGCCAAAATTACTCCAGAATCCTGAAGTGTGAAAACTCGTGTTAATGAGCTTACTGTTGATATTGTATTGTGCTATGTTTTGATTACTGATAATACACAATACTGTGTTTTTGGAGTGTGGGGTTTTCCCCACGTAAATTTTGTGAACTATGGTTTCATTGTTTATCTATTTATGATATGTATGTGCATCTAAATCTGTAAATGTTTAAGGTTTTAAAAGAGTTTTTTGCAACCCTCTCTTGCTTAGATTGGTGTAGGAAGCCACTTCTATGCACTCAGATTCCTTTCAGTTGGTATCAAAAGTTGGCCAACTTTGTTTCCATTGTTGGGTTGAAGGGTTTTTTGTACTAATCTCAATTTCAGTGGGAGTTTTATAGAATAGTTTTTTGTAACCTTATTGCAAGTAAAATATGGAAAGAACATCAAGTAGAATCAAAATAGAGAAGTTTAATGGCGAAAAATTGAGTTATGGAAGTTTAAAATGGAGAACATGCTCATATATAGAGATCTATGGGTTTCCATATTCGATACAAAATCAGCTAGCATGACCCAAGATGATTGGGATTTGATGGATCAAAAAGCCAAGGGTTTGATAAGACTCTATTTGGTTAGTTTTGAGATATTGAATGTACATGAAGAGAAGATTATGAAATATATTTGGAAGAAACTTGGATACATTTATCAGACTAAATCCCTAGTGAAAAGTTATTCCTACAAAAAAAATTGTATTCTTTGAAGATGGAAGATGGAGGGTCCGTTGTAGATCACCTGAATGAATTTAATACAAGTGTAGCCCAGTTGGGTTTTGTTGGTGACAAAATAAAGGACACGGATCGTTGCATGCTTATATTATGTTCTTTTTTGGACTTGTGGGATCACTTGGTTATGGCTATTCAGAGTACCACCACCTAGTTCAAAATGGATGAGGTGGTCGCATCGTTGTTGTTTGAAGAGATGAGGAAATATTCTGAGATGGCTAAGGAGGCCCTTGTTGTTCACGACAGATCTAAAGAGAAAGACAAGGAAAAGGATAAGAATTCTAAATCCAAATCTCCAAGGAGATCTAACTCTCCTGGTAATTCCAAGGTGAAGTGTTGGAACTATGAAAATATTGGTCATTTTCACAAAGAGTTCAAGGAGGAGAAGAAAAAGAAAGGTAAAAATAATTTCTCTTATTCTAACTTTGATAAATCCTCTCAAAATGATGCATATGCCTTTGTCACAACCTTGGAAATCATGCATCAAAAGATGTGTGGTTCAAATTATAATTTTTAATAATGATAACTAAATTAATTAATTTAAAAAATTAATATAATTTGTTTTTATTAAATATATACATGACTTTTTATGAACTAATAGTAAGGTACAAGAGCATAAGAGTATAATTATTTATTTATATTTGTAAATAATAGTACTCTCATAGAATACTATATTAGATGTACATATATAATAATATTAATGGGCATTCTACAATGAAACCATGTATGAAAGTGTGAATTATTGAAGACTTAATAACCAAATAATAAATATATACATTACTTATATAGATAAAAATACTACTACTAAATGCATAGACACATATAACATGCATATCTTAAAAATAATTCATATATAGATAAAAGTAATATTACAATATACATTTATACATATATAGTTCAAAAAGACTTTGGATTAGTATAGTCAAAATAAATTTATATCATATATAATATTAAAATATATTATAATGTTATCTATTGTAATTGATAATACAAGAGGTGGATAAGCTATATTAAAAAGGTGGATGATATTAAGGGACACTTTTATATTAGAAGAGAATATAGAAATCCATTTTAAATTTTGATAAGAAAATAAACCTAAAGCTCAATTTGTAACAAATGTATTTCAACCTAAATCTTTAATATTCTTCTTCTCTTTAATATTTTTCTTGATTCATTGTTTGTATTATAAGTGATCAAATTATTAAGAGTGTAGAGGCAATCATGTATGGAAGGGTGGCTTATCAAAGGCTTCAACATACCCATCTTAAAAAATCTATGTAAAAGATACATCTAGAGATATCCTTCTTGAGGTGTCTTTTTTAATCAATTTATCGTATAAAATTTTAGTTAAATTTATTTTATTTCAGACAAAATTTACCTTATTTTAATATTTTTTATCTTATATTTCAATAGTAATGCAATAAATCATAGAAATCATGTCCAAAATTTTAAAATAATTTCAAAAAATTAAACTAAAATAAATTACCAAGAGTTATTTTATTTATATAAAAATATCATTTTTAATAACTACATAAAGACACAAATAACTAAATAGATAAACTAGAATAGATATCTTAAATACACCTATCTAAAAAATACCGAGTGATATTAGTCTCGAGACGTCTATATTGAAATTGTTATTGAGAATAGATAGGCAACTCGAGACTGATACCTCTTTGTACTTTTTAGATAGGTGTATTAAAAAATGTTAGCAACATCTACAGCGCAACATGCAAAATGTTAGCTTAACATTTTTTTTGTGTTTGTACAAAGTATTATTATCCTTTGCAAATAAGCAACCTTATCATATTAATTGAAATGTATATAATATAAATTTTATTTATTGAACATTATTGAAGAAAAAAATGTGAAATCAATATTTTCATATTAATTCAACATCAAATTCATCATTCTAACATCCTATTGGATTAATACTCCCTTCTTTGGTTTCAATGCTTTGGGCTATTGATCTTCTCAATGAATGCAATTTTCTCATATTATGATTATATATATTATCATTTATTGAAAATAGATAAATATTATCATCATAATCTTCCCTGCAATGCAACATTTGTTCTTATCATCAATAATGTCCAACCATCAATTGTTGTATGTATATCTCTAATGTCTTTGAGTAGTTGGAGAAACCATTTTTGGCAATGACATATTTATTTTGCATCACAGTGGCTTTAATCTTGTGTCTTCCAATGAGAATTTCTCATTGGATTTATTTTGGACCGAACCTATGGAACCTCTTAAGCCTCGCGAGGACTTATTTTTCAAATCTTATCAAAAGTTCAAGGAAAAACACATAACGAAATTATCCCTTAGCAACATGCCTCAACCCATGATTGAGCCTCCTATCATTAATGAAGCCATGATTGAACAAAAAGCCCTTCCAAGTAACCAAGACCAACCCATGACAAATCCTTTGCCTATTTCCTATAAAAGACCAAGAGATAACCATATAAGTCCCATTGTGCCTCCTAAGATCAAACAAGTTTATAAAGCTAAAGATAAAGTGGTTGAACAATCTTCTATGGTTCCTTCCATTCCTCCCTTGCTGGAAGGAAATAAACCAAAAGTTGACAAACCCGCTCCTGCACAAGAAGAAATAGAAATGAGCTAAAGAGCATAGGCGTAGACATCATGCTATTGCTCGTAAGTTAAAAGAAGAAAATAAAATAGAAAATCTAGATCAAATGGCAATTGAAACAAAGAATGTTGATTCTCCATCTTCGCCACAACAACAAACACATAAAACTTCTACAGAGATTGTCATTAGGTCTCCAATTGTGATTAACTTGGATGATGATGATGAGATTGCTAAGATTGATGAGGAAGTGTGCATAATGAGCTGAATTTACTATTTTCCTCTTCCATGAGATTAGATGATAACAACCATGATGATCCTCCTAACAAGAGTGACTCACCATGTTTTAAACATGGTGATGCTCCTAGTACAACTCTTGTTGTCTCTTTGGCCATTTTTCTACCTTCCACATATGTTGAGCAAGATTAGGATGCAGATGACCTGCTATAGGTTGACTCACATGTTCCATACTAGTCTTTTCTTTGTTTTCTTTTCATGTTCTTTGTGATTGCATACATGTGTAATGTGATCCCCCATACAGTGCTACTTGGCGTGTCTTTATATTTTTGTGAGCCTACTTTGGATGATCCTTGTCACTCCATTGGTGTAAGGATACAAAGAAAGATAATCTGTTGTGACATTCTCCTATGTGTATCTACATTCTTCAATATGTCATACACCTTTATCTTTTCCCTTGTCTTGTGTTTTCCTTTTGGGGATGATGCAAGGTGTTGAGACATTTAGGTCTCTTCCATGTTGACCCAAAAGCTTTTGTTTGTTTTCACTCTCTATGTTTCATTTTCCTTTGTGCTCATTGTTCCATGAGTCATTTGGGGAATGATGATGGTTCCAAGCTCGATTATATCATTGTAGCAAAGACATATGTTGACCCCAAACCCATGGATCCCTTATGTGTTATCTAGGATTGCATATGGGGGGAAATATCCTTTCCATGATATAGCTCTATCTTGGAAACATATGTTTACATAGGGCTTTCCGAATAAATCTCTCATGTATTGGCATTTTTTGTGTTCTACTTTAAAGTAATTTCTCACAACACGGTGTTTAGCAATTTATTTAAAGTGGGGGCATACGCATCCCCGCTCATTGTTTTCTTCAAAGTGTGGTCCTCTTACTTCACGTGATGTGTCTTCTTGGTGGTGACATTGGGTTTGAGGTTCATCAAGAGCATGACCTTTCTTGGCATATGAAATTCCTCTTAGTGGTGATGCTACAACTTGCATTCCCTAAGTTATGAATCTTTTATCCTCGACTAGTCCTCTCTTGGTAACATTAGGAACGATGTTCCCTAAGGTGAGACCTTTCATGAACTAAGAAAAACCCCTTTGCACATCCTATCTTATTGCATCTAAATATTTTCATGGCCACCAAGCATATCACAACTTTCTTTCCAATGGAGCCTTTATGTTTTTCATGGCCACTAAGCATAACACAACTTGCTTTCTTGTGGAGCCTTTATGGTTTTCATAAGTGTCTAACATAATGTAGCTTGCTAGCCTTGTGGAACCTTTTTGTGTGGTACCTTATCAAAGTTATCAAGAGGTATAACTTTTGGTATGGTTGATACATGGGATCTTGTAGACCTAGCATGACTTTCCCATTAGCAAATTTTTGGGGCTTGCCTAGTGGACAATGGATTTCACTAGCCCATGTGAGTATATTTTGTTTGCATACTGGAAAAATAAGAATTGATCCATAGCTATTGGAAAAACAATCTAGGCTTAATCTACCCCTCTTTCTTTGCATTAATTTTGGTATTGTATGCTTGTGTATCTTGTCTTGTTGTTGCATATTTAACATAGGCATGTTTCTCTTTGTGCCTTTGTTGTTTTTCCATGAGATCTTATATCTTGGGGGAGAGATCATCCTACTTGACCTTTGTTGTCTTATCTTTCCAATAGTTGTACAATTAGACATCTCTTGACACTTTTTTTTCTACTTTAGTGTGAGTTTGAGCGTAGGGCTCATCCTCTCACTAAAGTGGGGGCTAAATGTAGTGTCAAAAAATGTACTCCTTTACATTTTCACACTATGTTTGGGTCCCTTAATACATTATATTTAATTAAGCCTCTAATTGGCCCAATTATACATTTAAAAGCCTAATTAATCCCATTTTTTGAAAGGGAAACTTGTATTAAAATTTCAAACATTAGTTAAACTGCCTTAGAATTGGAGTGTCCTGGATTTAGGTCCTAGGACCCATTCGCCCAAGGGAAAATGGGTTCTCCTTAAGTTTAGGACCCCAATTTTTAATATGTTTTTGGCAGAATTCTTATGATTCAAATTAAATTTGCAATTTTCGGCCTTTTTATAAATACAAGGTCTTTTTATCTATTCAAATCCTAGAAATTTTTGAGAGATTTCACAAGAGATAAGATTATTGTCAAAGGTGTTCAAGAGAAGATTTATCGATCATTTTTTGCAGCATTCAAGATCTCAAGAATCATGTCAAAGTTATCTTCATTCATGCATATTTTTGGAGCTAACATTGTGATGTAGGTTTCAGGAATTCTAGTCAAAGTTCAAGCATGAAGATAAACATCCAATCAAGCCATTTCATGGAAGATCAAGAACTTGGAGAGATGTGTTAGACTTTAGTCCTCTCAGGGTTTCCATTCAAGGGTTTGGTGAGTTGCAACATATCATTTTTCATCCATCATTCCTTCCATTCATGTTTCACTTCATTTCAAGGTTTAATTACCAAAACAGGGTTTGACCAAGGTAAACCCCCATTCACCAAATTTTTTTTTTTTTTCCTCTCTTTGTGTGTTGCAGATTTATAGGTGAAGAAGGACTGAAGATTGATCAAAAGTGCAATTTTGCAAAGTTGTCAAAGTTGTCAAGCCACGAAAACTCACTTGTAGAATTTATTTCTGAATTTTTGATTGTGAGATATGGAGGAATTAGGAGCGCAGATCAATGAGAAGAGGACTATCAAAATAGATTTTGGATCCCTATAGCAAGACCCATTCGTCCTAGGAGGACACTCAGCATAAGATTTTGGTGACAGGTGCATAAAGTCTTACCCTTCTCAAATCTGTCAAAAGTTTATTGTTTCTATTTCTATTATGCTTTAAATTGATGATTCAAGTTTCACATTGCATAATTGGATTCATTTAGTATTTTTCATTTATCTCCCAAAAGTGTTGTTCAGGCAGATTTTACCCCATTTTTTCTTAAGGAAAACAACAAGATCTCCATTAAGGTTGAATCACCTAAGGGTTGAAAGTCAATCTTACCTTTGGAGATCTCTTTTTCCTAATGAAATAAGAAATATCTAGGTACATTCCCCCATTTCAGTTTTATTAAACCCTATTTTTTGGTGTTTCAAGAAATAAGCACACAAATACAACCAAGCATTGGTAAGATAAAACCATGTGAACACAAAACCATTTTCCCCTCATTTAATATTAGGTACTAATTTTTCACTTTATTAAATACTTTCCCCAAATATTAAATTATTATTCTATATTTCTCATGCACATAAATAATAACCCAATGTTACACTACAACTTACAAGTGGCCCCAAATAATTGCCTAGTGTGGCTAAACACACCTCATAGGTGCACTACAACTAAATAATTATTTAATTAAAATATTATAATATAATATTTTATGAAATGGTGTAAAACACCAAATCCTAACAATGTAGTTAGTCCATATACACTAGTCCCACATGAATTTTCCATGTCCTCATAGGTAGATCGAGAATAGTACACCATGTGAACCAAGTTCATAGTATAAAAATCTACATGTTTAACACTATTATAACCATCATGTATCTTGATGGATATCTAATGGCTATCACAAATGGGTGGAATGATCCAATGGATATCACTCAATGATTGAAGTAAACTTCCTAAAGAATAACCACTTGATAAGGAGAAAATACTCATTGGAAAATGAGAACCTACTACATCACCCTATGCATATAGTTTGTTAGTATATATTTGTTTCACGTCATGGGTATACCACCACTACCTATGTATTTTAACTACGACCAATAAGAACCTATCACACTTTAACACAAGACCACCAACTAACCTACTAACAAGCATGCCACCTCGCTATGGATACATCTTTCTACTAAAGTGGATTCTTTGTAAAACGTAAAGAAATAGAAAAACTACCTAATAGGGACCATTAGATTAATGTGAGGTAGGACATAACCATACAATCACATAAAATTATTAAAATATAAAATGAGAATAGAATATTAATGATACATTCGCATATTAGTTATAAATGTTTAGCCATAAATATAAGTTTATTTAGACAACATAAACATAAGTGCTATGATTTGTTAGCCTTTTGGTTAGATGGGAACACCCACTATTGAGAACCAAATTAAAATATATGAAACTTATTCATTTGAAATGTAGGGGCGTGGTCCCTCATAATATTCACTCTTGGTCCAAGGAAGGAATAGCAATTAATGATATATGCAATGGTATACCAAACAATATGGAATATTTGTTGAAAGCAAGAATAAGACGAAATAAAATTTATACTTCCTTAAGATCCACCTTAAGAAGTAAAGTAAAAAAACAATGCAATGAGAAAGATGATACTAGAAACAACCTAATATTTTAAGCTCATCGTGAAGGAGGTCAATTCTCTTGATAAGGTGATCACACAAAATCTTCATCAAGATACACCAAGAATCAATCCCATTCTCTTCTAGTCAAAGCTATCTCATAATAGAGATAAGTCAATCAATCTACAAAACTCACTCCATAATATATATTAGGAAAAACAATTCATCTAAACCATGTTATCCAATCAAGTCTCTACATGACCAATCTAAAGTAACCAACCAAGACCTAGACTAGGATCTAACTCACTGTCCACAAGATGAAAGGATAAAATAATCTAGAATTTTTTCAATTACTCAAATCAAAAGATCTCCATTATACGTGAGCAATTATTCATTTATAGAAAATATGGACAACATTGGTAAAAAAAATTTGTATTAACCAAAAATCTATATAGGCATACAATGTTATATGTCACTAAAAATACAATATATGTACAAAAATTCCATATAGGATTACAAAAAAGCATATAGGTGTATAATGTCATATATCTACATAATACAAAAAAATATATGTACAAAACTACCATATAGGCATGCAACAAATAACCCTAATGTAGTCACTTCCTTCCAAGGGAAGGGAAGAGATCACAAGTGTCCTTTGACTATTGAGTGGATGAAGATGAATAAAATGATGGTTGCTTTGCAACCTGATTACTCGACCTCCTCTCATAATTTTTTTGGAGCTCCACCTAATACAATAAAAAGTATACACATTAATATATAAAAATGAAATTATAGAATGACATATAACAAAATAATCACTTATCGTGAAATAATCTTTGAACCGATTTTTGCCTCTCTTCATTTATAAGAGGGTCATATTCATGAATTGGAGTTGTGAAGCCTTGTGACAATCATCAAGATATAAATTAAACAACAAATTAATATCATTCAAATTTTTACTAATAGATATAGATAAAACAACAAATAAAATATGAAATTTACTAATGTGGCTTATACCTTTTTTTAATGCATCAAAGATTCTACTGTTGTGCGAACACCATTCTTTAATGTGGCATGCATAGTAGGAGGAGTATCAAATAATGTGATCAACTAAAAATGAAATAATGTTATTAAATTAGCAAAATCTACCTAACATTATTTTACAAATATTTAATGATTAAGAATAGTAAAGCTTACATCAATGAAAGATGTATGACCACTCCAACTAACAGGTCTTGATGTCGAAGGCCCAACATTAACCTATTCAACATCCAATGTGACTTTTAATATTATCATTCATGTATAAGGTTAAACTATTTACACGTACTATATTTATTATGTATTTACTAATTACATACTTGTGACTTGACATTGTCATGTAATCAAGATTTAGAAGGCCTCCAGACATAGGGTGAACATTCTAACCCTAAAATTTTATTACAATAAATTTAGTAATTTAGTTAATCTTACATTTCAAAATAAAATGCAATAAATTTAATTTGACCTTGTTCAAATTTACCTATCCATCAATGTTGTATGTTTCATCTAGTAGCTGATTTGTGAAGAAAATCTGCTCCAATATAGATGTGTTATGTTACTAGCCATGTGCATCACGACCATCCTCAAATTCATAATCACAAAAAGACTCACAATATCGATATAAGTGAGGTGAATGTCGAGACATATAAGACTCAACCTCGTGACCCTATGCTAGAGGCCTTTTGTGTTGTAAAATTGTTTGAGTGAGCAAGATGAGGAGCTATAGGGTCTTGACCTCAACACCCTCCTTTACAATGGAAGGGATTGTGACATGCTCAATTTTTGGCCTAGAAAGGGGTCTCGATGCCTAGTTTTGGGCATATTGTGCCCCCACTCCATCTTGATTAGATCCCCCACCGCTACCCTAGAACTCTTACATGTCAAATTAGTTTATGATCTCGTTGAGGAAAAACTCACAATAGAGTTTCCTCAAAAGTTATTGCAAGGCCTCATTGTTATTATATGGAGGATGGTTAAAAACCATCCACCACCTTTCCCAAAAATTGCTCCCTATCCCTTGGTGGTGGCAACAATGGATAAGGAACCTCATGAGAGTGTTGTGTAGGGGTGCATTAGTTCGTGGGTCAGTGAACAATGCACACAAGTCAGATTTCAATATGTTTTATTTTATTTTCTCATAGGGTAAATTTTTGGCATAAACTATCTTTTTTTTGCCCTCTTATTTGACTAAGTGTTAATTTTGCCACTCATAGAATGTGTGTGAGAGATTATCGATTCCAATGAAGCAGTGAGGGTAAACTGATGATATTTTGTTCTTGATTGACTCTCAACCTTTCAATTATTGTCTCAAGTTCTCTCTTGTTTTCCATTTTCCCTAATATTTTTTCTTGCATCTCAAGAGGATGTCGAGGTATTGACGAAGGGGTTTGATGTGGATTTTCTTCACTAGGATTTTCATGAATTGGTGAATGAGGGTTTTCCTCAATTGGTAAGGAATTCTCAATTCTTAAAAAATAAACAAAATTCACTCAAAACCATTTATGCCTAGCTATTTAATCAATTTTTTACACTAAAAATCTAAGCAAACTTATCTCCTTGACATTGGGGATGTCATGGTGGCATTTTGGCAATGATTTGGTGGACAATTGGCAATTTTACAACGTGAGCACACTCTTTAGAGGTTGTAGTCTATATTTATAGGTGAGACGTTGAGTTCAAATGAGCTCAACCTCTTGATGTTTATTTGTCTTCTATGGGATCAAAAAATGATGTGACCACATTTTGGTCCCCCATCTTTCTACACTTACACACACATCAATTTTTATTTTTAATAAATTATCATTTTAACTGCTTTAATTCTATTTGAAGAACACTTTTATTGAACATTCTATGTTAATATAAAAATAATGCAATGCATGTAGACAATTATAGTTAAATGAAAATCAATTCAAGCATAGTAATTTCAATATATTTTATTTTACTTATTAGTATTATTATTTTCGTGCTTTTTTATTTAATTTTTTCTTATTTAATAAGACATCATTTAATATTATCTATTATTAAATATTAATTCTTTGATGTATAAATAGTTATCAAATTTAAGTTAATATTTTTTATGTAGTAAATTGTAAATATATATTGTAGATAAATATAATTTATTATTTTAACTTATAATATGTATTATTTTTTTAAGAGAATATTTATTATAAAAATATTATTAATTTAGAATTTTTTTTATAAATATAATATAAGATGATTTTTAAATCATAAATAATTTTTTAGAATATTTTAATTTTTAAACTATTACATTATTTTTTAATATATATATATTTTAAATAAATCAATTTAAAAGAAAAAATTTAACAATAAATTTAATATATTTATTTTGTATATAAATTTTAAAGGTAGTTATTATTCTTTATATTCTTTTATAATGTTACTTTCATCTTCTTCATCTTTACAAATTTACAGTTATAGAGAAATAACTAAAGACAACATTATAATATAATAAATACAATTAATTTTTATTTAATTTGAATTCTAATTTTTAAAACTTTAATTGATTGTAGTTTTATACACTCTAAAATTTGATTTAAAAAAAAAATATAAATTCATTATTTTTTAAAAAAGGAATATGAAATTTGCATGCTTTCAACATTTCAATCTTTTGATAATATTTCTCGTCATACGAATGCAGACCAAGTGAGTTTTTGCAATACTAGTCCTCTTTATATTGGTATGAAAACATGAATCACTATATCCTATGGGCTATAACAAGTTGCATATTGAGTAGAGAAAGCTTAAAATATTTGAAATATTTAATCAACCAACCATTCAGTTTTGGATTTGAAGATAAATTTTGGAATGCCATCACAACATGCACAAAACTTGGGATATATAACAACATGTATGTTATTTTGATATGGATGTGATGCTCATAAAGCCTATTTTATAACAATTTTGAAGCTTCTAGAATATGAGTGTTTGTTCATTTGGATTTTTTAAACAAAATTAATATATTCTATTCTAAGCTATATAAAGAAAACTAGGGTTTAATATACCTACTTGGAAGGCATGGAACAATTTCTCATATTAATTTGGAAGACATGTAACATATTTCATAGGGATTCAAACACAAATTTTATTGTTATGAATGCTTAAATAATTCATCTTTTTAACTCATCTCATTGGACAAGTCATTTATTTAAGGTCATAAAACGTAATTTAAAAAAAAAATTAATTAGAGGTTATGATAGAATGCATGTAGATAAATTTTTTTTGTTGTGGAGGTGGATATCAATACGATTCTTTTATATTTTAGATTCTAGAAATGAGGTTCACAAATGTAGAATCAAACAAATAACTATATTAGATGTAATTTTTTTGGATTCAATTGTGTGTGTTTATTTGGATCAATGTTTCAAATCAAACTCAATGATTCATCATTGGGAAGAGGAAACATTGAAACTTTTTTTGGACAATTTTCAATTAGTAATCATTCTTATTTGAACTTAGGGAGATCTTAGGTTTTTATGATGTGTGAGTAGGCATAGATAAATTGAAACTTTTTTTGGACAATTTATATTTTTCTCAAAACATTAATTATAAGGTAGCTAGTTAAATGTCTAAACATCATGAAATCTGCATATGATAGGTAGATGTGACTATGAAATTCTAGGTTTGGATGACAATATAATTAGTCATTGTAGCTATTAAAAATTAAAAAGAATATGATACTTCATATGGTAGGCTTAAAAATTCATAGAAATAGAGATTTAAGAATATATTTCTAAAAAATATGGATCACTACTATTTTTGTGGACAACAATCAAACAAAGGCAAGAGACATAAAGAGTGAATCTACAAAATACATATATAGTCCAATATATCATGTGATTTTTATGTCAATAAGGTGATGTTATAATGGAAGTGGCCTTCATATCAACATAATTGTTGATTGGTCGTGGATGAGTATGCTTGCTTATTAGGCCTCCCCTCACATTTTAAAATTACTTCCACAACTAAAAAATTCCTTGTAAGAACAAGACAACATTTGCATTAGAAGTGAATTTGGTGAAATAAACACTCCTCAATCCCTTATAGCAAGTCAATATAAATTAGTCATTCTTACATATTTGAATCCTAGGAAAATTTCACAAAATAAAAACCCTTATTCTTAACACTAATCTAACACAAAGTAATCATATCCATTAGACCTTGACACTAAATTAGTACAAATTGATAATGTCCATTAGATTATGGTACTATACTATTATGCTAATAGAAATCAATTATATCTCTTTTTCCTTAATACTATACCAATATAAATCAATTATTTTTTAATTCTTAAGTCAATATATATTGAACATACCTTGTAATCTTTACCTCTAATCCAACATAAATTGATAACTCAATATATATTGATCATACCCTTAATCCTTACCTCTAATCCAATACAAATTGATTCAAAGTTATTGGTGCACATTTGGATTCCAAATGAATATTCCTTAATAATTTGTGTACTCAATAATGACATGTCATTTTTCCTAAATAAAGGAAATTATTTTCTTAATAAAAATGGCTATATTATAATATAAAGATAAAAACCCATGAGGACAGGGAGCCGACTAACTCCTAGACAAAAGTGACCTATGTGCATACAAAAACACATGAAAACATACATAATGACATACATGATAACATACATAACATGGAGAGATGACGTAGTGCGGGGTCTGCCAAATGGATGATAGAAGTGATAGAACCGGCAACAAAAGGAAACAGGGAGGCACCGGAAGCGAGGAGGTGTCCCGTCGCCAAATCACATCGACATTTTTTTTGCCTTGTGGGAGAAGTCAGCCGAGCGTGGGAAGATGTGCGGTTTAAATTGTAATGGATATTGTTCTTGGAAGATAGTTGGGAAACACGCTGTGCTTTGGGTTTTCTCATTCAACAGGTTGAAATTGAAACGTTGGAGAGCAAGGGCGCACTGCAAGCAGGGAAGAGGACCAACGGACTTGAGGTGAGGTGTTTCTAACTGACTGGAGGTGAATGTTGAAAGTTTTTATGTATTGTTTCATGTGTTACTGTTAAAACCGTAGGAATGTAATCAAATGCAGATTTCTAGCTGTGTTGTTAAAACTATAGGAATCTGAGAAAACATATTAATGTCTTCAAAACCTTTTGTTATTAAAACTGTAGGAATGGAATGAAACACAGATTTAGAAACACCCATTGTTTCCAACAACCTTTCACACTGTGTATTCTGCTCTTTCATTCTGTATGTTGAAAGTGAAAGGTTGGAGAGTGTTGTTGCAAGTTAAAGGTTGCAGAACAAGGGGAGACTGCAAAAAGTGAGTTGACGGGTTTCTAATCATTTGGGTTGTTAGTTGTAAAGGTTTTTAAAATGTTGTGAGGGTTTTTAATTGTAAATTGTTTTTAAAATTTAAGTGGGTTTAGGGTTTTCTAAATCCTAGTGTTTTGCATCTTAGAATTTTAGAAAAGAAAATGAATGTCTTTACAAGATTTTGTTATTTAGACCCTAGAAATGTAATGAAAGGAACTGTTTTATAAACACCCATTGTTTCCCAAGAAGAATTAACATTGTGTTTCACCACTTTGAACAAGTTTACTCATTATCGGTGATAATGTCAAGAAATTGGTGTTCTTGCTATTTGTAATACACACGTACATATAGAGGCTTGAAAACTACAATGGTTTGGGTATGTTGTGATGTGGCTTGCGGTTTTATAAACACCCTGTGTTTTCCATTTCATTCCATTGTAAATCTTTCAAACTGAAAGAATTACTTCACATTGCATAACTAATAAGTAGATGCTCATAGATAAATGACAAAATTTAAATTGCAATATAGGGTTTTTACATAGTCAACCTAAAAGAAGTTATTCATTTAGTTCACATTGCATAGGTAAAAGCTATATCCACAACTATAGGGAACTCCACCTGCAAAACCAATTATTATTATGAAATATATTAAATTCTTCATTCTAGAGTGATAATTGTAGTTGCCAATTGTATTTTTTTGTTATGGCATTCCATGAGAGTACATTTGTTTGAGGTATTTTTTGAAATAGTTCACTAACTTGTGTATGAAAGCATAATAGAAAGCAACATCAGAGATAAGGAAGTGAACTGTTTGGAAAAAATGGCTGAAAGAAATGTGGTTTGATGGTCAATGGAATGCCATGCCAAGCCATATACAAGGAAATGAACTGCTTCTATGTGGGATTGGTTATCTATGGCTTGCCACTATTTTTTGGCAGACATTCTCATTCGACACCATTTTTACAAAATAATTGCAAATAGTTTGTTTGTATTAAGTATAGAGAGATCATTACATAGTGCATCTAAGTAATTGCATCAGTATGAAGCCTCTAGGAAGCCCTGCATATGCTATAACATCCTATTGCCCTAGTTACACAATATACATATCCCCACACTGCCCCTGATACAACAAATTTGTCATCTAATATTAACACATTTCCACGTACCATCTACAAAATATTTACATATATACTTGTAGCATGTAGTTACATATGTGCAATTGTATAAGGTTTTACATCTATGTAACATATGTACGAGACCTGTTACCATTTATAACCAAAAAGAGACGAATTTTTTTTTTGAGGTTGATTCCTAGAGGGACTGTATTGTATTGTCTGAGTCTCCAAGTGTCACCAGTGTCTCTGTTATAACCATCTCATCCACTAAAATCCTAGGATCCCTGCTACTTTTCCCTTCCATCAGTAAAATTACAATCTCTTTGCTTTTTCCCTTGTCAGGATTGTTCTTTTTCTCTCCTTTTAGTTCCCCTCTAAAGGCTTGCAGATAGTTAGAGTGATATTTATAGATGGAGAGCCCTTAGCCAAATTTTGTTAGAAAGTGGGAAACAACTTAGTTAACAAGAAATACAGTTTGTCTTGCAGATATATATTGTCATATTCAATAGAGGTATCAACAATATATTGTGAAACTATACCCACAAGTATAGGGAACTCCACCTATGCAACCAAATACTATTTTCAAAGATATTAATTCATTCATACTAGAGTGAAAATTGCAGCTACAAATTGAATTTGTTTGTCATAGCATTCCAAGAGACCACATTTGTTTGGGGCATTTTTTCAAACATTTCACTACCTTGTCTATGAAAGTATATTAGTAAGAAACAACAGAGACAAGGTAGTGAACAATTTGAAAATTGCCTCGAAGAAATGTGGTTTCATGGTGATTGGAATGCAATGACAAGCCATAGACAAGGCAATGAATTGTTTATAAGTATGATTGCTTATCTATGGCTTGCCATTGTGTTTTGGCAGACATATACTCACCTCACACTATGTTTTCCAACTTGCAATTATAGAATGCATGTAAATGGTTCTTGGAAAACATTGTGTTTACTATCGAAGAATAATAGTAGATCTGGATTGTCATGGAATTCCAACACCACAGTGATTGGAATGACATGACAAGCCATAGACAAGGTAATAAACTATTTCTATGTATGATTTCTTATCTATGGCATGCCATTGTGTTTTGGAAGACATGTACTCACCGCACACTGTGTTTTCCAACTTGCAATCACATTATGCATGTATATGGTTGTTGGAAAACATCACATGTTTCCTATGAAAGCATAATAGTAGATTTGGATTGTCATGGAATTCCAAAACCATGGTGATTGGAATGACATGATAAGCCATAAACAAGGAAATGAACTGTTTCTATGTATGATTGCTTATATATGCCAATTTCATTGTGTTTTGGGAGATATATAGTCACCTCACACTGTGTTTTCCAACATCCAATCAGTCTGCATGTATATGGTTGTTGGAAAACATTGTGTGTTTACTATCAAAGCATAATAGTAGATCTGGATTGTCATGACATTCCAAGACCATGGTGATTGGAATGACATGACAAGCCATAAACAAGGAAATGAATTATTTGTATGTATGATTGCTTATATATGGCATGCCATTGTGTTTTGGCAGACATATACTCACTTGACACTGTGTTTTCCAACTTGCAATTACACTATCCATTATCTTATATGTATTTTACCATTTACTTTAGAGTGTTGTAGATATTTATGGTCTATGGTTTCATTAAATCTAACAACGAGAATTCATTGCACATTGTGCTGTGTAAGCTTCCATGCATCATACCATAATTATTGTTAGAAGTGTATATGTTGTGCACTTGAATGTTTTTGTTCTATTGAATTTTTATTCTTTTTTTGGGGCTATAAGAAAACAATAGCCATAACTAGTACACCTACATAGTAGCCATCTAATTAAGATACATATTAGCCCTCCAAAGAAGGGAAAAATGAAAATAGAAATGACAATAAATCTGTCACATACCAAATGGGACTGAAACAAGAGAAAACTGTAAACTAAAACCATCCCTATTGAATAGTACTCAATCAAAGTGTTCAGCTGTGTAGGTTCTAGTATCAGCTTTGATATCCAATTGATCAACCACGTGATTGATAGTAAGATGTATGTCCTTGAAGCATTGATAATTGGATTAGTTCAAACATCCCTGAATACAACGAAGAATTATCCAAGCAAATTTAGTCTAAGGAAACTTGCAGTTCCGAACAAGAATCATAGAGGCTTAGTGTTTGACATCTCCAATCTAAGGCATAGCACAAAGTTAATGGGTTTTTTTGTGACTAGTATCATAAGGGTATTATTTCAGGTCCTAGGAGGTCAAATTTGCTACTTTTTACACTATAAATTTTTGAACTTATGATGGATCTTCATTGCATTAGGACAATCATAGATGCCATGTGAATGGATCTTAGAAAACCTGATTGGCTGATTGCATGTTGTTCAACATAAGCTGAACAATACTATATAAAGGTCGATTTATGTAGAGAAGACAATGAACTATTTTTTTGTATGATTTCTTATCTATGGGTTGCCACTATATTTTGGCAGACATAAATGCAACTCACACTATGTTTTCCAACTTGCAATCATATTATGCATGTGTAGGCTTGTTGGAAAACATCGAGTGTTTACTATCAAAGCATAATAGTAAATATGGATTGTCATGGCATTGCAACACCATGGTGATTGGAATGCCATGACAAGCCATAAACAAGGCAATGAACTATTTCTATGTATGATTGCTTACCTATGGGTTGCCAGTGTGTTTTGGCAGATATATACTCAGCTCACATTGTGTTTTCCAAATTCCAATTGTATTGTGCATGTATATGCTTGTTGGAAAATATTGGGTGTTTACTATCAAAGCATAATAGTAAATATGGATTCCAATGGCATTGCAACACCATGGTGATTGGAATGCCATGACAAGCTATAGTGTTGGCAATGAATTGTTTCTATTATTTGTTTATGGCTTGTCATGGCATTCCAAGATGATGGTACTGGAATGCAATGACAATCCATATTTACCATTTAGCCATGGTGTTCGAAGTGATGAGAATCCATATTGATAATTATGCTCTGATAGATTTTTTGGAAGCATGCATAGCTTGTTCAAAAGAACTCGTTTTACGCTTTTAGCCATAGCAACAAGGCAGTGAATAGTTTGATAGAATGCTTTGGTAGACATGTATGAAAAATGTGGTAGCATATTGAACTGTTTCATATAATGCCTCAAAGAAATGTGGTCCCCTGGTGAACGATTGCCATGACAATCCATCTTGCTATGGCAGTCCTTCACTAGGGGACCACATTTCTTTGAGGCATTATTTGAAATAGTTCACTATGCTACCAAATTTTTCATACATGTCTGCCAAAGCATTCTATCAAACTGTTCACTGCCTTGCTGCTATGGCTAAAATCCTAAAATAGGTTCTTTTGAACAAGCTACACATTTTTCTAAAAAATCTACCAAAGCATAATGGTAAGCAACAACATAGAGAAGGTAGTGAAGTATTTGATAAAATGCCTGAAAGAAATGTGGTCACGTGGCAATGGAATTCCATGACAATCCATATTGTTGCCTTGCTGCTATATGGATTTTCATGGCATTCCATCAACATGAGACCAGATTTCTTTGAGACATTTTATGAAATAGTTCTCTGCCTTGTCTATGCTACCACATTTTTCATACATGTCTACCAAAGCATTTAATCAAATAGTTGAGTTCCTTGTTGCTATGGCTAAAATCCTATAATAGGTGCTTTTGAACAAGGTACGGTATGCATTCTTGAAAAAAATCTATCAAAGCATAATAGTAAATCATTGAACATAGTAAACCTATCTATGACAGCCCGAAAAATCCAATCACATGAACTCAATCAAGTACCCCTTAAAAGGAAGTTTAATTACACTCAAGCATAGTAAACATTTGTAGATGGGAGTAAACTGTTTATAAACTTTTCATAATGAACCTCATATATGGTTTAAGAACAAACTTGCAAGCAATGAAAGAACACAAAACAATTTCAAACAAACTTAATGGGCTTCAAAACATGTAATTGATATGTAACCTTTCATTGTGACCATATAACTTTGATGCATAATTGATTTCAACATTCGTTTAGATCCTTGTAGAAGCATGGAGATCTCATCAACAAACACTAATCATGTCTTTATGCCAAAAATCTATCCACCAAATACCTTACAATCACAACATCAAAATGTATTAGCCATCGGGAATAAAATGTGAATGATGAATGTGCAATGAGTAGTTGCTCAATACCTTTTAATTTGTCATGAAAAAACTGTCAAAATTTTGCAACAACTATCAATACCTTTTGAACCAACACCAAGTGAACAAGTAATGAGTGAACAAGAAGGAATTTGACATGAATATCAACAAACACTTTGGCTATAGATCACCGAATGAATGATTAATCTCTTTGAAACCAATCCATGTGAACACAATGAAGCAACTCAGTCTGCATGTAGTTGGCATCAAACACCTTTTGACATCAATTACAAACAACATTAGCATAGACATTTCTAAAAAATGTTGAAGTATACATAAGGCATGTGGTCTGTTTTAAGTATACAAGTAGAACACAACATTATAAGTCATACATTTGTCAGTCACAATAACTGAGAACACTTTAGTAACACTTTTCAAGCAAGAAGATACATATTTCAGACTTCTATATGAACAAGTGAACACTTGAGATTTGTAAACACCAATTGTAAACTTCAATTGTGTCTAAGAGCTAGAAAATAATGCATGCATGAGATGAAACAAAATCACATTCAACATGGAATCTTGATATGGTTGTTTCCCTCAGTCTTTGATTGCATAACCTTGTTATTTCCTTTGTATTTTTCTTCGTATGGTATGGTGTGAATCATGTTATGATAGATGAAGGTATGTTTGACTTGTAGATAGATAATGATATGTGAGATTTAGAAATATGAATGACTTGGGTGGGTGCAACGAAGAAAGGATTGTGATACATTTATTAGATGCAGAAAAAGCATTTAAATGGCTTATGAAAAATATTTTGTATGGGAGGAAAGGATATGAAAGGCTGGATATGCAAATGAATGGAATGGAAATGCTATCAATTCATCATTTTTTAGTTGTAGATAGAAAATGATATGCAATATTTACAAATATGAATGACGTACATGGATCCAAAGAAGAAAGGAATGCAACACATTGATGTGATGCAAGGAAAGCATATAAATGGCTTATGAAATGTATTCGATATGGGAGGAAAGGATATGGAAGGCTGGAGATGGAAATGAATGGAATGGAAAGGGTAGGAAGTGAACATTTATTTCATCATAGAGTGGAATGATTTCCCCTTTGTTACTAGTTATGCTTTTTTTAATCACCATAGGGCCAACTGACTCAATACACACACATAAGAAAGACTCATGCCCCTTTCCTCACTCTCCTTCATACACAACAAGGTGTAGAGATCCTCGAGCTTCCTCGGAATGTGATAAGAAAAGAAAATATATAAAAAGATAATGATATTGATGGAGACAACATATAAGAGTTAAGATAAAGCACAAGTTGTCATGCACACAATATGAAAATGATAAATATGTAAGATCATGATAATGAAAAAATGGAAATGCTAATGCATATGATAAGGACCAGTGCACTAAACAGTTGTAGGATGGAAAACACAGTGGGTTGTGACTCAGTAAAGCCCAATGTTTTAGTATGCTAAAGAGTTTATGGTTTCTTTAAATGTGTTACTCATAACAATTATAACACAATGATAAATAATAATTTAAATGATTATGATAAACAAGATCTTATTCCTTAGTCAAGCGGAAAACCAAAGGACATATGGATGGATAGGGATCAATGAAATGGGTTAATGATAAGACATGTAAGGATACACACTATATGGAGGATGAAGATAATGGATCAAGGTATGCAATGTTATGGGTGGAGGGCACCAATGACAAGGGAACACAAAATGTTTGCTCTTATACAAAGGAGAAGTAGACGACCTATGGAGGACTCCAAATATGGCATGTCAAAGTAATAACACACCCCCATTGTAAGAGGTATGACAAGTTATAAAAAAATGACATGGATATTGAAGATAAATGGACATGAAAGGAAACATGACACTGACGGAAAGTGATATGGATGATGGAAGACACACATGGTATAAAACATTCATTAGTTTAATTTCTTGATATTTTTCCCCAATACTTTATGCAAGGTCAAAGGAAGGTGGATGGATGGATAAGGTGGATAGTATGGAATATAAATGAAGGAATATGATGGATAAGTGGAAATAGGATAATCAATAATGTATCGTATGAATGGAAAAGTCTTTCCCCCAAGTGTACAAGAAAGGGTACGTGTATGGATGTGAAAGCTAGTGGATATGAATGGATATGAATGACCATGTAAATGGAAGTTGAAAGGTGTAGGGATATGAATGGAGGACTCAATTGTCTCTTTTCAAAACATAGTACCCCAATGAGTAAATATTTCTTATAGACCATGGCTAACATGTTCCCAGTTAAAGACGTTGGTAGGAAAATTGGTAAAGATAATGGAATGGATAGTGGTAGGCAGAAGGGGGTTAAGGATTCATGCAAAGGATTGGGTTAAAGCTATGGAATGGGGGATGAAGCTTGGATGGAAGTATGGAATGGAGTCAGTATGAGGGAATGTGGGAAAGAACAACATTGGCACACACCTTGAAGGGTGGTGAAATTTGAAGGATTGAGAGTGGGTTGGGATAATAAAGTTGGCCATATAAGGATGAAATACAGATTTGGAGGATGAATAATGGAGGAATGGATGATGGTGGAATAATGGAGTCTTTTGGATTAGCAAGTAGGGATACCAATTTTGATTTTTTAAATTTTGAATGCATGCATTTTTTTGCTTGCTTTGGAACCCACATTGTTTCCACTTTTGATTTTTCTTTATAGCCCTTTCATTTTTTCTTAATAGGCACCTTCCATTTTTTTGGAAGTGTTTTGATTTTCATTTTCAAGCATGTTTTTCTTTTTTTGGGTGTGTTTTTTTATTGAGACATGATGATATTTAGGTTTTAGTGGATTCTTTGATTTATGCATTTTTTGTTTGGTATCCCAATTTCTTGGATAGACCATAGAGGGATTTTATGAAATGAGAATATTTTGAAGTGGAAGGTGTTGGAATGAATTCAAGGGTATGTGCCTTTGTTTTTCTTGAAAGGGCACCTACAGATATGCATTAGGAACATATGGGTCCATGATGGGTGGAAGGGTTCATGGATACGGTCCAACAATAGATGGAGAATATGATGGAGGAGGTGGACGTATTGATGTAAAGGGAGTCCTCTTGTGTTTGACAGAGCTACCAACATCTTAACAAGGAGGTATGCAACCAAGGCCGTAAGAAATTACATGTGTTTTAATATTAGGGTGTGCAGGTAAATGGAAATCATGAAGGCGTGTGGTATTGTATGGGAAAAATAGTATTTATAAAGGTGGATGAACCAAGCTTATATGTTTGTGGTTCATGAATGGGATCTTGTGAAAGTTTATTATTATCATGCGATGTGAGGGAAATGATTATACCTTGGGGGTCTTGACTTATTGAATGGATGGAAAGAATTTTTTAATGAATTTATACATGACGATTATGGTATGGAGTTGACATACTTCGATCATGAGATGGTATGGCGTCATGACATGTAATGGAATGATGAGATGAACTGGGATCATGAGAGGGAGTATTTTGATCTTCATGTAAAAGGGGCATCTATGATGCCATGCTTTCGATCAATGAGGTCAAGTGTGTGATATGGTTGACTTTCTATAGGTGCTATGAAGGTGGAAAAACATGGAATGGATGAGCTAGATAAACATGGGATGGATGTGGTGAAAGTGGGTGGAACTAGAAGACTACGACTACCATTTTGTGAAATAGAATTTTTCATCGGGTATTGTATTCCTTACAGGTTGAATTTTTGTGTTCCTTTGATGAAATGGGATGGATAGTTGTTGGTTCAATATGGAAGACATTTTGGGTTCCATTGTCAACAGATGAAAAGGATGACATGGACGGTGACACGAGTTGGGTATAAGTTTGAATGGTAGGTTTATGGTTTTTCTCACTTGATTAAGATTTAGATCTTGAATACCCCATCCCACTACGGAATATCATACACAAGACCTCCAAGCATATATACTTTCTATATTACTATGGTCTTCAAACGTATCGTTCGATGTTTGATAAATGCACGAACACAAATAATCTGTATGATGGTAAAAGCGCTTGCTGCAATGATCACTTTGTATTTTGTGCACTATAACAATGTATTTAAGTCCACCTTCATATTGCAGGCTGGAAAACATAGTGGGTTGTATTTTGTATTTCACGTTGTGTTTTCCAACTTGCAATTATATGTAGACAGAATGGTACTCATGAAACTCTTGTGTTTTTGAGACCTTAATAATTTCATGAAACTCACCTAAAAAATTTATTACAACTCTTCGGTGGAATAAAATTTGGGTTTCAAAATCGTGATATGATGGTAAATCAAAATGCACTAAATAATTGCAGGTTGGAAAACATAGTGGGGGATGTCAGCAGATGCTTCTAAGAATATTACATTTCCTTTTGATGGGAAGCAAGTTGATTATCCCTTTAAACATAATACAAGCCCATACAATTTACCTCCTCACCATTCACTTCGACCAATACGAAGACCACTTGGCTGAAAAGCGTCCCGTTTGCAGCATCTAAATTGTTGCAAACTCATGCACTAGGAATTATAAATTGGATAGCTAGTTCATATGGAACAAGAGATAGTGGCAGCCTTGCGTTTCCATTGCTCAACAATTTGGCTGGTGATTGTTGAGTTGTGGAGGAAATGGTATGGGCTTGGATTTTGATTAAAGGGATAATGGTTACTCCTGTATGTAGATGTCCTATTCAAAGTGGGAACTTTCCTGTCTCTTCCGTATCCACTACCGCATTACACAAATTCCCTCCTCCACCAACCTCCAATACAACTATTGTTGTGACATCTTAAAATTTTATTAGTTGTGCAACAAAACCTTTGACTTTTGACCTATGAATTATGCAACAACACCTTTGACATTTGACGTTTATTAGTTGTGCAACAAGACCTTTCACTTTTGACCTATCAGTTGTGCAACAACACCTTCCACTGTTGTCCTTGTTTTATCAAATTCCCATCTTTTAGATTGCAGCTCTCTTCGAACAACATTAAGCCCCTCTTCTTTTCATCGTGACAACTTCTTCTTGTGTTTTAATTCCTTTTCTAACTGGTTAATTATAGTGTTTTGTTGTTTTACTCCACTTTGAGCATTTCCAAGTATTGTTTTTGCAGTGTGTTTACGATTAGAGAATGCAAATGTTTCTTTTCACAAGCTTGTTAGGGAGCTTGTCTACCTTTTCGGATAATACTTTCATGCCTCCACCCAACTGATTATGTTTTTCTACACTTAGATCTGGTATTGCCTTTTCCTTATCATCAATTTGCAATTGTATTTGTTCCATGGAATTGCTAACTAATAGAATTATCGCCTTCATTTGTTCAACTCCACTTAGAGCATCATGTCTCTATTTCTTTGATTGCACAAATTCATACGCAATAGAAAACCTTTCGAGTTAATCCACTTCTGCATTGCCATTTTCCCCTTGCACATACTGCACATGCTCCTTCCTCCACTTATCACGGGAAGGAACAACCTCTTCAGTCAATACATTATTTATCTTGTTTACTTTGGTCTACTTATTTCCAAGTGTTTTAGAGCAGATTCCTTTTTTTCAATACACACTTTCTAATATGTCGTATTTTTTTTTTAATTACTACCATGTCATACAATTCTCATAACAAATATTTTTCAGATTCTGTTGGATTTGTTTTAGGCAAAGGGATAGAGTTTTCAATGTACTCAATACTTTGAAATGATAAAGGGACAAACATGTGGTAATGAAGTTTTCATGTATATGGACATTTTAATGTGAAGAACATCAGACATATATTGTACAAAATATCTTTCATTCAACAGTAGTGTTTGAAAATAGTTGATCTTGTTATACAATTGTGAGTGGGTTGCAGTTTTCATAACACTCTATGTTTTCCAATCTGTAGTTTTACAAAATAGGATTCATGTAACTAAGAGCTTCTATTTTCATAAATGTATTATGATATTTACTTGTTTTCTCAACAAGTGGCTGAATCAGTAGTTGGAAGTAAATAACATTTTTTATGTAGATGCCCGCAACGCTATTTGTTACTGAATTTTTTTTCCCTTTTATTTCTTTTTGACAGTACAACTAAAAATGTTGAACTTCAGAATTCACATCTGGTAGGTTCCCCACGAGAATTAGAAAGACAATGGCAGTTCATTCAGCATGAAGAGGCTAAGTTATGCTTTCAAATTCAATTGAAAAATGCTAGAGGATGCGATTCACGAGTTCAGTAGATTTCCATAGCCCACCAAACTTGTACTCCCCTATGCAGAGGCCGATGTAGCTTGTGGGTTCCTGTCAAACTCCATGGACTTGATGACAAACCATATTCTAGTTCAAATTATCTGGGAAAAATATGTTTGGATCCATGTGGTCAATCACAAACAACTTGACGAAGCATTGGAAAGATATGATGTTGATCAGGGTGTTAACCTCATTCATGGCATCTTTCGAGGTTTGTTGCTTCAAACATCCTCGAATATGAGGTGTGTTCGAGATACATTTAGCAGCAACATAGAGCATCAGGGTGATCATTTTTTAGACCAAGCAATGTGATTGCATGGTCATGTTGTTGAGCCACACATTGAAGAGGGCATACAGGGGATGTATCTTTCCCTCTGCACACTACTTAACCACCCAACACTAGTTCTAACAAATGATGAAAGGTTAATTGAGTAGCTTGGCAGAGCATGCCTCTTTCATTCCAATGAGGGCACAAATGTAAACACATAAAATGTAAAGAGTGAATTTGATTAGGACGTGGAAAGGCTTTTTATATGAAAAATAGAAACTAAAACTTTGACTTTTATTATGTATTACTCTTTTCAAACACTACAGTTGAATGAATGGTATTTTGTATTATTGTTTATTAGTGTTTATTAATATTATTTTTATCAGTATTTATTACTATTTATTATTGTTTAATACATGAATACTTTTTTCTAAAACTACATATTGTAAAACATAGGGTGTTGTAAAAAATAGCAACCAACACCTAGTTGTATAACCATATCTACTATTTTGAAACACTACTTTTGAATGAAAGATATTTTGTATTACATATGTCTGATGTTCTTCATATTGAAATGCCCATAAACATGAAAAATTAATTACCACATGTTTGTCCCTTTATCATCTCAAAGTATTCAATACATTGAAAAATCTATCCCTTTGCCTAAAAGAAATCCGACAGAATCCGAAAAATATTTGTTATGAGAATTGTATGACATGGTAGTAGTAAAAAAAAAAAGAGGACATATTGGAAAGTGTAGTGAAAAAAAGGAATCTTCTCTAAAAACACTTGAAAAGAAGCAAACCAAAGTAAACGAGATAGATAATGTATTGACTGAAGAGGTTGTTCCTTCCTGTGAGAAGTGGAGGGAAGGAGCATGTGCAATATGTGCAAGGGGCAAATGGAAATGCAAAAGTGGATTAACTCGAAAGGTTTTCTATTGTGTATGAATTTGTGCAATCAAATAAATAGAGACATGATGCTCTAAGTGAAGTTGAACAAATGAAGGCAAGCATTCTATCAGTTAGCAATTCCATAGAACAAATACAATTACAAATAAGGAAAAGGCAATACCAGATCTAAGTGCAGAAAAATAGAATCAGTTGGGTGGAGGCATGAAAGTCTTATTCGAAAAGGTAGACAAGTTCCCTAACAAGCTTGTGAAAATAAACATTTGCACTCTCTAATTGTAAACACACTGCAAAAACAATACTTGGAAATGCTCAAAGTGGAGAAGAACAATTGAACACTATAATTAACTAGTTAGAAAAGGAATTAAAACACAAGAAGAAGCTGTCACAATGAAAAGAAGAGGAGCTTAATGTTGTTTAGAGAGAGCTGCAATCTAAAAGACAGGAATTTGATAAAACAAGGACAATAGTGGTTTAGGTGTTGTTGCATAATTGATAGGTCAAAAGTGAAAGGTCTTGTTGCACAACTGATAAACGTGAAATGTCAAAGGTGTTGTTGCACAATTCATAGGTCAAAAGTCAAAGGTGTTGTTGCACAACTAATAAAATTTTAAGATGCCACAACAATAGCTGCATTGGAGGTTGGTGAAGGAGGGAATTTGTGTAATGCGGTAGTGGATACGGAACAGACAAGAAATCTCCCACTTCGAATAGGACATCTACATACAGGAGTAACCATTATCCCTTTAAACAAAATCCAAGCCCATACCATTTCCTCCACAACTCAACAATCACTAGCCAAATTGCTAAGCAATGGAAATGCAAGGCTACCACTATCTCTTGTTGCATATGAACCAGCTATCCAATTTGTATTTCCTAGTGCTTGAGTTTGCAACAATTCAGATGCTGCAAACGAGATGCTTTTCAGCCAAGTGGTCTTCGTATTGGCCAAAGTGAATGGTGAGGAAGTGAATTTTATGGGCTTGGATTTTGTTTAAAGGGATAATGGTTACTCCTATATGTAGATGTCCTATTTGAAGTGGGAGATTTCTCGTCTGTTCCATATCCACTACTACATTAGACAAATTCCCTCCTCCACCAACCTCCAATGCAACTATTTTCTGCATTTGTAGGATGAGTAGAGCTAAGTTGAACTATTTTGAACTACTGCGCATGTTTTGTTATAGTGTGCATAACATAAAGTGGTCATTGAACAAGAATTCAAACGTGAGTGGATACCATCTATGTTTTCCATCATGCAACTATTACGTGCATACTTTGTTGGAAACGTATGACGAAATTGAAATGGAGTGTTCTGCTAAAAGTAAGGGTTGTCATAAACTATGAAGGTGAAGTTGAAAACATTGTTTTGTTACAGTGTGCATAAAAGAAAGCGGCCATTGAACAAGAATTCAAAAGTGAGTCACAACCTAGTGTGTTTTCAATCCTGCAACTATTATGTGCATTTTGTGTTCGAAACATATGAAAAAATATTGAAATGGAATGTTTGCTGAAAGTAAGGTTTGTTATGAACTTCAATACATTGTTTAACAAGAATTGTAAAGTGAGTCACAACCTAGTGTGTTTTCCATCCTACAACTATTATGTGCATTTTGTGTTCGAAACGTATGAAAAAATATTGAAATGGAATGCTTGTTGAAAGTAAGGGTTGTTATGAAATTCAATACATTGTTTAACAAGAATTGTAAAGTGAGTCACAACCCAGTGTGTTTTCCATCTTGCAACTATTATGTGCAATTTCTGTTCGAAATGTATGAACAAATATTGAAATGGAATGTTTGCTGAAAGTAAGGGTTGTTATGAACTTCAATAAATTGTTTAACAAGAATTGTAAAGTGAGTCACAACCTAGTGTGTTTTCCATCCTGCAACTATTATGTGCATTTTGTGTTCGAAACATATGAACATATATTGAAATGGAATGTTTGGTAAAAGTAAGGGTTGTCATAAATATGAAGGTGAAATTCAAAACATTGTTTTGTTATATTCTTCATAACAGGAAGTTCTCATTGAACAATAATTTAGAATTGAGTCACAATCCTGTGTGTTTTCCATCCTGCAACTATTATGTGCATTTTTTGTTCCAAACATATGACGATATTGAAATGGAATGTTTGTTGAAAGTAAGGGTTACTGAATACATTCATATTGTCAATATAATTTTTGGTGGGGGATACATAAAAGTATCCACAATCAACTAAGGTTTCACCAACCAATTGGGTTTTCACAGTGTAAGTAACCAAAACATTTTCATTACATTCATACTTTCTATGTGTAATTGTAGGTTCAAAAATATTGGGTGTTATGAACCCTGCAACCCAAATACTATTTTCAAACCCTTTACAAGTAACAACCCAATTGGTTAGTCACCCCTCAGGTGAATTTGGATAGTCTTATATATCTCCGACCTACAACTCCCTACAGAATGAGAAAACCCAGAACACAAAGTGTTTTCCAACAAAAGTACTTGTTAGAATCTAAAATGCATGTCTTAATCACATCAATTCCCTTCCCTCCCACAGTGAACGAAAAGCTTCTCGCACAAGCCAAAAAAATGTCAGCGTAATTCGATGCAACAAGACACCTCCTCGCTTTCCTCGCCATGACGTTTCCTCCCGTCTGCCGATTTCATCACTTTTATCATCTGTCTTGGTGGGCCCTACACTATGCCATCCCCTCATGTTATGTATGTGTTTATGCATTTTTGTATGTACATAGGTGTGTTTTGTAGTTAGATTAGCTCTATCCATACAGGGTTTTACAACATTGTATGGGTTGAAGGTTTCATAAATCATGCACTCACATCCCACTGTGTTTTCCAAACTGCAATCATAGAGTTTTCATCATTGTTGGAAAACACTGGGTGATTAAAAATGGTGCCTTTTATTGAATTCCTATGGTATAAATAACAAAATATTTTTGAGACAAGTATTCATACTGTTGTGTAAAATTCCACATTGCAAAACATTGGTTTTTCAAAATCTGCAACCCACATAATGTTTTAAAACCCTTTACAAGTGACAACCTAATCGATTAAAAACCCCTCACCTCAATTCCATTGGTTTTTCATCTCCCCCACCTGCTCTCCAACCTTTCACTTTCAACCTATAGAATGAGAAAACCCACAACACAGAGTGTTTTCCAATAACAGTACTTATTACATATTAACCACAACATTTCCTTCCATTTCCAGTTTTGTCACTTCTATCATCCATCTAGAAGCCCCGCACTACACCGTCCCTTCATGTTATGTATGTTACCATGTATGTCATTATGTATGTTTCCATGTGTTTTTGTGTGTACATAGGTACCTTTTTTCTAAGAGTCAGAGATAGCTAACTCATAGACAAAAGTTACCTATGTATGTAGCATGATATTGTACGCCCCATACCCCATGCCACACGGTGGAAAAAAAGAACCTTGATGGATGGATAGCCATGTGCCATTAGGTGGTGTCACTAGAAAAGGATGCGCGATCAGAGAAAAAGGTAGAAAACACACACCTACCATCTGCCATTTTCCACATTTTAGGTTTTTGCTTTGGTGGGTGGGGAGGGAGGAGGTGCGAGCAAAGAAAATGGAGTTGCAGGTGGCTGAACTAGAGTAAAAAGTTTTCATTTTTTTACTTACATAGGTGCGTTTTGTGTACATTTTTGTTGCATGCACAGAGTTAAAAGTTGCCATTTGGAACATTTGATTTTGCAGAGCACAAGTGACACAAAACACTGGCTGAATGAGAGGAGAGCATTCAACACGCACAACGACTACCGAACAGGTATATATCTACCATTCTATAGGAAGTGTGAAGCACAAACAACGGTTAAATGGTTTTTATGAAAAGCATTAAACGACTATTGGTTAAAGAAATAGGGTTTTCAATGATGGAAAAATAAAATGTTTTGTTTGCATGTAGGGTTCTCATATGAAATGCATAGCTGTCTTTGTTTATGTAGAATAAAAAAATTGAACTGGAAATTCTTTGCATTCACCATAGTAAGCATCTCATCTATAAAATAATCATAAATTCTTAATGCAAAATAAATTTTGGAAGTTTAATTGACCCGTACACTTGCAATATGACAACTAGAATCACCTGTATATAGTGGAGAAGCTTTGTATCTCCTAAAGCGTCCTTCTCAATCCACCTACTACTGATTTCTTCAATTTTATTTCCTCAAATATATCAATCACCTGGAAGGAAGACAAGTGTTAGCGATGGATTAAATTGGAAAATTAAAGACATTTGGTGCTACGAAGAATTCTTTTTATTCCAAATTTCACCAATAGACAATTTATATGTTGTGGTGAGTGCAAAATTCCAACTTCCATAGACAATCAACAAACATATTAAACTGTACCATGATAATTTAATTTCCAATTTAACCTATCGCTAACACTAGTAGTATGTATCAACAATTATATCTTCCATTCTGCCATTCTGTAGGACCTATGAAGCACTGAACATTCATTCAGATATATAAAATACTCATCCATCCTAACATATGAAAGAGGCCATAACTTACAATAATCAATAAGTGCATAGAAGATAGAACTAGAAGGATGCCACGTACCACTATCAGACTTCTGTTTATATCCCGTGTCTCTCAATGAACATCTAAATGACATATCGGTATCGTAACCATTGTTCAATGATATTGTAAACTGAAACATTACTTGTACAAACAAATGAAAAAATATAGATCATTGCAAGAACAAGGGTTAACAAGTCAACAAAATCCTTGCTGATCACCTTGATTGACCAAAAAATAGTAGCTAATCTTCCAACAAAACACAACTATGTACCTACAAAAATGAATAAAATCGTACACAAAAGCATACATAGAAACATAACATAAAAATAAGGTAGAATAGGATGTCAGTGCAGAAAAGAGAATCAGTTGGATGGAGACATGAGACTCCTATGTGAAAAAGGTAGAAATTTTTTGTAAACAACTTCTTAAAAAAAAACATCTACATTCTCTAATCAGAAACAATCTCAAAACTGAGTATAGTATTTGGATTGCAAGTTTCATAACACATACTATTTTCCAACATCCAAGTATATATAGACAACATGCTTCTAATGAAAACCTTAGAGTTTTTTGGTAGTAAGAATGTACTAAAATTCATTCACCTTCATAATTTATAGCAACTCTTATAGAAAAAAATTGAAATTCAATTTCGTCATATCACTTAAAAATAAATGCACAATATAATTTGTAGGTTGGAAAGCACAATGTGGTTTGCCATTTATTTCATTTTGTACATTCAAAGTTACGTGGTTTAGAGAATGGGTAGGAATGTCTTGAAAAGATTCTATTAATTAGGTAGTAGGAATGCAATGAAAGGCAACATTTTATAAACACCCACTGTTTCCCAACAACCATTAAAACTCTGAATGATTGCAGGTTGGAAAACACAATGGGAGGTGAGTGCATGATTTATGAAACCTCCAACCCACACAATGTTGTAAAACCCTCTATGGATACAACTAATCTCCCAACAAAATGCATGTATGTACGTACAAAAATGCATAAAAACATACATAACAACATACATGGAAACATACATAACATGAAGAGAAGACGTAGTGTGGGACCCGCCAAACAGATGATAGAATTGATGGAACCGATAGACAGAAGGAAACGTCACATCGAGGAAACCGAGGAGGTGTCCTATCGCATCAAATTACGTTGACATTTTTTTGCCTTGTGCAAGAAGCTATCCATTCACTGTGGGAGGGAAGGGCGTTCATGTGATTAAGACGTGTTTTACATTGTAACAAGTACCATTCTTGGAAAACACCCTGTGTTCTGGGTTTTCTCATTTTGCAGGTTGAAAGATAATCCTTGGAGAGCAAGGGGGCGTTGCTGGTGGAGGAGATGACCAACCAAGTTGAGGTGAGGGGTTTCTAACCAACTATATGTACATAGGTGCATCAGCTCAGTTTTCCCAGTTATACAACACTGTGTGGGTTGTCGATTTCTTAAAACTCAGTGTTTTCCAATCCCATTACATTCTTACTATCTAATTCACAAAAGGCTCTCAAGAAAATCATAAAACATACCAAATTGAGGCTAAGGGTGAGTAACCAATTGGGTTGTTACTTGTAAAGGGTTTTAAAACATTTTGTGGGTTACAGATTTCAAAACACCAGTGTTTTGCAACTCAAAATTTTACAAAATAGTATGAATGCAATTTAGATAGTACAAACAAGGTGAGTATGAGTTGTCATTTACATTTTTTTTTTCTAGTGTGAGAATTGGAGGTAGAATGATGTGTGTTTTTTAGTTTGGAGAAAGAAGGGGTAAAATACTCTATGTTTCATGTCTGCACATTGAAAGCTGAAGGTTGGAGTGCACATGTAGGAGTTGGAGGAGAAAACCAATGTTTTGAAACCTGGAATTTTAAAAAATGGTATCAATGTAATTTAGATAGTACAAATGTAATGAAAGGCACTTTATAACAAGACTTATGCAGAATAAAAATTGCATTTCTATTTCTTAATATGATCCAAATATACATGCACAATATGATTATAGGTTGGAAAACATAGTGGGAGGTGAGGTGACAACATGATTTATGAAACCTCCAACACACAAAATGTTGTTAAACCCTGTACACACTGAAGCCAAATACCTTACTGGTTGTATAGAAAATGGTGCCTATCACCACACTCCTACGGTCTAAATAACACAAAGCTTTTCAATACATACATATTGTGTTAGAAAATCCTAGGAAGCGAAACACTGTGTTTTACAAAACCTACAATCCACTCAAGAAAATATACATACCTGCTAGCTCTGAACACCTGCAACTACTGCCCATTTCTCTCCACCAAAATGTCGCTGTACAAAATGGGACCTCATTTGGGATTTTTGATATTTGCAAATAATGGTTTTGAATGCCATGTTTTTTTGGGTTTTTAAAAACCCACCAATGCTGACATGTTTTCCCGACAACGAGACATGCAATGGAATATAGAGTTAATGTCCAACCATCACGTTTTTTCGTTGGTGCTATTTGTCTATCTGGCCATCTTTTCCTTCAGGGCCGTTTTGTCTACCGTGGGGGATGAGGGATGGGGGGTATGATATCATGCTACATACATAGGTGGCCTACAACTCCATTTTTCTCCCACACATCCTCCCTCCCCACCCACCAAACTACAAAATGAAATGTTGCAAATGGCGACTTTTAGCTTTGTGCACACAACAAAAATGTATATAAAACGCACCTATGTAAATAAAAAAATGAAAAGTTTTTACTTTGGTTCGGCTGCCTGCAACTCCATTTTCTTTTCCTGCGCCTCCTCCCTCCCCACCCACCAAAGTGGAAAAATGAAAATGTGGAAAATTGCGATGGTAGGTGCATTTTGTGTAGCTTTTTCTCATTTCCTGCTAGCCACACATCCTTTTTCAGTGACACCACCTAATGGCATGTGGCTAGCCATCTGTCAAGGTGATTTTTGTCCATCGCGTGGCATGGGATATGGGGGATACAATATCATGTTACATACATAGGTGCTTTTTGTCTTGGAGTTAGCTTTTTCCACACTGGAGAGCATATACAAGTAATAAAGGCCGATTTATATAATTATCATCTGTCTGGCGGGCCCTACACTACGCCATCTCTTCATATTATGTATGTTACCATGTATGTTGTTATGTATGTTTTCATGCATTTTTGTATGCACATAGGTCACTTTTGTCTAGGAGTTAGTTGGCTCCCCAATATTAGAGGGAAAAACTAATAGTAAACAGTGTATTTTCCAACACTGCAAATAATGCGGGCATTTTATTTAAACACAACAATGGAAGGTGTGATTTTGAAGACATTCATACTGTTTTATAACATTCAATATTGAAAAACCATATGTGTTAAGAAGGAAGCAACCCACCATGAGATAACCCTTTACATTTAAACAAGGAGATTCAAATAATTGAAACCCAACATTGTGTTTTCCAAATTGCAATTATTTTGTGCACTTTTTCTTTTCAATCATGCGAAATTGAAACACAACAATGGAAGGTGTGATTTTGAAGACATTCATACTATTTTGTAACATTCCATGTTGCAAAACCGTAGGTGTTAAAATGCAAGAAACCCATTGTGAGACAACCCTTTACATTTAAACTGAGAGGAGACAATGTGTTTTCCAACACTGCAAATGATGTGAGCATTTTATTTGTTCCAATCAGATGAGAAAAGGGAAATGCCATATTTAAGTCACCAAAGAATTGTTCTAAAAGATCAAGGTGAACTTCACTACATTTTTGGAGCATACAAAACCAACACTTTTCATGAGCGAATAAGTGAGAAGAGATAATGTGTTTTCCACCAAGTTGCAAACAATGTGAGCATTTTATTTTTGTTTATTTTTTCTCTTCTCATAGGTACAGTCAAAATGGAATTTCACTTTCCTCATCTGATTCGACCAAATAAAATAATGCTCACATTATTTGCAATCTTGGAAAACACACTATCTTCATATAAGGAGTTAAGAAAGAAGCAACCCATATAGTGTTGTAAAACCCTTTGCGACTGAGAGGAGACAGTCTATTTTCCAACTGTGCAAATAATACGAGCAATTTATTTGTTCCAATCAGGAGAAAGCTAACCCAAAGATAAAAAACACCTATGTATGTAACATGAGATCAAAACAACATTTCACTTTCCTCATCTGATTCAACCAAATAAATGCTCACATTATTTGTAGTGTTCGAAAACACACTGTCTCCATATAAGCTTTTAAGAAACAAGCAACCCATATAGTGTTGTAAAACCATCTAGAACTGAGATCACACAGTGTGTTTTCCAACTTTGCAAATAATGCGAGCAATTTATTTGTTCCAATTAGCTAAAGAGAGAAAAATGAAATTTGGATTGTAGCAAAGAGTTGTTCAAAATTTTGAAAGTGGACTTCATTACATTCTTGGAGCATAACAAAATAAAACTCTTCATATCAAACTAACTAAAACGTGACAATGTGTTTTCCAATATTGCAAACAATCTATAACACTGTGTGTTGCAGGCTTCATTATACCTATTGTTTTCCAATTTCATTACATTCTTACTATCTAATTCACAAAAGCTTCTCAAGAAAATCACAAAACATACCAAGTTGAGGTCAGGTGTGAGTAACCAACTAGGTTGTTACTTCTAGAGGATTTTACAACAGTAAGGGTTTTAGGAGACAGTGTGTTTTCCAAAATGACAGTGTAGAAAATGGGATCTTGTCTGGGCTTTTTCCTATTTGAAATTATGATTTCCAATGCCATTCTGCGGGGTTATGGTTTATGTGATTTTCTGTTGAGGGTTTTTTAATTTTTGTTTCCTCCCGTCTACTAGTTTGAAATTTTGCGCTTGCTGAATGAAATAGCTGACAACCCATTGTGGAAATATGAGTGAAAAAAGTGAATAACATTTACAAAAAGTAGAAATCATGCGGAATATATTAGGAGGTTGGAAAACACAACGTGGGTTTTGCAATGAAATGGTATATTGTGAAAACGATATAAAGCCCAGAACGTCGCCATTGTTCACATTCTTATTTTGAATGTTGCAGGGTTTTCGTTGGGGAAAGGGCATTTATTTGAAATGCAAGGTTGTTAATGTTCTTTTGTGTCGAGGGTTTTTTAATTTTTGTTTAATTTCCTCCCGTATGCGGGTTTTTAAATTCTTCCATTGCCGAATGAAATAAATGACAACCCATTGTGGAAATATGAGAGAAATTATTGAATATCGTTTATAGAAAGAAAAAACCATGCAGAATATAAATTACGAGGTTGGAAAATGCAACCTATATTCTGCAATAAAATGATATATTTTGAAAACCACATAAATCAAAGAACGACACCATTCTTCCACATGATTTTTGCTTTATCTAGACTTTATTTACTTATTTCACTCTGACTTCCATGCTATTTCATTCAACAAGCGCAAAATTTTAAAAAAAAATCTAGTTCATATGAAAACCCTACATGCAAACAAAACATTTTATTTTTCCATCAAGGAAAACCATTTTTCTTTAACCAATAGCCATTCAATTCTTTTCACAAAACCCATTTAATTGTTGTTTGTGCTTCACACTTCCTACATAATGGAAGAATAGCACACACAATGGCAGATATATACCTATTGGGTAGCCGCTGTGCATGTTGAATTATCTCCTCTCATTCGGCCAGTGTTTTGCGTTGCTTGCACTCTACAAAATCAAATGTTCCAAATGGTGGCTTTTAACTTTGCGCATGCAACAAAAATGTACACAAAACACACCTATGTAAATTATTTTTTAATTTATTTTCACTCTAGTTTGCCCACCTAGAACTCCATTTTCTTTGCTTGCATCTCCTCCCTCCCCACCCACCAAAGAAAAACCTAAAATGTGGAAAATGGCGGATGGTAGGTGCATTTTTTCTACCTTTTTCTCTGGTTTCACATCCTTTTCCGGCAACGCAACCTAATGACACACGACTAGCCATCCGTCAAGGTGCTTTTTGTCCACCACCTAGTATGGGGGGATGCGATATCATGTTACATACATAGGTCATTTTTTCCTACGAGTTAGATTTTTCCTTGCATGCCATGCCATGCCAAATATTTCACATATCTTGGCATTTGGAAGTTATCCTTGTTGAAATATTTTGGCTTTTTATCAAATGTATTGGATGTTAACATAATTTTCAATTAATGTGAGAAAATAAAGATATTTTTTTTTGTGTTTGTAAGATGAGAGTAATTTTTTTTTCATATATTAAATTTTAGATGTCTTATTTGGATATATAGATTTAACGGTTAGTGTTATTTTTTTTATTATAGTAAAATTTGTTAGAGATAGATTATTTTTTCATAGTCAAATTTTTAATTACATGGAAAGTGATATAAAATGTATGCAATTTATTATTATTATTTTCTAATTGCATGGAAAGTGACACAAAATGTATGTAATTTATGTAATTTCAAACGAAAATAATTAGAATTAAAAATCGTGTATCCTAGTTGTAATTCTATTTCATTTTGAATTTGGAATTGTGAATGGTGTTTCTATAACTGCACAAACACAATATTAGATCCAAATGCAAGATAGAAGAACATTCCCCATTAAATTAGATTGAAACATCAAAGTAGGAAAAGAGATGAAGAACAACACAAATGAAAGCAATCAAATCATATTCTAATGAGCAAACTTTCAATCCCATGGGGGAATTGGTGCCATTTATGTGTAGGAAATGGCCCTTTCCCAACTCCTTGATGTGATTTGATGATCTTGGATGATGATTCTTGATTCCTTGATGCAATTTTTCCAATAACTTTGATAAAACTATGAAACTATGATGGAAATGGATGAAATTGCAAATGGAATTGAGTATAGTAAGCTTGCATGGATTGTGGATCCTCAAGTCAATAGAGAAGCTCTCTATCTATAGGAGATAAGGATGGAGGAATGTGAAATAGGATGAATGTGGGATTAAAGATGGACCAATGGAATTGTGCCACTTGTCAAAATGTGATTGGAGGAGGAATGAGCACATTTTGATGAATGTGCACATAAATGCTATTAGATTAAAATTTGAATTTGGTGAAATGAAAAGTTGGAGGGAGAGAGGAATGGAGTAAATGTCACTTGACTCAAGGCAAAGGACATGTAAGAGGCCTTTAATGCCTTGTTGGAAGTACTCATCCCTTTTGGAGGAATTTTTTGAATTGGAAGAATATTCCATAAAAGATGCCCTTTTGAATAGAAATTGATGAATTAATAAATCAAATAAATTGATTTATTGTGCAAGTTATAAAATCTAGAGGATTGGAGTGATTAGGATTAAGATTAATCATGATTTGATCAATTTAAGTAGAAATTAGGTGATTTGACAACTTTGACTTAGCTTTTAGGATTTAAATAAATCAAAGTTGAGAGGAATAATGATTTTAGATTTTAATTAAATTAAGATTGATTTATTTAATCAAAAGAGGGTGATGTTAGATTAAATCAAATAAAGATTAATTTATTTAATTTAAAAGAGATGACCTTAGAGTTTTAATTAAATAAAGTGAATTATTATATTAAAAGAGAGACTATAGAATTAATTAAACAAAAATGATTTATTTAATTAATGGAAGAGAATGACTTAATCAGATAAATTTGATTTATTTAATTAAGAGAGGAAATGTGATGATTAGAAAGAGATGATTTGGGACGAACTGATATTAGTAAGATCATGACCGGATGTGTAGGATCAATTTGTATTTTTTCCATGTCTATAGGAACCATACTTGATCTCGACATGAATGTCCCTTAGACGTGTGTTGGAATTGAAATACGTTTCTAGATTGAATTTGAAAGTTTCCATTATGAAAGGGCAAGTGGCTCGATAGTGGAAAATCCTACTAGCCACAAGTAGGTTCTAAGTTTAAATATTTGCATATCCAATACTCTCATTAATGTTTATGAAAATATTAATTATTATATAATATTTAATAATATATTAATCGTACTAATATATTGAATTTATATAATGATTCTAAAATATCTTATGTATTCACTAGATTCTAATCTTATTCTATTTAAACTTTACTTCCTAGTAATCCCAAAAAATCGTCACTACAATGTACATTGAAAATCACGACCTAAGAATATGAGGCGTGCAAATTAGGGTACAATAAGTGGCCATATATTTTTAATATATTAAATTTTGGTTATTCTTTTCAAACCTTTGTATTATTTTATTTCCATTCAATTTAAATAATAATTGTTAAATAATAGTTTCAATATATTATATTTATTGTATAATAATTATTTTTTGAAAAAGTTAAAGTAAAAAATCTACACTTTTATTTTGTGTGGTATTTTCTAAAAGTTCCATTTGTCTCCACAATGCGCCTTTGGAATGTGATCACTTTTTCTAGAGCTTTGGTTTTCCACGATTGAATGAGAAAATCCACGTGGCTTTCTCCTAGAAGCTTTTGAAACACTATAAAAGATCAATCTTTAGAATGCATGACTAGTTGAACTACCAACAGTTCTTAGTAAATGAAACACACTGTATACAATAACAAAGGAGACACATTTGTAGATTTCTTCAGTGAAACATAATCAATTTTGATATACCTTTACCTTTCCATAATTGGATCAAAAAAGCCAAGTGGGTATTTTGTTGAAGGTTATGCATTTCATTAATTATTATTTAATATTTTTAATATTATCATATAATAATTAATATTTACATATTATTAATTATTAATCAATATTTATGATAATATTGATTAATGAGTTCATGGAGACTGTTGGGAAGGAGACCGTTGGGGAGAGGACTCTTTTGGTGGTGAGCTTGAGTGATTTGAATTTGAACTCAATCCCTGGAATTCATGGCGACTTTCAGTTCGAGCAGACTATGGATGTGGGGCTTTCTGATGCTGTTGTAGGGAAGTTTGGATTGTGTGGTGGGGATGCGTTGGTGTTTTCTAGGGACACTACTAGGAAGGATGGGTCATGTGGTGAGGATGCGGTCAAAGATGAGACTTCTATGGGAAAGTGTGCGAGTGAGGCTTTCAAGGTGGCTTGTGATGGTTGTCCTACTTCAGAGGTGATACCTAAGGTTTCTGGTTGTCATGAGGCTGCTGGCAATAATGGCTAGGTCCCATTTAGAGAATATTTTGCGACTATTTTGAGTATTCCCTTGATTGAGTTTATTTGATGGGAAATGGTTGGACGGAAGGCCAGTCATCTTTGTTGGGACAAAGATGGGCTGAACTTTTTTCTTCTAGGCTTAAAGGTAAGGGCATTGCATTTCAATTTGTGACCTCTTCTAATGCTGAAGGCAATTTTTCCCTGTCTATTTCAGACTCTCTTGTTCATAAAAATATTGCTAGAATGGACTTTTCTCTGGTTGGAAAGTTCTTAGGTCCTTGACCCAATATTGAGGAGGCTCATTCTTGGGTTTGAAAGAAGTGGGCTTTGAAAGGCCAGGTTGAAGTCGTGGCTATGGCTAAAGGATTTTTCTCCTTTGCCTTCTCTTGTGATGAATACCTAAGAGCTGTGTTTAGAAAAGGACCATGGACCTTTGGGTGTTTGAGCTTGGTTTTACACCCCTGGTAACCTAGGATGGATCTCTCCAAGTGCCTTTTTCATTTTTCCCTTATGTGGGTTAAGTTGTTGAACTTGACCTTGGAGTATTGGGATGAATAAGTGTCTAAAGCAGTGGCTAATGCTTTAGGGTGATTTCTCTCTATTGATGAGGCCACTCTCTCCAGAAGGCGGTTGGTTGCAAAAATATTTTGTTTTATGATTGATCAAGATGCTATGATGCCTAAATTATTTCACCTCAACTCAAAGGTGGGGTCTTGGAAGCAACAAATTATTTTTGAAAATATACCATTTGCTTGTTTCAAATGTAAGAAAGTGGGGCATTGGGCTAAGGATTTCCCTGAAAAGTTATCTCAACCCAAGGTTTCCCCTCAAAAAAAGGTTTGGAAGGTTAAGGAGACCAAGGGAGATGTAGTCTAGCCAGAAAAGGGTGAGTCTACTACTAGTAATGGCTTGGTAGGTGAAGGTAATTTCGAGGCTCATTCGGTACCTAATTCAGAGGTTGTTAAGGAACCTAAGAGAAGTATGGAAGAAGTTGTTGGCCAGTTTGTTGTCCAAGAGATGGATCATGTCTCTGAATCTTTGTGCTCCCCTAAACATCCTATTTTGGAGCTCATTGTTGCCCCTTCTCCCCCACTAGAATGTGTGTCTATGTTGGGGGTTGGTGTTGGCGAGTTGGTGGTTCAAGACACAGGGAATAAGTGTGAAGAAGGCTATATTCTAGTGAGGGGTAGGAAGAAGAATACATATTATTCTCCTCCCCCCAACCACATAAGGGTGTCACCACGAGAAGGCAGAAAGTAGATTGTGGATTTGAATTATGGAGCCAGGGGAGGCCCTCCATGCAAAAAAGCAGGGAGAGGGACTGTAAGCGATATATTGTTGAAATAGTTCAGAAAACCCTCTTTGATCTGTGCTCGAAGAGCACCTCCTCTTCTTGCAAATGAAGATTATTTCCTAGAATATCATGGGGCTAAATAATATGCATAAACAAGACCTCCTAAAGAAAGATCACAAGACATACATCTTGCTGATTGAAGAAACGAAAATGCAAATTGATAAGTTGGAAGCTTTGAAGAACCCCTTTTTCAAGGATTGTGGATTTCATTGGGTTACCTCTAAGGGTGCCTTGGGTGGCATTGCAACATTTTGGAATATGAGATTTATCAAAGGTTTCATGATTGTGGAAGGCTTTAACCATGTGGAGAAAAAGTTTGTGTGGATTAGGGATTCTTACTCTTGGGTTATCTCTAATGTGTATGCTCCTAGTCTGAAGAGAGCTAGGAAGAAATTATGGGATGATCTTGTGAATCTCAGGTTTAGCTTTTTGGATATCCCCTAGATTTTCATGGGAGACTTCAACACTCCTCTTTGTGACACTGAGAAGGTGGGTGGTTCATAGGCCAATCCTAAAAGCCGCTTGGATTTAAGAATGTTCATTAATGATAATTATCTTATTGATGGTAAAATAAATGGGGCGAAGTATAATTTCTCTAACAGGTTTGTGGGTGCAGAAAATATTCAATTATGATTGGATAGATCTCTAGCATCGGTGCCCTGGTTGTGGATTTTTCTTGTTCTTTATCTTCTATTACGAGGTGCAGTTCTAACCACTTCCCCATCTCCTTTGTGGCTGATAAGCTTGGGGGTAAGAAGCGGTTCCCCTTTTGGTTTGAAGCTATGTGGCTTAGGGATCCTAGGTTCATGGATTTCATTAAGAAATGGTGGCAAGTGAATATTGATGGTAGCGTGATGTTCATAATAGCCAAAAAGTTGACTTTTATTAAAATAAATCTCAAGAAGTGGAATAGAAATTTGTTTGGCCATACTTTTGAATCTAAAACTTTGATAATTCAAAGCTTGGATGGGATCTAGAATGAAATTCAGATCAAGGGCCTATCGGGGGATCTCTAGCTGCAGGAGGATGGCCTTCTTGCTAAGCTACATGAGATTGTTGCTAAAGGGGAAGATTTTTGGAGGCAAAGATCACGTGCAATTTGGTTAAAGTCTGGGGATTGCAACTCCAAGTTTTTTTGCCCTCAGGAATAAATCGTCTAATAGGATTTCTTCGATTCTGGCTGATGGTTCGTTGTTGGAGGATGAGGTGGATATTGAAAGAGCGGTTGCTAGCTTCTTTGAGAATATGCTTAAGGATGATCTTTTGTGGGACCAAAATAGGGTGGAGGCTTCACTAGAGGTTATTCCCCATCTCATCGCAAAAGAATTGAATAGGGATCTCACTGTTATCCCTTCTGCTTCAGAAATCAAGGAGGCATTTTTCTCTTTTGAAGGAAATAAGGCCCCTAGGCCTGATGGCTTTCCTTTTTTGTTCTTTTAGTCGCGTTGGGAAATTGTTGCGGAGGATGTGATCAATGGTACTAAGGAGCTTTTTGGGTCCAAAAGATTACTTAGAGAGATGAATGCAACCTTCATCATCTTGATTCCCAAGTCTGTGATGCTAATAACTTTGGTGAGTTTCGTTTAATCAGTCTCTGTAATTCTGTTTATAAATTTTTTTTGAAGGTGCTTGCCACTAGATTACATAAGTGTCTCCCAAAGATATCTATTCAACAAATTGGATTTTTTAAGGGTCATCAGATCCTAGACTCAATTGTGATGGTGCATAAACTATCTCATTCTATTAATGCTTCACAAAAGCCATACTTCTTCCTTAAACTGGACCTTCTCAAAGCTTATGATAGGGTTAATTGGAGATTTCTATTGGAAGTTTTGGGTCACTTTAGTTTCTGTTGGAAGTTTCTTCAGCTTGTTGACCAACTTATATCTACTCCATCATTTTTTGTGATTGTGAATGGTTCCCCCTCTCCTTTTTATGGAGTTCACGTGTTCTGTGACAAGGAGATCCTATCTCTCCATTGTTGTTCATTCTGATGGCGAAGGCTCTTGGTAGAAATATTCAGAGGGTTGTGACTTTCGAGGCTCTGAAGGGACTTTCTCCTTCTTCTAGGTGTGACCCTATTATCCATCAACAATTTTTTGATGACACCATGTTGATGGGTGAATCTTGTATGATTGAATTCAGAGCTATGAAGGGTTTTATTGAGGACTATGAGAGGGCTTTTGGTCAATGTATTAATCTTTCTAAGAGTCAATTTTTTTTTCTTAATACTCCTAAAGCTTTACAGGTGAAGCTTGCTAGGATTCTATCTTGAAATAGGGGTGAACTCCCATCCACCTACTTGTGGCTTTGTTTGTGTATCTCTAAGATCCCATATTCTTTCTGGCTGGGTCGATTGGATAAGTTTAGTAGAAATTTGGTGGGTTGGAAAGGGGCACTACTTAGCCAGACTAGGAAGTTGCAGCTTATTTCCTCCACTCTTCAAAATTTTGTAATGTATGCTACGAGCCTCTTTAGAATTCCTGTGAAATTCAATGAGAAAATGGAACAAATAATGAGAATATTTTTGTAGTTGGGTGTTGAAATCAAAGCTAGAATCCCTCTTGTGGCTTGGGAATTGGTTTGTAAACCAAAGAAGTGGGGTTGTCTTGGCATAAGGAATTCAAAATCCTTTAATAAGGCCCTCTTATCAAAGAATGTTTGGAGGCTCCTTAATGGTGAAGCAGGTTGGGCTTCCAAGGTTAGTAACAAGTATCTGCATGGCCTCGAGAGATCCTATAATTTGTTGACCTCTGATGATATTTCTTCTAGATCTTTTTTTTGGAGGAATATTGTTCCTTGCAGGGATTTGATTGCTAATGGTGTTAGATGGTTTTTGGGTGATGGTACTAGAATACTATTCTTGGAGGATACTTGGTTTGGCTTGAACCCTTTGATCAATCTTCCTTGGGCCTCTCCCATTGTTCCTATTTGCAAATGTCTATTCAACAATTGGGTGGTAGATTATTTTCATAATGGGGAGTGGAAAAATTTGTAGGTTTGGGACCCATCTTTTAAGGTTCTTAAGGATTTCTTGAGCAATGTTCATATCCCCATATTTCGTAGGCTAGATAAGGCTGTTTGGGCTCATTGTGCTAATGGCAATTTTTTGGTGGCTTTTTCTCTTTCTAACCCACTGGATAAACTTGAATCTATTCACTTTTGGGGAAGCTTATGGAACAAGAAGTTGATTGCCAAGGTGAATCTATTCTTCTACCTCCTTATGCAAGGTAAAATATTAATGCAAGATAATCTTTGTAAAAGGGGCTTTGCTTTACCTAATAGATGTGTTCTTTGTGAAGCTGATGTTGAGAGTGTGTTCCATATTTTTCTTGGATGTAATTTTTCCTCTCTTCTTTGGAGTAAATTTCTTGGGTTATGGAACCTAGACTCGGTTTTCCCAGATTCCCTTGATAAATTTGTTGACCAGTGGAAGTGCGCCTCCACTTCTCCTATTCTTTGTGGGCTTTGGAATCTCATGGCTCTACATATTGTGTAGGGAATATGGAAAGAACGAAATAATAGAATCTTTCATGATTCTAAGATTAAAGTTGGCAGTCTCTATATCAAGATTCGTTGGGTGATCTTGGAGAATTTTTCTATCATTGATCCTGATTCTCCTCACTATGCTCCTATTGCATGTTTGACTGGGTATGACCTTTTGGTGATTTCTAATTGGAAGATCCAATCTATTTCGGTCATGAACTCTAAGTCTAGTTTGAAAGATAGATTGATATTAAGTGGAAACCACCTCCTCCAGGGTAGGTTAAAGCTAATTTTGATGGGGTAGTGAAGGTTAACCCCAGGCTTGCAGGTTGTTGGGGGGGGTGTGTGTGTGTTAAGGAATAAAGATGGAAAAATCTTAGGCACGGTGGCACTCCCATTGGTAAATCGACCAATCACTGTGCTGAGGTAGAGGCTACATTTACAAGTATAAAATTTTCTTTGGACAAGGCTTATACCAAATTATGGGTTGAAGGTGATTCTTTGAACATAATTAATTATCTACATGGAACCCACAATCCTAGTTGGAATGTGGAGCAATTAATCAAAGATACTATAATCATGCTAAGTGCTTGTGAAGAGACTCACGTATCTCATATTTTTCGAGAAGAAAACTCATTGGAAGATTTTTTTGTTAATGAGGCTGTGAGATTGAATGAGTTTCATGAATGGGAGGAGGGATCAATCCTTCTTGAGAAATCTAGGAGCTTAATGAAAAATGATGGTGTGGGCTAAGTTGATGTGGTGGCGACATTTAAGCCTAAGTACCTTATTCCAACTCACACACTTTGTGGGTTTCATTCAAATTACTCGCATTCATTTGAACGTTTACAACAAGGGTTTTATTTCCTGGTGTCTAAAGAAATGGGTGGCGATAGAAGTAGAATTGAGTCACATTCTTGTGTGGGTCTGAGGAAGAATAAGAAGCTATGGAAGATTTTGAGCCATGGGAATTTTATGTCAGTTCTTGAAAGATTGTAAGGGAATGACCCAAATGCCTCGATGGAGTTTGTTTCTTATTGGCATAACCGTAAGCTTCAGATAAAGGATTTGGAAGTGGAGGTAAATGAGGAGATGATTGCTTTGTGATGGAGATTCCAATGGTTGGCCATAAATTTTACAATGATAAAAAGAGTAATAAGGAAGTGATGGCCCAGTTCTTTAAAGATGATGTGAGGAAGAAGTTGATTAAGATGGAGAGCTAGGGCTACAAGCACAAGTCACTCAAGAAGATATGGGAAAAGATGGCAGAGGTGATTATACGCTATGTGACGATGGAAGGTAGGTTTACTGCTATACTGGGTCATCATTTCACTTTGTTAAATCACTTTAGACAAGATTTGTTTGTTTCTTTCCCATTTTTTTTCTTTCATCCATGGAGGTTTTAGTGTATGCACATTTAAAAAATAGGAAGGCTCTGGTCCTTCATGAGGGTCTCATCCTTTTAATAATGGAGCATGTTAAGTCTCTTCTCCCTACCCTTTCTATTAAGGGTAAGGAGAAGACTCTGAGTGAAGGGTTTGATTCGTCTAGTTTAGATACCAACAATGTCGAAAATGAGGAGTGGGTTGAAGAGAATAGCCTTAAAAACAATCATGCTCAAAAGCGCCTTGCTTTTTCTGATAGCGAGGACATAGAGGTGGGCTCAGATGATTCTTCTCCTAGGAAGGTGGAGTTAGCTGTTGGCCAAGTTGAAATTGAAGATGGTGGTAATAAGGAGGGTTTGCAAGAGAATGTGCTAGCCTTAGAGGCCAAGGACAAGCCGAGGAGGTTGTCCAAATGCATTGCCAAGCTGAAAAACCAGGTCTTGAATGTTCTTGCTAAGAATGCCAAGGCGATTGGTAAGGAAAAGGTGATAGGAGAAAAGGCAGTGGATATTGAGGACTCGTCGGTTCAGAACTTGACCAATGATGATTTGCAGGAAGAAAATAAGGGTCAAGATGAGGAAGATTCTAAGAAGATGAATGCTAAAGAGAAACCACTAAAGGTAGATCCCCTTTCTGAGGATTTTTCTTATTTAAATGATGAATCTCCCTCAATGCTTGAGCTACTGGACATGGCAAGGGCTAGGGCCACTAGTAATTTCAAATTGGCTAAGTGGACTCTTCAAGAGTTTAATAAAGTTAACATTAAAATTAGGGGTTTGAAGGAGAATTTGAAGAATATTCCCAAAAGCTCAATGTCAGACATTCTGATTGATAGAATTGTGGACCTAGAGGGTTCGTTCCATGATTTCAAAAAATTGTGTGATGATCGGTTGGCTGGGTTAGAATCCAAGGTTGTGGGCACCAATGCAGACATTAAGTAACTACTGCATGCATGCCATATTTCTATTAAAAATAGTGTGGACTCCCTGGAAGTCCTGTTCAGAATGATTAGTGAACTAAGGGAGGACCAATTGTACTTTTCCGAGTTAATGGAGAAGGAGCATGCGGCTAAGGGAAAAGGAAAAAAGGGAGCAAAAGATGATAGAAAGGGCCCTGCTACTAAAGGGCTTGTTGATTGGAGAAGATCCTTTGAAGCTGAGAAGGAGCTCCTAGACATGATTGATCTGCACATGAGCCAGGAGCTTGAGGTGGCCAATACCTTAAGCAGTATGAAATAGTGCTAAGTTCTCTTTGTCTACTATTTTCTTTCTATTGGGTCTCGGTTTTCTTTTTCTTTTTCTTTGTTGTTTCAATGCTATTGAGAGTTGTTGATGGTTTACTATTTTATCTCTAGTTCAACATTCTGTTTGTTTTGTTTCCTTCGTGTTGGTCTGCTGATGGTGTCCTTTTTCCTATCTTCTTAGTAGCATTTTGTATCTTACGTTGTAAAGGGTTTCGGGTCCCTTCAAAACCTGTTTTTCTTGTATAATCAAAACATTGATTAATGAATAATATTTATTTATTCTAATCTATTGAATTTATATAATTATTATAAAATATATTATTTATTGAATAGGTTCTAATATAATTTTATTTAAACTTTACTTCTCACAAAATAACATGAAGGCATGAGCCAAACGAGGATACATTACATAGAAAATATAACAAATGTTGTTGAAAAACTTTGAGAATACAAAAAGGACCCTGACATATTTGCTCTCTAACAAAACAAACAAATGCTCTTGAAAAAATTTGAAAATATAGAAAATACCTAACATATTTTTCTCTCTCAGGGAAAAAACATTTGACAAAACATATTTCACTTCTAGAAATGCATCCATTAAAAGATTCACATCCATATAATATTTAAAGTTGAAATGCTACGAAATTTAAGATACTGTGTAAGCAAGTTAATTAGAACAAAAATTTAATTGATTTTCCTAGGTGCAAGTATAGACAAAAAAGTGGTGCACAATAATTGTGATCCAATACAGAGATACAAAATCCACATTTCAGTGATATAATTGTATAGGAGTGAATTTGCACCCCTAACAAAAATTCCACTTCTACCCTTCCTCACTTTAGAAAACAAAATTCGAAGGATTAATTCCACATAAGCCTATTGTCCTCATTCCACTTGGCACATATTTTGAGTGTCGGTGGAGGAATAAATGTTGGGGATGCCTACACGGTGCACAGACATCCGCATGCCGTGCTTATGTCCCTGGTAGATTCCTACGGTTGGAACTTGCAGAGGTGTTACACTTCCCATTGGAAGTTGATTTGTAACACCCCCTTCAATTGAGCGACCTGAATATGAATGTTCTCTTCACTCTTTCCTTCATATTCACTATTCATTCATCCATTTTCAATTCTCTACATTCTCTAGCTCTCTTCACAATCCTTCTACAATCGCTTCAAGCATTCAAGTAACATTTTTGCACTCCATAGCAGCAATTCCATCACTTGATCAACTCAATAGAGAAAGTGTAGAACAACACCATTGCAATAGAGGCTTGAGTTCCTCTCATTCTCTCCCCCATTAGCCTTGAGTGTTCTTAGTGGAGGTGGTAATATTTCTACTCCTCTCCTCTATTATTTGGTTGAGTAAGCACATTATTGTTTTGTAGTTTATTAGTGTTCTTTGCTTATTTTCCTTATTTATCATACTATTTCTCTATCATTACAAAATTGGTTGTCTGTGGAGGTGGAAACACCAAAATGGGGGTTTGACTGAGGTAGACCCCTATACAGTCCCCCAACAATTTTCCTCTTTGTTGTGTGTAGGTGGATGTGCTTCGTGGAGCTAGCTGGCAAACAAGCTTTTGTGTGAGATAATTCTTGTCACCCTAGCATTAGTCTACTTATTTTATCATATCCGTTTATATGTTTCTTACTTCATAGTATTATTTTGTTCACTTATAAATCATTAACTAGGCTGCTAGTTCTTTTTCTAGAGGTTAAATCTTGTCTTTCTGGTCCTATGGCCATACGGATGCTATCGCACCTGAGAGACACCAACGCATTGCACCATTGTCCCAGAACCATGCTTTTGTTCTTTGATAGAGAACTATCTTGTTAGGAATAAGGTGTCTCAACCTTGGATAATTCCTATTCTTATTATTTGTTTTGTAAAATGTATTTCTTGCAAATAATGTAATTAAGTGTGAGTGTACATGTCTAGTTGGCATGTTGATGTGTCACTCCACTTGATGTGTCAACATCTTGAATTGTGTGTAAGGAGATCATGGCTGAAACGGTTATGACAGATTCCTATGACACATAAGAGCTATTTCTATAAAGATTCAATGATGGGTGAAGACATGTGGCAATTGAATAAGTTGAGTGCTATACACTCTTCCATAATCGTGGGATTCGGGGCGTCACCCCAAAAAATATTTTCGGGTTCCTATTTTCTCGGAGAATGGTAAAACCCTAATACAGCTATCTTTGGAAGTTGCCCTAAAAAGGAAAGCGCATGATATAAGCATTTTTTAGGGTTATAGACTGTGATAGGAAAAGAGTGTATTGTTGGTATGATCTCGTGCTACTGGATTTGTCTTTGAGTGTCGATTGTCTCCTAAAAGAACTTGCATTGCAAGTGTGTTGTAACCGTTGTGTTGAAGATAATACATTGTGCAGGTTTTGGAGTGCTGGGGTTTTTTACCGAAAGGTTTTCCCCAGGGTAAATCATTGTGTCATTCTCTATTTTCTGTATGCATGGTATATGGCTGCAATATCATTGTTAAAGTAGTTAACGAATCTGAAATTGTAAGGATTTAAAAGAATTTGCACAATACTTTCCTTTAGAGATTAGTGTAGGAAGCTGTTTCTGCACCTGAGTTTCCTTACATATCTGAGAGACAGAGTTGACCCTGAAAATTGACTCCCCTAGTCCCCTCTTAAATCTCAGGTTTGTAGAGTGATCAAAGGATCTTATAGTCCTCATCATTCTCATCCCGCATTTCCTAACACTCCCTTAAACTGAGGTAAGTTAGGGAAAATTTCTGATCTCGAACCTCCTTGACTTGGGGCCTTGACGTGGTTGGTCCCCCTCTCTTACATTTTTGGTGAACCCGACGTGAACCAACATCTACTCATTTTTTCGGTGTTTGAGCTTTTCCTTGTACCCTTTGATCATTGTGTCCCTGTGTGTTGTGAAGGTTTATGAGCATCACAACCTAGTCCATGACCTCTGGGTATATTGTTAGGAAAAGTTTACGACACCTTCCGATGGAGAAGACAAATGTCACTTCTAATTTCTCTACAGGTCTCTTTTCCGATTCTATGGTTGGCATGACCACTCAGGAGCAGGTATCACAGGGTGATTCTGTTGGAATGCTGGATACACAGGTTCACTTGAGGAAGCTATAGACTTCAATGGAGGACCTTTTCCAAGAAGAAATATTCACCCACATAGAAATTATGATAATGACATTCAAAATAGAGATTCTATTATGATGATCTGGATTGTTAATTACATAGAGTACATATGCCTGATTAAATAGGCAAGAGCTAAACCTAGAATGCATAAGATGTTGCCAAGTGTTCAAATCACACTACATGTGACAACATGAAACCCTACCTAGGGAATGATAACAAGATGGAGATAACTTCTAGAAAAGACAACTCATCTTCTAGAAGGGAATCTTATCTCAACACCATTATTTAAATGATAAAAAGTAACCTAGGACTAATATGATTAATTAACCCTAAGTTAACTTATGCTAGTGTAATAATTAATTAATTACGCTAACACCCCCCCATAAGTGCAACTTAGGGAGGAAATGAAAATGCAATGATTATGCATGATGATGATGGGTCCGAGCTGATGGCCATATTAGGTACCCATGTACATAGGATGAAAATGCAACTAATCTCCCACAAATGGAGAAAAGGGAAAAACCCAGTGGGAAGAAAACCCCTCTCAACAAAGGAGATAAAAAGCAAAAAGGTGATAATTTGGAGGACTCAACATCATCCCCCCTAGGACAACATTCATCACATGAATACAAAAAAGATTAGGAGACTAGATATCCCCCCCATAAAGGAGATCCTATCTATTAACAAGAGTAGTGATCAAAGCATGCCCCTTGCCTAGATTCTCAGTTGAGACAATTGCAGTAGTACCTGAAGATGACTCTTCATGTGAAGAAGAGTGGGATGAGAGAACAAAATAAGAAGGAAGAGTGATGTTCTGATCCTTGAGAAGTTGTCTCAGTTCATGAATCTCCTTCTTAAAACAAGTCTCCTCACGATGTCCAAGCCCATTACAAAAGTTGCATTTGGGCCTCTCCTTTGTAGGCCTATCTACCTTGTGCTGTGATGATTCAAAAGATCCTATCTTGAATTTTCCCTTATGCTTGCCTTTCCCTTTGGATGGTGCTACAATGAGAGCATGAGACGTTGAAGATGAATCAACTTGGAGGAGTTTAGATTGCTCCCTAGTCAATTGCTCATAGAAAGTCTCAAATGAAGGCATCACAAAACTGTCTCCAAGTTCATCCATTGTAGAATAAAAAGAAGTAGCAAAGTAGGAAAAAGAACCTTTTAATTTAGACAAGATCATGAAGATGCTTTCTTTGTCAGTTTTGTCCTTACCACACCCTGCAAGTTGAGTCCTCAAGGACTTGAATTTTACCAAGTAATCATCAATAGAGGGAAAAGTATCAACTGAGAGTGAAGCAATCTCTGACTCTAATTGAAGTGCCTGAATATCACTTATTGAACCAAACAATGTCTTGAGCTTATCCCAAACTTCTTTAGGAGTATTACACCCCTCGATGTGGAAATACAGTGAATTGGAGATATGAAGAGCAATAAGTCCCATAGCCTCCTCACACTTGATCCGATTCTGAAACCTCTCATATTCACTAGTTAGATTGGGTTGATTCACATCCAATGTAGACCAAAGACCTCTAGACCAGAGGAGACGTTGCATACCAATTTTCCATGTGTGGTAATTGTGGGGAGTTAGAAGCTCAAAACCTGATTCAGCCATTAGAGAGAAAAAGAGAACAAGACAAAAAATCTCTGAAAAGGAATGTTGAAAATCTGATGATAGTGTTGAAATGCTAGAAAAACACAATAATACCCTGCTGATGACAGAATTTTGACAAACTGAAAAAGTATTACCTCCAAAACCCCAAATTAGGGTTTTCACTTCAACTGGATGGTATGTCTTATAGAAGAAAAATCTGGAAAAATAGAGTGCATCACTGAAAAGTAGATGTCGATACCTTTCCAACGGTATATTGTTTGTGAATTTTTGATATCGTATGCGAAAGATATGGCCTTTGGAAGATCACTGTTGTAGTAGACCTGCACAGACTAAACGGGTGCAAAAAGATAAGCACCAGGGGGCCGAAAAAATGGAGCCCTTGGTCATTGATAGGACCGTGGGCTTAGTATTGCAAAAAAATGAAGCGCCGCTGGGCGGAGTGGCAGTGGAGCGGCGGTTGAGCGGATAGGGCGGTGCCGCTGGGAACAGGCGGGGCCTCTGGTCATTGGGGCCGGGACAAACACCTTTGAGCGGTTGGCTGGAGCACAGTCGGTGGGGAAACACTGGAGGTCGGCAGGAGGTCGGCAGGAGGTCGGATGTGATTGGGCCAACAGAGGTGATGGCCGATGACGACAACCGAAGGTACAGGGCTGGTCGGAGTTTGTAGACCAAAAAAAGAATATTGCAAAGAATTTGCAATAAAGCTGAAAATTGTATATATATATTTTTTAAAAAACCTGCAAATATTAATGCCGACTGACGAAGAACTATAGTCCCCCAAAAAAATAATTAATCCGACCTATATTTTAATTGCCAGTCGCTCGCAGAACGAAATTTTTGCAAGAACTATAGAAAAAATAGTCCGTTTTTAGAAATAAAAAATGCCCAATGATCTAAATTTTTTTTGCCATGATGGAGGACTGAAAGGGAGGATATTTTTTTTTGCAAATGTGTACAGATAGTACAAAATGCAAAATCCCTAGATATACCTCAAATGGCTGAATATGTCCAAATCAGAGCCAAACTTTCTTGATCCTGGGATAAACCTTCACTGGAACAAATCTGATACCATGTTGGAATGCTAGATACACAGGTTGCCTTGATGAAGTTGCAGACTTCAATGAAGGACCTTTGCCAAGAAGAAATATTCACCCACATAGAAAGTATGATAATGACATTCAAAATAGAGATTCTATTATGATGATCTGGATTGTTAATTACAAAGAGTACATATGCCTGATTAAATAGGCAAGAGCTAAACCTAGAATGCATAAGATGTTGCCAAGTGTTCAAATCACACTACATGTGACAACATGAAACCCTACCTAGGGAATGATAACAAGATGGAGATAACTTCTAGAAAAGACAACTCATTTTCTAGAAGGGAATCTTATCTCAACACCATTATTTAAATGATAAAAAGTAACCTAGGACTAATATGATTAATTAACCCTAAGTTAACTTACGCTAGTGTAATAATTAATTAATTACACTAACAGATTCAAGATTCTTTAATTAAACTAACTGTGTCCCTACTCCTACTGTGTCACCTACATCATCTTCCATAGGTGAGCGTGAAGTTGTCGACATCCTTTTCAAATATGTCGCTAGTCTGAGCAAGGGGTTGGGTGCTTTAGAAAATCACTTGGAAAAGAACCCGAAGTTGGCTAGGGCTGCTAAAGTTATCAGCAAAATAAAGTATATGGTAGAAAAAGACCGAACAAGCATAAAACTCTTGGATAGTCTCACTAGTCTGGCTGAAGCGTGCACCCCTTTGAAGCATTGTAGCATGATACAAGGTGGCACCTTCAAAGAAAATGAGAGCCAGTTAGGGTTGTTGATGCCTCCCACATCTATGTACATGGCTGACACGGTCCCTTCGATCAATATCGTTGCTCCTTTTGAAAGTTCTGAAACTTTCAAAATAAATAGAAACCCTTTGAGTTTCCACCTCACCCCTCCTACTGCCCCCGATAGTGGGGGATTTTGTGGGATGATTTGTGGTGGCTTTGGCAGTGGTAGCTTCAGTGGAACTAGCGAAAGTGGTTTCGATGGAGGTCATGGTGGTGGATTTGGAATTGGCAGTGGCTCTGGCGGAGGCCATGCTGGTGGCGATGGCATCGATGGTAGTCATGGTGGTAGTTCTAGCAGTGGCTTTGGTGGTGGTTCCACTGGTCCTATATCTTCTAATGACCTGATTTTGAATACCCCTCTTCAGAATATGGGGAAGATGTAGAACCAGCTAGTGAACCTTTCCCAAGTTTCTTTCCAGCCTATCTTCCGGCCTTTCTTCTGACATAGTCCATTGTCGGTAGCAATCCTAAAAACTCCTTTCCCGCAAGGGATGGAGATTCCTAAATTCAAAAAATATGGAGGAAAATGCAAATGTATGTGTCCACCTTTAATTCCTAAAGCACAAAATTCTTCCATCATGATGCGTTGATGGAAAAATTATTCCCCCGATATCTCAAGGACACAACAATCGAGTGGTACTGTTCCTTTCCTGACAATTCCAACTTTACGTTTGATCAGCTTGTGAACCATTTCCTATGATAGTTCCAAGCCAACATCAGACCTAAGATGACCTTCTCTGACCTTGTCTGATGTAAACAAGGGGATAATGAGAAGATTACCGATTTTATAGTGCGGTATCAGGTGCTCTTTTCACAAATATGATACCCATTACCAGACTCGGATGTGTAGAATATTTTCATAGGGAACTTACAAAGGCCTTGGAAAGAGAAGTTTTCCCTTATGAAATACCCTTCTTTCATGCATTTGTGTGCAGCCCTATGGGAATATCAGCAGATGGTGGTTCAGTTCAGGGAAACTTCTTCACACTCCCGTCTTGAAGGGAAGTCCATTGTATCAATCTCTGGAAAAGGAAAAGTCATTGTGAATGTAGTAGCCACTGTGGATGACAATGACCTCAAACACAACTGAAATTTTACAAAGTTATTAGAATCTTATTCCTCCATCTTACAAAAGTTGTTGAAGGATAAGATCGTTAGCTTTCCATGCCCTAAACCCATTAGGGAACCTTACCCTAGCTAGTATGAAGCAAATACCTATTATTAGTACCATTGAGTTAACAAACATGATATCAAACATTTCATGCACTTGCATCATGAGATATAGGATCACATCGAGGATGATACTATTCGTCTTGATGGAAGCAAACAAAATACGAAAAAATAAGTGGAAAAGGCTAATAGTGAATTGCAGATATACATGGACCTGTTTCTTTCATATTCTGCTAACATGATTGTCGATCCCTCTGATTCTATTACTTAGCCTAAAGCATATTTTAACATGGTTATTGTTACTCCTTCTCCTCATCTTACGACCGGTTCGATGGATATAACATTCACTTCGTAAGATGTATCGGAAAATGAGAAACCTTCTCCGCTATACATTCCTGCCCGCCTCAATAGCAACATTCTGATGGGGGTATTAGTCAACCCATGAGTAGAGTGAATGTAATCATGGAGGAGAAACTATTTTTAAACTCCTTGCAAAAGGAGGAATATGAAAAAATCAAGTCCATCATCCGTACGCATGATGGCCTTGCTCTTAAACCCTATGGATCGAAAACTTTGTCCATCCTGGTTGGACCTACGAATGTAGACATGATTTTTGATGTTATTCCTGATTGGACCTATTCAGGGTGAAGCTAGGCATACCTTGGCTAGCTTCCATGAATGTGATTGCCTCTATCATTCATAAGTGTTTAAAGTTTTCCCATGAAGGTGTCGTTCACATAGGGCATGAGACTCAATACCAGCCCATGTTGTCCTATAGGGGATATTCATTGGATCACTTTTGGCTCACTCTAGTTGGTCCGCTTCCTCCAAGAATGAACCTAATTTATAAGAACCACGTAAAGTATAAAATGGGAGGCAAGGGAAAGTTGAAATTGACCCTTCTCATAGCAGAACAGCTAGCTGCCTCCTTTTCCTGGAAGGGAAAGGAGAAGCTCACTCCTTCTTGGGCTACCTCATCCACTCGTCTTTCTTGGGAGGAGTACTGGATGAGTAAGCTTCGACTTTACCCACTAAGTTCGATGGTGTTGGCTTGGTGCAAACTGAAGATCAAGATATCAGACCTCCCTACCAAGCATCCTAGACCTTAGTACTACTTGTATGGTAGGAAGAAATCCCCCCATGGGGAATCCTCTATGTCCCAACCTCTACGGCCTCCTACCACTCCTACCTCTAAAGTAGTGAACGGGAAGATGCTTGTTTCTGAGGTGTTGGAACCGACTCCCCCCACTGTCTCTGAACCTGTCCCTCTTGCTCCTATGCAAGATTTTTTCCCTCCATTGGAAATAGTTGTGGAGGACACTCCTATGGCTGAGCAGGTGTCTTCCACTCCTTCGCAACCTCTAGCCTCTAGTTCTAAGAGTTGCAAAAATTGCCTTGCACATGAGTGCAAGTTCCAGAAAAAGTATCTCTTGGTTGAGGAGGCCACCTCACAGAGGAAGGAAGAGGAGATGACTACCCCTATTTTAGGGCCTTCTATTGTTTCCTCCTCTCTCCTCCCTTCCATTTCCATTCAAACCAGCTCTGTATCACTTTTGACTTCCATTGCAAGCACAAATGCACCTGACCTTAGATAGGCGTAGGTGTTCATCGCTCCTTCAATAGAGCCACCCTTGTTGACATCTGTTCTAGATGTCCCACCTTTCCCAAAGCCTATAGATATGACTAACACCTCAGTTGTATTTTTTGTGGTTCTTTCCTCCTCTTCCTCTACCCTTCTTGCCTTGTTTGTGGGGAGTTCGCCTCCCTCGATGAAGAAAAAGGTAGAGAGTGGTCCTTTCGACAACACAGGATGTAAGAAGGTCCCACCTTCTCCAAGAGGAAACCTCATGCTGACTTGTTATGTCCTAGTAACAGAACCAGTCCCAACCTCCCTTGAGTTCGTCACCACTCCCGAGTCACTCAATGAGCTTAATAGTGAACCTCAGGTGCAATCTCCTCCGTCTGTCGAGGTGAAAGATGGTACTCCTATTAAGTGCATGTTTAATGAGTGGTGGATGAAGTTTTGACCTTGTCAGCGAGCTTCACAAAGTCATTAACCTTAGACCCACAGGAGTTGAGTGATGGAGACCTTACAAGTCCTTCTTCCTTAGCTCTTGTTGTAGGAGGGTTGGAAGCTCCTCCCCTTAACATTCCACCACTGCAAACTCATCCTCCTTCCCCCTACGATGATCTAGAGTGGGAAGGTGATGACATCTTGGTTGATTAGTGTTAGGGGGAGACCTCTTCTTTATCTTTAGATTAGATTAGATGTGTGTGTGTTGTGATGCGTTCCCTCGTAACTGTGATATGTGTTCCTGGATGAACCTCATCACCCCTATTGGTGCTTGGATACAGGCATGGTGTTTGTGTTTTAAACCTTCTTCTATTTGTATCATCATTCTTCCATGTTTTTGATTGACTTTTAGAAAATTGGGACGATGCAAAGCATTGGGAGCATTTAGGCTTCCCTTCCATGTTGACCCAGTTTTTTAATTTTTACTTTGTCTTCTCATGCATTCCTCACATGGCCTGATATAGTAGGGGGTTGATGACAGTTTCTTTATATACTATTATTATACATATATATATATATTTATTAGTAGTTTTGACCCTGAAATATCAAGCTACCCCTGTGCCCTTTGTTCATGTGCTAAATCCTTTTTCTTTCTCTTTATCTTTCTCTCTTCTTTGCTTGAGTTGTCACTCTCATGTGTGACAATGCCACCTTTACACCGCTTCGATCTTCAGAAAATGCATGCGTGGCCAACGAATATTTTCTCAAGATTCTTCACACACTTCTTTGTTAAGATTTCATTCTCAACTTGAAACCCTAACAAAACATGTTTCCTTCATCATGGGTTCATAAAGAAAGGACTTGAAAACCCTCCTCCGAAGTGAGAACAATTTTGATTTTCCCCTCACATGGGGGAATATTCTTTTTTTCGAATTCGTTGATGAAGTGAACATATTTTAGAAGGATTCCTTGATGATGAATCAATTCAAGAAAGAAGGCACTAGCTTTCGACAATGCATCCCTTGAGTGGACCTTTCCTTTTTAAGCCGAGTTCCCGAGGGACCCCTTCGAAAGTTTTTATCTCAAATGAGCTCTATTGCATCTAGCTTGGGGGCAACCTGAATAGATCTATTGCACATCTATTCATCTAGCTTGGGGAAGCCTGATTAGACCTGCTTCACATCTTTGCGTCTAGCTCGAGGGAAGCTCGACTAGACCCACTTTACATTTTTGCGTCTAGGTTGGGGGAAGCCTGACTAGACCTCGCTTTTTCAAATAGTGCATCCCTTGAGTGGACCCCTCTTCCTTTTGTAGTGTTCTCAAGGGACCCCTTTGAAAGTCTTCCAACCTATCGATGGTATGCGTGACTATCCTCTTACTTTCCTGTGTGGTCACTTCCTGACATGTTCTTTCTACGGGTAAACATGTCGCCGCCTTGCGGAGTTTGATTTTTTTGGTTTCCCTCATGTGAGAGTTCTTGGCAGAAACGTTTCTTGCAAATCTGTGGGTCTGTAAGCCACTTTTATCAATCTCCTCCATGTGAGTTTTCTTGAAGGATACCTTCCTTGTAGGTCCATGAGCTTGTAAGGCACTTTCTTTCTTCAGCTTTATGGTTCTGCGGAGCTGTGAAGCCCTTTGCCTATCCTGTATTCTGAGGTTCACCAAATCATGGTCTGCTTCCTCAACAGTTTAGGTATACATCTCTTACCCTACTACTTCTTCGATCTACTTTACCGAAGAACTCATCAGTATTCATGCTCGCTAAAGTGGGAGAAAAATGTATAGGAGCAAATTTGCACCCCTAATGCAAATTCCCATTTTACCCTTCCTCACTTTAGAAAATCAAATTTGGAGGCTTAATTCCAGATAAGCCCATTCTCCTCATTCCACTTGGTGCTTGTTTTGAGTGTCGATGGAGGAATAACTATCGGGGATGCTTGCACGGTGTGCTTACGTCCTTGGTAGATTCCTGAGGTTGGAACCTGCAAAGGCATTACACTTCCCATTGGAAGTCAATTTGTAACCTCCCCTTCAGTTGATCGACCTGAATATGGCTGTTCTCTTCACTATTTCCTTTATATTCACTATTCATTCATCCATTTTCAATTCTCTATATTCTCTAGCTCTCTTCACAATCCTTCTACAATCACTTCAAGCATTCAAGTAACATTTTTGCACTCCATAGCAGCAATTCCATCACTCCATCAACTTAGTAGAGCAAATGTAGAACAACACCATTGCAGCAGAGGCTTGAGCTCCTCTCATTCTCTCCCCTATTATCCTCGAGTGCTCTTGGTGGAGGTGGTAAGCTTTCTACTCCTCTCCTCTATTATTTGGTTGAGTAAGAACATTACTGTATTGTAGTGTATTAGTGTTCTTTGTTTATTTTCCTTCTTTATCATACTATTTCTCTATCATTGCAAACTTGGCTATCCATGGAGGTGGAAACACCAAAATGGGGGTCTGACTGAGGTATAACCCTATACAGCCCCCCAACAATTTTCCTCTTTGTTGTGTGTAGGTGGACATGCTTCGTGGAGCTAGCTAGCAAACAAGCTTTTATGTGAGATCATTCTTGTCACCCTAGAGTTAGTCTACTTGTTTTATCATATCCGTTTATATGTTTCTTACTTCATAGTATTATTTTGTTCACTTAGAAATCATTAACTAGGCTATTAGTTCATTTTCTAGTGGTTATACCTTGTATTTCTGGTCCTATGGCCATATGGATGCCATCAGACTTGAGAGATGCCAATGCATCACATTGTCATCCTAGAACGACACTTATGTCCTTTGATAGAGAAATATCTGAGACACATAGTTGACCCTGAAAAATGACTCGCCTAGTCCACTCTTAAATCTCGGGTCTATATAGTGATCAAAGGATCTTATAGTCCTCATCATTCTCATCCCTCCTTTCCTAACGCTCCCTTAAAATGAGGAAAGTTAGGTTAGCCTGCTGCTCTTAGCCCTCCGTGACTTGGGGCCTTGATGTGGTTGGTCCCCCTCTCTTACAATAATATAATATGGTTCAAAATATATCTATTGATAGAATTTAAGCATTGGAATGTAATAGCTCTACAATTTCTACTTCATATTACTTAAATAATAATTTATAATCATTAATATTAATTGTAATATATTTATATAATGATTTATGCTATATATTTATTATTTATAATAATTAATCATTCACTTGGAGTTTCTTTCAATGTCAATTTTGAAGGACTATATAAATTTAATATATTAGATCAAATAATATATAATTCACTATTAATTAATAATTAATCTTGTCATACATATTAAAATTTTAAATAATATTTAAAATAAAGATTACACTTTTATAGTTTTTAAAAAGCATTTGTAATACAATCACATGGACTTTCTATGTCAATCATGAAAATGAAAAGTTGTAACAAAACTAATCATGTTCCAAAGACGCATCGTAGAAACAAGTGGATGCTTCAACAAATACTGCAAAAAAGAGAAGTGTACAAAAGCTTGCTCAATCGATTCACAAAAACCATGAGCGGGCTTGTGTGATTACATACTATAATAATTATAAAAAATGTTACTTTTAATCTATTATAATACTATTGATAATATTAAATTATTTTATTATAATATACTATATTACTAATTATATTATTTATCTTGTGTGTGGTAGGGTGGGAATCCCTCCATGGTGGTAGAGGGAGATGGCATGAGCTGCCATGTTGGCGGCAAGTTGGGAGGGTCTTGATCCTAGTTGGTAGCTTTGAAGGCAAGGTGACGAGGGCTTGTTTTTCGACAAGCTGGGAGTATGGGGAGGACAACTATGGCACTTGTTTCTTTGAAAAGGTGATGATCGTTCTTCATGGTAAGTGAAAAATCTTCTCTACTAGGACAAATCACATGTAGGAGGCAGTAGATTTGTGAGGTTGGCGGTGTTTTCGTGGGCCGAATTCATTTATTTCTTTTTGAGCCTTTATTTTGGTATAAGTGATCTTCTCGTATGTGTGAAGCTTTGAGTTTTTTCTTGTTTCTACCGAGAGCTTTTAGTGTGGAGCCGAATGGCGAAGTATTCCAAGTTATTCATTGATTTTTCATTGGCGGGCTTGGCATAGTTTGGGGCCGATACCCCCATCCCGCTTCACTTATCGAAGAGGCTGACTTCTTTGGGGAAGTCACAGGCCAATGACTTAAGTGCATATTGCTAAATTATGAGCCGCTGGTGCTAGTGGTTGTGAAAATGGTTCCGGGGTCCAGCCATTTGGAAAGTAGAGAGTATGGAAGAGACAATTTGCTAGTTTTTTCCTGATTCTTAGCTTCTCTGTTGGATAATTTGGTGCCAAAGGTGGAAGCAAGAAGCTTAATGCTTAAAATATTTAGACCAGATTTGGTTGAAGGGATGGATGCGATTCTTCATGTGGTGGTTGAAGGTAGAGGATGTTTGAGGCCTTGTGACATGCACAGGATGAGCTCGGAGGATACTGTGAAGATATACCCATTCCTCCTGGACTTGGTTTGATGCGGCATTAGGCGATTGTGGCGGTTGCTATGGTTTTTCTTAAAAAGTTCTTTGGGCTAATGGCAGTCGATAGTGAGGATTGGAAGGAAGAATTTGAAGATTTTGAAAGGTTGAATAAATTTCTGTAAGTTGGGTGATGGTTATTTTTTTGGATCATAGGCGTTAGTTTCTGGTTCATCTCTACTTTGAAAATCATGTATGGTTAATCGTTGTCAAATATTTTAAATGGGGATTTTTTGGTTGAATTTCCTAGGGGTTTGTTTTGGAATTTAGATGGTCATTGTAATCAAATTTTTTGTGGGATGGATAGCATGCTATAAATTTTCCTAATTACCTACATGGTAGATGTTTTTATTTTGGCTTAATATTAATAAAATATATCTCTTACGTATCAAAATAAAAAATTAAAAAAAATATATATATTATTTATCTTAGTTGGCGAGCTTCAATGTATATAGTTGGGATGATCTTCCCATCTTATGTGGAATATATTAGAATAATTATATAAATTGAATATACTAGAACAAATAATATATTATGAAAGCTTACCAATGCATACTTTAATTGATTTTAAACAATGCAATAGCATATATTTTGGGTATATAATGATTATGCTAATATAATTTTTATTAAGTACAAAATCTCAAAAATCATTATAGAAAGTACTAGTTTATGAGGAATTCATTAGAATACATGAGATCTACTTATTGGTTTCCAATTGACAATAATTTTACTATTACAAAATGCAAGGTAATGGATAGTTTCCAATAAATACTCATAGTTATACAAACAAAAACATCAAATATTTCTTTGGACACTTGCAATTACTATCTAGTGATTTTGGTTAGCATTTCTATAAATTTTCATTTAATATAAGAGATTTGGCTATTATAAATACTTGTCTAAAAGCACAAATCTTAATGTTCTATTTTAAATGTGAAGCATGCAAATTTTTTTCATTTATGCTTTTATAAATTATTATTTCATAAGTTGTACTTATACTTATTTTTGCTAAATTAAACTATATAGTCGCAATATGATACAAAATTTAGTGAAAAAATATTGACAATGATCAGAAAATAATACATACATGTACATATTTTTTTAGCCTACTATAGTTTTCCTTTTTTATCAATCCCTTACATAAGATGAGGCAAGTAAAATGAATTTCAAGTATACAAAATAATTATTAAATTTTAAAAATTATAGTTAAATCAGATAGTGGACACATAAGTCATCTTAAGAAAAATATACTACAACAATAAAAAAATTGTACTGCATTTATTACCATAATAAATACAAGTATTGTATATAGAATAACAATAATTACTTCAATTTTCACTTTTCTTATTATTTTTCAGCTAGACACTAGGAAACCTAGATTAAAAAATTTTAAATTTTTTATTATTGTTGGAACACGTTTGTCGTTGCGCCAAAAGATCGACCTATTAATGCCCGATACAAATTCCAGAGATAAACAAATCCACAGGAGGTGGATAATCCATGTCTCGAATCCAAAGGGAGACACTGGCAATTAGTCCAACAATCCTCCAATCAATGTCACCTGAGGGGATTCTAACCCGCAAACATGGCTTTGATACCATTTGGTGGAACAGATTTTCTGCTGCACAAAAAGATTGGCCTATTAACACCTGATATAAATTCCACAGATAAACGTATCCATGGGAGGAAATTAGTCCATGTCCTAAATCCAAAGGGAGACACTGGTGATTAGTTCAACAATTATTAAGCTTTTTAATTGTATTTATTTATTGTGAATGTTTACATGGAACTTCACAAAAGCACATTGCAAGAATATACCCAAAAATTGCATGTAGGTTTTCCTGTTTATCACACTATCAGACTGGGTCCTATGAATGCCCCAAAATTCAATTATTTTGTTACTATCTAGGAAACCACATATGTATCTAGTGAAAATCATCGAAACAAAAAATATGTCGAGCAATCGATTGTTGAAGTTGCCATAGCATTCTTTAAAAAAAAAATAGTAAATATTGATTTCAGGTAACTTTTATGTATCTTTGTGAATCAAAATATTTAAATAATATTTTTTATTCTAAACACAATTTTTCTATTACAAATTAGAACACACTATTATATAAATAACCTAATGGGGTAATTTACTTTCTTGACTATTTCTGAGAACAAAACAAGTAAATGCCAAAACACTTCTTGGACAACTTCTTGCAAATAATTTATCTATTATTGATTATGTTAAGGTTAATTTTACAAAGTTTGGACCTACACATAGTCCCTCTTTTACTTCATGTATGGAAATTGATGGAGTTACCTATTTTGGTGGTCCGACAAAGACTAAAGAATAATGTAAAAGATAAATGGCTCTTGTAGCATGTCATGCATTGAAACAAAAAATTATTCTACCCTATCAGTTTTTTTGTTGTTTGTATTTCAATTACAAAATTGGAAATTAATAACATAAATTAATTAATGTACTAACATTGATAATGCTATTTTTAGTTTATGAAATAAGTAAGCTCTTCAAATTCATTGCAAGTGCTAACAATTTCCAGCTTGAAAATAACAAAGGTGGACCTTCAACTTAAAGAAAATATGGACAAGGTTGGTGTAAATGTGATCAAGCTCTACTAAATATTCTCATAATACTTGTTTATTTTTTAAACTATTATCTACTTTTCATGGTGATTCTGAAAGAGTTATATTGTCTATAAATTAAACTAAACTTGGTTTTATTCCAATATTTGAAACTATTCGACTATTTTGAAACCATTTTGATGGTATTATAATTATTGAACTCTATTTTGATGTTTCTAAATAATTTGTAAAAATTGTTAAAATTTTCATCTTTGGGTAAGTGCACCAAGTTATGAAACAAAAATGGCTCTTAAGTTGCCATTTTTTTTTTTGAAATCAAGAAAGTCTAATGCTCACGAGAAAATGAAGATAGTTACACTCAAAATTTGAAGATGCAACAAGAACAAGAGTTGTAGTGCTCTGAATCTACTTTCTAAGATACTAGTTTTTTTTAAAAATAATGAATATTAAGTGTTTCAAAAATGGTAGCCACCAAAAGTGGTCCTATTTTTATCAAAAATATAGCATAGCATCTGTTGTGGCCTCCCTAAAAAGTTCTCTTTTTTTTAGAATTTCAAAAATCTGAATAGTGAGAAATTAGCTAACACAATGTAGTTTATCCCTATTTTTTTGACTAATTGTTTAATGAATATATATTATTTTACAAATTTTCGAAGTGGACACATCTTGAAAAACTAAAATTTGACTATGCTCCGCCCTAATTTTTTTTGAAAATAATCAAAAATCATTTTTTCATTACGTGTAGAATAGATTCTAGTTTATAGAAATGTAATTTGTTTCAAAATTCAATGAACAAGTAAAAATCTATAAAAAAACTAGCACATGTTGGTTTTTGACAAAAATGGAGGCACTAAAAAGATAATTTATAGATGAAAAACTTAACATAATAAAATCATTAAAAAAATTATATGGTTTTATAGGTAAGAGAGATCCTAATGTCATCACAGTTTTTTTATAAACTTCCAAAAAAGTGAAATTTTGTTACACTTTCATAAAATCAAGTCCTTGGCATGAAATGGTTGTCCAACCCTTTGGGTTGGATACCCAATGAGAAATCCAATCCTTTGGGTTGGAGACCCAAGAAAAAATCTAATCCTTTGGGTTGGTATTCCCCAAAGCAATCACTTTAGCACTGGCCAAATGAAATGTAAGATTTGTCAAGCACAAAAATTGATTGCATTGGTAAATAATAAAGCCACCTTCAATTTCTATTTTTCTCTCTCTACCCCACTTTGACAAGGCTGAGTTTATGGTTTATGATTGATGATGGATAGTTGAGGTTTTACCTTTCACTCCCTCTCTTCCTCCTTCCCTCTTAAGCAATACTTACCCTATTCTCTCTCAACCCTCTCTAGGTCACTCCCACCCTCTATACCTTACCTTCCCTCCTTAACCCCATCTCCATCCTTTCCTTCCCTCCTTAATCCCTTCTTCATCCTTTCATCCCTACCTCTCTCTTCTTCTCTCTCCCTTTGTTACTATTTCTCACCCATCTCATATCTCTCGATCACTACCTCTCCCTCCCAACCTCTCTCTCTCCCCATCTCCAAGTCTCTCCCTCCTTGTCTCATTACCCACCCCTCCCCCCCTCTATCTCTCACCTCATTCTTTTCTTTCATCTTCTCTCTCCCTCTCCTCTATAGGTAATCACCTCTTTATCTCCTCCTCCCTATATCTCTCACTCCCTCCATCCCTTATTACTCCTCTACCGATATTTCCCTTTCTCTCTCCCTCTATTCTCTCTCTCACCCCTCTAGGTCTCTCCCACTCTCTCTCCCTATCTCTCTATATACCTTTCCTTTCCTCCTTACCTCCCTACCTCTCTCTTTTTCTCTATCCCTCTATTATTGTTTCTTTCCCATCTCTCTCCTTTCTCTTTTCTCTTGATCACTACCTCTCCTTCCCACCCTCTATATCCCCCCATCTCCATGAATCTCCCTCCTTCCCTCTTTACCTCTCTACATATCCCTCCTTGTCTCATTACCCACCTCTCTCCTCCCTCTATCTCGCTCACTCATATCTCCCCCCTTATGTCTCTTACCCCTCTCTACCTAGGCTTTAGGTCTCTCACCTCTATATCTCTCCAAGATTTGTAGTTATTTCCCTCCCTCTCCACCTCTCTCGCTCATTACCCATCTTTCCCTCTTTGTGAACTTATCTCTCCCGTTTTACTCTCTCTCTCTCTCATCATCTCTCTACCTGTCCCTTCTCTTAAGTATCTGAGTCACTCCTTGCCAACCTCTCTATCCATCCTTATCCATCTCTTTCTCTTTGATCTTCTATCTCTCTTATTATTTTTCCATCCCCCCTCTATGTCATCACCTCTCTAACTCATTCCCTATTCCTCTCACTCCCTCCATATCTACCTCTATATCCATCCCTTGTTTCTCTTCTAACAATAATTCCATTTCTCTCTCCCTCTCTTCTATCTCTCACCTCTCTCTCCCCCTAACCTCTCTACCTCTCCCCTCTCTATGTCTCTTAGTCACTCCTTTTCTACCTCTCCATCCCTCCTTATCCATCTCTAGGTCTCTCACTCATCTCATTACCCACCCCTCTCCCCACTCTATCACCCCTTTCTCTGCCCATATATCTATCACCCTTGTCTCCTTAGGCTTTAGGTCTCTCACCTCTATATCTCTCAAGGTTCTCTATTTATTTCTCTCCTCCTCCTTACCCCTCTTTTCATGTTTGTAAAATTATCTCATTTTTTTCTCTCTCCCCTCACCTCTCTACCTCTCCCCTCTCTAAGTATATAAGTCACTCATTGCCAAACTCTCTATCCCTCCTTATCCAACTCTTTCTCTTTGTTCTTCTCTTTCTCCTCATATATGTCCCTCCCATATCTATGTCATCACCTCTATAACTCATCCTTCCTTATGCCTCTCACTCCCTCCATGTCTATCTCTCCCTGCATCCCTTGTTACTCCTCTACTAACACTTCCTTTTCTCTCTCCCTCTCTTATATCTCTCACCTCTCTCTCCC